>OY987298.1:10468640-11697443 GCA_963920635.1 Pseudeuparius sepicola | reverse complement strand
CACTTTTCTTGTATCGGTACGCAAATAATAATAATATATTACATAAAAATATTGCATAAATTTTTAATTTAACATAAATTATTAAGTTTTTATACATTTCTTTATTAGACGACTGTACCTACATTGTAGTGCTTATTTTTTGCTCAGTTTTAATGGAACAGTGCAACCTTTTACCGACCTTATTCCAACCTTTACGTGCTCCCTGTATGTATTAAGGTTGGTCCTTCTGTATTCATTTCATTACTATATTATTGCTGTTACTGAATCGTATTTGTTGCAAAACTTCACAGTTTAATTATAAAAAAGTGAAGAGTGTAATGAAGGTCACAATTAAACTGTAAGTTTTGCCAACAAATAACGACTTATTAATAAAATTGAAGATTAAAATAAATATTATTTGTTAAAATTAATGTATTAAATTTATACAGCGTGTCCATTTAGTATTCCCTTCTTCGATTGTGGCTATACTTTTAAGGATAAAAAAAATCTGTTCGGGGGATCCAAATAAGGGAAGATGGAGCACATTTTAAAATTAGTTTGGTATATACAGGGTGTTCCAAAAAAGTGTAACGAACAAAAAAATAATTTTTTTTAAATGGAATGACCCGATTTTTTTATCGCAAATGAAGCATATCAAAGTACAGTATACATCCCTAAATTATTTCCGCTTGCGGCGTTGCCAAGTTATATTTTTTTTAATGTATTTTTTGCTAAATATCAACCCTTCATTAATATTGCTATATTTTTCTTTCGGCTTGATTTTTTCTCTTGAAACTTTGGTTGTGGATTTACACTTAACCATTTTATTAATGACTAAGAACCAAGTTGAAAATATTTGTACAGGATGTTTCACTTTTTTCCGCCAAAACTCCGACATTTTCAAACTTAGTTTACTTTTTTTTTTTTCAAATGGAACACCCTATATCTAACTTTTCTATTAGATAGAGCATTCATTCAGCTTTAATTTGATACCTAATACAGTACCTCTATCTCTAGCGGTTTTTTCAAAAATCCAGTATAAACAGAATATTTGCAACTTTTTTACTTATTACATACACGCAAATTACTCGAGAATCAAACTTATACTTATTTAAAAAGCTGCATATCAAAAAAGCGTTAGTACCAGTTACAATCTGTAGTTTACCATATTTTTGTACCTACTACACCTGCATAAATAAAATATTAAAACAAAAAGTTAAAAGTTTTAGGAGAACTCATAGGTGGCCATGGTTTTGTTTCTAGTTTGACATTTGGGAAATATTTCATTTGCTGCTTGTATTCTGTGTTCGTTGTTTAATTTCAAACAGCAAAAAGTTGTCACAAAATGAATGATTGTAAACATGACTTGATAAGTATGATTTACGTAATTGGTGAATGTTTTGGAAATTGTTTTTGGCATCTCGAGTTTATGCTCAAAAATTCCCAGATAGAAGGCATCCTGATACCAGAATGCTGCAGAATGCAGAACTTAAAGGAGCGATTCGATCGCACAGGAAATGTTGCCTATAAAGAGCAAACTAGAACAAAACCAGTTTTAAATGAAGAAAATCAGTTAGCTATAACATTGGCTGTTGTGGAACACCCTGAAATAAGTGTAAGACAACTGAGTTGGGATTTAGAAATAAAAAAAAGTCCTCAGTAGGACTCTAGATGCCAAAAAACAATTTTCAAAACATTCACGAATTACGTAAATCATACTTATCAAGTCTTGTTTACACTAATTTTCATTTTGTGACAACTTTTTGCTGTTTGAAATTAAACAACGAACACAGAATACAAGCAGCAAATGAAATAATTACCAAATGTCAAACTAGAAACAAAACCATGGCCACCTATGAGTTCTCCTAAAACTTTTAACTTTTTATAATTTAATATTCTATTGCGGGTGCAGTAGGTATACAAAAATATAGTAAACTACAGATTGTAACTGGTACTAACGCTTTTTTGATATGCAGCTATTTAAATAAGTACAAGTTTGATTCTCGAGTAATTTGCATGTATGTAATAAGTAAAAAAGTTGCAAATTTTCTGTTTATAATGGATTTTTGAAAAAACTGCTAGAGATAGAGGTACTGCGTTAGGTATCAAATTAAAGCTGAATGAATGCTCTATCCAATAGAAATGTTAAATATAGGGTGTTCTATTTGAAAAAAATTAGTAAATTAAGTTTGAAAATGTCGGAGTTTTGGCGGAAAAATGTGAAACATCCTGTACAAAAATTTTCAACTTTGTTCTTAGTCATTAGTAAAATGGTTAAGTGTAAATCCACAACCAAAGTTTCAAGAGCAAAAATCAAACCGCAAGAAAAATATACCAATATTAATGAAGGGTTGGTATTTAGCAAAAAATACCTTAAAAAAATTATAACTTTGCAACGCCACAGATGGAAGCGGAAATAATTTAGGGATGCATACTATACTTTGATAGGCTTCATTTGCGATAAAAAAAATCGGGTCGTTCCATTAAAAAAAAAATATTTTTTTGCCGCCACACTTTTTTGGAACACCCTGTATATACCATACTAATTTTAAAATGTGCTCCATTTTCCCTTATTTGGATCCCCCGAACAGATTTTTTTTATCCTGAAAAGTATAGCCACAATCTAAGAAGGGAATAGTAAATGGACACGCTGTATATAGTATAATCTAGAACACATCCGAACAATGTCTTCTAAAATGTAGGTAACCTCTGCTCTAGTTTCTGTCTAGTTCCAATAATTTTATCAGCTATTGAAGATTACATGGTGCGTATAAATTAGTACTACTTTTTGGATACAATCCAAAATACATAGTTTATTGGCAGTTCTAGTTGTGTAGTAGGATCTGATGTTAAATTTTAATCTAAAATACATCTTTTTATATTATGCACGTATTTAATTATCATTATCCATTTATTCCATAGGACGTCTTCTTTACACTTTTCTCTGGTGTTTTCTGTAATAATAATTCTGCAGAACATTTTGTGATACTGGAGTAATTTAAAATAATTCATAGAGCTTTTACACTTCTTGCTAGCATGCGCGCTAAACCATATATTATTTTCGCCATATCAGGTATTTCTTTATTTGTAATAATCGGGCAGCTGCAACTAATGCTTGAAAACTAATGTGCAACATTTTACAGTGACAGCGTGTCTTTCTTTTAGTGTCATATTTTCATGCTGCTATTTTTGTCAACTAAAAACTTAAACTATTCAATAATGGTATTCGTATATTTACGAATAATAAGTTTTCTTTTAGAAGGCAACCAGACATACACTGTTTCAGTTTACCTATTAAAAAAAAAACACTCCGCCCATAAATCTTAGGAAGTGGCTATTTATACGTCCGACGTATATAAAAGTCGGTATACGTCTTGCGCTCTCATTGGTGGACACATAACCTTATTTCTACCGTCCGATGGATGAGGAATCGGCTTCTTTACCAAAGTCGATTGGATGATGTCCGAGATTATTCAGACCTATCTTGTCTCATATTTTATATTGCGTTTGCCCTCCTTTTTCGGCGATGGGCGCTGCGGTATTGAAAATGAAGTGGTAATTATTTCCAATGGTGTAACCCAAGGATGGTGTACCCAAGGATGGTGTATTTTACACCATCTTTGGGTGTAATCCACCCCCGATTTTCTTGAAATTTTGGCTACCCCCCGACATTCGGCGCCGAATGTCGGGGGGTAGCCAAAATTTAAAGAATATCGGGGGTTACCCCACTTCTTTTTTCATACCTATAGGTATATTTTGTGACTGCCACAATATAGTGCGAATGCCCCCTTCTTTTTCATACGGCAACGCCTATCCCCCAAAAAGGAGGGCATATAGGCTCCTTATTGCAAAGATGCTTGAGAAAAATGCACTTCCGACGGCTTCCGACGTATCTAAATAAGTTTATAAGTTTACTTCGGACGTGTACGGAGTTTAAATGTACCGTTATGTACGTCCAATGAAGTCACGTGACTCAACCCGCCAATGAGAGCTCAAGACGTATACCGACTTTTATATACGTCGGACGTATAAATAGCCACTTCCTAAATCTTAACCTAAATACCAAAAAACCCTCTAATATGGCATGCAGTTTCTATGGAAATCTAAAATGTTTGCGGGGGCAAAAGATAGAAAATAATCTAGCTATAATGCCCAAAATCGGCGAATAATGACACTAATGACTTTATTGTCTCAACTTTCCCTATCCAGGAACCCTAGTCTATAGAATATAGGTACCTATAGAAATTTGTTTCCTGGTACAGTATAGAATCACTTTACCGACTATTTTTCGCATTTCAGTGGCAACTTTTTCGTTTTTCACCGCCGATTTTGCAGTGCAGATTCTTAACTGAATCGATTTGTTCCATTCTATGGGCACGTAGCCACCTGCGCCCGCATTAACCTCCTCAAATTGCTTTTAAATACCGTCCGATCTCCGGCTTCCCCGGGAAAAATTTAATAATTCCGGTCTCGGCTTCCGTCAAAGACGTCAACGTCGGGGGCGCATTATGCCGAAAAAGGGCTTCAAAGGGATTTTTTCGACGTAGTACTAATTTCGTTATAAGGTGTATTGCCTGCAGGGGCCGATGAATAGAGAGGGGGGACGATGCGCCCGCGTTTTATTGGTTCCCAATCGATACGTACAGTCTAGCTACATCAGAGCATGCTAAAAAGTTTAACTTTGAAACGTGGGGCAATCGGCAAATCCGCCTTATTACACATGAGTAACTCAGCGCACTCGTGGTTGAGAGTAAACGACCAAGGTAAATTCTGGAGAGCGTTGTGGCCACGTTTCTTTATTCAGTCTCATTGTTGAATGTTAAACTTAAGAATGAAGACACTCTTAACGATATTGAATCGCCAAATAACGAGCATACTCAACACCACCTCTAATAAAGCCAAACAACAACAGCGCTACGTCACGCTGACGTCACTGCTCGAGGCCAACGATAAAGACAGGCCACGGCGCCAACGCATAATAGCGTAGTCACGTGACCAACTTAGTTCTATATAATGAAAGGCATTTTTGGAGATAAGTAGAAAAAACAAATTTCGTAACCATTTGGCAAGTTTTCTTTCATCTATTGCATTATTGGTTTTGTGCATCCAAGCTTTCTGTAATTGTTTTTTCAAAATTTTCAACCTGCCTTAGCTGTTTTAGGCTGAGAGTTAAACGGCACTACACTCACAATATTTTGGCACATTCTCAAAAATTGTTGGGACATCACCTTCCTTTAGCTTAGGTGATATTCTCTATAGGTATTTTCCTCCACAACACATTTGTCTACTTTAATTATTGTTTCACTTTCTTGAAAATGTGTTAGCCACACATACTTAAGGGTTTTTTTAGAAATTAAATCTCAGTTGGGATTTGACGAATCAATTTTTGGCGGAAATTTTCATCCCGAGGCAAAACAATTGTTTGTTATGGCGACACTTTCTTCCTGGCTTTTGTAATATGTATAAATATAATATAAACAGACCCAATATTTGGTATTTAGGTTATTTTTTACGAAATAAAAATGAAAACTAACCTCGGTAGGTATACTGTAAATATTGACGAGGTCTCAGTTGATCGGCAGCGTGAAAGACCATATCAGGGCGTAGGTCGACAACGAAAATCCTCGAGTACGTTACAACACTGATTTATTTCGCACAAGGTAAATGGTGAATACAATAAATACACAAACCCGAACGTGGTCAACGGGAACGGCTTCCAGCCACCCGGACCGTCTGAACTCGCGGATCTCCTCTAAGCAGTTCACTCCTCTGTGTCTCAGGCTCCACTGTCCAATACTAATACTGTCCCATGTCCATAATAGTCCATTCCGGGTTCCCTATTCTGTGGTTCGGGCGTTACGTCGCGTCGGTGCGAGCGGCACCAATACTCTTGGACGGCACGACTCCCACCCAGACACCCAGAGGCCATAATAACACCTGGGCGGTTCCCCTCCGCCAGGACAAACGCGCACTAGACACAAACTTGTTTCTAAAATATAAACTAAGACGTTTAAAAACACTTTAAGCATTGAAAACTTCTCAAAACCCAAGCTGCCGCTTTCAGTTATGTGACAAATGACATGTAACGTTTGACTAAGATGGTCACGTGATTTTTGTGCGCCAGGGCCTGTCTTTATAGTAGGCCTTGCTAGAGGCTATAGTCCTCCTTACGGCAGAATGCGTGCGACGTAAGGGGGAAGAACTCGCAAATATTATAGAATTAGTCACAGTTCAGGGGCGTAGCCTAATTTTGTGTAACTCACTGACTTAATTTTCATATAATTATTATTTAATTTATTGTTAATATTATTCTTAACGGTGATGCCTTAGATTATGGAGGAAGGCAAACCCTTATAACATTGGCAATTATTTCTCGTGCTTGAGAATGCAACGTTCTTCCCTGTTTACTCATTTTGCACACGTTAACTCCCGAACATACGAAACGCCACTGAGCTCTCTGAGCCGGCGGAAAAAACTTGCCAGCGGCCTAAAAAATGAGGTCTGTATGGTAGCCCAAATACTCAGTTAACTTTACGTACTATAGAAACAGGCACAAAACGCGTTGGCTAACTGATTTTGTCAGCCGACTCCTTCGCAGAAGTGCTGTGTTGCCGTATTTCAAAGGCGATGGTAGACGCGACGATGTTGAAAAAAATATAATAGGTGTTTTATCACACCGCGTTAAAAATAAATGATAAACAAAAATGGGTAAGTGGTCCCATGATGCGAGCTTTATTTTTTCGGTATAATAGAGTTCAGAAATTCGGCTTCAATATGATAAAACTTGTATTCGCCAATAAATAACGACTACTCGTATAGGAAATCTTGCTCTTGCTACGCTGCCCGCATTCTTTAGAAACGTTTTCTTTCGTGCTTTGGACTATATCAATAATTATGAGTTGTCAAATAATGTCAGGCGTGCATCGTGTCATGCTTTTTGCGATAGAACTTATTTGTTTATTTATAATATCTCACAGAATCATATTCTTGTATCATTTGTTGTGCTCGGCATTGTGTAGCTGAAAATGGTAAACAAATGTTGTGTGCCGGGCTGTCCCGGTAACTATAAAAGCATCTATAAAAGCAGTAGTAGTGAAAAGGTAATACACAGTTTCAAGTTTCCTAAGTGAGATTTCCGTGGTCAAGCATGCCATGAAATAAATAAAAATCTGCTTGAGCTTTTCGTAAATTGCTATTTTTCTCACTTTTTATTCCATTAAACGTATTTCTAATTTACTTACCTTACCTATCGTATTGATATGAAATTATCTCGGAAAACATTTAGTATAAGCTATGAAACAAAATCGTTTGGTTTCTAGGGAAGCAAAAAAGTAAACGTCACATGAATCAAGCTTTAATAAGTATTGTGTCAAATCTTGGATTTTTGTAAATTTTGAATTAAAATTGTGCGTTGCATTTTTTATTAAAAAATGCCTTATACGAATGCCGAGGCTTAGGTATGATATATGCTTTCCGTATATTTTCAATGATTTGAACATGCTCCACTTGCGGAATGTGAATACGCTGTCAGGTTCCAAACGATTTTGTTTCATGGCTTACTAGATGATTTTCGAGATAATTTCATATCGATACGAGAGGTAGGGTAGGTAAGTAAATTATAAATACGTTTAAGGGAATAAAAAGTGAGAAAAATAAACGAAAAATTTACGAAAAGCTCAAGCAGATTTTTATCAACTTCATGGCATGCTTGACCACCGAAATCTTTGACAACAAATAACTAACCTTCGTCTTTCAAATAACATGTTAATAATTATTATTTTGGCGTTAACTCCGAAACTAATGAAGATATATATATCGATTTGAAACTTGGTTATTTTTTGTTGTAAATTTAATCTACTTTGCAATTACAACGGAATAAATATATCATTGCATTTAAAATTTCGGAGAAAATTGTATTAAAAGCGGAATTTTTCAAATTGCACAATGAACTTTTTTAAAAATCCAAAAGGGCATTAGATTGAGCATTCAAAACTGCAGTTCTTTCCCCATTTAACTTTTGTTCTAGCTCTGCTATTCTCGAGATCCCCATAGTGGTCATCGAAAAAAACTCACCCTGTAGGTATATGTGATGTTATAGTGTCGCAAATGAAAGATAGGTTTCATATAGAGGACATTTAGAAGCAAATAAATCGTTTATATCTTTTAACGCCATTTTTCAGGTGATATTTTTAAAAACGTCACAAAAAATATGCATCCAAGGCTCTTAAATAAAAACAGAATTGGAAGAGAAACGATTTTTCGCAAATAGAAGGTTACAAGTGCGATTCTTAAATCGAACGAATAGCTATCTTTTCGAGGGCTTCAAAGCAAGCTTTTTTTGTTATTTTAAGAATTTCTTGAAAATTTTTTTTTCTATTTGAAGCATATATAGCAACCCGAAGTGAGGACACCATGTATATTCTGTGGTACTTATGTGCCTTGTATGTAAATATTTTCCGAAATGGCGAATCCATTGGAAAAATATGCGAAAAAATATTTAACCTACGGAGCACTGTTGCTCGCTTATTCAATCCACGATGGGATGTTCCATGAGATTTTTATTTGACTCACTCACGAACAGAATAAATTAGCTCTGATTTCGTCGCGAAACGGAAAGGAGACGACCGTTTCGCGAGAAGAATCCGAGGAGGCCATGAATTTGTGTATTAAATTCTCAGAAATTGTTTCATATTTTACGATATAAATCTCCCTCAAACATCTGCATTTTTATCAACATAGCTTTTATTTACAAAAAGCTCAATTATTTAAAATCCGAAAATTATGTAAAAAATCCGACAAATATTGAGGTATGCATTATTACTCTGCTGCATTACACTCGACACGAAAAATTATTGAAAACTGGCGTTCCCATTATAAAGGCGCTTTATATAGGTTTTGGATTACTAACAACGGCACCTACAACTACGTTGCAAAGCGCAAACACAAAAATTCGCTAAATCCAGTGTGCGTGTGTGTAATGTGTATGTAGGCACCGTTTATTTGTAAATAACTGATATTATTGTGTTTTGTGGAAGGACAGATTCATTGTATCTATAGTTTTCGAAATTGTTGACTGATTCTTTATATGAGCGAAGCGGAGGAAAACTTTCAGTGGATTTGAAAAGTATGAAAATTAACTATTTTAAATATGAAGTAGTCCCTAAAACTACTTTAAAAATGATCCCTGGTTTGAGTACTGTACAGGGTGATTCACGTAAGTGGTTCATTCGAAGTTTACGGGGAAGGAGTATGAATTTTGATTTGATATTTTGGTTACTTATATAACAGGTTGTAG
Organism: Pseudeuparius sepicola; assembly: GCA_963920635.1. NCBI lineage: Eukaryota > Metazoa > Arthropoda > Insecta > Coleoptera > Anthribidae > Pseudeuparius > Pseudeuparius sepicola. The sequence continues at coordinate 11,688,169 of OY987298.1, read as the reverse complement.
ACCTTCTTTATAAAATATTTTCAACTTCCGATCACTTTCGGTTATACCGGAAGTCAATAGCAACTTTGTTATTTCAAATAGAACACCCTATATATTATTACACCATTTGGTTCCCTATTAAATTCCAAATCTTTTTTCTGAATAAAATGTGTACCCTATTCCTAACCCTTTTCGAGATATACGCAAATATTTGATTTTTTTGAGTGTTGCAGCCATCGACCATAGTGATGATAACTTTGAAATTTATGATCTCATTTTTTTTAAGTGGAACCCATTTTTTTTTATTGCACCATTGAAATGCTTATGAAAAGACAGTTCAAAAAGATGTAACGCACTATATATCTAAATGAAGCGGTTGGTTCGTTATTACGCAAAATACACATTTTTGCTGCTCCATATCAAGAAACAACGGACCTTTTCTAATAGGCGGCCATGGATTTTTCATTTGTGATTGTCATTTATTGTGGTCCAAACAATAAAATATTAACTGTTGACAAGAATGGCTCAAATTAACTATTCTAACGAAGATATTTTGAATATGTTTTACACTCTGGTACCTACCTATTATATTGTACTTAATTGTTAATATATTTAATTTTGTATTGTTGCTTCTCAGGGAAAAATATTATTAAATAGCCCTTAACCTTGTCATATAATTGCGTTATTTCATTTTCCATGGCCCCCTATAATGTGACCTTTGAGAAATGTCATCTTTGTTGATACAGAACAGAAAAAATACGTTTTTTGCGTAATAAAGAAGCAACCGCTTCATTTAGACATATAGTGTGTTATATCTTTTTGAACCGTCTTTTCACAAGCATTTGAATGGTACAATAAAAAAATATGGGTTCCATTTGAAAAAAATGAGATTTTTCAATTTTTCGATGTTGATATTGGGAATTTTTCCCAAATGGCATACAGACCATTTAATAAAGTTGACTTTCGCCTACGAGAGTCCAAAATTTCAGTTTTCCAGATTCATAAATTTCAAAGTTATCATCACTATGGTCGATAGCTGCAACACTAAAAAAAATCAAAAATTTGCGAATATCTCGAAAAGGGTTAGGAATAGGGTACACATTATATTCAGAAAAAAGATTTGGAATTTAATAAGGAACCAAATGGTGCAATAATATATGGGGTGTTCTATTTGAAATAACAAAGTTGTTATTGACTTCCGGTATAACCGGAAGTGATCGGAAGTTGAAAATATTTTAGAAAGAAAGTTTACAACCTGTTATATAAGTAACCAAAATTTCAAATCAAAATTCATACTCCTTCCCCGTAAACTTCTAGTGAACCACTTACGTGAATCACCCTGTATATATACATAGTCCGCGCGGCTTAAACTCCATAGGTCTCGGTCTCTACATGACTTTTTTATCTTCGCAGCGATTTCATTGATCTTATTTATTATCAAAATAGAGCTCTTTGGGAAATTTTTTACAATTTCTAAAATTGCCTTACTGCCTTACATTGCAAGATGCATATAAGTGCACTTTTTATGCCAATAAGGACCCTTAAGTTACACCCTGTACCTATATGTGTTCCCACCGCCATTATACAGGGTGATTCACCTTTAAATACCGAAAATTTAAGAATCGATAAAACATGAAAAAATACTGCAAGTTTCCTCTATAAACTTAGTTCATTTGGGCCCTATAGACCGGGAGATAGTGACAGATTTTTGGACGTGATTTTACTCAGTATGCCTTGCATAGAGCATTTATGTGGCACATATTCTCACAATAATAAGGTATGAATCCTGGATTCTTCATATGAAAAACTGAGTTTTCAATTATTCGAAAAATATGCGTTTTGATATGATTTTAGTCAGGCTGCCATGTGTTTTATAATGAAGTTCAAAACAGAAAATTCTTCGGAAAACCATAGGCATACCGTTAGCGTGGGTCCAAACAGCTATTATTGCCACGTGACCTTGTATTTTAATAATTAATTTTTCCACGTTTCTGAACAGGCTGCCAATGAGAAGTACGCAAGTTCCTGTTATGAAAATGCTGTGAAAAGGATGGCATACCTTTCGCGCATGTCCAAGTACTGTTTAAATTAAATGTTATTTAATCATTTAAACGATTAAAATACAAGTTCACGTGACAATAATAGCCCTTTGGGCCCACGCTAACGGTATGCCTATGGTTTTCCGAGTAATTTTCTATTTTGAACTTCATTATAAAACACATGGCAGCCTAAAATCATATCAAAACGCATATTTTTCGAATAAATGAAAACTCATTTTTCCATATGAAGAACCCAGGATGACTATCTGATGCATACCTTATTATTGTGAGAATATACGCAACTTAATGCCCTATGAAAGGCATATGAGTAAAATGACTTCTAAAAATCTGTCACTATCTCCCGGTCCACTAATTTTCAAGATACAGGGTGATCGAGTTTTGAAAAAAATGGTATTAATTTTTTTGTTGGTAAATATTGGAGATATCAAAACTAAATTTAGTACACAAGGTACACGAATATAGGACTATAAAAGTACAAAATATTACGTTTTAAAATTTACCACTGGCGGAGATATGGGTAATTGGTATCAATAATTCGACAAAAATATAGTACGGCCTTGCACAAAATAAAAAAGAAACATATTTTGGGATAGGCTATTCAATTGTAAGTAAAAAATGACTCTTGGCATTTTTTCGTAAATCTGGTCGTTTCGGCGTAATTGTAATGTGATTTATTACACATAGGGGCAAACTGGTTAAAGTAATTATAATCTACGAAAAAATGACAAGAGACATTTTTTGCTTAGAATTGAATGGCCTTTTTAACCGACTTTAAAAAAGGAGCAGGTTAATAATTCGGTTGTATTTTTTTATTTTTTATATTTGTTACCTCAGAACTCTGCCATTTATAAACCGATTTGGACAATTCTTTTTTTATTTGAAAGGGTATACCTACAGAATGGCCCCATTTAAATGTGAAGAAAAAATTCCACCCCTAAGTGTGGACAAATAGGGGATGAAATGTAATATTGGACCGATGATTCTTTCTTTATTGGAAAGGGGGAACCTATTAGGTGTGGTCCCATTTAAATTTAGAGAAAAAATTCCACCCCCTAAGAGTAAATAAATAGGGGATAAAAGTTCATATTGGACCGATTTCGATAATTCTTAATAATTCACTAAAAAATAAGAAAAATTTTTTAACAAAAAAATTAAAACCGACTTCAAAAGTTTGCCCGTATGCACACTCCACTAAAAATTAAAAAAAAATAGCACCGACTTCACAAATTTGCCCTTATGCACATTTCAACTAAAATTTTAGAAATATTTTTCTCTTTGTAAATTGAGTTATCTTTGGAGTTGGTGACAGTAAGTTATGATGTACCTATGTAAAATAATATGATGTATTCCATATCTAAATAGATTTAAATTCCTTGCCTCGACTGTCACCAAATCCAAAGATAACTCAATTTAGAAAGAGAAAAATATTTCTAAAATTTTAGTTGAAATGTGTATACGGGCAAATTTGTGAAGTCGGTGTTATTTTTTGTTATTTTTTTATTTTTTAGTCAAAAATACGTTACTTTTTTATTTTGTGCAGGGCCGTACTAATTTTTTTGTCGAATTATTAGTACCAATTACCCATATCTCCGCCACTGGTAAATTTTAAAACATGATATTTTGTACTTTTGTAGTCCTATATTCGTGTACCTTGTGTACTAAATTTAGTTTTGATATCTCTAATATTTACGGAGAAAAAAAATTAAAACTATTTTTTTGAAAACTTGAGCACCCTGTATCTTGAACTAAGGCCTAAATGAACTATGTTTATATAAATTTTCGGTATTTAAAAGTGAATATATTCGCGCCCAATTCGCACTAATATTAACCTAATTTTAATACACTTTCCTCTCGTTTTGTCGCCATCCCAGACAAGTTATCTTTTTCATAAACCATCAGAGGCCACCCCTGCGTCTGTCCGTCGCTTTAAAACAATCAGGTCGGGTCGGCGTGGGGGCGTCGGGACGCCCAACTCGGGTCGACTAAACCGGCTGCAATTTATCAACGGGACATAAAGGCACTCCCGGCCTCCGGGTTTATTTACAGAAAAACGCCGCAGTCTGGTCGCAGTTTCACGGATAGAGAGGCCAAAATGGGGTGTATTATATATTCACTCTCGACCCAGTCAGATAAGGCTTTCGGTATTTTTTTGTATGGAACTTTGTAGCAGCATTTGCTAAAAACTAAAACAAGTTTAAAATTGGTAATTATAGCTCCGTCGTATTGAAACCATATGGTTCTTCTTAACTGCAATGGCACATTTTCCATGAGACTGGGAGCTGTTGTTGCAAAAATTTGAGGTATATTATTCCAGTTAAAACTGGAAGTTAAAATTGTAAAAATATGGCCCATCTAAATGATGACCAATTATGCCACACCATACAATAATTCCGAAGTTTCCCTTATTCCGAATTGGATTGACAATGTGAGGATTTTGAGTGGACCAATAATGTTCGTTTTTACGGTTAGGTAAGCCATTTCTAACAAAACGTCTTTCGTCTGTCGAAAGTATGTGACTGAAAATAAGCTTGTCAACAACCTCGGTCACCACCACGATTTCAGCAATATAATCAAATCTTTTTTCTTTATTTGCATCTTCCAAATCTTCTAGATAAGGTAATTTAAAGTCATGACATTTGTTTTCTTCGGGTAATCTTCAAAATATTCTAGCAGTTGGACTGTTGCATCATTGTTGCGAACTATTCCAATTGATTTGTCTTTGCGCCATATAAAATGTATTTTTGTTCTCCTTTAAGTTTTTTTTAATTGAATAAATATTTTGTGATCAGGAACGTGAAGTTCAGGATATTTCTCCCTATAAATTCGAACGACTCTTTTAGCATTTTTTTCAGCTTCTCCATAGACTAATAACATATCAACTATTTCATTGTATGTTGCCATTATTGAAGTTTTATGATACGTTCAATGATTGGATACAATTATTAAAAATGTCAAGAGAATTATCAAGCCAAGGCTAATTTGATACAGGAGATATACTTTCCATTACACGAATATAATCTCTAATTTTTACAACAACAGCTTCCAGTTCTCATGGAAAATGTGCCATTGCATTTAAGAAGAACCCTGTGATTTCAACACGATGGAGCTCCACCACACAAAGCCAACATTGTAAAAGAATTTCTAAATGTTTAGTTTTGAAACAAATGAATTGAATAATTGAATAAATATTCTCTTGTTGCCAATCCGGACGTTCCATTTATTAATTACAAAGGATCGAAAAATGTACCGTTTTTTAAAAATTCATTTTCGAGCGTTTTAAGTTTTTTAGCAGAAAAAAATCAAAATAGGTCCAGGCTATTTAAATTTTGCATATCTACTCAGTTTTTAATTCTGAATAACTTTCCTTAATACTATTTTGTCATAAAACCTACATAAAGGGCACTTTACTGGTGCAAAAAACTAGCTTTTTCAAAGTTTCCAAGACACGATTTTTCGAATCTAGAAATCCTTTTTGTAGGTTTTATGACAAAATGTTGTTAAGGAAAGTTGTTCAGAATTAAAAACTGAGTAGAATTAGAATTGGTTGTGAAATTTAGTGGAAGCAAAAAAGATTACTTTTCCAGTGACGTACCATTTTTTTTATTAAAAAATATTTTCGTTGACCCCCGCGTCTCCGCTACTGGTGGAAGTAGAGAGGTCAAATTAATTTTAATTTATAGCACTCAATGTGTGTATAAACTGTACCCAATATGTCTGCCGTAGCTGTCGTCCTTTAGGAAAAATAACAGAAAAATTGAACTTTGACGCCCTGCATAATGAAAACCACTAGGATTTCGATACATGTTTATATGAAAAAATCTCCTTTTTTTGAAATTACTGATTATATTTTTCCGTTCATAAAAGTTTCGTGCTGTCCGGAAGTGATTCCCGTCACGATTTTTTTTATGTGTTTGCAACCCCTTAGCATCTACCCCCACCGCCACAATGTGGGTACAATCGAATGAAAATATCCGACATAATCGTTGCTTTTGTACACGGGCTCCAGGACTATTACCATAGTAATGTTGGCGTGTAAATATTTGGTAATTTATAATTGAATTGTTTGATCTATTGTTTTTTTTTATTATTGAGCTCGCACACAAGTGGATTTTGACAGTCAGTGTCATTATAGTCTTCTTTTCCTCATTTCAAAAAAGAGTGATGAATGAAAAATAAAATTTGCCTCGAAACTGAGGCAGATACAAAAAAAATGTCAAGAGACAGTTTTCCTGTAAAATAAAAGAGCCAATCCCAATACAGAAACAAGTTGATTTTATAGAGCCGTGTGGCAGCATTTCTTTTGATAATATAAATTTGGTCAATACCTAGTATTCATATCTTCGCCACTGGCTATTTGGAAATTTGAAATTACCACATTTTGTGACATTTAATCAATTCATGCTGTGTAGCAAATTTTGTTTGAGTAACTTTAAGGGTTTGAGAAATAAAAAATAAAACTAACATTTTGTATACTTTTCCATTACTTGTTGAAGCCTCCCAGAATAAAGCTGAATCACCCTGTAGAGAACGTTTATAATTTAGCTTATACCTAATGCTTGTATTACTTTAACTTGGAAAACATTTAAATACAATCGCGGAAATTAAGTGTTTTCGTCTGTGTTTCTAAGTGTACTTACCTCCAATTTGGTGGAATAGCACTCCTTAACTCTAACGACTAATTCACCGAAAAGCACCTGAGCATCATATACCCCCAAATAACAGAGTAAGGTAACGATGTTTTCAACATCGTCCCAGAAGTACAACCGTTTAAAATTTTTAGTAGGTAAGTATGTTAGTGTCTATACCATCGTTGAAATTTAGCAGAAACTACGCTAACGATAACAGTGTTCAACACAATTTCAATTTCATTTTGTAAATAGGTAAGTACTATCGTTGAGGGATATTCCTTTACTCAACGGTAATATTCAAGGTGGCCCAGAAAATGTGGGCAATGGTTGGAGAGTAAATGGATCTTGTACAAAAAGCCACAACTGATATAAAATATATTTTCTACTCCCATGCTATGAATCGCCTTGCACACACTTTTGGTTCTGAAAGGATTTGACTAGTAGAAAACGATAAGATGAGTGACGTCATACGAAATCCAAGATGGCGGCCGGTCCTAGATGGCGCGGATTACCTATTTCTGCACAACCTTCTCGACATAAGTATCAAACGAAAGGGTTTGACGGTTGGTAAACGATAAGTTAAGTGGCGTCATACTAAATCCAATATGGCGGCCGCCCCAAGATGGCGGATTCTTCACGACCTACCTATGGGTATCAAATGAAAGGACTTGACGAATACAAAATGATAAGGTAAATGACGTCATATTAAATCCAAGATGACGGATGCCCCAAGATGGCGGACTAACTTTCTTTGCCAGGGGGCCTGCCCCCCCTTGGGATATTATTTATAAATAAAGAACTTTTGTCTAACCAGATCTTATTCACACCATGCGATGAGACATGCACCCTAATAATGAAAACATCATTTTCTTGTGGATTACTTTTTATACAGGGTGAGTTTTATTCGATGCCAACTATGGGGATCTCGGATACTAGCAGAGCTAGAACAAAGGTTAAATGGGGAAAGAATTGCAGTTTTGAATGCTCAATCTAATGCCCCTTTTGGATTTTTAAAAAAGTTCATGGCTCACTAGATATTTTGAAAAGAGTGATTTTTTGCTATTTCATCAGATCTCTGTAGCTCCGTTATTTCTGATTATACAGAAAAACTGTAGAAACAAAAATTGTAGATAATTTTGGGCTTAATAAGACAATCTCATCCAATTTTTTATGTTGTTTGTGATTTTTGAGATATGACATAAACTTGTGTTTTTTTAAATGTAAATCATAGTTGGCTGTGGCCTTATAAAATCGGCCATTTTTTGAGCTTTCCAAATATATAATACTCGGTATAGTTATTATAAAAAATAAAAGAGCTATGGCTAATTTTCTGATTTTTTTTTAATTTTCACGTAGTCAGCCTAAATCCTAAAAGGTCGATATTAATAAGATATATATCTTATTTGTAAATTACATTTATGTAACTACCATAGCGCCGAGTTACTGGGGACTAGGGTTGATTTGCCCCATGTTTTAGACTTCCTCAAAAAAAGTTTCTTTCGTATTTTCCTTTTTAGTAGGCGTCCCCTACTGTGTGGCTAAAATTGTTTACATCCTGACTGAATCACCCTGTATATTTTTGATAGACAGAACGCACTTACCTACCCATAAAAAGTTTGCGTTTCTTTGCATTGAAATCTGCATCTCCCCATTGAGTAAAGGAATAAATTATTCCTTTACTCAATGATCCCCCTATTCTTTTCTCTTTGACTCTTTGGAGATTTCTAAAACATATTTTATTGTAAGATGTAATAGTGCAGAAATGTACTTAGGTACATTTTATTCTCTCCGGTACAGAGGCGGATCCAGGCAAATCTAAACGGGGGGGTGGTGTGGTAAATTATTTTCCTGAGGGGCCGGGTTAAAGGCAATTTTTCGAATATAGGTAATGTTGCGTTTTCGTTTTTAGGAAAAAGGAAATTTTATAAAGTCTGATTCAGTAGAGAATTTATGTTAAAAATGTGACACTGGATTGGTTCCGCTCTTGCCGGGTGTGCGTTTTCTGCCCCTTTTTTTAAAACTATTTTTTTACTGTAAAAAACAGAACAAAGAAGCGAGTCGGTACTATACTTTCAACTAAGAAGGTTCGCTCGCGCCGCCGCGAATAGCTTTTCATCGCTGTCTTCTGATAATCCGATGAACAAATAAAATATGTTGCATTAGAAAGTTGTGATCATCATATATTATCGCGCCGTGCCGCCATAAGATTGTGGCCCACGAGGAAAAGGTATCAGGCCAGAACAGTGTGAGGTAGCTCAAGAAGAGCTGATACCCCTGCAGAAGATCTCCCAGGACTTTCATGTAAGTGGTACCCTTTTCAGTGTCACTATTACTGCCCTCACGGCTTTGTCTTGATATTTTTTTCCATATAACTCCGCTCCTCTGGTTATACAGAGAACACTAGCTACAGTTATCGTTACGCAACAGGTAATATGTATTTTTGTGAAAAATAAAATAATTTATTTCTCTGGAAAAAACAAAAAAATGCTTACCCAAACAAAATAAAAAAACAAACTTAAACAATAAACATAACAAAACAAAATCACAAAAAGGAACAATAATTCTTTAGATCTAAAAAATAATGTACTTATCACAAAATAAAATCATATTTTCTCTTCTTTCGCGCAAACTGATATTTTCTTCATTTATGGGTACATTGCGCGGTGTATATTTAAATAGGGCTAAATTACTTAGTCTGTCTTGGACCATAATGGTACGTAACCAAGTTTTAATTCTTTTAAGTGAAGAAAAATTTATTTCCGCCGATGCATTGCTTATCGGGAAACTGGTATTGCCAGCACAAGCTTTATTGAGAAACTGAGGAAAATATACTAAAAACGCTCTTTAATTGTACACTAGACTGTGACAGGCAAATATTTCATGTCCCTAGAATTCCCTAAGCGGCGGCCATATTGATAGTATTGATAGGTGACGGCGGACAGGGCCGCAATCAACAGAATTTACATTTTACTCGCCCACGAATCATAAATTTAAATAAATAGAAATCAACATTAAACTCTCTTCTTTGAAGCATAGAAACAGGCTATAGTTATAGTTTCTGTGTTTGAAGTTAGATTAGAGCCACATACACAGAGATCGAATATCAAAGGTTAAAGTTAGGCATCTGTCACCAGTTCTGACATTTTTGCCGGACATCCTAAATACGTCCCTGTAGGCGCCCAAAACATTGCTGCCAACCTTGTATTACCAAATTAAGAAATGTTTCTATTTCTAGTGTACAACTAAAGAGCGTTTTTAGATTAGGTACCTAATAACACTCCGGTTATAAAGTAGGCGCACTGAGAGATTGCGTCCGCGGGGAAGCGGGGAGCGCGGATAACGATTTGTCGCTATTGGCCGACTGCAACAGTGCAAAAAATGCACCGCGCTTTCTTATTCGCAATTAAAAATATAACCAAGGCGAGGTTCAGAGAACTGATTATCCCTAGGCGTGCGCGTCGAAATTAATAATACTAAGAAGTTTTCAAAACTATAAATTTCGACGCGCACGCCTAGGGATAATCAGTCCTCTGAACCTCGCCTTGGTTCTATTTTTAATTGCGAACACGAAAGCGCGGTGCATTTTTTGCACTGTTGCAGTCGGCCAATAGCGACAAATCGTTCTCCGCGCTCCCCGCTTCCCCGCGGACGCAATCTCTCAGTGCGCCTACAATAATATTGTATCCGCCACTGCTCCGGTATAGCCCTCATTGTGATTTATAATTAGTATGTTATAACAAAGAATTATATTTCATTTTGATGATCGCACAAAACAGACAGATCAAAATGCATTATAAAATATTGCTCTAAAGTGCTTTGGTTGGTAAAGCTTTGGTAGTCCTCAAAAGTTATCCTGTACATTCGCCTACTTTCAATATATCTATACCTACCGGTCAATAATTTTCACCAGTCCATCACCGATGAGATACGGTAATCACCAGCCGGAATTTATGTGTGTTCCTCCAATCAATTAACTAAGTGAGAGCTGTAGTGTTGGGCGGCCGGTGCGAAGTGGCGGGCCACGCGTGTCTTCGGAGTGCCCGATTGAACGTTTTTGTATTGCGCAACGGTAGGCGCCCCACCCCCCGGACGTGTAGTAATTCGGGTGATTAAAATAATGGGCTCTAGACGGTCGATCCTGCAGTAGCCGGCAGATCTGTATTCGGAATATTTAATTTCGAAATTACGATGAAAATCCTCAAATGGCCTTTTTACTAAATTTGGAAATCCACAAAATGGGATTTTACGCCTTTTTTAATATTTGTTGTCAGAAAAAATTCTTGATAAGTGAATTCTAAAATTTTAACACTAGTTATGTTATGGATCACTGGACTCGGCCTCGGCCATTATGAGAATTTAGGTATGGAATGTAACTGCCGGTACGCTTCGACCCCAAAATAACTTCTATGAGATGTGGTTTTAAATTGCCAAAAATATGTAAAATTGCCATTATATTTAAAAGCATTTTTAGTGCCACTGGTTCGCGCGAGCCCGTAGTGCCGCTGTTGCCGGGCGCCATGGTTTAGACCAAGGACTCTTTAAAATAAGGGGACCCAGCATGTCACAGTCTATCACATAGGAAAAGTGAAGCCTTGTTTTCTGTATATCTCCAAGGAGACCACATAAGTGGGCTGGTACAAGGCTATGTTATATGTCAGTGTCCAACTGCCATCAGGTTTTATGTGAGATGCCAGTGCCATAGATTCCAAAGGAGGCAAAATATTTCCCATCATAATTCACAATTTTTAGGTTTTCTAACTTCCAGATTGTCAGTTAAAGGTAATGCGGCCGCCTGTAGTAGTCCCAACAATTGCAACCAGATTTTTCTTGTCTCACCTTTAGTAATCCTACAATTCCCATTACGTGGGCATTACGTACAAGTAAGTAGTTCAAAACAAAAATGGTATTTCCTAAATATTAAATTATTAAACAGGTAGCTTCAGTCAGGTCTATTTTTAAACAGTTTTTATCTACAACTAAGTTTATTTTACGTTTGTGAGGTACCTTGGGAGAGAAATAAAATTACAAAAATGAGCACCGAGAAAAACTACATGATTAGAACTAAGTACAAGACCTAATCTTATTAGTCCATCCCGAAATCTGTGAAAGTTCTTTGGGTAGATACATTCAACAAGGGAAGAAAGTTCAAGTACGTACCTATTATACCTACATATTACAAATGGTTTGAGGAACCTGGTAACAAGGTGCAATAGCGACAAATTCTCAAATAAGCAAAATCAGCACTGACTTACCTTACTTATATTACTTAAATTCCTGGAAATAATTGCAGGAAGCCAAATTCAAATATAATATAAATTTGATTCATTTGGCACTTGCCATATTCTGTGTTTGTTGACAGAACATTGTCAAGTCTAATTTTTAGAAATCATATTAATTTTTACTAACAATCAAAGTACCTGTTATATTCATAGATCCTCCAATAAAATGGAATACTTGGCATCATTGAGACCATTAGAATGGGGAAAGAAACGGCCCCACTTTGGAAAGTATAATGCAGGGTCCCCTTACTTTAAAGGGTCCCTGGTTTAGACCTATCCGAAACGCAGCGCGCCGCTCACACCACGCGCGGCTCGCGTGTTATTAGTACAGGTGGGACAAATCGGGGTGAATAGTAGCGCAGGCACTGGCCCGCACTTGAAAAAAAAATGTGAGTGCTACACACCAACTAACTTTTATGTATTTTTTATGTTTTTGACTTTTAAAGAGAGCATTAAACAATTATTATGAAAAATAATACCTAATATTGAGTTCATTCCCAGGAGAATTATTCTCTCATCTTTTATGTAGTTACGAAAAATCACTGGTGTTTGGAGTTCAAATGCACCGCAGACTTTTACACAGTTAATAATTTTGCTAAAAATGTAGGTAGCCATTTTGCCCTACTTTATCATTATATCTTTAATTACTTAATTAAGTTCGTATATCATCGCGTCCCAGGCTACCGAAATTCATAGCATTATTATTATTCATAAATGCATGGTAGAAGAAGCATGTTTTACCACTTTTTATTTTAAATGTTTTATGTCAGTACAAAACAAAGAACAGTGAAACCAAAAAATAGTTATTTGTGTACCAAGGCACTGAAATTCAACTTTATATGACTCATGTGGAATTTAGTTGCCGAGGCCTCTGGCCGAGGCAAATAAACCACATGAGTCATAAAAAGAACTTCAGTGCCGAGGTACACATTATTTTTTTTTAAATCGAAAAAAGAAGGTTTATTAGGCGAAGAAATAATCATAAGGGATCACCCATCCATGAACCGACTTCGCGCGGCGTTGCTTGACTTTAACGATTGCTCTACCTAGGTCAAGTACGATGAGACACGGCGTTTTCTGACAGAAAATCCAAACTGCTGCCTATTGTGCAGCCTCCATGTAAAATAGATTCATATTCAAGCCTTCTAAAATATTTATACTGAAAGATTGCGTTACTATAGATAACAGTTTTGCAATGTGAACGAAAAGTTAAATGGGCCTTTATTGGCCGGGTTTTGAATGTTTGGTCACTTTTGACGGGCGATGGCTCCGCGTCTGACATTTGATGTTTACATTCGCCAAGGCCTACTTATTGAAAAAATCGTACAATAATGGGCTACTTCAATGCCGATTTCTGAGCTTTTAATGACGATTTTGAGACACTTCACTGCCGATTTCAAGAAAAAGCATTTTTACTTTGAATCCACAAATCCAGTCAGAAATGTTATATATAGTTGGCTTAAAACACCTATTAATTTTTCCTCTGTCTTTTGGGGTTTGTTTCGGATCTAGAAGAGGTTTTGGGCGTTCTTTTTTATTTCTAAACTTTTTCATAAGTCAATGTGCTGCTTATTTTAGTATTTCTTGTACAATCACTATGGAAGCCATTGGTAAATTTTTGATAAATACATACACTACATGATTGCACAGTCCACAAACGGGAAAATATCTTAATATAGATCGCCAAAAAAAATCCTATACCGAAACAAAATACATTGTGGTTGGATTTTTTTTATCGAGTGCTTCGTATAAGTATGATGTTACCTCTCCTATTGCATCTTCAGTAGACTTGATAGCACAGACGAGGTTCCAGGGCCATGAAATGATCGTAAACCATAGGCGGCGTAATTCTCTTTTATTTTCAATGTGTAAAATAGAAAAATTTTCTTTAAAATTGTTGTGTATCAAATGAGTAGCGTATGATGAAATTTGTTTTTTTTTTTGTCAAAGTGTCTTTCAAACAACAACCTTATTTTCATGGATAATTTTCCTATTTACACATTGAAAATAAAAGTAAGAAGTTATCTTTATTAGATTACAATATATGAATGCCCTTTTTGAGTCAATTATGTATAATATTTAGGATGTAGGTATAATTATCTTAATTCCTCCCAATTTTAATACAAGCAATTATTAAAACCCTAAATGTGTTTTTATCACTTTCATATTAATTACGAGACTTAAAATTGTAGGTAGTTACACCTATTTGCCTAAAATCCTTATAAATGCAATAATCATACCAAGACCCTCGAACCGGGTTTGCAGAAACCATTTTTCTGCAAGAGAAACACTATAGTTTTAAATCAGCAGTGCTGTCCTACAGCACTGTTCGCAGCATAGTTGTGGAATTTTCGAATATGGAGTTGGAGAGGCAACCATTCATAGATTTTTGAAAGAAAAAAGGACCACAGGTGAACCTATGAAGCTCTGAAAAAAGCAGGGAACAAGCCAACGCAAGTCGACAGCGATGCTAAGTATGCTATAAGAAGGATAGTTCACAAGTTTTATTTCAGAAAGAGCTACCAACATTAAATAAAATCTTACAAGCTGTGAATGAAGACAACGACTTGCCCGAAGTGAGAAGAACCACATTATGGACAGTCCTTAAGGACATGAATTTTCGCTGGGAGAAACAAAACCGAAAGTCTATTCTCATAGACAAGCCCGAAATCATTTGTTGGAAAAGAGAATACCTACGGGCGATAAGAAGATTTCGAAGTGAGGGAAGAAACATTCTTTACTTGGATGAAACTTGGTTGAACGAGGGACATATCTACTGTTTCAAAACTATGGAACGACAAAAATATTCAAAGTTCTCGGCAAGTTTTTATGGAAGGGTGGTTCGGAGGTATAAACCCTCCCTCTGGAAAAGGTCGTAGGTTAATAATAACACACATGAAGTGTCTAAAAATTTAATATGTTTGCAAAATGGTTCGGTTGGTTTCAGGAACAGGTAAAAACGATAATAAATGACTTTTTGTTTTCCTTAGGGACAGGTAATCCAAACAAACCATTTACCCAGGTAATCTCTTGAATTTATAATGAGAGCAGCATGCTATACCTAGTACCTATATGCATTTGGCGGAGTCTGTCGGTATCTAGCTAATATCAATATAGTCTAAGCGCCGCTCAACTAGGAGTTTGCATGGGTATTCCGTATCTCCGGGGAACTCTTTGTCAGTGGAGGGATGGTAGCGCCCTCTTGCGTTAATTAACCCCAAGTAAGTAATCCGCAATTCGATAGTATTTCGAAATGCGAGCTATGTAGAGAAAAATCTATAAACGCCCGACTTTAAATCTGGCTAAAATTGATGAAACTCTACTTAGGTAGAAAATGTAGACATACAATACAAAAGCACGCACATGAAAGTAGATATTTTTAAGGTACAGAAAATAAACACATTATGTACAGGGTGTCCCCGTATATTTTGACCCTCCCCTAGAGCCTTTATGTTTCGAGTTAGAAAAAAATTATTTAAATGAAAGTTGTTAGGTAACGAGGTGTATTGTCCCAAGAATAATAGATTGACAGGAATGCTTGTCTAAGTTGACATGTTTTTTCCATGGCAACCTTGATTAAGTATAAATATAGTATTTATTTGCAATTTGGAATATCATGCGAATGCTTAGAGCAAACGTATAACATATTTATATCTTGTTAGAATCTGAAAAATGCGTGCAATTCAAAAATCCACAAATATACAGGGTGTTCCATTAAAAAAAGTAAGTTTATATTTTTTCATAAATTTGCGTTGCTCATTTGTTTTATCTAGTAACAGATCCTAGCGGTTCAGAAAAAACCCTAGGTACAACTTTCATTTAAGTAATTTTTTTCTAACTCGAAAAATAAAGGCTCTATATAGGGTGGGTCAAAATATGCGGGAACACCCTGTACAAGCGCGGCCCTTGAAATCGTTCCAATACGTGCGGGCGCAAAGGCGTTCAACTGACAACGTTGCAATTACCCCTTCCATCTCTCGCGGTTTGAAAGCCAGCGATAACCTTAAAAGCGTAAGTGACGGCAAATCAATCTAACATCTTATTACGCGACATTACCTTACGTGACATTGCCAATTACAGTGCAAAAAAAAAAAGTAAATTTGGCGCTGTTAGGTTGGCCTTAGATTGCCTGAATAATAGCATCAACGATAATAGTGGAAAATCTTATAACCCTGCCCACGGACATTGGTGGCTTTTTTCGCAAAAGTCTTTCGACAACCTCGAATAGAGCCGTTCTAAAAATCAAAGAAGGTGGTAAATGTCTTAATTTGGTGTCGTACTTTACTCCGGTACCAAAAAGAACCGCGAAAATCCGATATCTAAGAGAAATTCACGATTCACGATTAACCACTTTCGAGAAACGGGACGGCTGTAGAATCAACGAAACCGGCGGAAAATCCTCTGAAACCACTATTGGAAATTGCTTGTTTTTTCTCATTTCTCGATTTTTCGGGGGCCCGGGAAGCATCAGAACCGAAGACTCCAGGGAAGCTTTAAAAATTGAAATGTACCAAAGATTTGGTTCGCGGTTAAAAGAACTGTAATAAACCAATGTAAAAAACCACTACGAGATTCTTCTATAATGACACAATTATACTTAGATATTATACCTTATTTAACTAATACCACTTTGACAATCAAAGAAATCCGCGTAATTTCACGTTACGTGAATCTCAAAACACCAAGAAACTGTGTAAAACTTTAAATCCACTTTATTATAATGATAATGCAGCGATTTATTATCTAACCTATTTTCGTTGACTGGCGTGTTAATACGCCAGTTAACGCAATTTTTATTTTCTATACGGGGAGGAGCGGGTCGGTACGAGGGAATGTAGGGAAAGTTGTTGATTTGAGTAGCCGTGGAATTGGCGCAACGTTGCTGCACTTGCCCGATATTCTTGATTTCTCTTGCCTAGTGGAACGATTTATGAGGCCGCGCGTGTACTTTAAAAAATTTCCAGAATTATAGACACAGTTTGAGAGCCACTGGTCGGAAGGTCCCTTCATTATTGCACAAGCTGGCAATGCCGCTACCTTCGGGAGATGGTCGTCACGCGCTGTGGATTTGTTGTGGTGTAGAACGTCAGCAGTGACATCCTTTCATCTATTGGCAGTTTTTAGAATTTTGGGTGTGACTGCACAACGTAAAGCATCTGTAGATAGTTATTTGATTCCATATAATAAACGTTTCATGTGTCTGGAACAGTTTTACAATCTGCACTAAGGAAAATAAAACTATACAATTGCGCTGATAGTTCAAAACAAATGTTGCGTGCTCGGCGACGTCGTTGATAATAACGTGTTAACAATATCGCAGTGACGTAAAACTGGCTGTAAAATAGCGTCGTCGTCGCCTCCATTTGCTAGATCAGAAACACGGAATTACCGCCATTTATTGTGCCGAAAGCGGAGGATGAATAAGTTAAAATACCACGCCATTGTTGCCAGTTCTAGTAGAGAATTTCAACAAGACTTGGTTAATATTTGTGAAGTGATAAAGCAGCATAATACATATACAGGATGATTTTTTTAGGTCTATCACCGCGATTTTCTCGCTCATTTTGCGGCCTACAAAAAAAAAACGTAAGAAACAAAAATGTGGCAATTTTGGACAGCTAAGTGGTGCTGCAAAATAAGTCGGCAGCCATGGCCAACTTGTCGCGCATTATTAAAAAAAAACCTCAAATTGAGCAAAACTATTAAAGGCCGTGGAATGTTTATTTTAAGAGACAGAGGAAAACTATTATATTGAAAATTGATGGCACTGAGACGCTTTATCCACCCAGGTGCTCAGATAGTTTCAGAAAATTACACAGGGTCTTCGGCTCTCTTGAGACCATGAAAATTTTTGTCGATTTTAGGTTTTTTTAGTACACCGCGAAAAGTTGGGTATGGAGGCCCATTCCTTTTTTAATGTCGCCTCGCTGACCAAAATTGCCATATTTTGTTTTCTTACATATTTTCTGTGCGGCCCAAAATAAGTGAGAAAATCGCTTAATAAGAAATAAACAAAAAAATAATTCAAGGCCTCAAGAGAGCCGAAGACCCTGTGTAATTTTCTGAAACTATTTGAGTACCCTTTTGCATAAAGCTTCTCAGTGCCATCAATTTTCAATATAAAAGTTTTTCTGTGACTCTTAAAATAAACATTCCACGGACATTAATAGTTTTGCTCAATTTGAGGTTTTTTTAATATTGCGCGACAAGTTGGCCATGGATGCCGATTTATTTTGCAGCACCACTTAGCTGTCCAAAATTGCCATATTTTTGTTTCTTACGATTTTTTTGTAGGCAGCAAAATGAGCGAGAAAATCACGGTGGTAGACCTAAAAAAATCATCCTGTATATCAAGATCGACATTGGTGATAACATGCAAGTATAAAAAGAATATATTGTAAATTTTTCCAAATTAAAGTATTGAAAATACATTTACTATAATAATAAAATATAATCGCATGGAGTCATCTACAGTGCGTCTACTTTTAACTGTATAGGTACAAATCGATAAAAAAAATATTTTTTGAGATATTTAAAAAAACCTTTTTTTTTTGTTCGAAAGGTGTTTAAAAAATGCTTCTTTTGAGTTATTACTTTTGTCAAAATGCAAATCCAGAGGTGGCCACGTTTTTTTATACCCCCGATTTTTTCTAAAACCATTTAGCGATTTTTTATTTTAAATCTGACACCACTGCGTTAATAAGCTCAAAGTTTAGGTGTTCTGGGCCATCTCGAAATGCTGAATTTTTGTGGAATAAAAATCATTTAAATTATCGGACCTCTCTCAACAACCACATTGTCTAAAATGATACATTTCTGTGCATTTCGTGTTGTGGCACACCAGCCATCTTAACTCATATATGGACTGCTCGTTTATAGTGTCTGGGGAGGTTGTGATATATACTCGATTTTTGACCCTCAAAAATTCAGTATTTTGAGATGGTATATTTTGTATTAGATCGTTACACGGCAATACTTTGAGTGGTCCTGTCGACCACTAAGTGTTTTGAGGGGATTCCATGGCACACTTGACTTGACAGATGCCTTTAAAATTCCTGTTTTGCTCAATAATTTTAGAATAGTACATTTTTTGTTCAAATTTTGTATATAGAGGTTTTGGAATGCCCTGATTAAAGCTGTGGTGTCAGATTTTAAGTAAAAAATCGCTAAATGGTTTTCGTAAAAATCGAAGGTGTAACGAAACTCGTATAGTCGTCCCTGGATGTGCATTTTGACAAAAGTATAATAACGTCAGAAGAAGCGTTTTTTCAGGACCTTTGGAGCAAAAAGGCATAGATTTAAAAGTAGACGCACTGTATGTTCAGGGGTAATATAAGTATAACAAGTGGTATGCCTGCAGATTGATCTGCAATGTTTATTCCCAACGAAAATCAAGAACCAATGGTGTAGTTCAATGCCGGTAGGGGTATTAGCCCTCGGAGTAGTTGTTTCTGTTGGTTCTATCTTTTGAAGTGGTATGCCTATTATCGATAATACCTTTCGTTAATTTTACGAATTATAATCCCAAAGCTGAAAATACCACGACTACGCATTGCGCAGCAGGAGTGGTAGTTCCTTAGCATTGGGATTATAATGAGTGATAAATTAAGAAAAGGTATATTATCTATCATTAGGCATACCACGAGATGTATTTAAAAAGAGAATTATTTAACAACTGCAAATAGATTAATAATTATTCAGTGAGTATGTAGGCATAATTTATCAACCCAACTTCTTAGGAATAAATTAAGTACAAAATTTATAAATATTTCTTCACTTCGAAAATGTGATTTAAAAAATAAAAATAAAAAAAGCAGCTACAACCGGGATTTGAACCCATGACCTCTCGCACGCAAAGCGAGAATCATGCCCTATGCCCATTGAGGCCAGATGAATGTTTTACTTAACTAGCCATATATAAATTTAATTACGATGCTTAAACGTTAAAGTCCATTTGACAGCTCTCATTTAGGTTGAGCTTTCGGTTCTGAATATGTTTTTTGTGGTAACAGGTATATATAACTGAAAACATATCTTCTAGTCCCATATTAAACTTCGTAATGTGAAGAAGTCATCGGGTTATCAGTTTTAGCTGCCAGAATATTGGTTTAGCGTAACTAGGACGTAACTAAGACTAGGACATATTGGCAGGCGTTGAATTCTCAGGGGTAATATAACAAGTGGTGTGCCTATTATAGATAATACCTTTCGTTAATTTTACGAATTATAATCCCAAAGCTGAAAATACCACGACTGCGCAGCAGGAAAGGTATTATCTATTATTAGGCATACCACGAGTTGTATTTAAAAAGAGAATTTAACAACTGCAAATAGTTAGTTTGACAGCTGCTGTCATTTAGAGTGAACTTTCGGTTCTGAATATGTTATTGGATTAGCGTAACTAGGGCGTAACTAAGAGAGTAGGATTTCAGCGATTATTTCCCTCAAACTGCTTGCATCCAATAAGGTAGCTCCTTCCATAAAAATCCAACCAATGACATGCCTCTGCTAGCGATAATTTGCACTAGTGCAATTACCGGTAATTGCACTTGTGCAAATTATCACTTCGTTGCTTAGCAACCGCGAATCTGTTGAATACAAACAAGTACCTACTTCTTAAAGTTTGTGTGTTTCACACTGTTCTGAATTATGCAGCTTATAAATTATGTTGCGGTATTATTAAGCATTATATCAATGAGTTTATATAACTTTTACATTGCTAAATTCTTGTTAATTAGGCCTCCGCCTCCATTTAAATGTATGACACATTCAGAAAATAAACCGACGCCGACAGGGTGTAGGTATAATCGCATTTGCCTTGGATACCCAAGCGTCATGTTTGTTTACTCGAACGCTACAGTCGAAGCTGTCAATAAAGTCGTTCAAAATGAGTCGTTTTGGAAATGCAAACATAGAAAAAATTAATACAGAAATTATTAAATCGTATTCGTGAAATAATCTCGACAAATAGGTACCACTCGTGCCGGAAATTTTTCTAGATAATTGTATTCTCAAGCCCTATATTTTGCCCATTAGCAAAACCACTCGTACAAATTGGGCTTTTATTTTCAGAGATAAAATCCCTCGAGCTTCGCTCTCGGGATTGGTATTTCCTTAGCATAAGGCTTCGCTCTCGGGATTTTATCAGAAAATAAGAGCCCAATTTATACTCGTGATCTTTCTAGGCAAAATAGCGCTTATGAAAAAATTATCGATAAAATTTCCTGCACTAGTGATATTAGGTAGGAACCTACATACGAAAATAACACTAGTGGTATTATCGCTGAAATCATCACCTGATTGGTTAATATTTCAAAAATCATATCATTTCATTGGCTCATATTGGCAGGCGTTGAATTCTCGACAAAATAAAACACTTCCTAGGTGTAACTTCCTAAAACCTATTTCTATAATAGTTGCACAATAGTTGCGTAATTGATATCATTGTTCGAATATTACGACGAGACATTTTGTTCCTGATTTTGTTGTTGTTTGGATTGTGATCAAACATACTTGTAATTACTGAGGCGAAATTCACGAATGTACCTATTCAATTGTAATTGAAATAAAAGTGTTGAATATTTATTAGAAAAGTGTCAAAAATCTGCGACGTTGCCACGTGTGTATTCGTGGCTTGTAATTTAAGTCGGTTGGCATAGTTGTCTTCGTTGCAGCCAGACGATCTCGTGAGCCGTGTTCCCGTTTGCCTAATATTTCGGTAGACGCCTTTAGGGCGATTTTAAATATTTTTGCTCACGCGTTAAATGAATTCAAATAGGGGCTTTGTTGTAATGGGGTCGAGACCCCTGCCCTCCGAGAGGTCCATTAGAAATTTCGAGCGGTCCCGGAATTTTAATCTGTTAGGGCCGTACCGTTCTAGAGCTCGCGGAACTCCGAGGAACGCCTCTGTATAATAATATTGTAAATCGACAGACGCGCTTTGGGAGAATATTTCTCTAGTTGCGTAAATCTTGGTTATTTTTGTTATAATACAGGGTTAATTACCACTTAGTACAAAATTTTTTATGGTAGATAAAGAAAAATTAGACTTGCCAAAATAACATTTGTCTTAAGCCTAAAAATTTTTTTTCAAATTGTATAAAACCCCTCAAAAACGCCGCCTATGGACGCCCGCTTGACGTGGCTTTTAAAATTTCGCGTATGTCAATGGTAATGACAGCGTGGCAGCGTTGCCACGTCCATCAATTTATCCGAGGATTCACCACAAAATTTCGATTTCCTGTTGTAAACAATTACTTTCTAAGGAACATGTAGAATGCCTATGAAACATCTACCTTACTGACATTTCCAAGATTGAATATTCACATTTTCTAAATTTGTTGGGGACCTTTTCTCTTCGCCATAACTTTTGTTTGAAGCGAGGTACTCAGCCTGACGACCACTGAGGAGGATCCCAGGAAAACACCGAAGGGTAACCAAAAAACACAACTGCACTAGCGCACATTGCACGTGCAAAGCACTACAGTACAGTAGCTGTTCAAAGAGTCCGCCGTTAACCTCGATGCAGAAATTCACTCGGTTAATTAAATTAAAAATGCATTTTTTACTTCAGAACCTTCTCTTCTACTTATTCTGGGCCAGGTCAAATAAGTGGGTCAATCTACTAGCAGTACGTACATGGCACTGCATCTAAAACCATATAATCCACTTACTAACAAATAAGGACTATCAAATAAAAACATTACTTTAACCAAGCGAGGGTGCTTCGCAACTTAGCCGTTTAAGTTTGCCTGGTCGATTCCACAAAGTACATAATCCTAAGGTACTTCTTTTTTCATCAATATCTCCAGTGGAAAAATGTTGGTCGCACGCCTAAAAACATGTTTCACTATGTCACATAGGTACCTACTTTCAAAACTAAATTAATTTTAGCCCTTCTAACCTGTAATGTTGCGGTCCTAGTGCACTGGTAAAAAGCCTGGCGTTCAACTAATTGCAAAATAGCTTTAAAACACACCAAAATACACAAATACGGGAAAATATCGCCGAAAATTCAGAGGGACGCAGGCAAACGTCAAGTAAACATCGGCCAAAATACGATGATTCACCCGCGCGTTATCTGGCCTTGTCTTGCAGGCAGCCAGACCAACGCAACAACTAGTCTGAAGTGTGACGCAATAAATAAATAAGTTTTCTTATGAAAATAATTTTTTGGAGACGCAATCAACTAATCTAACATTGACATCGATATCGAAAATTATTACGCACCACTCCAACCTCTACTGTTTTGTGCGTTTGAATCCAGTTTTTACGTCTGATTCAAATCGATTGATATTTATGTATTTTTTAAATTTGTTTGAGTAAAATAGTATATTTCATTACGAGTCTGGAAAAATCTATTTCTGGACGTGTAATGAACAATATTTTTTATTATACTTCTTTGAAAATGGAAACTTAAAACATTTTATCCCCATATTATAATAAATTTAATTGACAAAAAATAAACAATGCAGACAATATAGTGTTTGGTATGTATGATGCGTTTCAATGGTTACTCTCAAATTATTTCAAAGGTGCTTTGTTGTAAATTAGTTATTGTCAGATAAGGTCAATAAATCCTTTATCTATGGATAAGGTAAATAAAACGTCAAAAATATTACAGAAATGTATCTAAATATTGAAACACTTACGAATTAAAATACAAAATAGGTATATTAAATATCAGAGAGCATATAGAGTTTCTTAAATTTAGTTTACTTTGCTGTATATTTCTATTTTAAAGCCATATTCTTATATATTTGTATTTTTATTCAGCGCACGGAAAGTTTTTCCATGCGCTGTTTCCGTGCGCTAGCCCGAAAAAAACCATCTTTCATTATTGCTAAAACAGATGAAAATAAGGTGTTTTCAATGAAGTATAATAAAAAGATATTTTCATCCTTCCTAAACCAATGGCAACACCGCGGAAAATCACTTCCAGTGGACAGTACGTTCCGAAGCCATATTGGATGAGGCGGAGATTTACAGGGAGCATTGGGGTTATCACCCTTTTTTTAAAGATCGTAAAAAAATCTAAAAATATTTTCCTT
Source organism: Pseudeuparius sepicola (assembly GCA_963920635.1). Lineage (NCBI taxonomy): Eukaryota > Metazoa > Arthropoda > Insecta > Coleoptera > Anthribidae > Pseudeuparius > Pseudeuparius sepicola. The sequence goes on along the minus strand of OY987298.1, from coordinate 11,664,173 downwards.
TGTTTCCTTAAGCCACCCTGCGCACGTGGTAAAATTTTTTTGTACTAAGTGAGAGTTAACCCGGTATAATCTATCATTACTGTCCCTCAATTGCCTCAATTCTAAGCTTGTTTGCCACTTCCCCAACCAAATTACCATCCTCAGCCGCCGATTCATACCGCGAGACCTACACGCAGCGCGCGCCACGTCATCCCGAAACTGGCGCAGCCGATCCGACCGCTCAATTACCGAGGCGGGCGACGGCGCAAACCGGCCTGAATGCGCCGCTAACGAATCCGGGTGAGGCCGCGCGGCGCGGCTCATTTGGCCGCGATTGTGTTGCGGACGGGGACGAGTAATTGGCTCTTGTTGACGATGATATTGGGGTCAATTATGCGCGGGACGGAGACGAGTATATTTTGCGTCTATATGAACCATAGAAGGTGGATAATAGGGGGAACATGCCGTAATAATTATTATTGTAGTTTGCAGGGATGAGGAACCTATTGACTATTGTACCTAAGTTTTAAGTTATATACTTATTTATGGATATTCTAGTTAGCCAATGTCCGACACTGACATAAGGACATGACAGACATAGAGCAGGTACAGGACACAAAAATTGCAAACAATAAAGTTATAAACTACCTATATTTTTGGTAGAAATTTACATATTTTCTGTGACCTCTTATGGTATACAGTGCCCGCCAAAAAGTTGGAACCTTAAGGGATTTTTTTTTATTTTTGAGCTAAGATGAAACTACTCTGGGGCGATCATCTCTGCTTCCAAAAAGATTCAAAATGAGATCATTAAATGTCGTGACGTTATTTGACATTATTATTATTATTTGTGATTTAATCGAAAAAAGTTATTTGAAAAAGTTGCTTGCAATTTTATTTTACCCCTATGTGCAAATTTTCAGACAAAAATTCTGGCAATGACATATTTTTAATTTTTTGAAAAAATATAAAAACTAATAAATTTCATTTTTTTCGGTCATCATCTAAACGTGATATTTTTTAGTTATGGACCCTTTTTGGTTCGTAATCAGCTAGATTAAAAAAAAAACTCAAATAACAAGGTGCAATTTTGGGCGATTTATTTCTTGTTACAATGTATTGCCAGATATAATAGCTCCTTGTTAGTTGAGTTGAGCTAAACTAAAAAATATCACATTTGGATGATAGGCAAACAATTCTAAAGTCAAATAATGCGCACCGAAAAAAAATAAATTTATTAGTTTTCATATTTTTTCAAACAAAACTATGCATCTATTCGATACACATCGACGTTCAGTTTTTGTATTGCAAAGCGTTCAGTCCAATATCGCCGGAATTAAGAAATCTTTCTTTTTGTTTAGTCTAGATAGATTTTCAATAAGTTTTCTTATGAAAATTATTTTTTTGGAGACGCAATCAACTGATCTAACATTGACATCGATATCGATAATTATTACTCACCACTCCAACCTCTACTGTTTTGTGCGTTTGAATCCAGTTTTTACGTCTGTCAGTCCGCCATCCCTACGAAGTTTTCGTGGTTCCGCGAGGCGAGAAATGTGTATGTAGTTTTGAAATTCCTTGGTGCTGCTATGTGGAAATGCAAAAACAAAAAACGCCTAGAGATTCAGGATTATCTAGCCTCGGGACCGAGCTCGGGACTCGGGATTCATATCCTGTTTTCCCTTTTACAAATTTCAAACTAAGGTAAGCTGAATCCAGGCGAACCTCGGGTAAATCTAGCAGCGCTGCGGCTGTACAGATTCAAATCGATTGTTATTTATGTATTTTTGAGTAAAAAGGTATTTTCATCCTTCCTAAAACAACGGCAACGCCGCGGAAAATCACTTCCAGCTGACAGTACGTTCCCGAAGCCACATTGAACGAGGCGGAGATTTACAGGGAAAATTGGGGTTAATGCCCTTTTTTTAAAGATCGTAAAAAATATTTAAAATATTTTTCTATGTTTTCTTAAGCCACCCTGCCCACGTGGTAAAATGTTTTTGTACTAAGTGATAGTTAACCCGGTATAATCTATCATTACTGTCCCTCAATTGCCTCAATTCTAAGCTTGTTTGCCACTTCCCCAACCAAATTGCCATCCTCAGCCGCCGATTCATACCGCGAGACCTACACGCAGCGCGCGCCACGTCATCCCGAAACTGGCGCAGCCGATCCGACCGCTCAATTACCGAGGCGGGCGACGGCGCAAACCGGCCTGAATGCGCCGCTAACGAATCCGGGTGAGGCCGCGCGGCGCGGCTCATTTGGCCGCGATTGTTGCGGACGGGGACGAGTAATTGGCTCTTGTTGACGATGATATTGGGGTCAATTATGCGCGGGACGGAGACGAGTATGTTTTGCGTCTATATGAACCATAGAAGGTGGATAATATGGGGAACATGCCGTAATAATTATTATTGTAGTTTGCAGGGATGAGGAACCTATTGACTATTGTACCTAAGTTTTAAGTTATATACTTATTTATGGATATTCTAGTTAGCCAATGTCCGACACTGACATAAGGACATGATAGACATAGAGCAGGTACAGGGGACAAAAATTGCAAACAATAAAGTTATAAACTACCTATATTTTTTGTAGAAATTTACATATTTCTGTGACCTCTTATGGCAAACCAATACTTATGGCAAACCAATACTTTGCAAATTATGGCATTTCAGGGACATAGGTATCTATAAAAAAATTGCCCCGTTCAATTCCCCAGCGAACTTATATTTTCATGGGTGTTAACATGAAAAAGCAGACACACTGTAAGTACATAAAGCTGCGTATCCACTGAGCGAGGCTGCCTCGCGAAGCTGCCTCGCGAAGCTGCCTCGCGAAGCTGCCTCGCGAAGCTGCCTCGCGAGGCAGCCTCACCGATGTTTGCGCATGTTGTGATATTTTGTGTTGAGCAAGACAAGACGTCAGGCAAGGTGAGCCCTCAGTACGTGCGAGGCAGCAATATAGAGTTTCCATCGTTATTGCTCTGAAAAAAAATGCTATTTCCTCCTGAAGCTATTGCAAGTTTTTCTTTTATTGCGTTGACAATTATAAAGAGAAAAAATAAAGAACGCCGAAAGCACCGTTGGTGGGTAAAGCAAATGTTCCGTAAACGGCTTCAATATGGTAATAGACAACATGGCTTATGAATCTGTTGAAGAATTTTACTAGGATGACAAGAACGGAATTTGAATATTTAGCCAACGTGATTAGTTCGATTAACTCAAGGCACTTGTCCTGATCCATCCGAGGCAGGCTAAAATAAAAACACACGTACACACTGCGAGTCCGACTAGCTTTGATCGTGACCCAAAACCGACCGAAATCGGCTCGAGGCGAGGCAGCCGCGCATGCTCGCGAGGCTGCCGTGCAATATAGCGAGGCACAGGTATCCACTGGGGTTGCCTCGCGAGTGGATACGCGGCTTGATATAATCTATTCATCGTCCTCAACCAGCAGTTCATACCGCGAGTCCTCCGCAGCGCTCGCCACCTCATCCCGAAACTGGCCGAGGCCTACGATAAAGACAGGCCATGGCGCACAAAAATCACGTGACCATCTTAGTCCGACGTTACATGTCATTTGTCACACAACTGAAAGCGACATCTTGGGTTCTGAGAAGTTTTAAGTGTTTAAAGTGTTTTTAAACGTCTTCGTTTATATTTTAGAAACAAGTTTGTGTCTAGTACGCGTGTGTCCTGGCGGAGGGGACCCGCCCAGGTGTTATTATGGCGTCTGGGTAGGAGCCGTGCCGTCCAGGAGTATTGGTGCCGCTCGCGCCGACGCGTGAGCGCTGTAAGGGGAATTCTCCCTCCGGAATGGTCTCGATTGACAGTGGAGCCTGAGAAACAGACGGGTGGCTGGAAGCCGTTCCCGTTGACACGTTCGGGTTTGTGTATTTTGTATTCACCATTCACCTTGTGCGAAATAAATCAGTGTTGTAACGTACTCGAGGATTTTCGTTGTCGACCTACGCCCTGATATGGTCTTTCACGCTGCCGATCAACTGGGACCTAGTTAATATTTACAGTAGACTGAGGTAAGTTTTCATTTTTATTTCGTAAAAAATAATCTAAATACCAAATATTGTTTCTGTTTATATTATATTTATACATATGACAAAACCCAGGAAGAAAACGTCACCATAACAACATTTGCTTTGCTTCGAGATGAAAATTTGCGCCAAAAATGGATTCGTCAAATTCCAACTAAAATTTAATTTCTAAAAAACCCTTAAGTATGTGTTTTCAAGAAAGTGAAACAATTAAAGTGGACAAATGTCTTGTGGGAGGAACATACCTATAGAGAATATCACCAAGGCTAAAGGAAGGTGCTGTCCCAACATTTTTTGAGAATGTGCCAAAATATTTGAGAGCAGTGCCGTTTAACTCTTAGCCGATTTCGTTTAAATACTTTCTGTTATCTCTTTACGAAATCAGGAGTGAAATTCCGACAACTGCGTCGTTTAAAAAAATGAAAATGACACGGTTGCTTGCAGTACATATTATACATTACAGTATGTGTACACGTTAACTATTTGCCGTACAAAGCCTCTCATCATCTGACTTCCAAACGAGCCTAAAAGAGAGAAATACACAATATTCCGTCTTTTTCTAGACCACTCTATATTTGGAAGAGATCTTCCGTAAACAGAAGCCGTGAACGGCCGGAAACGAAGTAAGCCAATTCGACGAATAACGCACTCTCGGAAAAATTAGTTTAATGACTACCGCCTCCGGTTTCGTTTTTATAGCGCGCGTCGGAGGGCGAAAATGAGAAACATTATCCCCGACAAAAGGAGGCGACGGGGGGTGGGGTGGGGGGGGGGGGCTTAAGTCGGTGCCCTATATTGTAGGAGGACTACAAGAATTTTTACTTTTGCCGTCGAACGGGAGATAGGGGGGAAAGTGAGTGTGCGCGATTTTATAAACGTCTTAAGGGTCTTTGACCTATGCACAAACACAAGACATTAAGTAAACTTACCTTGCCTGACACCTTAAGAATTGATTTGTCAAATTTTAGTCTATAAAAATTAATTGGGCGCGTTTATTGATGATTCTTAATACGCAGTAAATAGGAGAGGCATCACTGGAAACAATTACCAACAGTCCAAATCAAATCTGCAATACATTTTTTTATAAACAATATTTTAAAATTATATTCTTTTTCCAGTAGCTGACATAGTGATTCTTGACTAGACCCTTAGTCTCAATCTGATAAGCCCAAAACCTGACACCCTATAAAAATTGTCACAGAAACTTTTAAAAAGCAAAAAACACAAGTGTAGAAATGTTTATTTATTCGTACATTCTCATTTCTGGAACCGATAGTAACTTATTTTTGAGTAGAAAACTTTTGGTTTCCAATTTTGGAAATTGTTATTTATTTGTTTATATGTCGCAGTTGTTATGTTCGCTTTTATTCACCAATTTCTTTTATTTTTCTATGATGATATTGGTTCTCGTAAATGTATTCCCATTTTATTTAGCTCCAAGTATTTTTTCTCATTTAATTTTTTTTATTTTTTCTATTTTTTTTTATTTTTTTTTCTATTTTTTTATTTATTTCTATTTATTGTTCTTCTCTTTCCCTCCCTCTTTTATACTCCCTATATTTCTCTTTTTTCTTCTAAAAATACTGTTTCTTCTCTTCCCTAAAATGACAGAAGGCATAAATTCTCTAGAGAGTCGTATATTAACTACACATCTTTGAACTTATTTTGAATAATTTGTTTTAATTTGACATGATAAACTTGTAAAGATCGTAATAGTAGTTACTGTTCGTGTTCAGCACTTTCGACAAGAAGAAGACATGACTCAGAAAATCTGATTGACAAATCTATACATGTTCTGAAGCTTTTGAAGACAGTACTCCGAGGTCAGCCATAGTCAGTGCCAAATGTGACACATTGTAATGACTGACAGGGGTGTCAGGCATTGGAAATATTTAACCCTTTGACGCGAAATTTGTACACAATTATAAGGTTTATTGTTAGAGACTTTGGAGATAATTTTTTTGCATGAATGCGTGATTTTTCCAGTGACTGACACCTATGTCAGGCATTGGCTTAGCATATAAACATAACATAAGCCAATAGCTGACACCCCAACCAAAATCTTCAAAAACTTAAAATAGTTCTAAATTAGTATCTTACCTTGTTTGATTAGAAGTATAAGCCACAAAAATTAAGCCAGTTGAAAAATCTACTCTAAAAACACGTAATTACACACTATTTTTTACAACGCTGCACTAAACAATTTCGCAAAGAAACTACAATGAATAACCTCTATAAATTGAAAAGTCAGTAAAAATAGAGAAACCAAGTTGACTAATTTAGGAACATAAGTTTATAACTCATGACCAGTGCCGGACTGGACAGGTGAGATAGTGAGAAAAATCTCAAGGGCCCCCCCTGTAAAGGCCGCTTGGGGCCCCTGCCTCTATTATTACCTACTCAAACAAACGAATCCTATAATGTGAGTATGTGAGGTAGGTTGTACCCAAGTACCATGTGAGCGCGTCTTTTCCAAATTAAAAATAATTAAATCACGTCTTTGGTCAAGCTTGTCAGAACACTTACTGGAAAGTTTTATTTTAATGAGCGTGGAAGCAGAAACATTGCATTTAATCGATCCTGAAAAAAATTTCTTACGTTTGGCTTCAGAAACTTCTTCATATAAAAAAATATTAGCTGGTTAGAGTCACTTGGAACAGCATAAAAACCTTTGAATTTTATACGTTTGATTTCTGCTGATAAGTGTGGTATTTTTAGGAGTAGCAGAGTGTGGTAAATGCTATCAAATAGATCGCACCCCGTATATCACTGTGTTCCAAGTGAGTTTATTTATATTTTACCAGGGTAGCTCGAGAACAGGCGCCTCTGTAATATATTTTTTAACCATATTAAACCACACCTGGTATTAGTAGTGGAAAGAGATGAAGGAGACAGAGAAGATAGATAGGCTACCATTGTAGTAAAAACAAGTGACTGCATGCTCGCCTAATATAATATCACCAATACTTGCATGAGTTACACTGTTCGACGGCTGGCCACTTGTGCAGCGAAATGCGTGCCATAATTTCACAGATCTTAGGATATACTTGCGTAAATAGTTATAATCGATATGGCTTTTTAGAGACCTTTTGACAATATTATATGTTGCGTTAATCTTTAGGTTGTGTTTGACGACAACCTTAAAAAAACCTTAAAAGTGAAATATTACGTTGCTTGCAGAATATGTATATTTTTGAAAACTGCGCGTGACGCTTATGTCCTATATTCTTTTTGTGACACCAATTAGAGTTTTATGCTGTTTCAAGTGAATTTAGAAATAATATATTTACCTAACCGCTAGGTACTTACTACTTAGATGTGATTCGATATTGTGTAGAAAATTTAGTTCCAATTTTTTGTGTTTTTATTTTTTTTTATTGTTTAGACTCAAACTTAAAGCATTGAGTGAAAATTGGAAAGACTTGCTACGCAGCAGTTCCTACCACTGCTTTTTAGTTGTCAGTAGAGTCGACAATGCAAAGTTCATTGTGTTTGTGCCCCTGGAGACCACTTAATGATTAAAAAAGTGTCAAATGTCAAGCCGTTGTCGGTCTTCACAATATTTCAATAAACGCTTAAAGAAAGACTTATATTTACTATATTTCCATTTGTATAGGTACCGTACCTGTTTCTAGAGTTTATTTTAATTTTCTTCTTCATTTATTATTTTGTTATACTTTTTATAAATATATTGTGTTTACTTTTCAAAAAGCAATCCGATGTTTCCATGTAGCTACCTATACCTACATACATTGTAGAGTGAGAGATGTAAAAAATTTTGGAGATCAAATGGTTTTGAGCAAAGCTCATTTTCATCATTCATCTAATGTGGGGGCCCCTTGTTTAAAAAAATCTCACTGGGACAAGATGGGCCAGTCCGGCACTGCTCATGACTGATTTCTACCAGCATTCAATAGAATGAATTTATATCTGCTTATTACCTTATTTTTTAATTAAATAAAACATGTGTCAGATTTAGGCACTGTGTCAGGCACTGGTACGTATACAGTGTCCTCCAAAAAGTTCGCACCACAGGGGGAAAATTTTGAATTAACGTTTTATTTTGAAATTTGGTTTTGGGGTTACCTTTTGCTTTAAAAAATATGAAAAATGACCCACTCAAACGTGGTCATGTGACTTTCGTTATCTATCAAAAATGACATTTAAAAAAATATATCGCCAAAAATGGGTTTAGTTGTTAAAATATCAAAAAGTTTTACTTGAAAAAGTTGTTTGTTTTTCAATTTTACGTAAGTGTACTAAATTTGAACGCTCTACTAAAATATTTAGTTTTTTGCCAATTTTTAATATTTATGAAATTTCTGAAAATTTTAAAAACTCGAAACTTCGTAAAGACTATTTTATATCACTAGCTTTATCATTCCATTATTTTTCATTACTAATTACCGAAAATAATAGGTATTTTTCGAAAGAGAATGATATTTACGCTGTGTTATGTTTGTTGCAAAGTTGATGTAGGTACCGTCTAGCATTTGGGGTATAAATTTAGTTACATTACGTTTCCCAGTTCTAAATTGATGCCAAAATAATAATAAATTAAAATATCATCAAACTCTTTTACGGATGTAAGCAAAATTCTTGACTTTTATGGAAAAAATAATTATTACCTTTAAGTTTAATTTCACATTAATTGATACTGATGAGTAGGCCATGGAGAGAATAGAAGCAATTGTTGTTATTTGACAGTTTGAAAACTGTCAAATAAACACAACTGTCAAATAAAAACAATTGCTTCTATTCTCTCCATGGCCTTCTCATCAATATCGATTAATGTGAAATTAAACTTAAAGGTAATAATTATTTGTTCCATAAAAGTCAAGAATTTTTGCTTAGATACGTAAAATAGTTTGATGATATTTTAATTTATTATTATTTTGGCATAAATTTAGAACTGGGAACCGTAATGTAACTAAATTTTATACCCCAAATGCCAGACGGTACATCAACTTTGCAACAAACAGCAGAACTTTTTTAAAGCGTAAATATCATTTTCTTTTGAAAAATTCCTATTCCTATCGGTAATAAGTAATAAAAAATAATAGAATGATAAAGCTAGTGGTATAAAATAGCCTTTACGAGGTTTCGAGTTTTCAAAATTTTCAGAAATTTCATAAATATTAAAAATTGGCAAAAAACTAAATATTTTAGTAGAGCGTTCAAATTTGGTGCACTTACGTAAAATTGAAAAACAAACAACTTTTTCAAGTAAAACTTTTTGATATTTTAACAACTAAACCCATTTTTGGCGATATATTTTTTAAATGTTATTTTTGACAGATAACGAAAGTCATATGACCACGTTTGAGTGGGTCATTTTTCATCTTTTTTAAAGCAAAAGGTAACCCCAAAATTAAATTTCAAAATAAAACGTTAATTAAAAATTTCCCCCCTATGGTGCGAACTTTTTGGAGGACACTGTATACGTTTGTTATTTTTTTCACACAACTTAAACGAACCAGATAACAATAATTATTATACTGAAGCATCAAATTTTCTTCTTCTAAGAATTACACCATATTTGCATTCTAAGTTGAGGAAGCTATGCGAGCTCCACGATCGTTCCACGAGACACTCATACCTGTATATAATTCCTAAACACTCCTCCACCCAGTACCGACAGTCATTTCCCTATTCAGCCGCCAGGCTCTTTAATAGTATCCCATTAAATATCAAAGATTCCTCTAATATTGCTAATTTAAAAACGAAATATAAAAGTTCCATACAAGATGGGAACATATTTAGTACTTAGTATTTGAATTACCTAGTATTTATTTTTTGTGATATTATTAGATATTATTGTGTTACACGATGGTTGCGTGGAAGAGCACGTATGTGAACGCCGCCATCCTTTAAAAATTTATTTTTTAATATTATCTGATGCAGTCAATAAAGCCACTTATTATTATTATTATCGACTTAGCCAAAAGGCATTCGCACTCCCTCTACGGGGAACATTCACTCAGATCCCGGGTATCCCGGATACCATAAGGATCTGGCTCGGACGAGACCCCTGCCATGTAATCGGGCCTTAGGTGACATTGATGTTGTCGGACACTCCCGCATTCCCCATGAATTTCCTGACGGTTCGGGCTGTCGCAAGTAGTACCGCTTTCTGCATGGACCTGTAAAGACTATGAGTTAGACCCAGCTCTTTTATGTTTCTCAGAAAACTTTTTGGTATAACACCAGTTGTTGACATGATGATTGGAATCGTCTGGACGTTCTCCATTTCCCATTGCCTTCTAATTCGTTCTTCTAAATCTCTGTACTTCGCGATCTTCTCGACTTGCTTCACACGCAGGTTGTTGTTGTTCGGGATGGCCACATCAATCAGAGTTGTCTGCCTAGAAATTTTATCAACTATTATAAGGTCCGGTCTGTTATGGGCAACTCGTTGATCTGTCAGAACTGTACGATCCCAGTACATCTTGTAGTTGCTGTTCTCAAGAACAGGCTCAGGTGTGTAGTTGTAATATGGGACCCTCTCTGCCTGCACAAGCAGCAGCTTTTTCGCCAGTTCCTGGTGCAAGATCTTGGCAACCGAATCGTGTCGTTCCTTATATTCCGTTGATGCGAACATCTGACATCCTCCTGTTATGTGCTGGATTGTTTCTGAAGTTGGGCACCCGTATCTGCATCTGTCATCCACTACCGATGCATCTCCTACAATGAATTTTAGGTAGTTGCGAGTTGGTATAACCTGATCTTGTATGGCCAGTAGGAAGCCTTCCGTCTCGGGGAACATTCGTCCCGAGGTCAGCCAATAGTTCGACGCTAACTTGTCGACATGTTCCTGGTTAACCTCATTAGGATGCCTCCCGTGCAGCGGCTTCCCCAACCACCTCTGTAGTTTATCGTTGTCGGTTCGGTGGTGATTTTGACGCTCGTGTTCCGTCAGACGTAGCGGTGTTGAGACGTCTGCTCCGCATATAGCCCTATGTAGTGTGGAGCTGTTGGCCTGCCTGTAGAAATAATTACGCAGATTTAATATTTGTTGGTCCAATTGCTTGCTGAGATCTGCCAATCCTCTTCCTCCTAGTTGACGTGGCAGAGTTGTTCTTTCTACGGCGCTACGGGGATGATGTTTATGAGCTTTTGTCAGTAGTGTCCTAACTTTTCGTTGCAGGTTGTTGGTGTCCGTGTTGGTCCAATTCACTATTCCGAACGAATAGCTGAGTACAGAGCACGCATACGTGTTCAGGGCCTTAAACAAATTCCTGCTGTTAAGATCAGTTCGCACTACTTGTCTTACTCTCTTGATGAATTCATTCGTTAAATCAGTCTTCATTGTTCGATGGTCTATCCTTTGAGCTTGTTTCATCCCGAGATACTTGTATGTATCTCCCTTGCTCATTGCTTCGATCTCCTGGCCGTCCTGCATCTCGTGTGCGCTTTGTTCGAGCTTTCCCCGGATGATATTAAGGGTGCGGCACTTGTCCAGTCCAAACAGCATTCCGATGTCCCTGGAGAACTCCTCTACAATTTTAAGCATTTGCGTTAGTTGGTTTTTGGTTGCTGCGATCAGTTTTAAATCATCCATATATAATAGGTGATTCAACTTGATCGCTTCTGCGTTGTTGCTTTTGATAGCGAAGCCATATTTTGTAGAGTTCAACCGATGTGATAGAGGGTTCATCGCCATGCAGAACCACAGTGGACTGAGTGAATCTCCTTGGAAAATCCCTCTTCGGATGTTGATTGTGTCGGTCTCGATGTTACTGTCTGCGGTTCTGAGTTGTATCTTAGTGCGCCAGGTTGTCATAACGTGTTCTAAAAAGGAAACTGTATGATGATCTATTTTATACAGCTTTAAGATACCTGTGAGCCAGTCGTGAGGTACGGAATCAAATGCTTTTTTGTAGTCCACATAAGCCATGTGGAGGTTTCGTTGCTTGGAATGAGCCTGGTTGCAGATGACAGAGTCTATGATGAGTTGCTCTTTGCATCCCATTGCGCCCTTCGAGCAGCCCTTCTGCTGCATTGCAATGATGTTGTTCCGCTCGCAGTGAGCATATATTCGCTGCGTAAGGCAAGATGTGATTATCTTGTACAGCGTAGGCAAGCAGGTTATTGGGCGGTACTTGGCAGGGTTATCTGTATTCCGCTGGTCTTTTGGTAACAGGTAGGTTGCACCCTGTGTAAGAAACAATGGCATTTTCAGAGGATCGAGCAAGACTTCATTAATTAAGGTAGTTATCTGTTCATGCGTGCACCACAACTTCTTAATCCAATAATTTTGGAGATGATCTGGACCTGGTGCCTTCCAGTTGTGGGAATTCTTGATGACATCGGAGACCTCAGCGGTTGTGAATTGCTCGTGTTGCATCTGGCTATAGTTCCGGCCCATCTCGCGTTCTTCGCTGATCCAGCTTGCACTGACATTGTATGGACCTGGTGTGGCAAGTTGATTTCTCCAGAAACCGTCGACCTGTTCTCTGCTAGGGTAACTCGCATTTGTGGCATCGGCGCTAGAATTAAAAGCACGGTAGAAACCCTTTTCTGATCGTTCAAAGAGTTTGTTTATTATTATTATTATTATTATTATTAATTTAATTACACATAAACCTTTAGTAAGCAGTGGGTAAGTTTTAATATTGTGTTAGTTACAACATGACGTGTGATTCCTACATTCTCATCCAACTTTCAGAATCCCACAATCATTCTTACGTTAAACTTAAAAAAGCACTTTCAAAAAATAGTAACAGTAATACTTTCCCAACTATTCCGCCTCAACTGACTTCGTTAGCGGCCGGTTTGTGCCGCTCGCTCGGTAATTGAGCGGTCGGATCGGCTGCGCCAGTTTCAGGATGAGGCGACTCGTGCGGCGGAGGTCTCGCAGTGTCAGTTGGTGGCCGAGGGATGGTATAGTCCTCCTTACGGCAGAATGCGTGCGACGTAAGGGGGAAGAACTCGCAAATATTATAGAATTAGTCACAGTTCAGGGGCGTAGCTCAATTTTGTGTAACTCACTGACTTAATTTTCATATAATTGTTATTTAATTTATTGTTAATATTATTCTTAACGGTGGTGCCTTAGACTATGGAGGAAGGCAAACCCTTATAACATTGGCAATTATTTCTCGTGCTTGAGAATGCAACGTTCTTCCCTGTTTACTCATTTTGCACACGTTAACTCCCGAACATACGAAACGCCACTGAGCTCTCTGAACCGGCGGAAAAAACTTGCCAGCGGCCTAGAAAATGAGGTTTGTATGCTAGCCCAAATACACAGTTAACTTTACGTACTATAGAAACAGGCACAAAACGCGTTGGCTAACTGGTTTTGTCAGCCGACTCCTTCGCAGAAGTGCTGTGTTGCCGTATTTCAAAGGCGATGGTAGACGCGACGATGTGTTTTATCACACCGCGTTAAAAATAAATGATAAACAAAAATGGGTAAGTGGTCCCGTGATGCGAGCTTTATTTTTTCGGTATAACAGAGTTCAGAAATTCGGCTTCAATATGATAACTTGTATAAATAACGACTACTCGTATAGGAAATCTGGCAACGCTGCCCGCATTCTTTAGAAAACGTTTTCTTTCGTGCTTTGGACTATAACATGGTTTGGGATGAGAAAGCGACAAAGATACAAAGATGAGGCAACTGATAGACTGAACGATGAAGAGATATTGATATTGAATAATGTTTTATTTCGTTAATTTGTCAAGAGTTATCGATAAATAATTTGAGGCAGGGCCGGCCTTGACGGACTTTGCGCCCCCGGGGCAATATTTTCAATGGCGCCAACTACAATAGCGTTAAAATAAAATATTCACTTTCAGTTAACGACAGACGTTAGTATTTGATGTAGGCTGAAACTACTAATATTTCTAACCTAATTATAAGCTCAGCTTCTAATAAAATTATTAAGTCCTAATTCAGTTTATTATTAGATACCTAAGACAAGGAAAATTTATCATCAATATTTTGGTCATTATTTACTTATAGGTGCCCTTAGAGTAAGAAGATACCTAATTCATGAAATTCTGGAGGTTATAAAGAAATAAATTTTGTCTCAATATCAGTGGCTGTAGGTTAGGTTGAAAATAGGTTAGTTAGTAAGTAATTTAATCTCTATATTCGACCTGTTTCGAACTTTTTCGTTTTCTACTCTTCAAGCCCTTTCATTTGATACCCTTATTAAGGGGGATGACAACAAATACATCATCCGCCATCTTGGAGCGGCGGCCATTTTCAAAGTATTACAATATTGAGTATTGCATATTGTATTGTCACCGGAACTAAAGGTGTGTGTAAAATTTCAGATCAATCGGATGTCAGGAAGTGGCACTAATTCAGCTTGCAAGATTTCACCCACACATACATACATACTAACAGATGAAGTTAAATAAAAGCTTGTAATAATATCATTCCTAAACGAAACAACACGACAACACAATATACCAAATCCTAAACGAAACAATAAATAAATATTTCTCCGTATCTATGATTAACTATTGGGTATACTTTGGCATATTAACACAAAACAAACACCAATTATCACCAATGTTACCAAAGTCTACATAGACATATTGGGTAAGTATATGTACAAAACAACACGTAGGTATAAAAAAATAAATCAAATCCTAAATAAAACATAAAAAATGAATATTTCTCGATTTTTCCATTCCTACGTACCAATATACTTGTTACAATACTAATTTTACGATGTAATACACTATTACACAATATGTCCATGTAGACTTTGTATAATAAAATAATCTCGACAATAATAATGACGGCTTCGAAGGTTATTACATAATATGGGACTTTTTTTGTTAATTACACAACCAAAATACAGATATTGCCGAAAGTTGATGCATGTTCAATAATCATATTAGGTGCACTTAGAATGGTTGCAAGTTCAACAGAATACAGGGTAGGTCAAAAAATATAAAAATTGTACAAGAGTAAAGTTATCCTTAGGTATTTCAAAAAAATTCAGAAAACGGTTATTAAGAATTAAAAGCTATGCCTAAGGTTATACAACCAAGGAGGAGACCATTTATTGCATCGGGCGTTTATAACATATACAGTGTGTCCCAATTTGATACTGGACATCTCAGAACTATAGTCCTAAAGGACAAGGGAAACAAATGGTCTCTATTTTTTATTGGTAGTCCCAAGGGAGAGTATCTCATAGGCGGTGGTATTTGGATGGGGTAATTATTTCATGTCCTGCTATGATTTTTTAAAATAGCTAATTTCAAGAAACCCTATTAGGGATTTTTTTACGACAAAATGTTATTAAAAATCTTGTTCAGAATGAAAAACTGAGTAGAATTGCAAAATTTCAAAAGTCTAAGCCTACTTTGATTTTTAGCTTTTTCGCCTTTTTCTCCCACTTTTTCCTTAGAAATGTGTCCTTTCTGGAGTTTTCACGTCAAAATATTATTAAACTTGATCATCGCGAAACAGTAAAATAGTGACGTGAAAGCTCCAGAAAGGACACTTTAGTACCTACAGTATAACTAACACAAAATTCGGCCAAACCCAAACATCCAAAAAAAAGTCCTTTCTAGCGCGAAATAGTTCCATACCCTCCTAAGAGTTAGTACTAAAAAGTTACACCACCACCAGCGTCGGGTTTCGGGGGGAGGGGGTGAAAAGGGCAGGAAATTTTTATTTTTCACAGTTTTGCGTGAATATCTAAGAAAACTATGAGGTTTGGCGCAAACGTCATCCTATACGCAAATGATATACATTAAATTCTTGAAAATTTGCTATTTTAAAAAATCATAGGAGGCCATAATTACTCGTAATTACCCCATCCAAATACCACCGCCTATAAGATAATCTCCAATAAAACATAGAGACTATTTGTTTTTCTTACCCTTCATATTATATTTCTGGGGTGTCCAGTATCAAATTGGGATACACTGTATATCTACTCTACTGCTGTTTTTCGTTATGAAGTAATACTAGTCGAAGTATAAACTAAATTAACTAAGTATTACCTAATTCTTTTTTTAATACTTCATTGGTAAATTTGACGAAAGCCCATTAAGTTATATTACCTATATTTTTTTATTTAAAAATTACTTCTATTATTCATTAGCCACCTTCCAATTTTTTACCTCACATAGAGGTAAATTGGTTTGGTCAAAATAAATTTCTGACTGGTCGGGTAGTAGAAATCAGTTAATTTTAACTTTCAATGTTTGCTGAGTAATGATCAGTACCGTGAATCTACAGTTTACTCATTAGCGATGTACAGGGTGTCCCATTTTGGGTGTTTTTGGGTGTTTCTCTCAAAAATCTCGGTTATTATTAAAGCTAGAGGGTTGCGGTTTTCACGTCACTGTACTACGTTTTTGAGAGGAATTTGGTGGACCAATCAGATTTTAGATAAGTTTTATAGTTTCCGCGCATTGGCCCAGGACTGAAATTTTCGATTTTTTGGAAACCTCTCCCCCGGCTACGACTTATAGTATATATCGACAAATTTAATCAACTATTTTTATAGATTTTTTGGCGTAGAATCGAATGGAATAATTAGTTTTTTGGTAGCGTTAATAGTTTTTGAGATATGAACCAAAGATATATATATTTTTAAATGGAAACCATAGTTCATACCTCAAAAACTATTAACGCTACCAAAAAGACTAGTTATTCCATTCGATTCTACGCCAAAAATTCTGTAAAAATAGTCGATTAAATTTCTCGATATATATAAGTTGTAGCCACGAGAGGGGTTTCCAAAAAATCGAAAATTTCAGTCCTGCGCCAATGCGCGGAAACTACAAAACTTATCTAAAATCTGATTGGTCCACCAAATTCCTCTCAAAAAAGTAGTACAGTGACGTGAAAACCGCAACCCTCTAGCTTTAATATTAACCGAGATTTTTGAGAAAAACACCCAAAAACACCCAAAATGGGACACCCTGTACTGCTCTCATTGACTTCTTTTATCTGCGTAGACCTTTTGTAAAAGGCTTTTCCCCTCTCTGCCCTTGACTCCATAGCAAAAATCATGTGCCTACTATACCCTCCTCATACCTAGTGTACCCTTTCTCGCTAGAATCCCTTATCCCTTTCAACCCCTTCCCGTTGGGGGTACACCGGGTCATATGGCGGTTATAAAGAGCGTTTGCGAGCGCGCCCCGACCAACCCCTAACCCCCCAACCCCTGCGTTTATCGGCGGGCGACGCGCGACCGCTTAGGAGCCAATTAAGCGGGCGCTTGGGGGCACATCAAAGGCGCCACTGAATCGGGGGTGGGCGAATTTCGGGGAGAGACGACTCGATGCGTTGGATGGATGCGATTGAAAGTGAGGCGCCCAATGGCGTTGATGTCGTAACTAGTGGCCGAATCTATGAATAAAGAACCCCAGGAAGGAGCAAATTTGGGCTTTACGCTGGACCGGGACAGTCTCTGCATATGGCGGCATGCCGTTTCCGGTTTACAAAAGTACCTACTTACCGATAGAATGTTATCCCCCAAACATTTTGTTCTGGTAGTCACGGAATAGTCGCAGGCTACACAGCTAACCATAATAGATCTCCAAAAAGTACTTATCGAAGAACTACACAAATATCTAATAGCACAAACCACGGTGACAACTGTCAAGTATAAAAATATTTTGTCAAAATTCAGTCTCCATACAGGGCGATTTCCGTCTCACGTATTTTATAATGCCCATAGAGCTTTGGCTCCTTCCTGGGGTTCTTTATTCATTGGTCGGCACGCCTGATAGATATGGGCTTGATGGCACAGATTTTGAATAAGCTGTACCTAGTTGTTTTTAAGTTGGGAATCAGGAACCTTTGGCACACACACCAAAACTCTGTTTTTTTTTCACTCGACGCGCGTTTCGCTAACGATCATCATCATCACGAGATGATTAAGTCTTAACCAGACTTAATCATCATAGAACATTAAGTAATAGTTATTTATATGTACCAAGGCACTGAAGTTCAACTTTTTATGACTCATGTGGAATTTAGTTGCCGAGGCCTCCGGCCGAGGCAAATAAACCACATGAGTCATAAAAAGAACTTCAGTGCCGAGGTATATATTATTTTTTTTTAAATAAAAAAAATGTTTTATTAGGCAAGAAAATAATCATACGGGAACATGAACCAACTGCGCTCGGCGTTGCTTGGCTTTGACGATCGCTCTACCTATAGGTCAAGTATGACAAGACACGGAGCCTTCGAACAGAAAAACCAAACTGCTTCTTGTGCAGCCTCCATAATAAATCTGTTGATATTTAAACCTACTAAAATATTTATACTGATAGATTGCGCTACTATAGGTAGGTAACAATTTCGCAATATGTACGAAAAGTTAAATGGGCCTTTATTGGCCGGTAATAGTCATTTTGTAATCATCCACGCAAAAAAGTTGAGGTTGATATTTTTCTAGTCCAGGGCAAAATATGGAAATATGAACCTTGATTCGGAGTGGGTTCAAAATGACTATGAGCGTTTTAGAGGCACTATTTTCATCATTTTTTCTTATACTCAATTTCTCCGCAAACTTTTCGTTTCAGAGATACAGGATGTGAAAACATGAAATAAATGGAGTTCGAACGCCCGGTATTGTAAAACCGTCTGGAGCAATCATATGACATATATATGTCGTTGGAATCAGGACGAAGTGCAGATTCCAAAAATGCAATAACATACAGGGTGTTCTGCTAAAAAAGCATAAACTTGGTTTATCCAGCTTTTACGGAACACCCTGTGTCAATTTCAGTAAGTTCATGGAAAAGCTCACTAGAAACCTTAAAACTTTTGTCTCTACAATTTTTTCTTTAACTTGAAAAATAATGAGTTAAGGGGGGGTGTTCCTCTTGGATGGATCACCCTGTACACGTAGCTATACCAACTTTCCCGTCACATCTGACCTGAATTTCGCAAATCCCGGCTCCTTTTTCATTTTAGTCCGAAGGACGACGTTGCACGCGCAGTTCCGCCTCCAGCAAATTCCTATGCAAGTTAATTGGCGGCGCTAGACGGCCCGCAGCCCTTGGAAAAACCGCAACATGTTCGGCGGCGCGCGGCTTTCCCGAGGCTCCGTTGCTGGGCCGGAACCTGCGAATGACGTTCCTGCAAACAAGCCCCCGGAGAAAAAAGGCTAGCTACGCCTATGACATTTTGTTGTTTGTCTGTCGGCACCTATGAATAAAGAACCCCAGGAAAGAGCAAATTTGGGCTTTACGCTGGACCGGTCCAGTCTCTGCATATAGCGGCATGCCGTTTCCGGTTTACAAAAGTACTTACCGATGGAATGTTATCCCCCAAACATTTTGTTCTGGTAGTCACGGAATAGCCGCAGGCTGCACAGCTAACCATAATAGATCTCCAAAAAGTACTTATCGAAGAACTACACAAATATCTAATAGCACAAACCATCGTGACAACTGTCAAGTATAAAAATATTTTGTCAAAATTCAGTCTCCATACAGGGCGATTTCCGTCTCACGTATTTTATAATGCCCATAGAGCTTTGGCTCCTTCCTGGGGTTCTTTATTCATTGGTCGGCACGCCTGATAGATATGGGCTTGATGGCACAGATTTTGAATAAGCTGTACCTAGTTGTTTTTAAGTTGGGAATCAGGAACCTTTGGCACACACACCAAAACTCTGTTTTTTTTTCACTCGACGCGCGTTTCGCTAACGATCATCATCATCACGAGATGATTAAGTCTTAACCAGACTTAATCATCATAGAACATTAAGTAATAGTTATTTATATGTACCAAGGCACTGAAGTTCAACTTTTTATGACTCATGTGGAATTTAGTTGCCGAGGCCTCCGGCCGAGGCAAATAAACCACATGAGTCATAAAAAGAACTTCAGTGCCGAGGTATATATTATTTTTTTTTAAATAAAAAAAATGTTTTATTAGGCAAGAAAATAATCATACGGGAACATGAACCAACTGCGCTCGGCGTTGCTTGGCTTTGACGATCGCTCTACCTATAGGTCAAGTATGACAAGACACGGAGCCTTCGAACAGAAAAACCAAACTGCTTCTTGTGCAGCCTCCATAATAAATCTGTTGATATTTAAACCTACTAAAATATTTATACTGATAGATTGCGCTACTATAGGTAGGTAACAATTTCGCAATATGTACGAAAAGTTAAATGGGCCTTTATTGGCCGGTAATAGTCATTTTGTAATCATCCACGCAAAAAAGTTGAGGTTGATATTTTTCTAGTCCAGGGCAAAATATGGAAATATGAACCTTGATTCGGAGTGGGTTCAAAATGACTATGAGCGTTTTAGAGGCACTATTTTCATCATTTTTTCTTATACTCAATTTCTCCGCAAACTTTTCGTTTCAGAGATACAGGATGTGAAAACATGAAATAAATGGAGTTCGAACGCCCGGTATTGTAAAACCGTCTGGAGCAATCATATGACACATATATGTCGCTGGAATCAGGACGAAGTGCAGATTCCAAAAATGCAATAACATACAGGGTGTTCTGCTAAAAAAGCATAAACTTGGTTTATCCAGCTTTTACGGAACACCCTGTGTCAATTTCAGTAAGTTCATGGAAAAGCTCACTAGAAACCTTAAAACTTTTGTCTCTACAATTTTTTCTTTAACTTGAAAAATAATGAGTTAAGGGGGGGTGTTCCTCTTGGATGGATCACCCTGTACACGTAGCTATACCAACTTTCCCGTCACATCTGACCTGAATTTCGCAAATCCCGGCTCCTTTTTCATTTTAGTCCGAAGGACGACGTTGCACGCGCAGTTCCGCCTCCAGCAAATTCCTATGCAAGTTAATTGGCGGCGCTAGACGGCCCGCAGCCCTTGGAAAAACCGCAACATGTTCGGCGGCGCGCGGCTTTCCCGAGGCTCCGTTGCTGGGCCGGAACCTGCGAATGACGTTCCTGCAAACAAGCCCCCGGAGAAAAAAGGCTAGCTACGCCTATGACATTTTGTTGTTTGTCTGTCGGCACCTATGAATAAAGAACCCCAGGAAAGAGCAAATTTGGGCTTTACGCTCGACCGGGACAGTCTCTGCATATGGCGGCATGCCGTTTCCGGTTTACAAAAGTACCTACTTACCGATAGAATGTTATCCCCCAAACATTTTGTTCTGGTAGTCACGGAATAGCCGCAGGCTGCACAGCTAACCACAATAGATCTCCAAAAAGTACTTATCGAAGAACTACACAAATATCTAATAGCACAAACCATCGTGACAACTGTCAAGTATAAAAATATTTTGTCAAAATTCAGTCTCCATACAGGGCGATTTCCGTCTCACGTATTTTATAATGCCCATAGAGCTTTGGCTTCTTCCTGGGGTTCTTTATTCATTGGGCCGAATTAAAAGGTAGCTTATAGTGGGTGGATAATGGCGGGGATTGTGGGGATGATTGACTCAAAAACCCCAAGCAAGAAGCACGCGCGGCTCGTGCGTTATTGTAGAGATGTGGGTCAAATCGGGGCTACGCACAAACTAACTTTTATGAATATTTTTTTATGTTTTTGACTCTTTTTAAATAGAGCAAAGAAAATATATACAGGGTGGGTTTTTTTCGATGCCCACTATGGGGATAACGGAAACTAGCAGAGCTAGAACAAAGGTTAAATGGGGAAAGAATTGCGGTTTTGAATGTTCAATCTAATGCCCCTTTTGGATTTTTAAAAAAGTTCACGGCTCACTAGATATTTTGAAAAAAGTGATTTTTTGCTATTTCTTCAGATCTCTGTAGCTCCGTTATTTCTGATTATACAGAAAAACTGTTCAGACAAAAATTGTAGACAATTTTGGGCTTAATAAGATAATCTTATCAAATTTTTTATGTTGTTTGTGATTTTTGAGATATGACATAAACTTTTGTTTTTTTAAATGTAAATCATAGTTGGCTGTGGCCTTATAAAATCCGCCATTTTTTGAGCTTTCCAAAAATATAATACTCGGCATAGTTATTACAAACAATAAAAGAGCTATGGCTAATTTTCTGATTTTTTTTTTAATTTTCACATAGTCAGCCATGGAATATTTTCATAAAATTATGTTCTATTTTATAATTAGACATACTTAAAACTTTCTAATATTTTGTTTTTAGCTGGTAACAAAATGTAAGAAAATAAAACAAAAATTAAGAAACTCAAATTCAAATTATTATGATTTTAAAAGGTCACAATTTAAAAAAAAGGTGTTGAAATAATCCACCATTATTATTTATGCAAATATTGCATCTTTTTAAAGCTGAATTTGTCGCCTTTCTTAGAGAGCGCCTGTCAATACTGCAAATGGTTCTAAAATAGCTGTTCTTAATTTAACAATTGTCTCATACTTTATTTTGTACTGTTCCCCACAAAAAGAAATCCAAAACAGACAAATCGGGGGATCGGGACTGCCAGGAAATAGGTCTATTTCTCCCTATCCAACTATTAGGATAGAGCTGATCTAGGTAATTTCTTACGGGAAAGTAATTATGTGGTGGAGCTCCATCATGATAATTTTCGTTTTATTTTGTTACATTTTGTCACCAGCTAAAAATAAAATATTTGAAGTATGTCTTATTATACAATAGAACGTAATTATGAAAATATTCCATGGCTGATTATATATGTAATAATTAAAAAAAAAAACAGAAAATTAGCCATAGCTCTTTTATTTTTTGTAATAACTATGCCGAGTATTATATCTTTGGAAAGCTCAAAAAATTGCCGATTTTATAAGGCCACAGCCAACTATGATTTACATTTAAAAAAACACAAGTTTATGTCTTATGTCTTATCTTATTAAGCCCAAAATTATCTACAGTTTTTGTCTGTACAGTTTTTCCGTATAATCAGAAATAACGGAGCTACAGAGGTCTGAAGAAATAGCAAAAAATCACTTTTTTCAAAATATCTAGTGAGCCGTGAACTTTTTTAAAAATCCAAAAGGGGCATTAAATTGAGCATTCAAAACTGCAATTCTTTCCCCATTTAACCTTTGTTCTAGCTTTGCTAGTTTCTGAGATCCCCATAGTGGGCATCGAAAAAAACTCACCCTGTATACCTTGAGATATCCATTAGACAATTATTATGAAAAATAATACCTAATATGTATTGAGATAATTCCGATTCCGAGGATAATTCACTCACTTTTTAGAAATTCGGCAATTATTTCCAATGGTGTAATCCACCCCCAATTTTCTTGAAATTTTGGCTACCTCCTTTAGTTTCGAGGTCCCTGAACACGAATCCGGCCTTGATTTTTCACGGTCTGACCTAGTTTCCGGAAAAATGAATTTTCAAATTTCCTTTTGACATCCCGGATTTCACGACGATATTTTTGTGGTTGTAATCGGTATGAATTTTTACTGTACTCAGGTCAAACTAATCACCACACTCTTTTGCACCTTTTGCAATATCGAAACTTCGCGAAAACTCGCGGAAAAACCGAAATTTTGGAAGATTTTTGCCGTATTTACGTACGCTATTTTCGCCCATGCCCGACATTCGGCGCGCGCCGAAGTGCTCTCTCTACTCTTTATTATTCTCTACTCTACACTTACGCATACGGAGGCGGTTTCACATAGCACTCGACTGCGATCGCAGTGACTGTTTGAAGGGGTTGTTTCCACTGCCAAGCGAATATCGATGTGATCGGAGTACACTGTTATCGCAGATACTGTTACAACTAGAAATATTTCTAATTTCCTGATGAAAAAATGTATCATCTAAAGTCACCTCAATATATTATTTTCCGTATGGGAGACGTGTAAAATTTTAGAAATCTCCGTCTACTGTTAATATACCTAATTCAGTCAAAACGATGGTTTGCTTAATAAAGGCGTTTTCACCCAATACCTTTCTTCTTATATTTACTTACTAACATTAACTTTTATTAATCAAAAGGCACATGATAGCATACACTTTTCTTTTATTCGGCGCCATTTTGTAACTACTGCTGTCAACACACTTTTGCAAATATTGTGAAACACATTTGAACTGTGATTGCAGTTGACTGCTACGTGAAACCGCCGCTATATGAATGATTGGCCGTCGACGATTTCTTCATCTATTTGTCTCTCTTCGGCTTCAGAGCGGGCGCGTATGCTGTTGTCTCTGTCTCACTTGCAATGCATTTATCCTTGTGGATTGCCATAATAACCCGTGAGGTCGATTTAAAATAGGAATGAATTATTATTAGACATTAGTAATCTTGGCTCCATTAGTAATAATTGGGGAGATTTTGCATAAAAATATAATTGCATTTTTTTAAATAGCTATAGATTATTATTAAACATTGAAAAAAAATATAGAATAAATTAGGTGGGTCGTTGACCAAATGACCTTAAGGAGTAGCCGCGCCTGGCAAGAAGGGTTTATTTTAATATACCTACATTTTTTTTATTATTTTATGCAAAAATTCGTGGCGTTAGGTAACTTACTTATAGAAGGTTTATGATTGGGGCGGCGGTGTCCGAGTGGGACTTTGAATTAGACCCACGCTTTGGCACCGTACGTCGTGGGTTCGAGTCTCACCACGGTATGTGCCATGGGTGTTGTGTTTGTATTTATGTTTTTATATTATGTCCCAGGTTAAGAATAGTTGATTATTATAAAGAAGGGGGACGTGTAACCACGTTACGTTGGCATGGTCCCCGAAACTGGGCTAATGATATAACCTATAAGCGTTGACTGACGTATTAAAAAGACTTCTCACGGCTATAGCTTCATATTCTGAAAAGTAGATGGCGCCTATGGTCAACAATGTATTTTGCATTGTATTTTGTCTCCGGGAAGCGCATGGTGAGCCAGAGAACTGTCAAACAGGACAGCCGTGAGCAGTCTTTATTAATACGTCTGTCAACGCTATAAGGTACAATCGAACCCAATAAGCAAAAAAAGGGTTTATGATTACCTAAGCGTCCATTTTGAATGCCACGGGTATATTTCAACTAAATGATAATCTATACAATATAGGTACTCGCATTTGTGCAGAACATTGAAGTTTTTTTTTGAAATTCAATTATGGCTATATCTCCGAAAATAGTCAAGATGCTAAAGTTAACTGTGACATTGCTGTGTTTTTGGGGGTGGCAAATAAGCTGAAGATATCAATTTATACGTATCTCACAGAGGGCGCCACTTGCGCTGTTTTTGGATAGTGCTTTTACTGGTACATTTTTGAGGTTATTTTTTGGATCTTGCAGCGAAGCTATATAGGTCTGTGATAATATGTTCATCATTTTCGAGTATCTTTTAAATTGTCAACAAAAAACCAAATGTTCATAACATTACTTGCCGAAATATGTATTTCCTTTAAAGTTCGCGCGACAAGCTTTTGAAAACCTAAACTTATTTCATACAAATTTGTTTTTAGAAAAATGTTTTTTATTCATTATTTTTATTTTGTCCTTTTTAGTTACCATAATATCATAATCTGCAGGGAGCCTACTTTTAAACATATTTTCAAAATGCAAATCCTGTGCCGGCTACGATTTTTTACACCCCCGATTTTCACGAAAAGCATTTAGCGATTTTTTATTTAAAATCTGACACCGCAACGTACATTAGGATAACACAAAACTCCAATATACCACAGACCTATATAGCTTCGCTACTATATAGGTCTGTGCATATACCAAACTTGAACAAAAATATGCAGGGAGCTTCATTCTGCAGGGTGTCAATGTTAAGCAAAATAGTATTTAAAGGCATCTGGCCAGTCAAGAATGCCATGGTATTCTGTCAAAACAGTTGAAAGGTCAACAGGACCACGCAAAGTGTTGGTGTGCAAAGATCAAATATAAAATATACAGGCCATCTCAAGGTACTGAATTTTTGGTAGTCAAAATCGATTATATCAAAACCGCCCCAGACACTATAAACGAACTAGGTCTAAAAAATACAGAAGCCTGCCAGTCACTAAGTCCATATAAGTTAAGGTGGCTGACGTGCCACAACAGGAAACGCACAGAAAATGTATCAGCTTAGACAGAGAAAGGTCCAATAATTTAAATTGTTTTTTATTTGCTGGTTGGCATTCTGTACAAAAATACTTTTGTGTTTATTAATATTTTATCAATAATTCTAGAGCACTCCTAATGAGTACAATCTTGTATTGAATCTTTGCACACCAATACTTTGAGTGGTCCTGCTGACCATTCAACTGTTTTGAGTGGATTCCACTTGACTCGCTAGATGATGCGTTTAAAATTCCTATTTTGCTCAAATTTAACCCCCTGCAGAATGGAACTTCCTGTATATTTTTTGTTGAAATTTGGTATAAGGATTGGGGGATTTGGGTTGTCTTGATTAACGTTGTGTTGTCACATTCTAAATAAAAAAATCTCTAAATGGTTTTCGTGAATATCGGGGGTATGAAAAATCGTAGCCGGCCCTGGATTTGAATTTTTAAAATGTTAGAAAGGTCAGAAAAAGCGGTTTTTGAAGGACTTTCAAACAAAAAAAGTTCAGGCGATTGTCTCCCACAATAAAGATGTTATGGATTTGTATTTGTTTAAAAGTAGACACCAGACCACACCAGTATGCATTTCTGATAACGCATCATTATTAGAAGGCGTTGGTACAAAACTACCATCTTGAGGTATTCTCCATATATTAGAATTAGAATGAAGTTACATATTTTGCTTGACAAACCTTTTCAATTGATACCCATGTCAAGGAGGTTGTGAAGAAATACTTAGGTAATCCGCCATCTTGGGGCAGCGGCCATTTTTTTGAACAAATTACAATATTGAGTAGGTATACCAGACTGTATTGTCCAAAAGTGTTTGCAAAATTTCAGCTCAATCGGTTATGTGGAACTGGTTTAAAATTCAGTTGCAAAATTTGAGCAACACTAACAGGTGGTAAAAAATAAAAGCTTGCAAAAGGTGCGAAATTGTATGTAAAATTACTCATTTCCGTGAAAAGAAATGTTGCATACAAACGAAGGTAAGTACTATAATAATTTTAGTATCATTATTATTATATCTAATAATGAGAAGTAAGCTTTAATATAAAAAATATCATAAAAGCTTTAAGAAAAAAGGTAGAAAGAAACTTCATCGCTATCTGTACGAATTACATGAAGGTGCAGGTAATATTTTTCTGTCAACCACTCGAACTTTTACACGCGACTGCCATAATATTATATTATATTATTATTATATTATAAATAATATTAACAAAAATACACTAAGTGTGTACACTTACCCGAAATACCCCTATGCTTAGAACGAAGTCCTCAACAAAGCACATGCTGAAAAAAGGATGGCATACCTTTTACGCTTGTCCAAGTACTGTTTAAATTGAATGTTATTTAATAATTTAAACGATTTATTCGATGTTAAGTGTACTTGGAGATGCGCAAACGGTATGCCATCTTTTCTTCAGCAGTTTCATAACAAGAACTTGCATACTTCTCATTGGCAGCCTGTTTAGAAACGTGGAAAAATTAATTATTAAAATACAAGACAACGTGGCAATAATAGCCCTTTGGACCCACCCTAACGGTATGCCTATGGTTTTCCGAGGAATTTTCTATTTGAACTTCATTATAAAACACATGGCAGCCTGTATAAAATCATATCAAAACGTATATTTTTCGAATAATTGAAAACTCAGTTTTTCACATGAAGAACCCAGGATGACTCTTTGATTCATACCTTATTATTGTGAGAATATGTGCCACATAATGCCCTTTGCAAGGCATACTGAGTAAAATCACGTCCAAAAATCTGTCACTATCTCCCGGTCTATAAGCTTATTTTTCTATCAAATAAGAGATCGATCGCCGTACTCCGATGACGGCGGGCCGAGGAAGCGGGAGACGGCAGGGGGGAAACGTTTGTTTACACAAGGCCGAGTGCGCCGACCTCAGAGAAATAACCAAGGATAGAGGGAGTAAGAACAAAAAGTAAACAAAGCCAACATCTTTTTGAGTGATGCCACGTACTCCATTGTTTACAGCATTTCATTTCAAAATAGAAGGGTTTAATAATGGGATTCAATGAAGGCACACCTCCCATAACGCTAAATTAACAAATGTAGTTATTAATTTCTTGTATGTAACAATTTTAAACTAAAACTAAATTGCTCTGTAATTATAGTATCTAATTATCAATTTAATAAAATCGTCACAGATACCTCAAACCGCCCGACATGGCAACGCTGCTGTTGATGCCGCGTCCGTTAACTCAGCGGTATTTGTTTTGTGTATGCCCAGCATGTCAAGTTTTCCGATTGTTTACGTATGCATTTTTCCCGTTTTTAATTGTTTTTCTGTTAATGTATAGGCTATTTATTAGGATTTAGGATATAGTGACTGATTTTGTATACAATAGGACGCAGAGAGTGGGTGATATGTGGCTAAATTGATATTTCTCAGGATATAACCTATCTCAAGTAAACGTTGTACACACGGGCCTAATGTTTGTTTACTTCGGTAAATTTGCATAAGATGTTGGTTGACTACAAACGTATGTATTTTGAAGCTGTTGCTCCCTCTATCCTTGGTTATTTCTCTGAGGCGTCGACTTATAGTATTCTCTAGACTTTGATAATATAGTCGATTTTCTCGGGCGCCAGGCTTTTTTTTATAGCGGTGACCGTTGCGTCAGATAGCTCTTAAGTCGAAGAAAAATAATTCCAGGAGTGCAGTAGTGGTGTCTTTTGAGGGGAAGGAATAGAGTTAAACAAGTAGGCGGTTTTAACAAACTATATTGATGAACACAAATACTTGATACGTTATTTACAAAACATAAAAAAATAGTAGACCGGTCCGGGACGGATTCACGGCAAAACTCTGTAACAGAAATTAAATTATCTTAGCAGGCGGATTCGGACTGCCGGGCGGAAAGTAAAAGAAGCAATACCCGAATGCGCGGAATGAGAAGTTAGTTAAGCGTGTTATGTAAGCGGAAAAATTCGGCCGCGACGGAATCGGCCTAGGCAAACGGACAGTTACGGCAAAATTATCAAGTCCAACTGAGAGGCGTTATCCCGGTCGCACACCCAGCGGCTTCCTAACAACCTATTTACGGCGGCACAGTGTTACTATCTGGAAGGCGTTGGCCCGGTCGCACATCCAGTAGTTCACTACAGACTTTTCGGCGGTCTGGTGAAAATAGTATTCAGCTGGGAGGCGTTGGCCCGTTCGCACACTCAGTGAATTGCCGCTATACTCACCAGTCGATCTAAGATCTAAGACAAGATCAGGCGAAGATGTCCTGTCCGTGTCCGCGTGCCGGGCGGCGTAAAGCCATTCTCCAGTACAGCACAGCACATAGGCGAGCTGAACTGCACTGGTGTTTTTAAGTTACTTACACAACGCTGCGATGAAAATCCCCTGTTCGGTACAACGCAACGCCAATAACTTTCACCTGGTATTTGATATAGGCGCAAAATTCGTTAAAAAAATTACGTTAGATCAGAAATAACTGAGTTTTAAATATAGATAATATTAAAATTTACTTTATTTTCAATGCGCTGCTGCCTAAAATAATGAAAACATTGTATTTAAGCTATTTACGAAAATTTATATACCTTCAGCGGTTGTTGCAACTGAATGATTTTCATTCTCTATAATGGAAGAAGTCATATCTGCATAAAATTTAGAAAAGTTACTCGTAGCAGAATTTGAAATTAAAAATTTAAATAAATATATATGTATTATTATATTTTTTTGTATATTAACGTATAAACTGGAAATATTAGAGGGAGGCCCAGTTAAGACGTTAAAAGCTGATATCTCGGTCATTTTTAAGGTACCTAAATTGATGGTTCAAAAACTAAACTTGGGTAGTTTTTTCAAAGGGATCGAATGCCGCCGCAAGATCGAAACAATAATTATTAAATTTAAAACAAAAAAGTTATCGCCAATTAACCGATTTTTTGAAGAAAAAAAAATCAGCAGGGCGATTTTGTTGCATTTTTTATTAGGGTGGTAAAAAATCTGCACCGCAGACTTGAGTTGACGTATTTTGTTCCACGCAAGAAGTCACGAGCTATTTTCTTAGTGATTTTTCAGATAAACTGATGGTTGAAGCACCAAACTTGTGTAGTTTTTTCCAAACAATCGAATGGCGAACGAAACAATTGAATTTTAAACAAAAAAGTAATCGCCAAACACTTATCTGTTTTTTTTTTTCATTAAGATGGCGATCTTGTTGCATTTTTTCATTAGACTATAGTAAAGTGACTTTTTTAGTCCAAGCTAAGTCTGCAAAATAATATTAGCAAACATTATTTTTTAACAACAAAACTGTCTTGTAGAAACAATCGCTAGTAACGTTTTAACTGGGACTCCATGTACATGGAAAAATATACCCTCTAGGTACAGAAAAATATTTAGTAAAGTTATGCATAACTGAACTGAATTGTAATTTGTTATTGTGATATTAGTATTCTTTTGCTTAAAGTTTATAATATGTATACAAAAGTTGTTATACCATGCAAAATTGGAATCAGGGCAATACATAGTTATAATAAACCGATTTTTAAGGGTACGCAAGAGTTCCTTATTAATTGAAATTTTCCGAATACTTATGTGGTATAGGACATACCTTTTTCACTTACTTTTCACGAATACTTATGTGGTATTAGCGGTTGGTCCAGTTATGCATAGTCGTAGGACATACCTTTTTCACTTACTTTTCAATTGAGAAGTACTACCATTGGTACTAAACATGTCGGCGTATGGCATTGTGTTGATTTGCGCGGAAGTTTGTCTGAGATACGGCAGCGTCGGTACAACAAAATGCCAGTGCGTTTCAACACACATTTAGCGAATCTATGTGCTGTGCTGCACTGGACAATGGCTTTACGCCGGCAGCGTCGGTACAACAAAATGCCAGTGCGTTTCAACACACATTTAGCGAATCTATGTGCTGTGCTCCACTGGACAATGGCTTTACGCCGGCAGCGTCGGTACAACAAAATGTCAGTGCGTTTCAACACACATTTAGCGAATCTATGTGCTGTGCTCCACTGGACAATGGCTTTACGCCGGCAGCGTCGGTACAACAAAATGCCAGTGCGTTTCAACACAGATTTAGGGAATCTATGTGCTGTGCTGCACTGGACAATGGCTTTACGCCGGCAGCGTCGGTACAACAAAATGCCAGTGCGTTTCAACACACATTTAGCGAATCTATGTGCTGTGCTGCATTGGACAATGGCTTTACGCCGGCAGCGTCGGTACAACAAAATGCCAGTGCGTTTCAACACAGATTTAGGGAATCTATATGCTGTGCTGCACTGGACATTATGGGCCGGGTTGAAAAATTTTTTTTTTTGGAAATCTCGGTTGTCATAGTGAAAAAAAGTTGTAAGATGGGTAAACAACTAAGGTGAATTTTTTTTCAAAATTAAAAAAAAAATTAGCCGCGCCCCAGAGGGGCTAAATTTTTAATTTTTTTTTATGTCACATTTTGTATCTGGCATAGCAAAAAACCAATTGGTATTAGCTAACTTATGACAGAAAACAAATTTGGTGAAAATATTTTAGTATTTAGCTGCGCCCCTGGTGCTCTAAAAAATAAAATATCGAAATTTTACGTTCTTGACGTGTTACAAAAAATAATTCATTTTGATTCACTTATGACAAAAAAAGAGAAATATTATATTGTTTAGTGGCGGGGTGATACTGATCTAAGTAAGAGTGTACCTAAGTACGCCCCTGCATCATATTGTAGTCACGTGACTGTTGCCTGCGTGCTCCGGTCAGTGTGACTTTAGCCGTTGTTAGAACGAGTTGTGAGTGTCGTAGAGCCGAGAAAGTGTTATAGAGAATTATTTGTGTTTAATCATAAAACAATAATTGTAATAATATCGAAGTGCAATAAACGTTAGTCTTATTATAAGTGCAATTTGGACACATAATCAGACTTCGTGACGTGTTTCAGTTTTGTGTTTATCTATTATCAAAAACAATAATGGATAAAGTTAAAACTAGGAAAACTGACGTTTGCCCAATATTTGGTTCCGATACCAAACCTATACAAAAATTTCAGTCAATTACCGATTACCTGAAGTTGACGACAAAGATTTAAGTACAGATCAGCGATATTTATACCAAATATGTTGTGCTGTTAGAGATGGTTGCTGTTCCGAAGCTTTATCTAAAAGACATCCTGGAAAAATCAACCATGCGCGTTATTGACAACAGCGAACCGAATACTGCGCTTGTATGATGCAACTTGCATTCCTTCTCAGAACTTACTTCTGTTAGTCCAGTTTATTATGAAAGTGTACGTGCCTATGTGGTTTAATATAAAAACGAGATCTTCCATTGAATTTGGCTCCGTACATTTATGGGAAACCATTAATAAGTCAAGATACCTTCCTAAAGAATTAAAAACAATTATTGATAAAGTAATTACAACTAACGCCTAGTTCACCCACCCGGAAAATATATTGGTAGCTATGATTGCAGACGAGAGAATTCATATTAGGGAACTTGGCATTCGACGAATATTAAAGGCTAGAAATCAACCACCAGCAAATGTGCGAATATTTAAAATCCCTGCTATAAATTGGAATGCCGAAGAATATACCGAGTTAATTAATTGGGGCGAAGTCTCTATCACACTAACAAAGGAAATAAAAAGTGAAGATTTGGTGGCAGCTATCAAGAATACATCTTTCATTAATATTAGGAAATTACCATGCCATACCCAAGCCATTGAGCGGTGTATAAAGATTGTAACAGAAGCGTCCAGCAAAGTTTACGGCCATTATAAAAGGGACGGTTTTATAAGAGTTAATTAGAGGCAAGACAAAATTTACCTTCGTTCGAAAATAAGAGAGAGTACTTTAAAGCTAAAAAGGTGGAGACATAAAATACTTGATTAAATTGGAGGGAGGGATGGCGGGTGCAACTCGATATGCAGCCACTTCCCCGTGGTGAGTTGTGGGTTGACTAAATGATGATACGAAATACAATTTTGTTTCGCGATTTAAATAAGTCATAATTTTTTCAAGCGAAGAGCTGTATATGTTATTATTTTTACCCCGGGGCGCGGCTAAACATTAAAAAGTAGTAACGAAATTTTTTCCTTGTGCTATGTGAGCTAATATTTATCAGTTTTTTGCTATGCTAGCTCCAAAATGTGACATTGAAAAAAAAAATTTTTAGTCCCTCTGGGGCGCGGCTTAAATATTTTTTAAAATTTTGGAAAAAAATCACCTTAGTTGTTTACCCATCCTACAACTTTTTTGCCTTTTTCAACCCGGCCCGTCAGGTGGCGGGGCAGTGCGTCGGCCGCCAGCCGACGTGTCGAACCGCGCGTCCCCGCTCCTCTCGCAGCGAGGCTCGCCGCTGGCTGGTGCAGGCGGAGATGCCTCGCAGCATCTCTTCGACCTCGGCGGCATCGGCGCTGTACTGGGCGTGCCTTCTTACCCCAGTACCCAGCAAGAACGGGGCTTCTAGCTTCAAAATTTACCTGGAAGCAAATCCTACCCCCTTTCTACCCTCTCGGCCTTCTGGCTACCCTCAGAAACACTTTCAAAAATTCGGAAAAATCAATGGAAGCGGAACAAATAACAGAAATAATTAGTCTCAAAGGATAACTTGAAATAAAAACACGGAAAATCTAGTAACTTCGTTACATGGTATTGGTTCAATGTACGCCCAGGGCTGTCAACGGAAGTTTGCGCAAACATATTAATGCCTTGAGAGATCGGCGATGTACAAGGGAACCCCGGACAAGTCCGGACCGGATTTCGCCCAGAGCGGTCCAGGACGAACAAATGAATATACTACCTATACCGACGGAGTCGAAGACTAGGTTTAACTTGGAAAATGGTGCATAACATAGGTACTCGTATTATACCTGCTAATACAGGTTGAGGAAATTTATAGAGTAGAAAAGATAGCGTAGAAAATAACCTAATGGGAATTTTTCACGAGAACTAATTCAATGGTTTATTCGACTCCTGCAAATACATTAGAGGAGCTACGATACATTAGTTAGAATAAAAAATCTATGCAACGAAGAGTGGTACAAATTCTGTAAAAAAGTTATGTAAGTATTATTGTAAAAACAAATTATTAGTCAAGTGATTTTTAATGTTATTTTTCTTTATTCTAGATGATAGTAGTGTTTCACAAGACACTTGCAAATTTATTCTTCTTGTCTTGTTCTTGCTGCAAGAGCAAGACAAGACTCTTTTAAATTTCTTGTCTTGCTTTGCAAGACAAGCCACGAAATCATTCTGCAAGACTCTTGCAATTTTGCAAGAAATCTTGCAAAGATTACTAGGTATCTGTAATTACAATTTCTGTAAAACTTTAATAAGAGCAATTAATGCAGCTGACGATAATATTGATTTTTAAAAACTGAGCATATATAAACGGTTATTTAAGAATAATTAGTGTATACTTACTGGTATATTATTTAGTAAATATATTTAATTTACCATACTCCTAGTAAGTAATAAATACTAATCCATGTTTCCAACCATTACAGGTATACCCAAAAAGAAATTGAAAGTTAACGTATTACGCCGTTTTCGCGGCTGGAAATGCATACTTCCGGACTCCCGACAAAACAAAATCATTCTAATTTTAATTCTTATAAATTCAACAAATTAGTTGGTAGGTAGGTATGTACTCTTGAATTAATTCGCTACAGTGGATTAATTTATTTTTATAAGTTTGCTTTAACGGTAGTTAAAGTCTATAGACTAGCTGTTACTCGGGTCTATTGGACTTTCTAATGCTTTGTTTCGTTTCATATTAGTGTGGCATAGTGTGGATCGGGTCATTTTGGGAGAGTGGGTTTCGCAGTTTTCGTCCAGGATAGTCTTCGACTTAAGAGTTATTTCGAATTGAAAATCATGAAAACATTATAACAAAATTATTATTAAAATACGAAAAAGGAAAAAAACTATGTCAATAATAATAACAATAATTCTCACCCTCACAATACTCCAAACTAGGAGTACCCCAGAAGCAACCACATGCTTGTGCGGGGGAGGGGGGCAATTACTATTATTTTGTCTTCGTTGCCATTTGCGGCTAGGGCCGACTTTTTTCCCGATAGAACTAAGATAGCATTCGCTCAAAAATTAGGTAATCATCGATTCGCCGCACGGCGGCTCTGCAGCGCTGCACCAACAAGAGTCTTGGTAGCAAGACTCTTGCTGCGATGACGTCACTAAACAAAAAATCGAGGCCAACGATAAAGACAGGCCCCGGCGCTAACGCATAATCGCGTAGTCACGTGATCAACTTAGTCGTATATAATAAAAGGCATTTTTGGAGATAAGTAGAAAAAACAAATTTCGTAACAATTTGACAAGTTTTCTTTCATCTATTGTGCATCCAAGCTTTCTCTAATTGTTTTTTCAAAATTTTCAACCTGCCTCAGCTGTTTTAGGCTGAGAGTTAAACGGCACTGCACTCACAATATTTTGGCACATTCTCAAAAATTTTTCCTTTAGCTTAGGTAATATTCTCTATAGGTATTTTCATCCCACAACACATTTGTCCACTTTAATTGTTTCACTTTCTTGAAAATGTGTTAGCCACACATACTTTAAGGGTTTTTTAGAAATTAAATCTTAGTTGGAATTTGACGAATCCATTTTTGGCGGAAATTTTCATCCCGAGGCAAAACAAATGTTTGTTATGGCGACACTTTCTTCCTGGCTTTTGTAATATGTATAAATATAATATAAACAGACCCAATATTTGGTATTTAGGTTATTTTTTTACGAAATAAAAATGAAAACTAACCTCAGTAGGTCCTATACTGTAAATATGACGAGGTCTCAGTTGATCGGCAGCGTGAAAGACCGAATAGAAACCGTATCAGGGCGTGGGTCGACAACGAAAATCCTCGAGTACGTTACAACACTGATTTATTTCGCACAAGGTGAATGGTGAATACAATAAATACACAAACCCGAACGTGGTCAACGGGAACGGCTTCCAGCCACCCGGACCGTGTGAACTCGCGGATCTCCCGTAAGCAGTTCACCCCTCTGTCTCAGGCTCCACTGTCCAATACTGTCCATGTCCATAATAGTCCATTCCGGGTTCCCTATTCTGTGGTTCGGGGGAGAATTCCCCTTTACAGCGCTCACGCGTCGACTCCCACCCAGACGCCATAATAACACCTGGGCGGTTCCTCTCCGCCAGGACACACGCGCACTAGACACAACCTTGTTTATAAAATATTTAAAAACACTTTAAACATTTAAAACTTCTCAAAACCCAAGCTGCCGCTTTCAGTTATGTGACAAATGACATGTAACGTCGGACTAAGATGGTCACGGGATTTTTGTGCGCCAGGGCCTGTCTTTATAGTAGGCCTTGACAAAAAATGCAAGAACAAGCAGTTGCAAGAAGTCTTGCTTGCAAGACAAGATTTTTTCCAGCAAGAGTCGGGCAAGACAAGAATGAATTTAATTTCTTGTCTTGCTTTGCTTTATTAACATAATGTATCAGACAAGGACAGAGCAATAAAAAGTTGGTCTTGGGGTTCTTTAAGCCGAACCCCTCGCTCCAAAACATAAGGGAGAGCAGGTAGGAAAATCATAGCCCATCTCTCTCGATTTTATGGCCGACTTCGCCTTTACATTCTGCCCTTACTATAGATATGGAATAACATATTTTGATATTTATTTTGGCATTTTTATAGGAGGAAAATATTATAATTGGAGGCAATTCGATTATATTAATAACTTGCACTTGTACACTTTAGTAGCTTACCACGCTGAGCAAATATAACTGTTTTCATTGTCTCTACAAATAGAGGTAGGTAGTTTACTCTTATGCTAATTAACGTTTCTTTAATTTTCTGGTCACCCAGTATAAGTAATGTCAACCTTTTTCCATGCCAATTTTATTTTAATAACAAGCAGACTTTTTTATGAATAATGACGTTTTTCGAAGAATTGAAAATAAAAAATTTTACAAGTATAGTTAAGTCCATCCGTGGACACACTGTATATATGTGTTTTTTGTGTTTTTCGGGCTAGTGACGATGTACCTACATTTTCATACTTTCGATGGGCTTGTGTGGAAAAATCGGTCAGAATCTCGATTATTTCAACCCTTTAGCTATCTGCAACACTTTGGTTTTCCGAAGCCAGGTTCTATTAATTAATCATTTAGTGAACACGGCTTGCGTGAAAATATGGGCAACAGCCACCTTTTATTTCTGTTAAGGAAAATCGAATTTTCCATATGTTATCCCCAGGGGCCACTCGTAAATTTCCCTTCATTCTACTCAACAACGATGTACTTTTCAACCCACATCCAGGCTTGTAGTTATTGACTCCTTCCTGGGGTTCTTTATTCATTAGTTACTAATAAGTAGATATGGAATAACATATTTTGCTATTTACCCCGCATTACCTAATGTTACTCGCGGAACTAATTACCAGTTTACTTTATTCGCCGGAAGAACATCCCTACAGCCCAATTTCCGGCGCTCAGCAAAATCCATTCAAAACCGAGAAAAACAACTCCGCTATTCCCGGTTCCACCGCGCCTTCCCGTCGTCAGCCGTCCCGCCGGGTAATTCCCGGTGACTTTCTCAAAAGCGGAATTGGGGCCCGGTAATATTTTAAATGATCCGAGCGGCCTTGACAGGCGCCGGAAACAAGCGGAGAAAAGGCAATCTGCGATGCGGGCCCGCCGATTCCCGCGGCCTACGCGGACGGATGAACGCGGGAATTCTGGTAATTCCCGCGTTCTTTCTAACCGGGTTCGAGCTTTGGGCGGCGCAAGATTGGGATTAAGGAAAATACGGCGGCATTTTTAAAGGAGGAAAATATTATCCTTGGAGGCAATTCGATTATATTAATAACTTGCACTTGTACACTTAAGTAGCTTACCACGCTGAGCAAATATAACTGATTTCATTGTCTCTACAAATAGAGGTAGGTAGTTTACTCTTATGCTAATTAACGTTTCTTTAATTTTCTGGTCACCCAGTATAAGTAATGTCAACTTTTTCCATGCCAATTTTATTTTAAGAACAAGCACACATTTTTAATGAAGAATGACTTTTTTCGAAGAATTGAAAATAAAAATTTTCACAAGTATAGTTAAGCCCATCCGTGGACACACTGTATATATGTGTTTTTTTGTGTTTTTCGGGCTAGTGACGATGTACCTACATTTTCATACTTTCGATAGGTTTGTGTGGAAAAATCGGTCAGAATCTCGATTTTTGCTTACAAGATTACACCCTTATTTCAACCCTTTAGCTATCTGCAACACTTTGGTTTTCCGAAGGCAGGGTCTATTAATTAATCATTTAGTGAACACGGCTTGCGTGAAAATATGGGCAACAGCCACCTTTTATTTCTGTTAAGGAAAATCGAATTTTTCATATGTTATGTCCAGGGGCCACTCGTAAATTTCCCTTCATTCTACTCAACATCGATGTACTTTTGAACCGACATCCAGGCTTGTAGTTTGACTCCTTCCTGGGGTTCTTTATTCATTAGTTACTAATAAGTAGATATTGAATAACATATTTTGCTACTTACCCCACATTACGTAATGTTACTCGCGGAACCAATTACCAGTTTATCTTTATTCGCCGGAAGAACATCCCTACAGCCCAATTTCCGGCGCTCAGCAAAATCCATTCAAAACAGAGAAAAACAACTCGGCTTATCCCGGTTCCACCGCGCCTTCCCGTCGTCAGCCGTCCCGCCGGGTAATTCCCGGTGACTTTCTCAAAAGCGGAATTGGGGCCCGGTAATATTTTAAATGATCCGAGCGGCCTTGACAGGCGCCGGAAACAAGCGGAGAAAAGGCAATCTGCGATGCGCGCCCGCCGATTCCCGCGGCCTACGCGGATGGATGAACGCGGGAATTCCGGTAATTCCCGCGTTCTTTCTAACCGGGAGAGTTATTCGAGCTTTGGGCGGCTCAAGATTGGGATTAAGGAAAATAGGCGGCGGCATTTTTAAAGGAGGAAAATATTATCTTGGAGGCAATTCGATTATATTAATAACTTACAAATGTGAACAGGGTATGCCGATAAAAACTTACTGGGCCGAACAAAAATAGATATTATTGATACTGATGTAGTGTTTGTTTCTTAACAATAACAGTTCCTGTCATATAGTTGACGTTACCCAATGAATGAATAAACAAATTTATTCAAAAACAAATGCCACCCGTAACACAGCGGTAGTTTCCTTAAAAGGGCCCTAAAATTTAGTTTTTTCGCTATACCTTTTAAACGGCTTGATCGATTTTAATGATCTTTTTCACACGTTCATAGATAATTATGTCACATAATTATGTTATAGTGCAGTATCCGCAACCGCCAGAGGGCGCCACTTGTGCCAACCAGTTTCATTTATTATAGTCAGAACTTTTTTGCCCACAGTTAACTTGTAAATTAATTCGAACCACTTAGTAAAAAAATTTATTATCTACAAAAAATGATTCTACTGTTTTTTTTTTTTCATAAATTTAGCCGTTTCGGAGATAACGCCCAAAAGTCAGCCATCATGCACGTACCACGAACCCACTCATATTAAACATTAGTGGCATAATGATCTAGTTATTTTTGGAAACAAACAATGAAACAATCATATTTACCTTTGACCATGTTTTCTAAAATTCAAATACACTTTTGTTGTAATTTAATACATTTAGTTAAGTTTCCCTAATAAAATAATGATACAAATACCTAATATTGAAATAACTAATTCTTAGCATTTGCTTGAAACTAAATGTCAAATACTTAATAAGTCCTCTTAAGTGTGATTGTTTCCAAAGGTAACTAGATCATTATGCCACTAATGTTTAATATGCGTGGGTAC
Organism: Pseudeuparius sepicola; assembly: GCA_963920635.1. Lineage (NCBI taxonomy): Eukaryota > Metazoa > Arthropoda > Insecta > Coleoptera > Anthribidae > Pseudeuparius > Pseudeuparius sepicola. The sequence continues at coordinate 11,624,382 of OY987298.1, read as the reverse complement.
AAGGTACGTGCATGATGGCTGAATTTTGGGCGTTATCTCCGAAACGGTAAAATTTATGAAAAAAAAAACAGTAGAATCATTGTTTGTAGAGAATGGAATTTTTTACAAAGCGGTTCAAATTAATTACAAGTTAACTGTGGGCAAAAAAGTTCTGAGCATAATAAATGAAACTGGTTGGCACAAGTGGCGCCCTCTGGCGATTGCGGATACTGCACTATAACATAATTATGTGACATAATTATCTATGAACGTGTGAAAAGATCATTAAAATCGATCAAGCCGTTTAAAAGGTATAGCGAAAAAACTAAATTTTAGGGCTCCTTTTAAGGGCCCGTGGGGCCCTTAACATAGAGCTTTGAACAAAAAGAAAAAACACGGGTCACTTTATTTTTGGAGTAGAATACCGCTGTGCTACGGGTGGCATTTGTTTTTGAATAACCCTGTATAAAGAACCCCAGGAAGAAGCATAATATTGTAGTAATTAAGGGGAATTCGATGGTGTAGTCGGATTTTGTATATGGGGGTCGGTAAAAAACTTATCGTGAAAAAACATTTTTTGCAAAATAAAAAAATATTTCTTCTACAAGCTTGCGGAAAAGTACACTTTTCCGCACGCATTTTAGTTTAGAAAGTGTCACTTTTCCGCACTAGTGCGGAAAAGTAGTGCGTAAAAATACTTTTCCGCAAAAGTAAATGCGTGCGGGAAAGTGTCTTACTTTTCCGCACGCTTGTAGAAAAAATAGTGCTCCTAACTCTTTCGGAAAGTGTCTTTTTCACACTCGATTTCTTGGCTGCAATCGCGTGCGGAAAAGTGGCACTTTCCGCACTTGTTAGGAAATATACTATTTTTACCTACACAACCATTAGAGAACTTTCAAGTAGTATTCCTGAATATTTAGTTTTTTTAAATAACTTCTGGTTATAGCGGAAATGAAAGTGATATTCCCTATTTTGCAACTTATACACATTCCATTATTTAACAATTATAGGATTCCTAATTCTAATTCCATAATTTGACTATTTATCTCCAACCGTTTCCGAGATATTTAGCAGAGAAGCTCCATTAAACTAGATACATGGTCTCATGGTCAGCGTCATAATTTTGTTACTGAAGCTGTCACTAGTTACAGTTTTAAAAAATGTTTTTGAAAGAAGATATTTTAAAGGACTTTATCGAAAATGATAATAGACACGTAGAAACTTTGAGGGAGTAGTCTCCCTCCAAATAGAAATGTTCCGAGTGCTTCGTTTATATGTAAGCTGTATCGAAAATTAAGATCGACGGGAAGTGTGATTAGCAAGAGAAAAATTGATTTTAGAATTATTGAGGACGAGAAAGAACGAATTTTAAATTATTTCAGAAGAAATAACGAATAATCACAGAGAGATGCAGCGGGAGATTTATTTAAACTGTAACTAGTACCAGCTTCAGCATCACAATTTTCGACTATAATCTGACTGGTAAATAAAAATATTGAATTAACAGCCTACTTGATTGTCGGTTTTATTATCATGGCTGAGTTGATTTGTCATAAATTTGGTCTTATCGTTTGGTCTACTCGGATCGAACATCAGACACTGGCCACGCATGAGACCATGTATCTAGTTTAATGGAGCTTCTCTGATAAATATCTCGGAAACGGGCGGAGATAAATAGGTCAAATTATATAGGTATCGTTGGAATCAGAATTAAAAAAGGAATCTTATAATGGTTAAGAATGTACACGTGGCGATTCAACATTTTGACCCATAAAATCTGTAGCGAGCAACACGCATAATTTTAAACTTTTGGTCAATACAAATTTTAATCTAAGTAATTACTCACATTTTGAGACAAAAATTATTTAAAAATATTTATCACAATGGCCGTTATTAGCATTTGAGCAAAAAGAAATGAAAAACTGGATAGGTGTGAAAAAATTCAAAAGCCTAGGCCTACTTTGATTTTTGTGCATTTTGATTTTTTAGCATAAAAAATCAAAGTAGGCTTAGACTTTCGGAATTTCGCAAACCTACTCAGTTTTTCATTCTGAACAAGTTTTCTTAATAACATTTTAATGTGAAAGGTACACAAGTGCACTTTTCTAAAGAAAAGTGGGAAAAAATGCCAAAAAATCAAAGTAGGCCTAGACTTTCGAAATTTCGCAAACCTACTCAGTTCTTCATTCCGAACTCTATCCGTGGACACACTGTATATATATGAAGGGCAAGGAAAACAAATAATGGTCTCTATTTTTTTATTGTTAAGCCCAAGGGAGAGTATCTCGTAGGCGGTAGTATATTTGGATGGGGTAACTATTATTTCATGGCTGCTAGGATTTTTTAAAATAGCAAATTTTCAGGAAACCCTATTAGGGATTTTTTTTACGACAAAATGTTATTAAGAAAAATTGTTCAGAATAAAAAACTGAGTATATTTTCAAAATTTCAAAAGTCTAGGCCTACTTTGATTTTTAGCTTATTCGCCTCTTCCTCCCACTTTTTTCTTAGAAATGTGTCCTTTCTGGAGCTTTTACGTCTAAATATTATTAAGGAAACTTGATTATCGTGAAAAAATAAAACTTTGACGTGAAAGCTCCCGAAAGGACACTTTTTTAAGAAAAAAATCTAAAAAAATCTAAAAATCAAAGTAGTCCTAGACTTTTGAAATTTTGCGAATCCACTAAGTTTTTCATTCTGAACAAGTTTTCTTAATACAATTTTATCGTAAAAAATCCCTAATGGGGTTTCTTGAAAATTTGCTATTTTAAAAAATCATAGCAGGCCATGGAATAACTACCCCATCCAAATACCACCGGCTATGAGATACTCTCCCTTGGGACTACCAATAAAAAAATAGAGACCATTTTTTGTTTTCCTTCCCCTTCATATATTTCTGAGGATATTTCATACTTTCGATGGGCTTGTGTGGAAAAATCGGTGAAAATCTCGATTTTTGCTTACCAGATTACACCCTTATTTCAACCCTTTAGCTATCTGCAACACTCAAGCCTTTGGTTTTCCGAAGCCAGGTTCTATTAATTAATCATTTAGTGAACACGGCTTGCGTGAAAATATGGGCAACAGCCACCCTTTATTTCTGTTAAGGAAAGTCGAATTTTCCATATGTTATCCCCAGGGGCCACTCGTAAATGTCCATTCATTCTACTCAACATCGATGTACTTTTCAACCCTCTTCGAAGCTTGTATGCAAAAATGGGGCACCTAAATCTGTCGCTATCTGACTGTCTATCTATGGATATCATAAAATGCGTGAGACGAAAATCGCCCTGTGTAGGAACCAAGATTTGACACAATATTTTAATGTCTGACACGGTGATAATTGCCAATATGAGGTGTTTCGATACTTTTATGCTTAGCTGTGTGGCTTGTGGCACTTCCCTGACCGCCAAAACTAAAATCTTTGAGGATATCAATCCATCGGTAAGTAATTTTGTAATATAAATTAACATTTGAGGCCATACGCCAAAGTGGCATAGGCGTTTGTGTAGGTACCTATTTCTTCATAATTGGAAATTTAAAATGAGAATTGCTGTATTATCAAGGATTCCTAAACTTAAATACAAAAGTGTGACTTATATTTTTGGCCTGCATTGTAGGTATTGATTTTGCAAAAATGAGGATTTCTGCCTCGATTAGTTTGTTGAGACCACTCAAAGGTGCACGCCGCGGTGAAACCGGAAACGGCATCCCGCCATATGCAGGAACTATCCCTGTCGTTCCTTCCTGAGGTTCTTTATTCATTGTTATTAACAGTAGGTACCCATAACATACTAACAAAATGACCTTCTTTTTATTTATATTTTATATTCTTCTTCTCTCCATTGTGTGTTTGTTTCTGTTAGTACAAGACAAGAAGCTTTTGAAATGTTTCAACTTTACTGTAGATATCGCCCAAAAACGATTTACAAAGTTGTGTACCCCACACCTGATACCAAATTGATATTGATATTTTTAAAATTAAATTTTCTTTCTTGTGCTCATTTTATTGTCACTCTTTAGGTACTCCAGGACTTAATAATAACTTATTTCTAGAGATATAAAAAAGTTTTAATGAAAAAGTGTTGGTACTTACATCAATACAGTGTTCGCTAAAATGTCTTGCACAATTATAAATATGGAAAACATATTATTATTTATGATGGGTAAATTATTCAATTTCTCAAAGTGACCGGTTCTTATAAATATTCACGAAGGAAAACAAATTATATCAAAGCCAGCGACCACGCTATTACGTCACAAGTTAAAACTCGGTGACTATACGACCATCTACAAGATGTTACGATATACAGGGTGATTCAGTTTTATTCTAGGGCAGTTTACGACGTGATAGAAAACCATGAAAGATTACTATTTTGTGATATAACTTTTTATCTACAGCAGCTTTATTTTTGAGATATTATTATAATGTGTTAAAATTCTCAAAAATTTAACCGTTTAATATTTTATTTTTACAATCGTTAAAAATATTCAAGCGAAATTTGGTACACGGCCTGCATTGATCAATTGTCACAAATTGTGATAATACCAAGTTCACCAAATAGCCAGCGGTGGAGACATGGGTATACACTACATTGTGTATTATACAAATATTTTTTGTTCGAATGTACGGCTGCGGCCTATTTGAACTTGCAATGTCTTGGGGGTTTCTGAGAGGCCATCCGGCTACATCGCTAGCCGCCAGCCGCTTTCGTCTACCTTCCCTTCACCGTCGGCTCTTTTGAAACGGCGGTGTTGCCGGATGTCGCCGGGTCTCCCCTTCACTTCGGCGTAGAGTTCAGACGGTCTTGCAAGTTCAAATTGTCCGCAGCTGTACTTGGATACATTTAAAAAAGTAGAAAATTTGAACCAGGAGTATCAACCTACTGCTTTATTGTAGTTTTTTATAAGTGTTTGCGATTAATTCTAGTCGGCCATGGAACAGAAAACTATAGATATGTCAATGAAGACAAAAATAAAACAAACGGCCAATTTGGCATCGATGGGTTTGATAGCAGAAAAATCAAAAGAAGTGTACGAAATAAGTTACAAGAGATTCAAAACCTATTTGGCAGAAAACAACATAAGAGTAATTTTAGAGAATGTCTTGCTTGCTTACATGGTTAAACTCTCCGAAATTAAAAAATCATCAACTTTATGGTCCACTTATTGAATGTTATAAAAATTAAGAAAAATATGGACATTTTTAAGTTTATGAAGCTGAGAGATATTTTTAAAAAGAAAAATGTAGGATATGTTATGTACCCAAAAACTCTAAAACATTAACACGAGATGATTTATTTGGCAGAAGCGCCAAAGAATAGGTACATATTTACTAAACAAAGTAATATTTTAAAGGTGTCAATAATTATTGTTTTCTAATGTATTTAGTATTTAATACTATATAATATATTTAACATTTTTTTACGTTGTGTATACTGGGTGATTTTTTTTCGATGACCACTATGGGGATATCGGAAACTAGCAGAGCTAGAACAAAGGTTAAATGAGGAAAGAATTGCGATTTTGAATGCTCAATCTAATGCCCCTTTTAGATTTTTAAAAAAGTTCATGGCTCGCTAGATATTTTGAAAAGAGTGATTTTTTGCTATTTCATCAGATCTCTGTAGCTCCGTTATTTATGATTATACAGAAAAAGTGTAAAGACAAAAATTGTAGATAATTTTGAGCTAAATAAGATAATCTAGTCCAATTTTTTTATGTTGTTTGTGATTTTTGAGATATGATATAAACTTTTGTTTTCTTTTTTAATGTAAATCATAGTTGGCTGTGGCCTTATCAAAGCGGCCATTTTTTGAGCTTTCCGAAGATATAATACTCGGCATAGTTGTTATAAAAAATAAAATAGATATGGCTAATTTTCTGTTTTTTTTTTAATTTTCACATAATCAGCCATGTATAATAGGTATAGCAGGTGCCTGCCGAAGAGCTTGAATTCTTAAAATCTCAGAAATAGAAGATTTAGGAACGGCTCTTTTAATAAAAAATTCCAGATAACAAAACAAATAAACCTCGCTCATTTACTGTAGCATGCTGAGAAAATACCACGCCTGCTGCGCAGTCGTGGTATTTTCAGCTTTGGGATTATAATTCGTAAAATCAACGAAAGCTGTTATCTATAATAGGCACACCACTTGTTATATTACACCTGATAATATACTAGTATATACAGGGTGATTCAGTTTTATTCTGCGACACTTCAACAGGTGATAGAAAACCAAAAAATAACAGCACTTTCCTTTATAAACTATATCATTTTAAGGCCTTATTAAAAAGTTACAGGGTGTTATAGTTTTAAGAAACATGTAGTCTTTATCGAATAATTACCAAACTAGTGGAGATATTTAAGTCATATTTGGTACACGTTATAACGGCATGGGTTAGCATAAAACCTGATAATATCAAACACCTTGAACAACCAGTGGCATAGAAGTAGGTAATTAGTGTAATTGTTTTTAGAAAAAAAAAGAACCACCTTGTATACCAATAAAATGTATTCAATTTATTATGTAAATTTTAATTTTAAACAAAAATGCCCTTTTGGAACTTTTTGTATGTGTCATGGTTTCGTGGCAAATTTGATATTTTGTATTATTTCGCTCCGTAAGTATCCCTTAAAGTGAAAATAGTGTGTTTGCTACTTATAATAAAGTAACTTTTTCCAATAAACTAACCTATTTAAGGCTATACTTTTGAAGTTACAGGGTCTAATATACATTTAAGGAAGATACAATTAATGTTACGCTCTGTATCTTGAAAAGTAAAACCTTGAATGGGTAAGTTTATTGGGAAAAGTTACTGTATTTAAAGTAAGAAACACATTTTTTCTGCTTTGAGTGGAGTGAAGTTTTAAGTTAATTTTTAGAAGTACTCCGAAATAATACGAAAAAATCAAATTTGCTATGAAACCATGACACATATGAAAAAATGCTAAGAGAACGTTTTTGTTTACAATTAAAATTTTCATAAGAAATTGAATACATTTTATTGCTATACAAGGGGTTCATTTTTTTCCTAAAAACAATTATACCAATTACCCACTTCTACGCCACTGGTTGCTCAAGATGTTTGATATTAACAGGTTTTATGCTAACCCATGCCGTTATAACGTGTATACCAAATATGACTTAAATATCTCAACTAGTTTGGAAAATATTCAATAAATTCCACATATTTCTTACAAATTTAACACCCTGTAACTTTTTTATAAGGCCTTAAAATGATATGGTTTATAGAAGAAAGTGCGGTTATTTTTTGGTTTTCTATCACCTGTTGAAGTGTCGCAGAATAAAACTGAATCACCCTGTATATACATAGTAAGTAGGTATTCTTAAATAACCGCGTTTATATTTAAGACTTAATGTACAGCACGTGCGTGGTGATTCAACATTTTGACCCATAAAATGGCTTTTTTCGATCTGTAGTGAGTAACACGCATAATTTAAAACTTTTGGTCAATACAAATTTTAGTAATTATTCACATTTTGAGACAAAAATTATTAAAAAATATTTATCACAATGGCCGTTATTTGCATTTGCGCAAAAAGCCTAATGACGGCCATTGTGATAAATATTTTTAAATAATTTTTGTCTCAAAATGTGAGTAATTACTTAGTTTAAAATTATGCGTGTTACTCGCTACAGATCGAAAAAAGCCATTTTATGGGTCAAAATGTTGAATCACCACATACGTGCTGCACATTGAGTCTTAAGCTCATTTTTTTAAAATCAATATTTTCGCCACGTTCACGAAATATTGGAGACCCCCCGTAACTTTCTTATTTTTGACCAGAGGAAAAAGTGTTTTATATGAAAGTTGTAGAACATTTTCTCAACTTTCCAACGCTGAGTTCAGAAAGAAAATTGAACGTCGCGTTTTCAAGATAGAGATCTAACTTGTGTTTTTTTTTAATGGAACACCCTGTATGTTATTGAGTTTTTAGATTCTACGCTTCATTCGGAGTACAACGATATATATTTAATATGTTTTATATAACTTTTGTCGTAGAAAATTGCATTTAAAACAGGATTACACAAAAACTAAGGTGGCAATGAAACTAGAACTAACACATTTAAGAATATATTTGATTTGTTTCAAGAGAAAAAATCATAAAAAAACAACAGAAAATCATATATACCTAAATTTTACTACACAAACAAAATTTATAACAAAGTATAACAATAACAATATTTTTCATAAGAATTGTTCGAATTGTAATCTGTTCACTTGCAGGCATGAGCGATATCTCTTTTTCAAATCATTAATACTTTTTGATATTATATCTTGATTTTTATTTAAAAAATGTATCCGTTCGACAATTTTCCCTTGCAGTTCTTGTATATTTTTATTCGGATCTTTGTAACAACGGATACATTAAATAACAATCAAGATATAATATTAACAATAACAAGTATTAATAATTTGAATAAGAGATATCGCTGATGCCTCCAAGTGAACTGATTACAATTCGAACAGTTCTTATGAAAAATATTGTTATTGTTATACTTTGTTATATATTTTGTTTGTGTAGTAAAATTTATATGCTTTTCTGTTGTGTTTTTATGATTTTTTTATCTTGGAACAAATCAAAAATATTCTTAAATGTGTTAGTTCTAGTTTCATGGCCACCTTTGTTTTTGTGTAATCTTGTTCTAAAAGGTAATTTTCTACGAGAAAAGTTGTATAAAACATATTAAATATATATATCGTTGTAATCGGAATGAAGCGTAGAATCTAAAAATTCAATAACATACAGGGTGTTCCATTTAAAAAAAACACCACTTAGGTCTCTATCTTGAAAACGCAACGTTCGATTTTCTTTCTGAAAACAGCGTTAGAAAGTTGAGAAAATTTTCTACAACTTTCGTATAAAACACTTTTTCTTCTGGAAAAATAAGAAAGTTAAGGGGGTCTCCAATATTTCGTACATTAATTATTTCTCCTCTTATTAAAGTTTATACAGATGCCTAGTAATTTTTGCAAGATTTCTTTCTTTTAGCAAGATTTTTTGCAAAATTCCAATTAGCCTTGCAGAATGCAAGACAAGAAATTTAATATAGCCTTGTCTTGTCCTTGCAGCAAGAACAAGACAAGGACAACAAATTTGCAAGAGTCTTGCGAAACGCTATCTTTTACTGTGCAAGGAAGACTTAACACTGATGTACCGCGATTCTGCTACTTCACACCCCGCGTCCCCCAACCATTCTCTTAATGCACGGTGAATTATTATCACCGGCGCGCGAACACACCCTCCTCAATCAACCCCCCTTCCGGAACTTCGCAGCTCATCACATCGTCGCCGCGAACATATGTTCGGCCGCCGCTCCCCCCGCCCCGCAATCGATACCCCCGCCTGCCCCCACCCCTCCGGGAGCGGCGGCGGCGGCGGCGGCGGGGAGTGGGGGCGGAGGGGAGGGGGCGGCCGGATCCCACCCCCGCCGCCCCCGGCCCTGCCGGAGTTCAGTTCAGTCGGCAGCGCGCGGCCGCGGCGGTCGCAACGCCCCGCTCGATGCGCGTGGGGGGGGTTGATAACGCGATAGTTGGTGTTTTACAGGGAGGGACCCTTTAAAGTAAGGGGACCCAGCATTATACCTTCCAAAGTGAGGCCTATTCTAATGGTCTCAGTGATGCCAAGTATGCCATTTTATTGGAGAATCTATGAATATAACAGGTACTTTGATTTTGATTGTTAGTAAAAATTAATAATGGTTTCCACCAATGACGTCAAAACCTATATTGTTAAAATGCCCTTTATTTTGACTCCAAGATTAAATATATCCATACTACTCTAAAAACATGCTACAACCAACTATACACCCGGTGATTCCCGGTTATAGTTCCTCCAGAATCACACTTAGATATCGCATGTTTTTCTTGTTTGGGGGCGCCGGAAGCATCGGAACCTTACCTGAAGACTCGGGGGATGGTCTAACGACGACGCCAGCCTCCGAGCCCAGAGTCGAAATAAGTTCGCTACGGCTCGACAAAAAGGGGCAATTTCTGACAATCTCGCGACATTTTGGGAATAATTTAATGGAGCGCTTAGATTGTGATTAGTTCTGGGCGTCAAGCGTTTATCAAAACAAACCTGTCTATAGGTTTTGACGTCATTGGTTTCCACGATTTCTAAAAATTAGACTTTACAACTTTGTGTATACAAGTGCAGAATGTGGCAACTGTCAAATGAAGGAAATTTATTTTGTAGTTGAAATTGATCTCCAGCAATTATTTCCACGAATTTAAGTAATAGATAAGTATGGTAAGTCAGTAGTGCCGATTTTGCTTATAGACCGTCAGACAGTGACAGATTTTCCTTACTGATTTTCTCATTTATGCCTTGGAGGGGGTTGAAAGGTAAATCGATTCTGAGTCGGAAAATAGTAATTTTAAGTTTGAAAATATATAGAAAATTCGATTTTACAAAAAAGAAAAAAGGATACTAATTCTCACTTATGCCATGTTCACCGTATGATTTCTTATACTATTCCGACCTCGAAAACCCAAAGGCATAAGTGTCGCGTGTGGAAAAAGGGTTGAATTAAGGGTTTGGCAGATCACACAAAAAATGACTTGGTTTACTGACTCCGTCAGTTATGCCGTTCGAAATGGTGAAAACTTATATCCTCACTATAGCCCAAAAATTGATTGGCAGAAGTGACGCGTGGGGAAAAATGCACTTTTGGATTGGAAAATAAGTCGGAAATTTTTTTTTTCGTCAACTGGTCTTATCAGGTATAAAATGAATTGCAATAAAACTTTCTATAGTTTCAGAGGCATACTTAAGTGCAGAAATCAGTGGACAAAAAAAAAATTCCGACTTATTTTTCGACCCAAAAGTACATTTTTCCCCACGCGTCACTTCTGCACAGAAAATAACATGACCTGCCAATCAATTTTTGGGCTAGTGAGGATATAAGTTTTCACCATTTCGAACGGCATAACTGACGGAGTCAGTACCTAAACCAAGTCATTTTTTGTGTGATCTGCCAAACCTTTAATTCAACCCTTTTTCCACACGCCACACTTATGCCTTTGGGTTTTCGAGGTCGGAAAAGTATAAGAAATCATACGGTGAACATGGCATAAGTGAGAATTAGTATCTTTTTTTCTGTTTTGAAAAATCGAATTTTCCATGTGTTTTCCCCGGGGGCCAAACTTAAAATTACTATTTTCCGACTCAGCATCGATTTACCTTTCAGCTCTCTCCAAGGCATAAATGAGAAAATCAGTATCTAAGTAAAATCTGTCACTATCTGGACGGTCTATTATTTTAGAATTTGTCGCTATTGCACCTTGTTACCAGGTTCCTCAATCCATTTGTTATAAGTATACTTGAACTTCCTTCCCTTCTTTGATGTATCTACCCAAAGAACTTACCCAGATTTCGGGATGGATTAATAAGATTAGTTCTAGTAGATGTAGTTTTTCTCGGTGTTCATTATAATTTTTTTGTAATTTTATTTATCTCCCAAGGCATCTCACAAACTTAAAATAAACTTGTAGTCGTATATAAAAACTCTTAAAAAAAGACCTGACTGAAGCTACCTGCTTAATAATTTAAAATTTTCGAAATACGATTTGTTTTGAACTATCTACTTAGGTATACGTAATGCCCACGTAATGGGAATTGTAGGATTACTAAAGGAGATACAGGAAAAATCTGGTTGCAATTATTGGGACTACTACAGGCAGCCGCATTACATTTAATTGATACATCTAATTAGTATCTGGAAGTTAGAAAAGTTAAAAATTGTGAATTATGATGGGAAATATTTTAGAATCTGTGGCATTGGCATGTCACATAAAACCTGATGGCAGTTGGACACTGACATATTAGATAACCTTGTATCAGCCCCCTTGTGATCTCCTTGGAGTCGACAGAAAACCAACTTCCCCTCAATGCTTCACTTTTCCTATGTGATAGACTGTGACATGCTGGGTCCCCTTATTTTCAAGAGTCCCTGGTGTTTTCGTTGGGAAAGGCCGCGGCTGGTCTGTCGCCGGTACGTTCGGTTTATTTTCGTCTTTTCGTCCCGTTGTCGGTCGAGTGGAAGATTTTGGGTGAGTTTGCGGGGTGGGTATCCCTTCGCTTTAATATTTAATATTTTTATCGAGGAGATGTGGTTTTTAAGTAGGGGTAGGACTAGCGCCGGTCTTAGCTTGACTACCGCCCGCGGTGCTAAGTTTAAAAAACGCGTTATCTTTCCTCTCAATTTTATACTTTTGCCCAAAAAGCCAAACTTTTTAGTTGGGAGGTAGTCAGATATTTAAAAAATGATAACTTGAATCTTTGTGGTACAAAATTGCGCCGCAGGCTAAATTTTTTCAAATATTCAAGGTAAAACAGTTTAAATTAACGAAAGGAAATTCCAATTCCAATATTCTTGTTAACTGGTGATATTTTTTTTGTTCACTATGACTCGTAACATTTGTAGCCAACAAGTCCTACTCAGTCTTCTTTTATAGAACAACTGTGACCAATAGAAATTTCGAAATTTGTTTTAGTGTGAGCCCATAAAAATCATTGCTTGTTAAACCCGCTATACAAAAAAAAGCAGAAGTGTTTGTTTACTAAAATGCGTTTTAGGCGAAAATTTTTAGAAATATAAAGCACAGATAGTTTAAAAGAGGTATAGGAAATTACAAAATCATAACAGTATAATGTATTTTCGTCTTTTCTCAATGTAAGGGGCTTGAACCCCCAAACCATATGGGCTTATGTATGGGAAAAGCCAGGTCTCATGGAATCGGTAGTTAGCTACTTACTTGACAATAGCAAGTATATTTTTCAATAAATGCATCTATGTTACACTTTATTATACCTATGACAATTTTCCAATTTATATTCAATCAATGAATCAATGTTGTATATTTTGCGTTTAGGATATTTTCACTTAGAAATTTTTATTTTCGTCCAAAAATCCAGGGGGGGAGTAAAATCTTCAACGTACAGATGAATAAGATGACGAATAGGAGAACGCTTCAGATGTTATGTTTGCAACGACGATCAAAATGAAGGTGTCGCGTCATGAGTGACATAGCAACTTTTTTTTACATTCCTACATTTAAAAAATAATGAATTGAATCTTAGTGGTACAAAATTGCGCCGCAGGCTAAATTTTTTCAAATATTCGAGGTCAAACAGTTTAAATTAACGAAAATAAATTCCAATTCCAATATTCTTGTTAACTGGTGCTATTTTTTTTTTGTTCACTATAACTCGAAACATTTGTAGCCAAGAAGTCCTACTCAGTCTTTTTTTATAGAACAACTGTGACCAATAGAAATTTCGAAATTTGTTTTAGTGTGAGCCCATAAAAATCATTGCTTTTTAAACCGGCTATACAAAAGAAAGCAGAGGTGTTTGGTTACTAAAATGCGCTTTAGGCGAAAATTTTTAGAAATATAAAGCACAGATAGTTTAAAAGTGGTATAGGAAATTACAAAATCATAACAGTAGATATAATGTACTGTTGGTCTTTTCTCAATGTAGGGGGGCTTGAACCCACAAACCATATACAGTACTGGGCTTATGTACGGGAAAACCCAGGTCTCGTGGAATCGGTAGTTAGCTACTTGACAATAAATGTATCTGTGTTACACTTTATTATATGACAATTTTTCAATTTATATTCAATCAATGATTCAATGTTGTATATTTTAATTATGAAAAAGTCACACATCGGGACCCCAAATTAACTCCTCAAAGGTTTGTTTAGCATATTTTCTTGCTCTGTTCGAATTTTGTTATCTAATAAACATTTTTGAAAATGAGAAAAAAGATAATTTTTTTTCTAAATACACAATATAATATATGAGGCGCACGGGCACGAGTTTTTCCGAAGTATTTCACCTATAATATACAGAAATATACACCTTTAATAATGCCATACCTCTCCGCATATCTATTAGTTTGGTTATAGGGTCAACGGCTTAGTGTTTCACAAGACTCTTGCAAATTTCTTGTTCTTGTCTTGTTCTTGCTGCAAGAACAAGACAAGACTCTTTTAAATTTCTTGTCTTGCTTTGCAAGACAAGACAAGAAATTATTCTGCAAGAGTCTTGCAAGTTTGCAAGAAATCTTGCTAAAAGCAAGAAATCTTGCAAAAATCATTATCTGTAATTATAATTTCTGCAAAACTGTAATAGGATAAATAATAAAATGTAAGTGACGACGATATCGAATAATACTGATTTTTGCAAAATGAGCATAAAAAATATAAACAGTTATTCAAGAATAACTGTCTCTATATACTAGTATCTAGTAAATATATATTTTATTTACAATATTCCTGGAAATTAATATATTTTTTTATTTTTTGAACTACTGCAGTTAACTGCAGTAGATTAATTTATTCTTTATAAGTATGATTTAACTATATTTTTTCTAAAATACTTAAACAAGTCTATTGGACTTCCTAATTTTCTAATAATGCATTGTTTCGCTTCGTATTTTTATTATTGTAGCATAATATAGATCGGGTTATTTTAGCAGGGTGGGTTTCGAGGTTTTTGTCCACTTCCACACAAATATCGAAATCCACAGACATTAAAATAACTTAAACGGAAAGGAAAGTCTTAGGCATTTCGAATTGAAAATCATGAAAACATTAAAACAAAATTAGTATTATTAAAATACAAATATGGAAAAATAAATACAAATAAATAATTCCTGTCCTTAAATTAACTCTTCATGAACAGGCCATAAGTTATTGTTACCTGTGTGGGTTTACTCCGTTTACCTGTGGTCATAGCTATCTACCTACCTATTATGGATACTAATTGCTTAGTTTTTTTTTATCAAGAAGTTAGGCACCCTTCTAAAGTAATAGCGACAAACACGCGTAATATAGTGCGTAACAGCACCTTTTTAAGTTTTTATGTTAATCAAAAGAACGAAACTGTTTTAGAATTGGGTAGGTATATTTAATTAATCCGTTGAAGACAATATCATAATACATATACCTATGTTTAGTTTTTCATTTGTATTCTACAAAATGATGGCTTAAAAAATATTGCTCAGGCAGTCATTAAATTTTAAGATCAATAAAATATTAAATTTTTGGAATAAGATAAGAAAAATCCATACCTACTAAATATTTAAGTTATCTAACTATCTTAAACTAAAAATATTCCTTCAAAATCCAATTAACATTTTTGCCTGTTCCAATCATCATTTCAGTATGTACCTATGATTTGTTTTGTGTTTATCAATGAATGATTTAAAATATCTGAGTACAGACCTACCCTATCCCTTCACTAAATTCTAAATACGGCCCTGTCTTCTAAACAGAGAACATGGCGACCACCGGCTGCCAAACATCAAAGGCGCCTCCGTCGACTTTATATTCTCCCCTTCCTTGTTCTCTGGCACTGTGGACCCCGCGCCCTGCCGCGCCGCACTCTGCAGTGCTGCGTCAACTTGTCTCGACAAGGTACAAGGTTTACACGTAATAAATAATGCAAGAGTCTTGCTAACAAGAGTCTTGGTAGCAAGACTCTTGCAAACAAGAGTCTTGGTAGCAAGACTCTTGCAAACAAGAGTCTTGCAATGACGTCACTAAACAAAAAAATGCAAGAACAAGAAATGCAAGAAATCTTGCTTGCAAGACAAGATTTTTTCCAGCAAGAGTTGTGCAGGACAAGAATGAATTTAATTTCTTGTCTTGCTTTGCAAGACAAGACAAGAATGGGCCTTACAAGACAAGAAATCTTGTCTTGTGAAACACTACAACGGCTGAGATGACATTTATTGCATCGGCCGTTTATAGAATATACAGGGTGATTCAGGAGGAAATGTCAATATTTTAGGTACGTATTCGGGGACCCAAAATAAACATAAAAGTTCCTATAAACATGGATCCTATTCCCGGCCGTTACCGAAATACAGGGGTAAACAACATTCAATTTAAGGTTTTTATTACATTATTTATAACAGGTAGGCTAGGTTTTGGGTGATTCAGGCGGAAATTCCTGTTGCTTAGCAATAGTAGACCTTAATCCTCTGGATTATTGTCTTTGGGGGTGGTTTAAATCATTGGTATATTCAAGTAAAGTAAACACTAGAGATGCATTACTCGATCGAATAATAAATGCAGCAGCAACTATAAGAAACAGGCCCGTATCCATTCATAGAGCGACCCGAGCTATTCACCAGAGAGCTGACTTATGTTTAGAAGTAAACGGTGGCATTTTTGAAAACTATAAAACCTAGCCTACCTGTTATAAATAATGTAATAAAAACCTTAAATTGAATGTTGTTTACCCCTGTATTTCGGTAACGGCCGGGAATAGGACCCATGTTTATAGGAACTTTTATGTTTATTTTGGGTCCCCGAATACGTACCTAAAATATTGACATTTCCTCCTGAATCACCCTGTATTTACCGTATTAATAGAAAGAGAAAACAGCTGTTGATTTAAGTCCAACATTACCTAATTATTACCTAATTTTTACAACTTCAGTGGCCAATTTTACTAAATCCCATATAAAGTTATATTAAGTACCTATTTTTTCCTTAAAAATTACTTCCAGTTCATTCCCCACTTTCCACTTTTTTACCTCATACACTCTTAAAAAGATAATCTTAATAGCTGAGAATATGGTTTTTTCAAAACTATTTATTCACCTGATTAAATTTTTTCTCCGATGAAAAAAATATTGTACAGCCAAATGTAAACAGTTTCATAAAGCAAGTAGTCCGCTCGTCTTAAAGTTAAAAATAACTATTATTTGATTCAAAAATAAAAATGGTAATTTAATTTTACGAAGTATTTAGAAATCAACACAATCGTATTTCATAAATCAAATAAGGATTGGTCTAAAATGAAGCAATATTTAATCTTCAAATGAATACTGTTCAATATCTTTGAGTTCAAGTCTTTGTCATATTATGTCAAGAGTAGTTATTACTATTATGAAAATTCTTTCTCTTTATTCAAGTAACAGTAATATTGTCTGATATAATCCAAGTAAAATGTTTGTTTCACCTCAAATGCACGAACGTTATAAAAAGCGGCATAAAAAATGATTCGATAGTATATATTCAAGAATAGTGCACTTCAATCAAGAACACCATATTCTTGAAATGTATTTCTTAGGGGGGGGGGGGGGGGCGCTGGGGATAGGGTAGAGCCAGGCCGTCGCCAATTTTTTGCAGATGCGTTTTGACTTGTCACACGTTTCATCCGCGCTCGAAGTGTTGTGCAAAAACTAAAATCATGACTCAATTTGGTGTCTATTTTCGAAGGTAGGCATATTTGTTATATAACTTTATATAAATAATTAGTTATTAACCATCATATTACCGGTATAGATGTAGTGTAGGTAGGAAATAATATAATTTTTCTTGTTAAATAATGGCTTTGCAATAAAAGATTGTGTTGTGCATACGTCTCGACATAATATACGAGTGGTCGTTGTTCTGCGTTCTGCACACTGGACAGCATTCCCTTAAAAATTGTTTAACGAATCCATTGCACATTACGTAACGGGTATCCGAAATTGGACACATTTGGAGGTTTCTCCTATTTCCCGAAGAGATAGACACAAAGTAGTTAACGCATAGATACAGGACGATTATTGTTTTGTCAAATTTCTTGAAAGTGCTATAACTTTTTGTTTGTAAATATTTTTAGTTTTGGTATTATTTAGTTTTTACGTAGATCATTGGTGCAGAGAAATATTTTCTTTTTTAAAGTAGATTATATATTTTAACTAATAAAATTGCTGCAAAAGAGAGTTTACCTCAAGTAGGTATAGTATTTTATGTTAAATATTAATATATTTTATTTTATTTTTGTTATTTACCTTTTTTTCAATAAACAAAAAATAAATCGAAATCATTTGTAGTTTTGTTTTAAATTTCTTATAAAATTCCCTGCCATCTTACATACTTCCTACCATATACGACTAGATAACGTATTAATAGGTTTATATAGAGCATAAAGTTATTTTACAAGGTGGTCTAATCAGTGGATTTAAAAAAGTGGCTTCGCACGCAAAAATTACATTTTTTTTAAAAGAACTCAGTGCTGAATAATAATGTTTCCAGATATTGTTGCCTAACAAACAATCTATTGCTACGAAAAATGGGTCATCTTGAGGTAAGTAATTATTTTGTTTAGACTTAAAGCATAATGTTCTTAATCTAATACTATAATTTTTTTTTTCGAAAAACAATAAATATATTATTGAGCTAATACAAATTGCTCTCAAACTAAAAATATGGTAGACTCGGGCAAATATTTTATTTACTTGGTCGAATGCTTCAATTATTTTAGACCGAAGAAACCATGTTCTCAATACTCAAAATAGTTGTATTTTGAATGAAGTATCATATTCTGTTTAAGGGAAGTCAGTTATAGCGTTGACTGACGTATTAATAAGACTTCTCACGGCTATAGTTTCATGTCCTGGAAAGTAGATGGCGCCTATTGTCAACAATGTATTTTGCATTGTATTGTTTCTTCCGGAAGCGCATGGTGAGCCAGAGAACTATCAAACATGACAGCCGTGAGCAGTCTTTATTAATACGTCAGTCAACGATTATAGTCTTGACTAGAGACTTTTGTCAACTTGCTTTCAAAATTATCTGCAGTTTTCAGTTAAGTAAATATATATTTGCGGCATATGAAAACAATGATGCCCTTGATTCAATACATATATTCTTGTTTGAAGATTACCTTTTTGAGAGTGTATAGAGGTAAACTGGTTTGGTCAAAATAAATTTCTGACTAGTTGGGTAGTAAATATTAGGTAATTTTAACTTTGAATGTTTGTTGGGTTGGTCCGTGCTCGGCACTGTGGGCCTCCAACCGTTTCTCTCAACTGGTTCTGTTCGTTATTTGAATATCGACAATTGCTTACTGGTAATGGCAGTGCATTATAAGAGCTCGCAGCGTACTATTTGGGCATGTGATTGAAACTCTCTCAATACCATCAGCACCGTCGACGCCTAATTTACTCTTCTAAGTGCCCTTTGATGTCCTATACTCTCTCCTTGCACCTATAGACCCCTACACAGACAGTTTGGCAAACAAATACCCGTAGGTCGGCGCGCCAGAGTCCAGCCGCATAACTATTGATCACCCCAGCAGAAGTAGGTCAATCATGATGTATTGAGGAAGCCGTTATCGCTAATTAATTACTCCAAGGTGAGCCGCGGGTGGTCATAATTCGCGTTTTTCCAATGGGCGGTATGGTTGGCTTATCTGGTCATTTTTAATTTCGTTGAGTGGAATAGATACATTAATTAGGTCTCCAATTGGGTGGTGTCTATATATACTGGAACACGCGGTTTACTATAAAAACTGCCGCCGTTATGAATATCGGAAACGGTTTTTAGAAACGGGAGAACGATCATTCATGCATTAATTACCCAAGCCATAAAATCTATTTCCTTCGGCGTCGTGTTCAAAACTTTCCTTCTCACAAAATAAAATGTCACTTTTAGCACTTATATCTTAAATTACTATTTTCTACAAACATTGGTGTTTAACATTCAGTGTTAAAAGTGATTTACTTTTAACACTGGTGTTAAAACTGGTTTAGTTTTAACACCACTGTCATAAAATGATATTTAGATAAAGAAAACATGCGTTAAATACTTAAACAAGGAAAGAGAGAGGACACCGTGCTGGCCTACCCTACCGTGTAGGTATAGATTTTGTTACGTTGCGCGTCGTTTTGAACGACGGCCATTTTATATGTGGCAAACAAAGCGAGTACGTTGTGAGTTAATTTCGTGAATTTGTGAATTAAAAGTCACAGTGATTAGAGGGAAAATACCAGGTGAGTTTTTTTCGATGACCACTATGGGGATCTCGGAAATTAGCAGAGCTAGAACAAAGGTTAAATGGGGAAATAATTGCGGTTTTGAATGCTCAATCTAATGCCCCTTTTGGATTTTTTAAAAAGTTCATGGCTCACTAGATATTTTGAAAAAGTGATTTTTTGCTATTTGATCAGATCTCTGTTGCTCAGTTATTTCTGATTATAAAGAAAACCTGTAGAGACAAAAATTGTAGATAATTTTGGGCTTAATAAGATAATCTAATCCAATTTTTTATGTTGTTTGTATAATACTCGGCATAGTTATTATAAAAAATAAAAGAGTATGGCTAATTTTCTGATTTTTTGATGATGGAGCTCCACCACATAATTATTTGCCCGTAAGAAATTACCTAGATCAGCTCTATCCAAATAGTTGTATAGGGAGAAATAGACCTATTTCCTGGCCGCCCCGATCCCCCGATTTGTCTGTTTTGGATTTCTTTTTGTGGGGAACAGTACAAAATAAAGTATGAGACAATTGATGAATTAAGAGCAGCTGTTTTAGAAGCAATTGCCAGTATTGACAGGCGCTCTCTAAGAAAGGCGACAAATTCAGTTTTAAAAAGATTCAATATTTTCATAAATAATAATGGTGGATTGTTTGAACACCTTTTAATTATAATTTGAATTTGAGTTTTTTAATTTTTGTTTTATTTTGTTACCAGTTTGTTACCAACTAAAAACAAAATATTGGAAAGTTTGAAGTATGTCTAATTATAAAATAGAACATAATTATGAAAATATTCCATGGCTGAAAATTTTAAAAAAATCCGAAAATTAGCCATAGCTCTTTTATTTTTTATAATAAATATGCCGAGTATTAAATCTTTGGAAAGATAAAAAAAATTGCCGATTTGATAAAGCCACAGCCAACTATGATTTACATTTAAAAAAACAAAAGTTTATGTCATATCTCAAAAATCACAAAAAACATAAAGAAATGGATTAGATTATCTTATTAAGCCCAAAATTATCTACAATTTTTGTCTCTACATTTCTTCTGTATAGTCAGAAATAACGGAGCTACAGAGATCTGATGAAATAGCAAAAAATCACTCTTTTCGAAATATCTAGTGAATAGAATTTTAAGATACAAATGCAAACATTGTCAGTTAGTGCTTTCCAGTAGGAAGGCAAACGAATACTGCGTTTTGCAATTATCTGGGTAGGTAGAAAAAACAAATGGTCGTATTAAAGTTCGAGCCTCAGGCGAAACACAAAATATGAGCAATATACAGTGATTTCGAAAAACAATTTTTACATTATCTTAGGCTAAGTTTTTATAAAGTAATAAGATAGTTAAATTAAAGGAATACATTTGGTGTACCTATTCTTTTCTAATAATTGTGTTCAAACAATTTTTTGGGTAGGTAATTATTTTTTTCTAAAACATTTAATTTTTTAAAAATTTTCTTTGGTTTCATCTGTAAGACTATTAACAACGCTTTTTTGTATATGGGAGGTTCAAAAGAATCAAAATTCAAATATCTCTGTGACCATATTTTTTTATTGCACCAATTGGTTTCTATATCAACTTTATTGATATATTTTATAGTTAGATCCAAAAAGTTGATATCTGCTATTAGATATTATTGAAACTGTTAAAGTTAAAAGCTTTATAAATATTATCAATTTACTTTTTATGGATACAAAGTATAGTAGGAAGTCATCAACATAACGTTTATAGAAAAAGGGTTTAATGCGGTTAAATTATTTATTACATTATTTTCAAGTTCTTCCATCACGAGATTTGCAATAATTGTTGATGAAATAGGAGAGCCCATAGCTTTGCCAAAAATTTTCTGCTATTTTGGTTGAATTTCCAGTATAATTGAGTCTTCGAATATTTTAATACGACCAGGAAATAAACAATTAACAATAGCATCGAAAACTCAAATTTCAACAGCCGTCAGTTATTGAAAGCTGCACGTTCGTTCAACAACTCCCAAACAAAAAACATGCATAAACACTCCATAATATTACTGTGACAAGCCTTAATTAATTATTTCTACTAATTATTTTATCTGATCCAACAAAAACATCAAAACAAGATAAACTCGAAAATGTATTAATTAGTGATTGCCCTCCCATTGTTTGTAGACGATTTTTAGTGTGCCCAACGTTAAATTTCCAATTCGTTTAATTGATGTTGGGTTTCGAAAACGTACCTAGCTTTATTTCACATTTTATGGGGGAATCAATTCTGAATAAAAATATATACCTATATGTGTGTGTAATTCGTTCGTCGAGGCCGAGGTATTTGCAGTTGAAAAGCTTTCCCGATAATAGATTTAACGGGCCTAAAGTGGGCAACGCTTTTAGGTGTAGGCTAACAACTATATCCCATCCATTTGCAATAAATCGATGTACAGATGTTATCTATCAAAATGGCGAAGAATAAATTATTGCTACAAGTAAAGCAATATTTTGTGGCTTATAAAGCGTCGACCATGACCAACTTGAGTTACAAAGCCGTGAAGTGAGAAATCTGGCAATAAGGCTTGTGGAGAATACGTCAATTTTGTCCGTTTTTTAAATCGACCATCATAAACGTTTGTTGTTGTTGTTGAGTAAACGCAATTAGGTATAGCGCAGAAATTTTACATCGAACAACGGAATACGCATGTGAACTGAGATTATTATTAATATGTTAAGGGAGTTGAAAAGAAAAAATGTAATCCGCCATCTTTGAGCGGCGGCCATATTGAATTTATTGTGATGTCACTAACTTTATCGTTTTCTACTCTTCAAGTCTTTTCATTTGATACATATATTAGGACTGTTGACAAAAAATACATCATACGCCATTTTGGAGCGGCGGCCATTTCGGATGTATTACCATATTGAGTATTGCATATTGTACTGTCATCACAGCTAAAGGTGTAAGTATGCGAAATTTCAGCTCAATCGGATGTCAAGAAGTGGTTCTAATTCAGCTTGCAAGATATGACCTATACAAAACAAACTAACATACATATTATTATATACATTGCATGTTAAATAAAAGCTTGTAAAAAAACTGTAAATTACAATGGAAGGAACTATTATTTGTTTTTATGAAACTAAAATTTAATGACATTCACAGAGAATGATAACAAAAAGGTATAACTTCACAAAATGTCCGTTTCAAATTTTATTCTGTTCTTTTACACAAACCTTTTAATTAAAAAAAGAACTTTTATTTCCAATACAATCTTTTAGACATTTGTAGGTAACCCATTAACTATATTGTTGGCGTTAGAAAAATATATATACAAAATTTGGGCATCGCCTAATTGAGAAAAAACATAAAGTTGGGTTTTTTAATAGAAACACTTTCTTGCATCTACTCGTCTTTGCGGTTAAAATAATGTAAAATTTTGTACAGGGTTATTTACATAATATTCACATATTATTCACATAATGCAAATATGAAAAATATGAAAATGTCGTGTTTCAGAGATACAGACCAAACTTATGTTTTCTAGGATGAATGGAGATGTGATAGTTTAATTTTTATACCAACAATTACATCCAATAATATATTGGAAATTCTACAAAGAATAGAAGCCATTGTTTTTATTTGACAGTTTGATAACTGTAGGCCATGGAGAGAATAGAAGCAATTGTTTTTATTTGACAGTTATCAAACTGTCAAATAAAAACAAAAGTTTGATAACTGTCAAATAAAGCAATTGCTTCTATTCTCTCCATGGCCTACTCATCAATATCGATTAATGTGAAATTAAACTTAAAGGTAATAATTATTCGTTCCATAAAAGTCAAGAATTTTGCTTAGATACGTAAAATAGTTTGATGATATTTAAATTTATTATTATTTTGGCATCAATTTAGAACTGGGAAACGTAACTAAATTTATACCCCAAATGCTAGACGGTACATCAACTTTGCAACAAACATAACAGAATTTTAAAGCGTAAATATCATTTTGTTTCGAAAAATACCTATTCTTATCGGTAATTATTAGTAATAAGAAATTAATAGAATGATAAAGCTAGTGATATAAAATAGTATTTACGAAGTTTCGAGTTTTTAAAATTTTCAGACAAATATTAAAAATTGGCAAAACACTAAATATTTTAGTAGAGCGTTCAAATTTGGCACACTTACGTAAAATTGAAAAACAAACAACTTTTTCCAGTAAAACTTTTTGATATTTTAGCCCATTAAACCCATTTAAACCCATTTTTGGCGATATATTTTTTTAAACGTCATTTTTGACAGATAATGAAAGTCACATGGCCACGGTTGAGTGGGTCAATTTTCATCTTTTTTAAAGCAAAAGGTAACCCCAAAATTAAATTTCAGAGTAAAACGTTAATTACAAATTTTTCCCCTATGGTGCGAACTTTTTGGAGGGCATAATATGTATAGGTACAGAACGTTCCATCAAGAAAACATAGGTTTGGTCTATATCTCTGAAACACGACATTCATTTGTTTTTCAGAAAACACAACTTAAATCAAAAGAAAATTTTATGCAATTGCACATTTTTTCCAAAATTAAAACCAAAAAGTTAAGGGCGGTAGAATGTTATGTGAATAACCCTTTACTAACCTATGGAAGAAAATGTGTTCATTAAAAGCTAATAGGCCAAGGTGAGGGGCATTTTTTATTCGTTTTTAAACATTCGGTGATACCGTTCGACGGACTATTTTAACCGGCGCTAATTTAAAAATCCCTTCGCCCCATTTAAGCTGAACGCCAGTCGCATTTTCTAGGAAGACCAGAATTGAAAAATATAGATCTATATATATATATATATAACAAAGGCTTGATGACTATTGCTAAATCACCCAAGTAACATTTTAAGTTATAATTATTTATCTTAATGTCCAAATAGTTGTACTTATTAGGGTTATAAAATTGTCGTTTAGGGTAGACAAAATAACTATAAGTCTTATAGTAGTTGTTATACCCCGATTACTGTAAGAAGTCCCGATTTTGTCAGATGACATTCTCCACAAAAACCCTAGGAATTTTCTGTTAACCATGGGTATAACATTGGTATATGTGTCGCAACCAGTTAATGACGTCACTCATTGATTTATGATGTGAAAAGTTACCCAAGTGACGCGAAAAACAGAGAATAATAATAAAAAAACCATATTGCAATCACGATTATGCCGCTACAAATAAAAATAACTATGACTACAACTCATTTTAATAATAATTTCAAACGTCATGGAAACACTGTCGTTTTGGTATTTTGTAATAATCAGCTGCTTTTGGCAGCGTCTAGGGGCGGACTCGGGCAAATTTAGCTTCGGTGTGTCAAAGTGACAGTGAAGGTTTTCCAGATCGTTCAAACTGGTTCAAACATTCGGTAATGAAAATATTCGCGGGTTTTCTACGTTTCGTGAGTTTTACCGTCATCTGTGTTGTTCTTGTTTGTGTTACTTTTCGTGTTATTAGTGCAAATGGGCTCGTTACTGACCTGAACTTATGACCCGGTTGCATTTTTTGCTGCATTAATGCCAACTTAGGATATCGAAATTACCAATTGACAGTCCCAGTAAGGACTTCTTAAAATAATTTGAGTATATGATGTTATTTACTCGAATCGTGATAGTAATTGTCCTATAAAAGTCTTATAACATGCATAACATGGTTACTTTAACGTCAACATTATATAGTCTTTCAAAGGTTATTATAAGGTTGTAAAGAGGTCTCCGTCGTTGAGAATACAACAACTTTTACGACTTTAGAAATATAGTTGTACGACGGTTGTAAAGAAAATAATTTGACCACATTAAAACTTTGTGGAGCGATAGTCGTATAAATACGATTTAAATATATTATAAGACATCAGTAAGTGGAAGTCATAGATGTTGTCAAAAACCGAGATACTTTATTGCATAATATCACCAACGTATAAGTTCGTTTTTACCACTTACGGCCGAGACAGAATCGTATTACAAGAATCGTATTACAAGCAAACACTGCACAATATAACACTACGTTCCATATTTACGACTAATTGGTAATATGAAGGTATTAATAGAGATCTTCACAACTTTAGAGCTACTTCTTTATGACGTTAAGGTATCTTTGAATTTACACGACCTAATGGACTTATAAAAGTCATATCCAATCAAGTCAGATAAAAGTTGTATGAAAAGTCATGAAAAACTGTTTCCAACCGTCATAAAGGAGTTGTAAAAAGGACGATACGTCTATAGACAAGTTGTATTATTGGCCGCAACAACGTCTTCACGTTTTTTATGCAACTTTAAATGTTACTTGGGCAAGACGACCAAACCCATCTTAAGACAATAACTAATGTGCTTACTCAAAATCTAGGAAGACCAGAATTAAAACCAAGAAAGTTAAGGGCGGTAGAATGTTATGTGAATAACCCTTTACTAACCTATGGAAGGAAATGTGTTCATTAAAAGCTAATAGGCCAAGGTGAGGGGCATTTTTTATTCGTTTTTAAACATTCGGTGATACCGTTCGACCGACTATTTTAACCAGCGCTAATTTAAAAATCCCTTCGCCCCATTTAAGCCGAACGCCAGTCGCATTTTTGCGCGACCGATTCGTCCCGCGCTTTTCCAGTCCAATTTAATTGCGGCTCCATTACCGTTTATTGGCCGATTTCGGCCCGATGACCCGTGCCCGCCTGCGAAGATGAATGGTCCTCCACGGGCCGCTGCGTTTAAATCGTGAATGATTGAAATTGATGGGCATTTTGATCCGAATTGTACGCTATGAATGTCAAATTGCGACTTTGAAGCATATGGCGTGGCATGGGTTTAAATAATGGCAAAATCCCTCGTTTTAACAAAAAAGGTCCATAATGTCAAGTTAACTATAGTTATAAAGTCCATTTATCAGTGGCGTGTAGTAACATAATTATGTGGGGTAGCTATCGGGATCTATAGTTTAGTATCCTACATTTATAATATTATTATGAAATGTTTTAACCAAAGGAAACTTCTTATATATATATATATATATATATATATATATATATATATATATATATATATATATATATATATATATATATATATATATATATATATATATATATAAGAAAAGGTGATAATGGGCAAACACTCAAAGTTAACAAAAAGAAAAAACTAGTAACCGCATACACGTGTTTCATGCTATTTGGCAATCATCAGTACGGTGTAACATTAACCAAATCAAAAGATAGGCATGATTTGGGAAGCAACAAATGAAGTCCAGGCAGGAGCCAACAGCACATTTGCAGCTTCAGTCAGCACATCCCCTATTTTGGGGCTTGTACTAACATCGCCACGGAGGCTGCTAAAGCGACCTGCGTGGAAATCTTCATAACCCAAGACACAATGACAATAAGGATGTAAGATTAGCGAGTGTAAATGTAACAATTACAAGAAAAGGTGATAATGGGCAAACACTCAAAGTTAACAAAAAGAAAAAACTAGTAACCGCATACACGTGTTTCATGCTATTTGGCAATCTTCAGTACGGTGTAACATTAACCAAATCAAAAGATAGGCATGATTTGGGAAGCAACAAATGAAGTCCAGGCAGGAGCCAACAGCACATTTGCAGCTTCAGTCAGCACATCCCCTATTTTGGGGCTTGTACTAACATCGCCACGGAGGCTGCTAAAGCGACCTGCGTGGAAATCTTCATAACCCAAGACACAATGACAATAAGGATGTAAGATTAGCGAGTGTAAATGTAACAATTACAAGAAAAGGTGATAATGGGCAAACACTCAAAGTTAACAAAAAGAAAAAACTAGTAACCGCATACACGTGTTTCATGCTATTTGGCAATCATCAGTACGGTGTAACATTAACCAAATCAAAAGATAGGCATGATTTGGGAAGCAACAAATGAAGTCCAGGCAGGAGCCAACAGCACATTTGCAGCTTCAGTCAGCACATCCCCTATTTTGGGGCTTGTACTAACATCGCCACGGAGGCTGCTAAAGCGACCTGCGTGGAAATCTTCATAACCCAAGACACAATGACAATAAGGATGTAAGATTAGCGAGTGTAAATGTAACAATTACAAGAAAAGGTGATAATGGGCAAACACTCAAAGTTAACAAAAAGAAAAAACTAGTAACCGCATACACGTGTTTCATGCTATTTGGCAATCATCAGTACGGTGTAACATTAACCAAATCATGCCTATCTTTTGATTTGGTTAATGTTACACCGTACTGATGATTGCCAAATAGCATGAAACACGTGTATGCGGTTACTAGTTTTTTCTTTTTGTTAACTTTGAGTGTTTGCCCATTATCACCTTTTCTTGTAATTGTTACATTTACACTCGCTAATCTTACATCCTTATTGTCATTGTGTCTTGGGTTATGAAGATTTCCACGCAGGTCGCTTTAGCAGCCTCCGTGGCGATGTTAGTACAAGCCCCAAAATAGGGGATGTGCTGACTGAAGCTGCAAATGTGCTGTTGGCTCCTGCCTGGACTTCATTTGTTGCTTCCCAAATCATGCCTATCTTTTGATTTGGTTAATGTTACACCATACTGATGATTGCCAAATAGCATGAAACACGTGTATGCGGTTACTAGTTTTTTCTTTTTGTTAACTTTGAGTGTTTGCCCATTATCACCTTTTCTTGTAATTGTTACATTTACACTCGCTAATCTTACATCCTTATATATATATATATATTTATTTCAATTCTGGTCTTCCTAGATTTTGAGTAAGCACATTAGTTATTGTCTTAAGATGGGTTTGGTCGTCTTGCCCAAGTAACATTTAAAGTTGCATAAAAAACGTGAAGACGTTGTTGCGGCCAATAATACAACTTGTCTATAGACGTATCGTCCTTTTTACAACTCCTTTATGACGGTTGGAAACAGTTTTTCATGACTTTTCATACAACTTTTATCTGACTGGATTGGATATGACTTTTATAAGTCCATTAGGTCGTGTAAATTCAAAGATACCTTAACGTCATAAAGAAGTAGCTCTAAAGTTGTGAAGATCTCTATTAATACCTTCATATTACCAATTAGTCGTAAATATGGAACGTAGTGTTATATTGTGCAGTGTTTGCTTGTAATACGAAGACGTTTCATTCTGTCTCGGCCGTAAGTGGTAAAAACGAAATTATACGTTGGTGATATTATGCAATAAAGTATCTCGGTTTTTGACGATTGTACTCAAGGGAATCTATTGCGAATTTTTATTTACTGTGAATATTATAAATATAGCTCGAAAATTTACAACGCGCCTTTAAAATAATGGAAATTAAAGGAAATGAAAGAAAACATGTAAAATATGAACGTGCTTTAAATTAAAATTTAAAGTGCTACAGTTGTACAGGATCGTTCGATATGTCGAAAATACATGTTTTCCACTCAAATTTCTATGATTTGTGCCCACAAATTAAATTCGAAGTTTTGCCACTTTCGTAAGACAAACATGGTTGTCGTATTTAACTTAATTTAGGTGGCAAACATGGCCGACGGTGCTTATATGACTTAGTAGTTGTAAAACTTCAATCAAACTACTAAGAGGTCATAAATAGTTCTAAAACTGTCAAACGACATTAAGAGGTTATAAAGCGACTAAAACTAAAATTAAAATTACAGTATCTATATGCGCATGCGCGTGGAGGGCTGTCTTTAGAAATTTCTGCAGTCCGGGGTAGGTGCCTCGTCACGTTCGTAGTATTGCTAGTAGTCGTAGTATAAAAAAATAAGATTTGTAGTACAAAACGGATTTAATTCCAAAATTTTTGTAACTGCTCGTCTATAACTTCCTGAGCATTTGTATTTGCCCAGTCTTTTGTAAAACTCATAATAATTTTTCACAGGCTGATATGCTTATACTGTCTTATTACTGCTTTACATTTACTGTATGACATATTATGGCACATCATAATATGATATTATACATATATTATGATACAATAAATTACGTCTCACTTTTACTAATGACCCTATGAAAGTCGTATAAAGGTATTTTATTAAAATTACCACTTACTGTGGTCATATTGAGGTTGAAATTAATATTAACGCGCATGTGCACTACTTTCTTACCGTCATGTTCTCATTTGTATGTCGTATTAAGATCTTGCTTAAAACTGTTCTACAACATCTATGACTTCCACTTACTGATGTCTTATAATATATTTAAATCGTCTTTATACGACTATCGCTTCTCAAAGTTTTAATGTGGTCAAATTATTTTCTTTATAACCGTCGTACAACTATATTTCTAAAGTCGTAAAAGTTGTTGTATTCTCAACAACGGAGACCTCTTTACAACCTTATAATAACCTTTGAAAGACTATATAATGTTGACGTTAAAGTAACCATGTTATGCCTGTTATAAGACTTTTATAGGACAATTACTATCACGATTCGAGTAAATAACATCATAACAACTACTATAAGACTTATAGTTAGTTTGTCTACCCTAAACGACAATTTTATAACCCTAATAAGTACAACTATTTGGACATTAAGATAAATAATTATAACTTAAAATGTTACTTGGGTGATTTAGCAATAGTCATCAAGCCTTTGTTTTTCCGAAGCCAGGTTCTATTAATTAATCATTTAGTGAACACGGCTTGCGTGACAATATGGGCAACAGCCACCTTTTTTCTGTTAAGGAAAATGGAACTTTCCATATGTTATCTCCAGGGGCCACTCGTAAATTTCGCTTCATTCTACTCTTCGAGGCTTGAATGCGAAAATGGGGCACCTAAATCTGTCACTATCTGAATGTCTATTAGAAACAACAGTAGATAATGATAATAATTTGGAAGGTTACGAATTACGAAGAAATTTGAGAAGAAACTGACGAATCTCTTTCTTTTTTAGAGGCCCTCTCACATAATACCTACGTAATATTATTAGATGCTATATATAATGCAATTTTCATAATCTCGCATTCACCTTAAAATGTTGTCAACAACGATTTTGTAAAATACTCATCTCATTATATTGTACCAAATCTCAACAATAACAGTCCAAACTCGTTGCCTTGAAACCACCTTTATTGTTTAGCCTTCACAAATAAACTTGTCAGATACTGTCACTGACCAAGAATATTCTATCAGCTCCAAAAATCGCACTAAAATCGCGTTATAACATTTAACTTACTTCCAGGCCCAATTTCCAGGGCTTATATACTCAAATGGAAGCCTGGAGACTGCTCTAGAATATTCCTGGCTAATGACAGATGCACAAATCACAAAGTTCTAGCATACTTCTAGAAACTTATGGAAGCTACACAAAGAAAACAATGAAAACTAAAAGAAAATGGGGCCCTGGGGGCTTCAGGCCAACAAAGATGTGACGGAAAATGCCTCTAAACCAATCATAAAAATTATAAAACTAAGTAGAATATATACCTAAATCTTTGAGTAGGTTAGAAAACAGTGCAAACATGTTCATTGAAAGCTGATATAACAACTTTAGAGGCATTTTTTCGTCACAATATTGTACAAAAAAAAAACCTTATTCTAACTTGTTGCGGTCGCACGACTCAATGTACAGCTCGTATGTGGTGATTCAACATTTTGACCCATAAAATGGCTTTTTTCGATCTGTAGCGAGCAACACGCATAATTTGAAACTTTTGGTCAATACAAATTTTAATCTAAGTAATTACTCACATTTTGAGACAAAAATTATTTAAAAATATTTATCGCCATGGCCGTTATTAGACTTTTTGCGCAAATGCTAATAACGGCCATTGTGATAAATATTTTTAAATAATTTTTGTCTCAAAATGTGAGTAATTACTTAGATTAAAATTTGTATTGACCAAAAGTTTTAAATTATGCGTGTTACTCGCTACAGATCGAAAAAAGCCATTTTATGGATCAAAATGTTGAATCACCAGGCACGTGCTGTACATTGAGTCTTAATAAGGAAAATATATGTAAGTATATGAAAAAGTCACACTTTAGAACATAAAATTAACTTCTCAAAGGTTTGCATAGCATGTTTTCTTGTCCTGTTCGAACTTTGTTAATAAACATTTTTGAAAATGATGAAAAAAAAATATATTTTTGTAAATACACAATATTTATGTGGAGGGCAAGTATTACACCAACATATTTTATACGCAAGGCAATTTTGGCCTTGATAAGAAAATCCAAACACCTTTTATTTCGAACTTTGTCAATAAACATTTTTGAAAATGATGAAAAAAAATATTTTTTTGTAAATACACAATATTTATGTGGAGTGCAAGTATTACACCTATAATATACCACAGACATATATAAGCTTCGCTACAGACAGTGCCTGGGGCCTGGGGACCCAATTGTTTGAGCTGGCACCAATAGAGGGCGCCGCATGCGGGAAATTCGAATAAAAATATAATCGGCGGGCCTGACGACAATAATTCAGTGGCCTTGAAAGCACCTATCCCATAAAAAACGCTGCAACGTTGTCAGTGCAAGAACATGTGGATAGAAGCTATATAGGTCTGTGATAGAAGGAATAGCTGGTATACGAGTATTAATAATACGGCAGCCACAATTTGAAATTTCGGGGGTGGGAAGGGGTAGTTTTTTCCGGCAGTTTTTTTATTTCTGAGATTGCCTTTTTTAACATCCTTGTGAAAACGGCGAAAATCGGACCAGAAACAATGGAGTTATAAATTTTTTTCCCCAAAGGGATGCAGGGGGTAGTTTTGTTAGGTAAATTTTTTCAACCGCGGATTGGTGCGTCTGGGTAAATTTTGAACGTTCTGGCTGAAAATGGCGAGGATCCGACCAAAAACAACTTCGGGGGTGGGAAGGGGTAGTTTTTTCCGGCAGTTTTTTTTATTTCTCAGATTGACTTTTTTTAACATCCTTGTGAAAACGGCGAAAATCGGACCAGAAACAATGGAGTTATCAATTTTTTTCCCCAAAGGGATGCAGGGGGTAGTTTTGTTAGGTAAATTTTTTCAACCGCGGATTGGTGCGTCTGAGTAAATTTTGAACGTTCTGGCTGAAAATGGCGAGGATCCGACCAAAAACAACTTCGGGGGTGGGAAGGGATAGTTTTTTTCCGGCAGTTTTTTTTATTTCTGAGATTGACTTTTTTTAACATCCTTGTGAAAACGGCGAAAATCGGACCAGAAACAATGGAGTTATCATTTTTTTCCGTAAAGGGATGCAGGGGGTAGTTTCGTTCGGCAAATTTTTTCAACCGCGGATTGGTGCGTCTGGGTAAATTTTGAACGTTTTTGTCAGGCAGTTTTTTTATTTCTGAGACTGACTTTTTTAACATCCTTGTGAAAAGGGCGAAAATCGGACCAGAAACAATGGAGTTATCATTTTTTTCCGTAAAGGGATGCGGGGGGTAGTTTTGTCCGGCAATTTTTTTCAACCGCGGATTGGTGCTTCTGGAATAATTTTGAACGTCCTTGCTAAAAATGAGGATTATCCGACCAAAAACAACTTCGGGGGTGGGAAGGGGTAGTTTTTCTCCGGCAGTTTTTTTTTTATTTCTGAGACTGACTTTTTTAACATCCTTGTGAAAACAGCGAAAATCGGACCAGAAACAATGGAGCTATCAATTTTTTTCCCCAAAGGGATGCAGGGGGTAGTTTTGTTAGGTAAATTTTTTCAACCGCGGATTGGTGCGTCTGGGTAAATTTTGAACGTTCTGGCTGAAATTGGCGAGGATCCGACCAAAAACATTTCGGGGGTGGGGAGGGGTAGTTTTTTGTCGGGCAGTTTTTTACTTCTGAGACCAGAAACAGTGAAGTTATTGTTTTTCAGGGTGCAGTTTTCCCGGCAATTTTAAGTATACAAAAATCTCAACAATCCTTACCTACCAATTCCAGCTTCCTTGCCTCTTTTTGACTATAAACACAGACCTGTATCAGCAAAGATCATGATATGATCTTTTATACAAACACAGAGCGAAGCTATATATGTCCCATCTGCTTGTATGGATAGTGGCATATGTATTTTTATCCCTAAAATGGGCCTGATAGACGATATTTGGCAACGACGAGCGGAAAGATGTAGAACTCGGCGACCTCTATAGCACGGTAGTGGAAATATTTGTACGAATTCCCACAAAGGATGCCAACTCGAGGGACTTGGCATCCTTTTGGGTTCGCCTAAAAATATACGGCGAAGCACAGTCTGTAGCGAAGCTATATATGTCTGTGAATATACGAACATATTTTATACGCCAGGCAATTTTTGCTCAGATAATAAAATCCAAACACCTTTAATAATTATTCTATTAGGCAGACCTGTTTGTTTTATGTTATACGACCAAGACAGACACCCTTTACAGTATAGGCCGTTTATAGAATATATCTACCTATCAATAGAAAGAGAAAACTGTTACTCACCAAAAAGGCTGTCCTCCATTATGGTCAGATTTAAGTCCAAGTATAGACTAAATTACCTAATTATTATACCTAATTCATACTACTTCGGTGGTAAATTTGACAAAAGCCCATAAAGTTATATTACCTACCCATTTTTATCTTAAAAATCACATCCGGTTTATTCCTATGGAGGTAAACAGGTTTTGTCAAAATAAATTTCTAACAGTTGGGCAGTAAAATTTGGCTTTGAATGTTCGAAAAAGTTGGCTTGGAAATCGTATAGCAACAAGTTTGTTTATTTGATAATTTTGTCTTGCCATTCATTCATTTAGGGACTAGGGCGAAAAATAAGCATTTTACGGACTTAAATGAGTCCGTAAAATAGCTACTTTTGGGAGCGTATGACAAAAATTATATTTTAAATTAAATTAAATTAAATCTGTTTTCAAATAAAATGTTGGTATAATATTTCTACGGCTTGCCCTGTTCCTAGAATCGATCATTATTCTCTACTAATTTGACCACTACTACACCCAGAGAAATATCTATTAACCATTAATAAAATCTATTAATCCCAGCAAAATATCTGCTTTGAATAGGCCTCAATTAGATCATAGATAGGTGCTATGATTAATAAAAACACTTTGCTAAAAAGGGCTTATTTGCAATTAATAGACAAATTACATTGTGATTACTAATAAGTTATTTATTTGTCGTTAATATATCCTTTATTTTTGGCTAATACATTGACTTATTATTTTATTCAGAGCAAATAGAAAACCATGCTACGGTTAATAGAAACTTTTATTACACTTTTTGCGGAGAATAGAAAAATATATTAAATTTGCTGTCGCTGCTGGAGGAACCTGTTATAGTAAATAGATTTATCTACCTTATGTACCTAACGTACAATATTTTTTTAACAACCGACACTATTTAGTTTGACAATTTTCCCAACAATCAACACAAGTTTGTTTCCATAGCAACGAGAAAGCAAAGCCGCCTATACCATAAATCGGGACAGGAGAAGAGAATAATAGGGATCGGGAAAGATTTTTATCTTTTTTTCGGCCTAGGCCGGGAAACGTTAATTTATGAGGGAAAATTCTCTAGAAAGGGTGTATTTTCTGGCCGGTCGGTTGAAAAAAATATATTGTAGTACATAACTCGATCGACAACATTACTCGCGGAACGACAACTATCATTAATTGACTCGCAACTAAACACTGAATGGTAACCCTCGGAACCAATGCATAAGAAATGCGCAAAACCACAAAACGCATGCGCAAAATCAAGAAGGAAATAAACTACCTATTTGTACCAGGAAGGTTAATATTTGTGGTTAATAGGGTTTGTTTTGTTACAAATAGTTTCCCTATTTGCGGCAAGTAGAATATCTTAGCAAAGTTTACCTTTTTGTAATAAATATAAATTTTGCAATAGTAAATAGGTTCATTTATTTTTTTATTTGTCACAAATAGACAGATATCTGATTGTGACAACAAAATGATCTTAGCAAGATAGTTTTTAGTTTTTGCTGGCAGAGCAAGTTCGACTTGTTAAAATCTTTTAACAACAAATAGATTTTTCTTAGCAAAATACTTTATTTGGTCCATTTTCCTCAGTGTAATTCTGCGACGAAAGAAGTTTTAAATAATGTCACGCTATGTTTGCATAAAGAAAACTGCTAACATTTTTAATTTTAGACTTTGTTGTTATTGCATTTCCTCGCACTTAATTTATTGCGGGTATTTTGGGAACGAAATCGTCAGATAGATACTGTACTGATTGATATTAGTTTACTGAACCATACGCGGATTTGTGGTCGCAAGTTTGCCAATTAGGGGTCTGATATATCTCCTTATCTCCCAGCTTAGGTTGAATAAATACCCATCAGGCCGTATGATATCTTATCTACGTGTTATTTCAGCAACAATATTTCGTGGTGTTCGATGGGGTGAACAGAGAAAATTTCCATTGAATGTTTTATAGTACACAGACCAGTGGCGGCTCGAGGGTTAATGCACAGGGGGGGGGCTACGTTTTGAAAATAAAAAAGAATACACTCGTGATCAATAAAAAAATAGGTGAGTACCGAGGTGGGTATCTACTTCCAGCATGGGCTTTTTATTTTTTGTTCTTGGTAGTACCTAACTACGTATTTTTTCATAGTTGATATACTTAAAAAGTGTGTAAAAAATAATTCCCGTTTTTTTCTCGCGTTTTTTAAGAAGTAGGTAATTACTACTAAAAAAGTATACACCGAAGTAGGTACCTACCCATTCTCAATGTTTATTATATACGCGTGCGGTAAAGAATTATTGTTTTTAATTTTTTTTATTGTACACTGTACTGTCTAACGCTAACACACTATCACTATCTTATTAATGTTTATATTTTATATGTAAAATCTAGTCTTCTGTTTTTTCCGAAATAAAATGTTCTACAACTTGTTCGTCAAAGTTGCTGATAGTATGTACAAGTATGTACACAGTTTTTATTTACAGACATCATTGCTAACGAAGTAACGAATTAAGGTGTTCATCAAACTGGGGGCGAAGGGATGCATTTTTGCGATACATTTCAACAGAATTAAAACTTCTAATTTTACCGCTTATTACAAATAATGATCGAGGTTTGTTTGTCTGGCTATCGGGAATTTTCACAGTTATGATAGAATCCATGTCGTTAATATCATTTAATGGTAATTTCTGTAACTCGTCTCTAAGGCAAAGGCATGCTCCTGCAATGCCAAATACTGCAACTATCTATAACAATACGCAAGTAAGTAGGTAGGTATATAAAGTTAAAACTCGGCCAAGTGCGAGTAGAATTCGCATACGAAGGGTTCCGTACCACCGTACAATATTTAACACTACATATTTTTAAAAAATAAATACTTTAGTAAAAAATAAAAAAGTTTGGCCCAGAGCGTGGTTTCGAACGCCGGACCTCTGCACGGAGCAAAATTTATCAGATACCTAATAAAATATGTTAAAATGTAAAACAATTTACTTTTAATTTTATAAAACCTTTCAGTGTCAGCTAACATATTTTTATGTTACAAAATAGTAATATACAAAGTTTTATTTTTAATCATTTGCTTTTACTGTTTATTAAATTCATTTAATTAAATTTTGATATATTCTATTGTAATATACGCATTTTAAATATAAATTTCTAGAATGCAGATATTTTACCAATGAATAGGGCATTTAATAACATTCCAGTGTATTAAACGCAAGTAATTAAATTTACAAAATCCAAATTTTTTAAATAAAAATATATTTTGTAGAGGGGCGTCTTTGGGCCTGGTGCCTGGTGTCTAAACATGAGCTGATGAGCTGGTCATTTGGTGTCTCGCTTTCGTTGCGTAAACAGCTATGATCAGTTAGAGCAAGTGCGTGTAAAGTAGCGAAATATCCGACTCCCTATATTTTCGAATAGTAAGTGAAAATATTTGAAAATAAGTTTATCGGCACTATTGTTAATTCATGTATTGTGCTCTATTATGGACTCAAGAAGATATGGTGAATTAAGGTAGCCTTCTTGGACTGTACCTGTGATGGTGCGCATTCCTTTTATGTTTACATTTATATAATGAGCCAGTGCCAGTAAGGCTTATTATTAACTTAGTAGATTGGAGAGGATCGAGATTTACTCTGTATGCGCATATTAATAAAAGTGCGTTTTTTATTTATTCGATAGTATCGATAAAAATCGTTATTTTTTTAAAAATGTTCCAAAGCCAGTTTGTTTATATTTTTTGCCATCAGTTTTTATAGCAAATTTTGTAAGTTCATGAATAAATATGTTTATTTGGGTAGTTATGTATTTCAACAATAAAAACTACAATTATTTAAATTTGTTTAAAAACATTAAAATAAATGGGCGTTTGTTAAATGTTAATTTTATTTTGGATTCCCTTCTATGCAAAAGTGCAAGTAAATATACATAAATAGTTTTTATTAAATTCAAAACCTCTATGCAATTTTTATTTCTCTTATTTTTAGGCTTTCACGGCTGTTGTCCATGTCAGAATGAATTTCTGAGCTGTTGCTCCGTGGTCGATGGAAATCTTCTAAACATTTTGCTAGTCGTACCTAACTGAGAGCATCTTTAGTGGTGACTCATCCATTGAGGGATTGTAACTGATCATCAAATGCCTAAATAATATCTAGTGCCAATCTTACTGGTAATAAGTTGCGATCCAACATAGGACGAGTCGTCACTGAAGATGCTTACGGGTACAATCAGCAAAAACGCATGGAAGATTTCCATCGACCACGTCGCGACAGCCAGAAAATTTGTTCTCGTATATTAATTTATATTATATATAAATATTACCAATTACTATAAAATATAAATATTTAAAGCAACAATTCAATATTTTCACTACTAATATGCATATATTTTTTTCTGAATATTTAGACATTGTAAATAAATATATTTATATTAAATTTTATAATAAGTAATTATGAGGCGCCATTTCGGACTAAATTATTATTTTTGAATATATAAATTTCTCGGGCTAATATATTTTTTTAATATGATATTTATAGAAATTTGCGTTTTTTTAGTCAAATTTATATATTACACATCGCCCAAAAGTATATATTACAGTAAACGCAAAAAAATATATCAAAACACGATATATTAATTTGGTGCGCCAATATATAATAATTTAGGGTACCACTGGTCGTCACCAGAGGTCGCGGCGCATTCCTAAAGTGCACCGGTAACGCTGCAGCAGAAAGTGCAGAAGCCCGAAGTCGAAATATATTTTTCTTTTTATATGATATTTATAGAAATTTGCGTGAATAATCTTTTTTTAGTCAAATTTATATATTACGCATCGCCCAAAAGTATATATTACAGTAAACGCAAAAAATATATCAAAACACGATATATTAATTTGGTGCGCCAATATATAATAATTTAGGGTACCACTGGTCGTCACCAGAGGTCGCGCCGCGCATCCCTAAAGTGCACCGGCAACGCTGCAGCAGAAAGTGCAGAAGCCCGAAGTCGAAATATATTTTTCTTTTTATATGATATTTATAGAAATTTGCGTGAATAATCTTTTTTTAGTCAAATTTATATATTACGCATCGCCCAAAAGTATATATTACAGTAAACGCAAAAAATATATCAAAACACGATATATTAATTTGGTGCGCCAATATATAATAATTTAGGGTACCACTGGTCGTCACCAGAGGTCGCGCCGCGCATCCCTAAAGTGCACCGGCAACGCTGCAGCAGAAAGTGCAGAAGCCCGAAGTCGAAATATATTTTTCTTTTTATATGATATTTATAGAAATTTGCGTGAATAATCTTTTTTTAGTCAAATTTATATATTACGCATCGCCCAAAAGTATATATTACAGTAAACGCAAAAAATATATCAAAACACGATATATTAATTTGGTGCGCCAATATATAATAATTTAGGGTACCACTGGTCGTCACCAGAGGTCGCGCCGCGCATCCCTAAAGTGCACCGGCAACGCTGCAGCAGAAAGTGCAGAAGCCCGAAGTCGAAATATATTTTTCTTTTTATATGATATTTATAGAAATTTGCGTGAATAATCTTTTTTTAGTCAAATTTATATATTACGCATCGCCCAAAAGTATATATTACAGTAAACGCAAAAAATATATCAAAACACGATATATTAATTTGGTGCGCCAATATATAATAATTTAGGGTACCACTGGTCGTCACCAGAGGTCGCGCCGCGCATCCCTAAAGTGCACCGGCAACGCTGCAGCAGAAAGTGCAGAAGCCCGAAGTCGAAATATATTTTTCTTTTTATATGATATTTATAGAAATTTGCGTGAATAATCTTTTTTTAGTCAAATTTATATATTACGCATCGCCCAAAAGTATATATTACAGTAAACACAAAGAAATATATCAAAACACGATATATTAATTTGGTGCGCCAATATATAATAATTTAGGGTACCACTGGTCGTCACCAGAGGTCGCGCCGCGCATCCCTAAAGTGCACCGGCAACGCTGCAGCAGAAAGTGCAGAAGCCCGAAGTCGAAATATATTTTTCTTTTTATATGATATTTATAGAAATTTGCGTGAATAATCTTTTTTTAGTCAAATTTATATATTACGCATCGCCCAAAAGTATATATTACAGTAAACGCAAAAAATATATCAAAACACGATATATTAATTTGGTGCGCCAATATATAATAATTTAGGGTACCACTGGTCGTCACCAGAGGTCGCGCCGCGCATCCCTAAAGTGCACCGGCAACGCTGCAGCAGAAAGTGCAGAAGCCCGAAGTCGAAATATATTTTTCTTTTTATATGATATTTATAGAAATTTGCGTGAATAATCTTTTTTTAGTCAAATTTATATATTACGCATCGCCCAAAAGTATATATTACAGTAAACGCAAAAAATATATCAAAACACGATATATTAATTTGGTGCGCCAATATATAATAATTTAGGGTACCACTGGTCGTCACCAGAGGTCGCGCCGCGCATCCCTAAAGTGCACCGGCAACGCTGCAGCAGAAAGTGCAGAAGCCCGAAGTCGAAATATATTTTTCTTTTTATATGATATTTATAGAAATTTGCGTGAATAATCTTTTTTTAGTCAAATTTATATATTACGCATCGCCCAAAAGTATATATTACAGTAAACACAAAGAAATATATCAAAACACGATATATTAATTTGGTGCGCCAATATATAATAATTTAGGGTACCACTGGTCGTCACCAGAGGTCGCGCCGCGCATCCCTAAAGTGCACCGGCAACGCTGCAGCAGAAAGTGCAGAAGCCCGAAGTCGAAATATATTTTTCTTTTTATATGATATTTATAGAAATTTGCGTGAATAATCTTTTTTTAGTCAAATTTATATATTACGCATCGCCCAAAAGTATATATTACAGTAAACGCAAAAAATATATCAAAACACGATATATTAATTTGGTGCGCCAATATATAATAATTTAGGGTACCACTGGTCGTCACCAGAGGTCGCGCCGCGCATCCCTAAAGTGCACCGGCAACGCTGCAGCAGAAAGTGCAGAAGCCCGAAGTCGAAATATATTTTTCTTTTTATATGATATTTATAGAAATTTGCGTGAATAATCTTTTTTTAGTCAAATTTATATATTACGCATCGCCCAAAAGTATATATTACAGTAAACGCAAAAAATATATCAAAACACGATATATTAATTTGGTGCGCCAATATATAATAATTTAGGGTACCACTGGTCGTCACCAGAGGTCGCGCCGCGCATCCCTAAAGTGCACCGGCAACGCTGCAGCAGAAAGTGCAGAAGCCCGAAGTCGAAATATATTTTTCTTTTTATATGATATTTATAGAAATTTGCGTGAATAATCTTTTTTTAGTCAAATTTATATATTACGCATCGCCCAAAAGTATATATTACAGTAAACGCAAAAAATATATCAAAACACGATATATTAATTTGGTGCGCCAATATATAATAATTTAGGGTACCACTGGTCGTCACCAGAGGTCGCGCCGCGCATCCCTAAAGTGCACCGGCAACGCTGCAGCAGAAAGTGCAGAAGCCCGAAGTCGAAATATATTTTTCTTTTTATATGATATTTATAGAAATTTGCGTGAATAATCTTTTTTTAGTCAAATTTATATATTACGCATCGCCCAAAAGTATATATTACAGTAAACGCAAAAAATATATCAAAACACGATATATTAATTTGGTGCGCCAATATATAATAATTTAGGGTACCACTGGTCGTCACCAGAGGTCGCGCCGCGCATCCCTAAAGTGCACCGGCAACGCTGCAGCAGAAAGTGCAGAAGCCCGAAGTCGAAATATATTTTTCTTTTTATATGATATTTATAGAAATTTGCGTGAATAATCTTTTTTTAGTCAAATTTATATATTACGCATCGCCCAAAAGTATATATTACAGTAAACGCAAAAAAATATATCAAAACACGATATATTAATTTGGTGCGCCAATATATAATAATTTAGGGTACCACCGGTCGTCACCAGAGGTCGCGCCACGGGTCCCTAAAGTGCACCGGTAACACTGCAGCAGAAAGCGCAGAATGGTGTAAAACCAGGGACTCTTTAAAATAAAAAGGGTCCCTGTGTAGAACCCACCCCCGATTTTTTTGAAATTTTGGCTAGATAGGTTCCTATCCCCTATTTTCGCCCGACGTTACACCATTGGAAAAGATCACCACTTCTTTTTTCACACGGCAGCGCGCATCGCTGCCGACTGCCACAATATGATGCGAATGTCCCCTTCTTTTTTCATACGGCAGCGCTTATCCCCCAAAAAGGAGGGAATACGCTCCTTATTGCAAAGATGCTTGAGGAAAATGCACTTCCGACGGCTTCCGACGTAGAACGTATCAAATGTTTACTTCGGCTTCGAACGTGTACGGAGTTAAATGTACGTCCAAAGAAGTCACGTGACTCAATCCACCAATGAGAGTGCAAGACGTATACCGAATTTTATATACGTCGGACGTATAAATAGCCACTTCCTACAACAAAACGAAGGCGAAACTAAAATGATCATGCGGGCGGGAAACTAATAGGTAAGATGATTGTGGGGTTATACACCACAAAACATCAAATCCCAAACCTGACACAGAAAAAGAACATCCAGTACGTCGGTAATCATAATCACTTCGACTTCGGGCTTCTGCGCTTTCTGCTGCAGCGTTACCGGTGCACTTTAGGGATGCGCGGCGCGACCTCTGGTGACGACCGGTGGTACCCTAAATTATTATATATTGGCGCACCAAATTAATATATCGTGTTTTGATATATTTTTTTGCGTTTACTGTAATATATACTTTTGGGCGATGCGTAATATATAAATTTGACTAAAAAAGATTATTCACGCAAATTTCTATAAATATAATATAAAAAAAATATTTCGACTTCGGGCTTCTGCCCTTTCTGCTGCAGCGTTGCCGGTGCACTTTAGGGATGCGCGGCGCGACCTCTGGTGACGACCAGTGGTACCCTAAATTATTATATATTATCGCACCAAATTAATATATCGTGTTTTGATATATTTTTTTGCGTTTACTGTAATATATACTTTTGGGCGATGCGTAATATATAAATTTGACTACAAAAAGATTATTCACGCAAATTTCTATAAATATCATATTAAAAAAATATATTAGCGCGAGAAATTTATATATTCAAAAATAATAATTTAGTCCCAAATGGCGCCTCATAAGTAATACTGCCCGCTGGAAAAATATTTTTTTAAATTATTATACACTTTACTAATAATGAATGTAACAAATAGTCAAATAAAAACATGCATATTACCTATATGTGATATCATCTTAGTTTTTAGATTTAAAACGCACACAAGTTGTTAAACCAAATACCAATATACAGGGTGAGTCGAAGTTAAACCGCCATACTCAAAATTTGATTAGTATTTTTAAAAATAAATGGGGTTCTTCGTATAACATTTTGTCCAAAAACGCTTCGTTTTCGACGTACAGGGCGTCAAAGTTTTCTTTAAAAACAAATGAATAAATCCCATTTCTCAGCCTACTACGAAATTTTAATTTTTTCGAATTTACGCGCACCGCGACACAAAATTGCGTTTTTCATGAAAACGGTTAAGGTTTTCGTATTTTTACAAGAGACATTTTTTGTTTAAAATCGAATGTAATTTAATATCACGATGTCTAAATTGCAGATTTTTCAACGACAAAAAAGTTTAAAACACTTTTGTTCGAAAGTAACGACGTAGCCAACGCCCTCTAGCGGCTAGAAGAAAGTTGATAGAAAATTCATAATCGCCGTCCCAGAAAACATAAAAGTACCAATTTTCATCTGGATAGCATAAATGGAACCGAAAATACTAATTTTTTCTGTTTTTAAAAGAAAACTTTGACGCCCTGTATGTCGAAAACGAAGCGTTTTTGGACAAAATATTATATGAAGAACCCCATTTATTTTTAAAAATACTACTCAAATTTTGAGTATGGCGGTTTAACTTCGACTCACCCTGTATTTGCTCTTATAATACAGCCGATATTATAAAAATATTTTACTTTGTAAAATATAGTATTGTTGTGCCAAATGGTATTAAAGTTCCTAATACGTATTATTATTTTTATTTTAGCTTTAAATATATTTTTTTCTCCGTGTGGGTTATGAGCCCAGCACGCTTCCACTTTGCTACTTCGCTTCTTGGTAAATGTTCGATAGTAGTTAGTTAGCCGTGTCGATGGGATTGCCTTTGTTTACAAAAATCGAAACTGTTATATTAACTTAATTTTACTTTTATTATTTGTTGTTATAGTGTCCATACACACTCTGTGAAAATTTCAAGTGTCTACCTATTACGATTCAAAAGATACAGCCGTATAAGGCATAGTTGGTGTCCCGTGGGCTTTTCTAAATATTCCACGAGATTTTACATAAAAATACAGCGCGCCCGTACCTGAAAAAGTCACACATGGAATAACAGATGGGCATCTGAGCCCCCAAATTCCAAAATCGGTAGGAAATTTGGAAATTCTCCACAAGAAAACAATACCAAATGTCAGTCGATGTTTACGAATAAGTATCGGGGGGCGGAGCTTGCGCGTCGGCCACGATGTATACAGTATGATCCTGGGGACCTCGCCAAAACGCGAAAAAAGGGGGCCCAAACGGCCGAACGGCTTTTTCGATCGGGGTGCCCTCTGGCAGGCGAGAGGTCCGTATCCGTCGGCGGCCCCTTGCGAAAAAAAAACGGGAAAAAAATTCCGGGGGCCGAACGGCTCTCCCGATTCGGACGCCCTTCA
The DNA here is from genome assembly GCA_963920635.1 of Pseudeuparius sepicola. NCBI lineage: Eukaryota > Metazoa > Arthropoda > Insecta > Coleoptera > Anthribidae > Pseudeuparius > Pseudeuparius sepicola. The sequence goes on along the minus strand of OY987298.1, from coordinate 11,579,448 downwards.
ATAGGGTTGTTGCCCTTGAGCTCGGACGGCCGTACGCCAAATTTGGGCCCGAAATATCGAAAACTGCGTCCTGTAGACGAGAGCATAGGTACACGTATTACTACATAGGAGCGGGGGCCATAACAAAACCTATGGTCCGGCAGGGCCGGTGGGCGCTTGTTAACAAGCAGCGTTGGAGTAGTACCTAATTTATGCAGATCAGATCAATCTGCAGTAGCTGATAAAATTATTGAAATTGGACAGAAACTAGAGCGGAGGCTACACAGAAGACTTTAACTCTGTGTATACATTTGGTCGGATGTGTTTTACAGTGGATATCACGAATCTTCATCCCTACGTCATTGTGAATGATTGCAAAATCTCGTATTATTAGGCAAGTGTGCCATATACATATTTATGCCTTATGAAATATCGTGTGATTGGAATCAAAATTGCAAAAAGTATAAAATGATAAATGTTTGGTACATTTTATTGACAGTTCTCCATATCAATACTTACGGGAAAAAATTTACAACCAGGAATCCTGGATATACCGTTTTTTAATTACAATTAAACTAACATATTGTTCAGCATGCGTGGATAAAAACGCGATTTTATTATGGTCGTGTTTGAAAATGGAACACCGATAAAAATTTTATGTACTATGCACTCTGCTCTATGAATGTTATTCACTATTTTATTAAATTTTCTATTACCCATTCGGTTCCATTTAACGCGAAAGTTTTATTATGATGGCTGTCCTGAATATTTTAACAGACCAATGCACAACGGTTATGGAGAAATTGAGAGATTGTTTAAGAACTTGCGAAAATATGACGAAAAATTCATATATCAACATTTGAGTCTAAAAAAATTTTTTTTTAATAATATACTTGGAAACGTCTGGGCGCTCTTCTTTTCTTATTGCCTTCTTATTGGTTGTTAGTCTCTGTACTTCACGATCTTCTCGGTATGCTTCGCACGCAGGTTGTTGTTGTCTTTCTGGAAATTTTATCAAGTATTAAGCTTCGGGGTTCAGTCTATTATAGACAACTCGTTGAAGGAGCATTTTTTCCGCCAATTCCTGGCTGAAGCTCTTGGCAACCGAATCATGCCGTTCCTTATATTATTCCGTTGATGCGAACATTTGACATCCTTCTATTATGATCTGGTATGGCCAGTGAGAAGCCTTCTGTTTCGGAAGCATTCATCCCGAGATCAGACAATATACGAGTACTTCGACTCTAACTTGTCGACATGTTCCTGATTAATCTCTCGTACCATGTCTGTAATTTATCATTGTCGGTTCCGTGGTGATTTCAATCATACATATACGATAGATGATAGAATCATAGTGGGCTCAAACTTCCAAAATCCCTCTTCGAATTGGGATTGTGTCGGTTTCGACATTATTGCTAACAGTTCTGAGTTCTGAGTTGCATCTTAGTAAGTAAGTAAGTAAATAATCCAATTATTTAGCAAGATTATAAACCATTATGATAATAAAATACAGTTAAAATGTAAAAGAACAGTTAAGTATAACACAAGAATCACATTACCCGTACTAAAAAGCCATACAAGTATTAAAAAGTATCAAAACGTACTTAAAGAGTCGTCTCTTCAACAAAGATAATGTAGATGATTCCTTTGATTTCTTTACAAACCTAAGGTCATTATATTGACCCATACCAGAATCAAATATAACTTTTTTGGTTTTTAACAAATTAGTTGCTGGTATGTACACGAGCTTTCTGTCTCGTATTATACGTGTGAACATTATGACGGAAATTGAGTTTACCCAATAGGTATTCCATTAATCAGCTTATTACTGTGGTTGTGGGGTACTCCTAGTATGGAGTATTGTGAGGGTGAGAATTATTATTATTATTGTATATTTTAACATAAACATTTCCAATGTAAAAACGAAATTTTAGGGCCTGTTTTAAATTCACTCTATATGCCTTTGGTAATTCTGTTATACATTCCTATATCAATGGTAGTTTTGTTTGTCGATAAATAAATATGTATAGCAAATTAATAATTAACCTAGTTCTCCATTAAATTATATGTGTTTGTTCAATGCGGCACAATCATGTTATCTAGAGGGATATTTAATTTATACAAAGGTAAATATATTATTATTATTGATAGATACATTTAGGTAGGTACGTGATACAGTAATTTAATTGAGTGTAGCAATTTCTATTATCCTCTATTGGTCTGCGTTTTGGACAAAATTTTACCAAAACCTGAACGTTGTTTGCTGTTGACGTTCACAAAAGTTTGATTAATTTGTCAATAAATTATATGGGGATATTTCTTAAACAATAATAACATATTTCTAAAAAAAGGTTAATAAGAAAGCCGAATTCCTAATCTTAAAACCAACTGCTTTTCTTTCCAATCTATGTCCGCTATATGCTGTCACCAATGTTTTGGGTTTTGGATAAATCTACAAGTAAAATTTTGTGTACCTAGTAGGATTTAATACTTTTAAATCACTTGTCAATCAGTTATGCATATAATTAAATAGTTTTGAATATTAACTGCTACATTATTGTTATAATATTAGTGAGGAATAAACGACATTGTTGAATGTTATGTTTATTTCGAAAAGAATGAGAAGCGTGCAAGGCGTGAATACCCACGAATATACCCAAGGAGAGTCCTACCTCATCACACGTATTTCTTGAGAATTACTGGAAGTTTAAAAAATAAAAAAAGGGAAATAAACCACGCCATGTTTTAAATGAGAATAGGCAGGAAGCAGTTTTAAGCAGTCTTATTATACTTCGTGGAAAATCCGAGACACTCTATTAAATATGCATCGAGATATTTGCAAATATCATGGAGCTCAGTCCAGAGAGTGTTGAAAATGCACAAGTTTAGACCATATTGTTATTGCCCAGTTCAAAAACTGCATGAAAATTATAATTATTATAGAAGGCGAGATTATTGCCGTTTAGTGTTGGAGAGGTAAGCGTAAAATGATCAGTTTATATAGGTGCGTGTTTTTATCACTTATAAATTATCACTATAAAGATTACACTATCACTATACTACTATTAACTAACTACTTAACTACTATCTACTAGACATTACTATAATATTATTACTCCTGCGGTTATTACTACTACAGATTCTATATTGTGGCGTTTTTAATATACCGTACTTTCACCGTTTTAGTAGACATAGGGGAATAGGCCGCGCGTCGCCGTGCGTCCAGCTAGGTTTGTCAGTCGTTGGCGGGGGGAGTACACAGTAGTCCCGCACCGCTTATCAGTCGAGTTTTGCGAGCAAAAAACACGCCCCGCCCCCCGCCAACGACTGACGAACCTAGCCGAATACACGGCGGCGCGCCGCCCAGCCATGGCTATGTCTACTAAAACGGTGAAAGTACGGTAGAAGAAACACTCACTATTGGTCATCAGAAAATACACGACAGTTTATTTCAATTCAACGCCAAGTTCGAACTTCAATCACATAATTGGTCCAGTATTTTTTGAAGGTGGTTTAACTGGACTAAACTATTTACAGTTCTTAAGAGGAGAAATTTCTGATCTATTGAATCAAGTTAATGAGCCGAATATGTTTGGCAACAAGACGGTGCTCCAGCACATAAATCAAATGCTGTCAAATTTTGATTTTGTCCGAGATTCAGTAATTCAAAGGACGATTTTGTGCAAACTATACCTACTAGAGGAAACATATAACATAATATTTATAATACCAGACGAATGCAAGAAAATTTTATACAATTTCATATTTTTATTTTGTATTTTAATATTATACATATATGTATATGAATAACACTGTACTGAAAATCTAGTTGTTTATAAAAGTAAATACTATACACCCGTATAAAACGCCACCAAAATTTAATAAATAAACCAAATCGAATTTTACAAATGTGTTCGATTCTTCATAATAAGGGGACCCAGGACCCAGCATTTCACAGTCTATCACATAGGAAAATTGAAGCCTTGAGGGGAAGTTTGTTTTATGTCGACCCCAACGAGACCACAAGGGGGCTGCTACAAGGTTATGTTATATGTCAGTGTCCAACTGCTATCAGGTTTTATGTGAAATGCCAGTGCCATAGATTCTAAAGGAGGCAAAAAATTTCCCATCATAATTCACAATTATTTTTAAGTTTTCTAACTTCCAGATACTCAGATGTGACAATTATTAAAGTTAATGCGGCCGCCTATAGTAGTCCGAATAAATGCAACCAGGTTTTTCCTGTATCACCTTTAGTAATCCTACAATTCCCATTACGTGGGCATTACGTATACCTAAGTACTTAGGTAGTTCAAAACAAAAATTGTATTTCGTAAATTTTAAATTATTAAGAAGTAAGAAGGTAGCTTCAGTTAGATCTGAATTTTTATCTACGACTACAGGTTATTTTACGTTTGTGAGGTACCTTGGGACAGAAATAAAATTACAAAAATTTTACACTGAACACCGAGAAAAACTACATGATATTAGAACTACTAGACCTAATCTTATTAGTCCATCCCGAAATCTGTGAAAGTTCTTTGGGTAGATACATTCAACAAGGGAAGAAAGTTCAAGTATACATATTACAAATGGATTGAGGAACCTGGTAACAAAGTGCAATAGCGACAAATTCTTAAATAAGCAAAATCGGCACTGACTTACCATACTTATTACTTAAATTCGTGGAAATAATTGCTGGATACATTTGTTTCATTTGACAGTTGCCATATTCTGCATTTGTAGACAAAACAATGTCAAGTCTAATTTTTAGAATTTATGGAAACCATGATTAATTTTTACTAACAATCAAAGTACCTGTTATATTCGTAGATTCTCCAATAAAATGGCATACTTGGCATCACTGATACCATTAGAACGAGGAAGCAATAGGCCTCACTTTGGAAAGTATAATGCTGGGTTCCCTTATTTTAAAGAGTCCCTGGATCCCTATCATCATATTTACACTACTATATCTATGCATTATATTTTGTTTCAAATATCCAGAGTTTACAAAAAATAGGTGTTGGCCCCACGACGATTGCCTTATAATATACCAAGACACAGTGGCGACCCGTGGGTTTTGGCAGCGGGGGGGGGGGGGCAAGGTGAGGAAGAGGTAAAGCCTAAATAACAGGTGACATCCCCCCACCCCCCGGAAATAGGGAAATAGGGATACGTCCAACGATATCCTATATAGGTTTAGATACATTACCAAAGGCAACTTGTTTTGTTTCATGATATTGAAAAGATGTTATTGTTGGAAGTTTTGCCAGTTTTTTTAAACGACTTATGTTATTTTGTAAATATAAGTATCTCAAAGCATATATACGGTATACAAGTCTATCAAAAAACGATTTATTATGCAATATAAAATAGGAAAGACTGAATTTAAGAAATGCCAATGTAAATTACCTCGTCTTCGTCCCCTCCTACCCGCTAATTATGGAAGCAAAATAAAACCGATTTCTTTGTATTAGTGTGAGTCATCTATTCCTTTATATCGTTGGACATGTCACTCTACTTTACTTTTGAAGTCGGACCTTCCTCCCCCTAGCGTTCATCAATGGACGAGCCCGGGCTAGCCCCGCCTGGCCTTCGCCGCGCCGCCCGCGTCGCCGGTCCCGGCCGGAGACTGAGAAATACGAATAAGAAATGCTATTCAATTCAGGGCGCTGATCCGAAAATTGGAAAATTCTGTTTGTTTTGTAATGTACTCCTAAGTAATAAGATTTGAGATTTGAAGAAAAACAAAGGAACCTACGTTACTCCTTTTACTTTCTGATTGGATTGATAAGATGATAAGTGATAAGGATATTATAAAGTATACCTAAGTTATAAATATCACTTTTTTGCAATTCGAATGTAATTCTAAATCGGGTTTCCCTTTACTTTCATTCTAATTTCTTTAAAATTGGACAGATTAGGCGCGATTAATTAACTGAGCTCAAATATAGGTAGGTAGGTATTATACTTTACAAACCTTACCAAAACAAAAATGAAGTTAATAACTGACTGTTAGTTACTAATAGTTACACACTCGCATAAACATGGATTCATTTTTTCTGAATTTTCGCGACTTAATTTAACCTATGTAAATTAAATAACAGACGCAGACGGCCTCGTTCGGTGGCTGCTTCCGGCCGCTCGCCGCTGGGTCGGCTGGGCTCGCCCACCCTGATAGTTAAATGCCGAACATATGCGTAACCTACGTTTATATCTTCGTGCAGCTCGGGCGCGTTAGCTCTCGTCGCAGACGTATGGCTTGGCTAGATTCGACCGCTCGGGCCGCTACGGGCTTGCCCATCGGCAGAGGCTGGGACTCGGACGGTTCGAGAACCGGGCACCGCGTAGTTTGGGAAATTCAATCGTGCCCTCCCATAATAATTATTACCAAATTCAAATTTTGAATTTTGGTACCTATACGTTTCAGTCGTGAGTCTACGAAGTTCATTGGTAAATTTAATACCATTGTTGAACACGATAAAAATTCTTTCTTTTCCGTTGTCCGGTTGGCTGGGCACTGCCCACCCTGCTTAATGCCACGAACCGCCACTGCCAAGACATTTATTTGTATGGGGAGATGGTAAACGCTTCCCACTTTAGCCACCCCGTGTAGGGCTCGATGCCGGCGTTTGTTTTCCATGTTGCGATCGGCGATTGTTGCCGTCCGTCGGGGAAACTCGATCTTCCGCGCCGGCGGAGCGGAATAACTTCCACGTCAAACGATAGCTCCAAGAGGCGAGGTGTTGCCGACATCAAAGCCGAGCAGCGGCCGCGAGGTTGGGTCGAAGCGCCTCGCCGACAACTTTTAACGAGCCCTTCCGAGAAAAGGAAAATGTTTGGGATTTTTTCGGCGGAATTTATACAATTTTTGCCGGTAATTTCTATGGAGAGAGTGCGGGTCTGGAATAACGAGCGACTTCCCACAGCACAGTTCTTTGTTTGTTTCAACCAGTGCCGTAGATGTCGGTAATCAGTGGGTAAATTCATAAATTCGCAAATGGAAGCAATCGAGCTCCGTCTCTGTCCAGTTCTGAAAGAAGATTAATCGTTTTCTGATTTAATTTTTCGTTACAAATAATGATATATACAGTGTGTCCCCCGATCGTTTGGTCGACTCTTGTAAATTTTCGAGTTGAGTTTTGAGCTTCTGCTTGGTTCGAAACTAATTTGTGACATAATTTTCATTTCGAAAAATCAAGGGTGCCTTTGAAATGTTCGAAAAATCTTTTTTGATCACGAGTAAAGTGCCCTTTAGAGACGAGATACGCAAACATGTTATTAAGAAAAGTTGTTCAGAATGAAAAAATTAGTAATAGCGCAAAATTTCAAAGTACTGGGTCTACTTTGATTTTTTTGAGGTTTTTATTTTTTAACCGGATTTTTTGAGGAACTCCGGAAAAATGTTAGGTACTTAAAAAAAACTGTTCAAAACAAAATGTAATGCCTATCTTTTGATTTGGTTAATGTTACACCGTACTGATGATTGCCAAATATCAACAAGTGCTTTAGAAATGTTTTTACAAAAGGATAAAATTTTACGGCCTCTTTTCGAAAAACGCCCTGTAAGTCAAGAACGGTGACAGATATCGATTTTCGGTTTCCGCCATTAAGTATATCATATAAAATGAGCCTCAGACACCGATACCAGTTTTCGCCCATCTCCGTTATTAATAGAAGTTTCCCTTTAAAAGTGTCCAATTTGATCCTCCCTGTACATAAAAACAGTGCAAAAATTTTGAACATCGTGGAAGTTTGTCGCCAAAAAATTTTAGAGCAAATAAACAAACTTTTTGGCCATACAGTGTGGTGAAACAACTGACATTTCGAATCACTGTCAACAAATGGCAATGATATTTAAATATTTACATGATGTAAATGTTTGGTTATAATATTCTTAAAAACGGGAAATATTGTTTTAGGCACTTTTTTATTAATTATGCAAAAATACGTAAATACTCCTAAAATACTACTAAAAACAAAAAATGAAAAACTATGCCGAAAATGCTCAAAAAAAGAATAAAATAAACTTTGAAATAATTCAAACCAAAGCAAACCAATAATTTTGTTTCGCACAAAACAACACCAGACAAAAATCTATACACAAAACCAAAATCCGTAAAATAAAGCGCAATCCTTATTTTCGTGCACGGCACTGGTCATACTGGCCTAACTGGCCCACGCCGACCAATCAAATCGCTACGCTCGCTTTCTTATTGGCTGCCTTCTTGACTCGGTCGACGTCGACCGCAAAAAACCTATGAATTTTATATACGGATGATTTCTGCTAATTACTCTGGTATATTTTTACCGTTGAATGAAGGAATAATCCCTCACTCAACGACTATACCAACTATACTCTTCGTTTTTTTTTAATTGGCCACGAGTGTTTTTTTTTTCTCTTCAAAACGTAGCCCGCCCTGCCCCCTCCCTGTGCATTAACCCACGAGCCACCGCTGATGTTTCACGAGAGGCTAAAACCCACTTTACATTCCACGTTTTCATTGATCGACTCAAGGTTACATGAATTTGAACATTGTACGCTTGTGAGGTTGTTTTGAATCACATTGCAATAGTTCCTTCCAGCATAATAATAGCTTAGTTAATCACTTATCTGAAGAACATTTGGTAATTATGGAATATGCACCGCCCGATTTTCTTGAAATTTTGGCTACCCCTCCATTTTCGAGGTCCCTGAACACGAATCTGACCTCTATAATCGAGATGAATTTAGCTCAAACTGATCACTACCCTATATGTACCTTTTGCAACATCGAAATTTCGCGAATAGCCGCGGAAGAACCGAAATTTTGAAAGATTTGTGCCGTGTTTACGTCCGATGCCGTTTACGATGTTGCAAAAGGTGCAAAATAGGGTGGTGATCAGTTTGAGCTGCATACAGTAAAAATTCATCCGGATTTGACGTTATATCTTATAATTCATTTGCATAACTTATGTCACAAGTCACAAAGTAACCTTGAGTCGACCAATGAAAACGTGAAATGCAAAGTGGGTTTTAGCCTCTCGTCACAATATCCGTGGCCCGGTGAATTTAGTTTTGGGTTCTCCTTTATAAATGTTTATATATTCTTTAAAACGAATCGTAAAAACGCTACGCGCGCTCTACGAAATTAGATTTTGTCGCGCTAATTTCCGCGTAAACTGCAAATCACCCCCGGAGGAGACATTTCAGCGTAAATAAACTTTTCCAAACTCCCCCCGACGAAAACTATTTTTCTGCGCGGCCCGCAAGGCTCAACTTTATTGCGTTTTGTTCCGACTTATGAATTTCATTCGCCTTTAAAACAAGTTTAACTCGGTGCAGGAATACGGAAGCAGCCGCCGCGGCAGCCAGCTTCGATGTATTAAATTGTCGGCGAAATGCACAAGCACCGGAGTTCGGTTTGGGGTCTTCATGCAGTCTTCCACGAAGTCACGTCAGATTTCTATGTTATGGTAATATCACACGGATAGAAAAGCTGTTATGTTGTATTGTTGGAAACATTGTGACATTTATTTAGGAGTGAGCACGTACCGAAACGCTGCAATAACAATATGCGACTTAAGAGCATGATGCTATAACCTGAGAAGATAGCCATCTCGGGTTCTATCTTTTTTTTTTCGAAAATTAAAAATAGTCCCATTGAAAGTTGGTTTCTGGGGGTTTTGAGATCAAAACACATAATTTTTAATATATGATTATGAGTTGTTGAAGAGCAAATTTCAGAAATGGCACAAATTTCCATACTTTGAAGTTTTCTACAGATTAGTAAAGTTTTATCACTAAAAGTTGGACCACCCTATATAGACCAATTTTTATAATTCCTTACTATTACTGTTAACTGGTAATTTCGACGTTCTAAGTTGTCATCAACGAAGGGAATAGTATATTTCATTACGAGTCTGGAAATAAAGATTTTTCCGTGCGCGCGTGACGAATTCGGGAAGTCATGCAAGCACGGAAAAATCTATTTCTGGACGTGTAATGAACGATATTTTTTTTATACTTTGAAAATGGAAACTTAAAACATTTTATCGGCATATTATAATAAATTTAATTGACAAAAAATACACAATGCAGACAATATAGTGTTTGGTATGTGTGATGCGTTTCCATGGTTACTCTCAAATTATTTCAAAGGTGCTTTGTTGTAAATTAGTTATTGTCAGATAAGGTGAATAAAACGTCAAAAATATTACAGAAATGTATCTAAATATTGAAACACTTACGAATTAAAATACAAAATAGGTATATGTTAAACATCAGAGAGCATTATAGAGTTTCTTAAATTTAGTTTACTTTGCTGTATATTTTTATTTTAAAGCACGGAAAGTTTTTCCATGCGCTGTTTCCGTGCGCTAGCCCGAAAAACCCCATCTTTCATTATTGCTAAAACAGGTGTTTTCAAAGAAGTATAATAAAAAAAATACAACCGGGTCCTAAATTCAGATCAGTATCGAGTTCGTTGACACACCAAATGTTTTGAAAATTTACTTAATATTTAGGTAGATTTATATAAAATTTATTACTTTATATTACAAATATTATTCGGGTGTAAATTTGGTGTTACGTACGTATTGCATTACGCAAAAATTGGCTAAAATAAATAACAAAACAATAATATTTTTAAACATGTAGTTGCAAATTATAATTGGAATAACTAAAAAATACTTTAGTCACAATTTAAATCGTTGACATTTTCAATTCAGAACTTATTAACATTTTTATAAAAATTACATTACATCAGCTGTTACCTTTTCACTTATTAACATTTACCATGGACTAACAAGGAAAAAAGATATACTTATACAATCTTTCTAATAATATCTAATAATGAAGAAGAAACACTGAACTTTTATTTTATATACATTAATCAAATACGTATCCGAATATACTCGAGGCCCCACTTTACTAAGTGACTTCATTAACGCATATGCCACATTGTTATGCCGATGATTACAGAAAATTGTTAGCGCTTTTCGTGGAAAATGTCATCTGATTTGGCAAAATCCGGATTCGGATTTTTAGAGTAATACCTAATCGGAGTATATCACAGCCACAACCGACTCTAGGAAAGCCCTGAAGTTGAGAAAGCTGGCAACATGGCTTGCGGGTCTGCGCGGCGTGGCCTGTCACTCCCTGTCACTTGATTTTACAAGAAGTTTGCCAGAATTAATTTGTGTAATGCGGGTAATGCTATCGTCGCCAGATTGCTATGACGAGGCAGTGTGTCTCTCGATGGAAACAGACAGCCCGAAGTGCTGGCGACAGCTTTTGTATAAATTTGTTTTGTTTGTGAAAAAATTAACATTTCTCTAAAAGTTCAAAGTGAAGAATCGTGCCTTTACAATTTCAAGCCTCAAGATGCCTAGAACCGTCGAGGGAAGATTGAACTTAGTTCTATACCTGGCTGTAAGTCAAATCGTAATAATAATTTGAAGTAGCTAGGTTTTCTTTTTTTGACGGCAAGCGGTCAACTTCTATTCGTTTTGGGCTTCCCAAAGGGCAAAAATTTAAGAATAAAATGATGACTTACAACAAAATGTAGTCCCCTCTATTTGCCCAAATTTACCATATATTTGTTAAAAATGTATCTATCCACACTAGGAATCGTACTTATTATAAATACTTATACTTCTGTGTATATATTTTGTTACTTGTGACTGCTTTTAATGTCTGTTAAACAAACCTACTTACTTAGGTACCCAATTATTGAAACAAAGTTCACAAATGTATCTAATTATAATTAAAAAAGGGTTGAACATTTATTATAAAAGATAAACTAAGCCAAAGTGCAGACTGCTCTATGCTGCATAGACCCGTTGAACCGTCCCGCTGCGGCGTTGCCACATGTCACAGCGCTACATCCTTTGTGTTAGCCTTATTCATAATTTTTTTAACCGTTCGTTCAAATCGTATGTAATTGTAAAATTTCCGCTATTCTCGGTAACAGTTCTTATTTCGTTTACGCCACTTAGAAACTGGCGCAGTCTGTCCGACCCGGCCCGACGCCACCCGAACCGCCCGGCGCGGCGCCGCTCGCTAACAAATTATTCCGCTTGTGCCAGATAATGAAGCTCGTCAACCTGGATTTCTGCCGGATTTCCATTATGTTTTCATGCAGGCAGACGCGATTACGCATTCCGTTTTGGCCGAGAGCAGCGGTGCAAAGCAAACTTATGCGGACGGGATGGACGATCCGCAAATGTTTGCGGAAAGACTCTGCGGGCGTCGCGGTTCGAGGCGAAGGTCGGCGGTTTGTGCATTTTAACTGAACGAATGGAGTTTCGTTGAAAGTGTCTTTTAAACCATTTGTGTCTTTTTCATTTTGTGCAGGGTGTTCCGCGTAAGAACTGACACAGAGGAGTAGCATACAGGGGGCCCAAAATAAGGCGATTTAACGCAACCTACCTCTATACTAAGTTGCACCCCTGAGAAGTTATAGGCCTTGAAAGTGGGCTTTGAAATTTCGAAAAAAATCAATATCTCAGTAATTTTTGAACTTGGAAAAACCAAATTTGGTACACGTTGCGGGATATGATTTTCCAAGCGTTAAGCAAACCCCGCATTTTATGGGCGAAAAGTGGGTTATTCGTAAATTAATCGAAAATTACTGCATTTAGGTATAGGAAACCTTACACAAAGTTGTCATCATTTTTAGTGGTGAATAAGATCGCATTAAAAAAAATGGGGGTTTCCATTTCAAAATTTCGAGATTTTAGCACATTTTGAATGTAATATTTATTCATATTTTGTGAACACCCTGTATAAGAACGGATTTATTTCTCAGCAGAGATCACTAGGTCAGGGCTTCTGTTACACGATGCCAAAAATTCGTTTTGAAATTTCGCGGTTTCCTCGTATAAATTGCCAATTAACTTAAGGTCTGTACCTGTAATTTTTTTTGGAAAAATGCAAATATCTCAAAAAACTGTTGGATTTAGACATAGGACATGTTGCACGTTTTTGTTCCAAAATGATGCCTAGAATCCAAAAATGCAATAAGATACAGGGTGTTCCATTTGAGATAAGAAAGTTGATATCGACTTCCGGTATAACCGGAAGTGCCAGATTCACCAAAATATTTTAGTTGAGCAGCGCCCATCGGCATTGGTGAGGTGCCAAATTTTCAGAATTTTCCTACTTTTAGTTTTCCATATATAGATCGATGCAGTTCGTGGTGGGCCACCCTGTATTCTAGTCCTATATTAAATTTGGTAATGTGAAGAAGTTATGTGGTTATCAGTTTTAGCTGCCACAGTATTGGTTTAGCGTAACTAGGACGTAACTAAGAGAGTATGATTTCAGCGATTATTTCCCTCATACTGCTTGCATTCAATCAGGTAGCTCCTTCCATAAAAATCCAACCAATCATATGCCTCTGCTAGCGATAATTGCACTTGTGCAAATTATCGCGGTAATTGCACTTGTGCAAATTATCACTTCGTTGCTTAGCTTCGCTCTCGGGGTTTTATCAGAAAATAAAAGCACAATTTATACTCGTGATCTTTCTAGGCAAAATAGCGCTTTCGAAAAAATTATCGATAACATTTCCGGCACTTGTGATATTACATACGAAAATACCATTAGTGGTAGTGATATTACATACGAAAATACCACTAGTGGTATTATTATCGTATGTAATATCACTAGTGCCAGAAATTTTATCGATAATTTTTTCGAAAGCGCTATTTTGCCTAGAAAGATCACGAGTATAAATTGGGCTTTTATTTTCTGATAAAATCACGACAGCGAAGCTCGAGGGATTTTATCTCTGAAAATAAAAGCCCAATTTGTACGAGTGGTTTTGCTAATGGGCAAAATAGGGCTTGAGAATAAAATTATCTAGAAAAATTTCCGGCACCAGTGGTATTTGTCGAGATTATTTCACGAATACGATTTAATAATTTCTGTATTAATTTTTTCTATGTTTACATTTCCAAAACGACTCATTTTGAACGAGTTTATTGACAGCTTCGACTGTAGCGTTCGAGTAAACAAACACGACGCTTGGGTATCCAAGGCAAATGCGATTATACCTACACCCTGTCGGCGTTGGTTTATTTTCTGAATGTGTCATAAATTTAAACGGAAGCGGAGGTCTAAATAACAAGAATTTAGCAATGTAAAAGTTATATAAATTCATTGATACAATGCTTAATAATACCGCAACATAATTTATAAGCTGCATAATTTAGAACAGTGTGAAACACACAAACTTTAAGAAGTAGGTACGTGTTTGTATCCAACAGATTCGCGGTTGCTAAGCAAGGAAGTGATAATTTGCACAAGTGCAATTACCGGCAATTGCACTAGTGCAAATTATCGCTAGCAGAGGCATATCATTGGTTGGATTTTTAGGGAAGGAGCTACCTTATTGGATGCAAGCAGTATGAGGGAAATAATCGCTGAAATCATCACCTGATTGGTTAATATTTTATAAATCATTTCATTTCATTGGTTCATATTGGCAGGCGTTGAATTCTCGCAAATAATATCATAAGGGCATCTAATTTTTCCGAAAAAAATCGAAAAAACACGTTGCTAAGTAATATTTAATTAGGTCTAGAAAATACAATTTGAGTTAACACACTGATCGTTAAAATAAATATCTATTAACAGAATAAATATATTAAAATCTAAAGGCTCATTCTATCCATCAAATTTTATTATTAATGATTAAAGACCTGCCTTAAAACTATGCCTATTAAATACTTTATTGTCTAAACAAACTCCAATAACATACCTTATATCTACAGGTAGAAACTCAGTGGTTCCCTGTAGTCCCAACTCTCCTGAAATTAGTTAAATTACTGCAGGGATTATAACTAGAAATTCGCACCCCGTTGTTATAGACTATTATTCAGTTTCCACCGAACACAATCCTTAAGCTTGTAACAACAACTGTTTAGGTACTGTTTTGTCCGTGAAGCTCAAGTATTTGAAAGGCTAATAACCATATTAATTGTTGACAAGGCAGTTTTTGTTTCCAATATTTTTAAATTTCTGGGTATCAGTTTTGATAATGTGGTACTTCAGTGCCGATTTCTGAGCTTTTAATGACGATTTTGAGACACTTCACTGCCGATTTCAAGAGAAGAAATTTCAGTGCCCATGAACATATTATATAAAATCGGAAAAAAAACGTTTTATTAGGCAAAGTAATTTGAAAAGGGTCAGCCATCCATGAAACGTCCGCGGCCGCCCTTGCTTTGTCTCTATATCGCTCTATCTAAATCGAGTACGGTGCAGTACGGCGCAACTGACTTGACGGAGTCTGGCCCCTCTCTTGCAGTCTACACAGAAAATATTATTGATGTTTAAATCGACCAAAGTACTTATATAATAATAATAATAATAATAATTATTATTATTATTATTATTAACGCGATAACTACACAAACAATATAATAATAAATAAGAATAACACAATAATAAGTCGTACATATATCTACTAATGTTTTGATTGAGCTGCATACGGAATGACAGCTGGCGTGACGGGAGGTCAAGTGCCGCCGCGGCTTTCAATAACATAGGCCAGGGAAATTACGGTAAAAAATAACGAAACCTAGACAAAATTCATAACCGCATTTTTATAATGCCATCACAAAATATTGGTAATAAATGAACGCCAGAATTGTTTTTTATAGAAAATAAACGTGTGGACGTTTTTTAGAAAAATACATTTTCTTGTTGTAATAAAGACGGCATAAATATTAACTGCGAATTTTAAGCTGCATTTATTAGTAAGTTAGGTATGTAAAGTTGAGATTGATAAATTAAACAGATTGCGTTCGCGCAAGTATCCGAATGATGTAAAAATGACATTTTGCGTAATATTTTTTGGGCAAAAATATTAACTGCGTTTTTATTATTTATAATTGCCTTAAAAATCAAGTATTAACAGTTTGTTTTGAAATTAAACATATTGTTTCGCCGGAAATCGCATTTTAAAAAAATTTGAAGCTGTCTTTGAGAGCAAAATGATTAACTGGCTGATTTTTCTTAAACTTTGTAAGTGGATACTAAGTCTTGTTAAATTTTTTGAAATTAAACAAAAATGGTAACGGAAGTATTTTTTTCTTCAAAAATAAATATTAATCGATTGACCTACATGCGCCCTAAATAAATGTTTAATTTCGCTATATGTGTTATTATTGTAAAATATTGTAAAAAGTTAAACCAACAAAAAAACAGTTAATATTTTTGCCTATTCTATACCAATGCGAGAAGTGACAGCTGACGTACATGCGGCTCAGATAAAGGTTTAATTTTGTATAAGTTACATTTTATTTGTAAAAGAGAATGATCATCTGCAATAAAAACGTAGTTAATATTTTTGCTTTTGACGAAATAGAAAATTATCCGATTCTTATCTCTCTTTGTCGATCTAAGGTACTTACATATTCTTAAAATGTTTAATTTCTTAATATATGTTAGCAAGGGAAGTTTTTTACTTAAAGAGTCTAAAAAAATCCAGTTAACATTTTTGCTCGAAATTTCTAACGAAAAATAGGTGTTTTTGGAAATAACTCAAGGTTCCGTTTTTTCAAAATGTTTAATTTTTGGTTTCTACCAACGTATTTACTTATAACTTTGATATGGTAAAACAAAATTGCAGTTAGTATTTTTGTCTAGGTCAAATTCTATTTTTCCTGGCCTAACAAATCAGAAAATATAAACGTGTTAGATGCCCAGATGGGCGGGCGGTGTTGCCACATACGGGAATATTTCCGCCTTATTGAAGTCTGAATGTTTACCGTATGTTCGGCAAAAACACGAATTAAAAAATCATAATTTGTCGTAAAACGATGGCATGAACGAATGCCAAGGGCTATTTTTTGTTCACAATACATTTTTGCGTCAAAAACTGCCTTTGTTTCTTCTGTTACACAGGGCGTTGACACTTTTCGCTCTAAACAAATACAAATAAATCCCTCTATGTACGCCACTACTGTATGCTCGATTAAGTTCATATTGTGTAATAATATTGCACCTCACCCCTTCATAAACTCTGACAAATTTGGTTTAGATAACGCAACTATTTTAGGAGATACGTGGATAAATCAATATTTTTTTTGTACAATTTTAACACCCTGTACCTTTTTTATGAAGCCCTAAAAAGGTACCTATCACCTGTTACAGTTGGGTCCCTTAAAAGTGAATCAAACTTTATATGAAACCTACACATACGCTACGCTAATCTCCTTTGCTTTATCCAAAAACCCGATGATTCATCCGAAAACCTCCCACTCTAATACCTTGTCCCGCCATTCATATCCGTATTCATGCTCTCGAAAATCTCCTTTTAAAGTACCGAGGTGCACGCGCCCGCTCGCGCTTTCAATATCATACGCGCGAGCGGGTTGTGTATATACGTGTATGCGGGAGAGATCGGTATTTTCAATAATACTTTTGTAAGCGGGATTTGCGAATACATACATACATCTGTGTACATGGCTTATGCAAGCGGGCGCGTATCGTGAATCGTTTTAATAAGCAGGATACAGCGGCGCTTCGTTTTATACAGGGTGAGTTTTTTTCGATGGCCACTGTGGGGATCTCGGAAACTAGCAGAGCTAGAACAAAGGTTAAATGGGGAAAGAATTGCAGTTTTGAATGCTAAAATCTAATGCCTCTTTTGGATTTTTAAAAAGTTCATGGCTGACTAGATGTTTTGAAAAAAGGGATTTTTTGCTATTTCATCAGATCTCTGTAGCTCCGTTATTTCTGATTATACAGAAAAATTTCAGAGACAAAAATTGTAGATAATTTTGAGCTTAATAAGATGTTGTTTGTCATTTTTGAGATATGACATAAACTTGTGATTTTTTAATGTAAATCATAGTTGGCTGTGGCCTTATCAAATCGGCCATTTTTTGAGGTTTCCAAAGAAATACTCTGAATAGTTATTATAAAAAATACTATGGCTAATTTTCTGATTTTTTTAAATTTTCACATAGTCGGCCATGGAATATTTTCATAATTACGTTCTATTTTATAAGACATACTTCCAACTTTCAAATATTTTATTTTTAGCTGGTAACAAAATAAAACAAAAATTATCATGATGGAGCTCCACCACATAATTATTTGCCCGTAAAAAATTACCTAAATAAATCATCTCTATCCAAATAGTTGATAGGGAGAAATAGACCTATTTCCTGGCCGCCCCGGTCCCCCGATTTGTCTTATTTGGATTTCTTTTTGTGGGGAACAGTACAAAATAAAGCATGAGATAATAATTGTTGAATTAAGAGCAGCAACTGTTTTAGAAGCAATTGCCAGTATTGACAGGTGCTCTCTAAGAAAGGCGACTAATTCAGTTCTAAAAAGATACAATATTTGCATAAATAATAATGGTGGATTGTTTAAACACCTTTTAAAATAATAATAATTTGAATTTGAGTTTTTTAATTTTTGTTTTATTTTGTTACATTTTGTTACCAGCTAAAAACAAAATATTAGAAAGTTTGAAAAAAACAGAAAATTAGCCATAACACTTTTATTTTTTATAATAACTATGCCGAGTATTATATCTTTGGAAAAATGGCTCATTTTATAAGGCTACAGCCAACTATGATTTGCATTTAAAAAAACACAATTTTATGTCATAGCTCAAAAATGACAAACAAAATAAAAAATTGGATTAAATTATCTTATTAAGCCCAAAATTATGTACAATTTTTGTCTCTACAGTTTTTTGTATAATCAGAAATAACGGAGCTAAAGAGATCTGCTGAAATATCAAAGAACCCTTTTTTTTATCAAAATATCTAGTGAGCCATGAACTTTTTTAAAAATCCAAAAGGGGCATTCGATTGAGCATCCAAAACCGCAATTCCTTCCCCATTTAACCTTTGTTCTAGCTCTGCTAGTTTCCGAGATCCCCATAGTGGTCATAGAAAAAAACTCATCTTGTATAACGGAGCAAAGTGAAAATATACATAACTTGTAGACCATGACTTTTTAACACATAACCGCACACAGCAACTATGATACGTAGGCCATGGATCGATAATTTCTTTCATCATCCAATTTGTGCTAATATCTCGAAAACGGCAAGAGATGACCCTACGATGTTACGCATCTTTGGAATGGCAATTTTAAAAGCTATTTGCATCACCTTGATTTTTTAGTTGGTTTCTGTCTCAAAAACTAAGGAATTAATCATCGCTCTTAACACTTTCTTCGAAACACCTTGAACTCTTTGTGATATTTTTCTCGGTTTTGAATAATAAAAGCGTCTTTGAAGAATCAAAAATTTCAAGTGGGATATAATAGGCTGCGTTGCGAATATGACAGAACCAATGTTATAGACTTTTTTTGTTAGAAATGACGCCGAAAACCATTTTTGAAAAATATAAATAATAAAAAAATTTCCTGTACGGTGAGGACACTGTATTGATATACCAACACTTTTTAATATTAAAAACTTTTTTATATCTGAGAGTACCTATGGAGTGACAATAAAATAGGTATGAAACAGAAAATTCAATTTTAAAAATACCAATATTAGTTTGGTATCAGGTGTGGGATAGACAAATTTTTAAATCATTTTTGACGATTTCTGCAGTAAGTACACTTTACATACTCTCCGGCACGCTCAAGCGTAAGTAAAGTATTCGTTATTTTTAGCACGATTTCATAAACTTTTTTTTGTTAGATAGGGCTTCAATAATGGCATTAAATGCATAATTCAGGTGCCTCGTGCGTTACATTCATGGCCCACTGAGACGAAGTTTTAGTGCTGAAATTTCGAGAATCTACTATTAAAGACTTTTTTAGAGAAAAATTAATGCTAGAAACCCAAAACATACCAATTTGCATTAGAAAATGGAGGACTAATAATTGAAATGACTGAAATTTGAGTTTATGTTATGTTGTGTTGTTTATTCGTGTATTTGATGATATTAAATTAAATAAAAAATTTGTTTGCTAATAAATTTTTGAAAGAATATGGGTTCCTCATGTATATTTTAGTGACCAACTTACCAGAAATTAAGAAAATTAATTACAAATTAGTACTTACGTTTTTGTTTGGAACCTCTCACTGCATATAAGAATCCGGCCTTACTTTTCCTTTTAATTTTTTTAACAACGCTGAACAAGAAACCGGCATTAATTTTCCACTAAAAAATCCCTAATAGTACTTCTCGAAATTTCAGCACACCGTCTCTGTGGGCCATGAATTTAACGCACGAGGTACCTGAATTATGCATTTAATGCCATTTTTGAAGCTCTACCCAACAAAAAAAGTTTATGAAAATCGAGCTATAAATAAAAATTTTACGGGGGTGGTCAGGCCTTAAGTGGGACACACTGTATATAGAAATAAACGGCAAGCACGTTTTCTTCATAACTTTTTTCGATATTTCCAGTACAGAAACGGTTTTTGACCTTTTTTTCCAAAATGTCAAATTTAACAGATAAGCGATACAGAAGCACGACACGTCCTCAAATCAGATCTTCAAAAATTGTAATAATAAATGTTTTTCCCATGATGCCAACTTTATTGGATACACTATGTCCAGGTAACTCTTAAAGTCCGATTCTGCAAAAAGCTCATCTGGAATTTAGTTGCCTCTGGCCGAGGCAAATAAACCACATGAGTCATAAAAAGAACTTCATTGCCGAGGTACATATTATACAGGGTGTCCGGCAATTATGCGGCAATCTCGCGTGAGCAGGTAGAGGACATCAAAATATTACGATTAAGCTCAACAACTATGGGTCAAATCTTAATAGTTCCGGAGATACAGGGCGTTGTAGTTCTTTTTTGAAATTGAATTATGGCAATATCTCCCAAAATAATCAAGCTGCTGAACTGAAATATAGTACTATTATGTTTTTGGGGATGGAAAATAAGATGAAAATGTCAATTTCTACGTATCTCACAGATGGCGCTATTTTTGGGTGGTACTTTTACTCGTAACTTTTTTGAGGTTATCTTTTTGGTCTTGCAGATCCATCATTTTAGTGCACCTTTTTATTCTGCAACAAAACGGTACTCTTGCTTCATACGGATAAAATTAACCGTTTACATTTAAATTTGCAAAATGTGCCCAAAACACCTGTTGACTCCAATATTCGAAACATAAAATTTTCAACGACCGCTTTCAAATGCTACAGATCACCTGTACATTCAAAATGAAGAAAAAAATGCTAAATGGATATTGGTCAAAACACCATTGGTTTTCTTGAAATAGGGTGTTCAAATTTTGTCAAATTCAATCCTTTCCATTTTGACAGCGAATAATTTTTGGTGCATTGTTCGTAGGGATTTTTTTCTTCATTTTGAAGGCACAGTTGATCTGTAGCATTTGAAAGCGGTCGGAGAAAATTTTATGTTTCGAACATTGGAGTCAACAGGTGTTTTGGGGCACATTTTGCCAATTTCAACGCAAACGGTTGATTTTATCCGTATGAAGCAAGAGTACCTTTTTGTTGCAGGAAAAAATGGTGCACTAAAATGATGGATCTGCAAGACCAAAAAGATAACCTCAAAAAAGTTACGAGTAAAAGCACGATCCAAAACAGTGCAAGTGGCGCCATCTGTGAGACACGTAGAAACTGACATTTTCAGCTTATTTTCCATCCCCAAAAACATAACAGTAAAAAATTTCAGTTCAGCAGCTTGATTATTTTGAGAGATATTGCCAGAATTAAATTTCAAAAAAAGAACTACAACGCCCTGTATCTCAGCAACTATTAAGATATTACCCATAGTTTTTAAACTCAATCGTAATATTTTGACGTCCTCTACCTGCTCAAGCGAGATTACCGCATAATTACCGGAGACCCTGTATATATTTTTTTGAAATCGGAAAAAAAGTTTTATTAGGCAAAAAAATAATCATAAGGGATCACCCGTCCATGAACCGACTGCGCGTGGCGTTGCTTGACTTTGACGATCGCTCTACCTTAGTCAAGTATGAGGAGGCACGGCGCTTCCCAACAGAAACTCCAAACTGCTGCCTGTTGTGCAGCTTCCATGAAAAATAGATTGATACTCAAACCTACTAAAATATTTATACTAAAATATTGCGTTGCTATAGGTAACAATTTCGTAATGTGTACGAAAAGTTAAATGGGGCTTTTATTGGCCGGGTTTTGAATATTGGGTCGATTTTGACGGGCGATGGCTCCGCGTCTGACGTTTGAGGTTTACATCTCGCCAAGGCCTATTTATTGAAAAAATCGTACAATAATGGGCTACTTCAGTGCCTATTTGTGAGCTTTTAATGACGATTTTGAGACAATTCATACTGCCGATTTCAAGAAAAATAATATAATAATATAAAAAGACCAAAAAGTATAAACTATTTTTTCCCAGCCCTATAAAGATTTGAAAAGAAAGTAAGGAGTGTAGAGGAGTAGGTCTCGTTGCAGTGCAATACAATTAATAATTATTGTTAGTGACCTAAGTGCATGCATTAATTATCTAATGCATGCTCCGCGTTTTTCGAATATTTATGAGGTTAGGAAAATAATTTTATACTTTTTATATAGTTTTTTTATAATATTACATTATTTTATTATGCTTTTAGCCCTTTTTAAAAACGTAGTATATTATTTTCTTAAATTTATATTTAATATATTTTTTTAAAATTTTGCAATCGATTTTAAACATCTTAATGGTATTAAGTATGACAGAGACACGTGTAGCAAATTTCAGATATATTTCAGTTTCTCTTCACCTAATCAAAATTAGTGCCATAATGTTTTTATTTCAAAATTAAAATAAGTGCCGTGCGTTTTTAACGCGTTATTTTTATTTATTACCAGCTTATGGCATGTGCTTATCTGTGCATAAGTTTCCACTAGTAAATATTTTTATTAAATATTCATATTTTTTTATAATAGCAAAAAATAACGTAATAATAATATATGTATACAGGGTGGCCCACCACGAACTGCATCGATCTATATATGGAAAACTAAAAGTAGGAAAATTATGAAAATTTGGCACCTCACCAATGCCGATGGGCGCTGCTCAACTAAAATATTTTGGTGAAACTGGCACTTCTGGTTATACCGGAAGTCGATATCAACTTTCTTATCTCAAATGGAACACCCTGTATATTATTGCATTTTTGGATTCTAGGCATCATTTTGGAACAAAAACATGCAACATGTCCTATGTCTAAATCCAACCGTTTTTGAGATATTTGCATTTTTCCGGAAAAAAATACAGGTGCAGACCTAAAATCAATTAGCAATTTATACGAGGAAACCGCGAAATTTCAAAACGAATTTTTGGCATCGTGTAACAGAAGCCCTGACCTAGTGATCTCTGCTAAGAAATAAATCCGTTCTTATACAGGGTGTTCAAAAAATATGAATAAAAATTACATTCAAAATGTGTTTAAATCTTGAAATTTTCAAATGGAAACCCCCTTTTTTTTAAAGCGAGCTTATTCACCACTAAAAATGGTGACAACTTTGTGTAAGGTTTCCTATAGCTAAATGCAGTAATTTTCGATTAATTTACGAAAAACCCACTTTTCGCCCATAAAATGCGGGGTTTGCTTAACGCTTGGAAAATCATATTAGCCGTGGACCTTGAAAAGACAATCGCGGCTGAGGAAATGTCACTTGGTTTATAAATTATTGTCAACAATAATTACGGCGCGCTTAAATTACACAAACGAAGATTATTTAAATTTGTTTATTATCTACGGAGAATGCAACAAAGTAATATCAAGAACGTGCGATACATTTGGGGCTCGCTAGCCACAAAAAACAAAACCATCGCCAAACACAGTTAAAAAATAATACAAAATTTTAAATAGTGTGGATGTGTCAGAGAAAAATCACTTTTGTGGATAGCGAGCCCCAAATGTATCGCGCACGTTCTTAATATTACTTTGTTGCATAATAAACAAATTTAAATAATCTTCGTTTGTGTAATTTAAGCGCGCCGGCATTATTGTTGACAATAATTTATAAACCAAGTGACATTTCCTCAGCCGCGATTGTCTTTTCAACGTCCACGACTAATATGATTTTCCAAGCGTTAAGCAAACCCCGCATTTTATGGGCGAAAAGTGGGTTTTTCATAAATTAATCGAAAATTACTGCATTTAGGTATAGGAAACCTTACACAAAGTTGTCATCATTTTTAGTGGTGAATAAGATCGCATTAAAAAATGGGGATTTCCATTTGAAAATTTCGAGATTTAAGCACATTTTGAATGTAATTTTTATTCATATTTTATTTATTTCTCAGCAGAGATCACTAGGTCAGGGCTTCTGTTACACGATGCCAAAAATTCGTTTTGAAATTTCGCGGTTTCCTCGTATAAATTGCTAATTGACTTTAGGTCTCCATCTGTATTTTTTTTTTTTTGAAAAATGCAAATATCCTTAAAACGGTTGGATTTAGACATAGGACATGTTGCATGTTTTTGTTCCAAAATAATGCCTAGAATCCAAAAATTCAATAATATACAGGGTGTTCCATATGAGATAAGAAAGTTGATGTCGACTTCTGGTATAACCGGAAGTGCCAGATTCACCAAAATATTTTAGTTGAGCAGCGCCCATCGGCATTGACGAGGTGCCAAATTTTCAGAATATTCCTACTTTTATAGTTTTCCATATATAGATCGATGCAGTTCGTGGTGGGCCACCCTGTATAGCAAGTTAATATTGCACTGTCATCCAGTTCTGAGCTATGTTTACAGTTTCGAGTCTCTAGCTCATCGGGAAATTAGTATAAATTCAGTTGCAAAATTTGAGGAACAGACAAGAATGCGAGATAACAAAAAAATGTTAAAAATGGTATTTTGGCATACGAGTTTTGGGATACGAGTAAAACAACGAGGTGACCGCGATAAATGAATCGCCCCGTGCGCCATACCGTCTCAAAGGGCCGTCGAGGACGCGACAAGGCGCCTACGGCGGGAGGTCGCGATGCCGCCGATGCCGCTTCCGCTTCCGGAGCAAATCAATAACAGGACGGAGTCCGGCCGACGTCCTAGCGCCGGAATTTTATTTATGGGCGACGTCGTTCGATCATGCCCACGGGCGGGGCTGCGAGACGTGAGTTAGTGAGTTATGTCGCGCCTGCTGCCCTGTCGATATAAAAGGCGGATTGAAGGAAGCGAAACGCTCCTTATACCCAACACGGACAAAACTTGGTGCTCGGGACATCAAGGAAAAAATACACCGCAGGATAAAGGCTTATTATTAACAAACATGAAAATATTGTTGCATTAATATATATTTATTTAATATTCATATTGTTGCATTAATATTGTAGTGAA
Organism: Pseudeuparius sepicola; assembly: GCA_963920635.1. NCBI lineage: Eukaryota > Metazoa > Arthropoda > Insecta > Coleoptera > Anthribidae > Pseudeuparius > Pseudeuparius sepicola. The sequence goes on along the minus strand of OY987298.1, from coordinate 11,554,194 downwards.
TCTCAACAATCACTGTCCAAACTCGTTACCACCTTTGTTGTTTAGCCTTCAAAAATCACAAATAAACTTGTCGGATTACTGTCACTGTCCAAGAATATTCTTTCAGCTCTAAAATTCGCACAAAATCGCTTTCTAACCTTTTCCTCTCCCAGGCCCAATTCCCAGGGCTTATGTGCTCAAAAGGAAGACTGGAAAATACTCTAGAATATTCCTGGCCAACGATAGTTCACAAATCATAAAGTACTAGCAAATTTGCTAGAAAGTTATCGATGCTTTACAGGGAAAACAATGAATCTAAAGGAAAATGGGGCCCTGGGGGCCTCAGGCTAACAAAGATATGACGGAAAATGCCTCTAAATTAATTACAAACAAATATAAAACTGTAAGTAGAATACCAAAACTTAAAATTTATCTGCTAAATCTTTGAGTAGGTTAGAAAACCGTGCAGACATATTCCTTGAAAGCTGATATAACAACTTTAGAGGCATTTTTCGTTACAATATATATTTATTAAATATTCATATTTTTTATAATAACAAATAACATAATAATATTATATGTATATAGCAAGTTAATATTGCACTGTCGTCCAGTTCTGAGCTATGTTTACAGTTTAAAGTCTCTAGCTCAACGGGAAATTATTATAAATTCAGTTGCAAAGTTTCAGGACCAGACAAGAATTCGAGTTAACAAAAAATAATTGGTAAAAATGGTATTTTTGGGATACGAGTAAAACAACGAGGTGACCACGATAAATGAATCGCCCCGTACGCCATACCGTCTCAAATGGCCGTGGAGGACGCGACAAGGCGCCTACGTAGGGAGGTCGCGATGCCGCTTCCGCTTCCGGAGCAAATCAATAACAGGACGGAGTCCGGCCGACGTCCTAGCGCCGGAATTTTATTTATGGGCGACGTCGTTCAATCATTCCAACGGGCGGGGCTGCGAGACGTGAGTTAGTGAGTTATGTCGCGCCTGCTGCCCTGTCGATATAAAAGGCGGATTGAAGGAAGCGAAACGCTCCTTATACCCAACACGGACAAAACTTGGTGCTCGGGACATCAAGGAAAAAATACACCGCAGGATAAAGGCTTATTATTAACAAACATGAAAATATTGTTGCATTAATATATATTTATTTAATATTCATATTGTTGCATTAATATTGTAGTGAATCTCAACAATCACTGTCCAAACTCGTTACCACCTTTGTTGTTTAGCCTTCAAAAATCACAAATAAACTTGTCGGATTACTGTCACTGTCCAAGAATATTCTTTCAGCTCTAAAATTCGCACAAAATCGCTTTCTAACCTTTTCCTCTCCCAGGCCCAATTCCCAGGGCTTATGTGCTCAAAAGGAAGACTGGAAAATACTCTAGAATATTCCTGGCCAACGATAGTTCACAAATCATAAAGTACTAGCAAATTTGCTAGAAAGTTATCGATGCTTTACAGGGAAAACAATGAATCTAAAGGAAAATGGGGCCCTGGGGGCCTCAGGCTAACAAAGATATGACGGAAAATGCCTCTAAATTAATTACAAACAAATATAAAACTGTAAGTAGAATACCAAAACTTAAAATTTATCTGCTAAATCTTTGAGTAGGTTAGAAAACCGTGCAGACATATTCCTTGAAAGCTGATATAACAACTTTAGAGGCATTTTTCGTTACAATATATATTTATTAAATATTCATATTTTTTATAATAACAAATAACATAATAATATTATATGTATATAGCAAGTTAATATTGCACTGTCGTCCAGTTCTGAGCTATGTTTACAGTTTAAAGTCTCTAGCTCAACGGGAAATTATTATAAATTCAGTTGCAAAGTTTCAGGACCAGACAAGAATTCGAGTTAACAAAAAATAATTGGTAAAAATGGTATTTTTGGGATACGAGTAAAACAACGAGGTGACCACGATAAATGAATCGCCCCGTACGCCATACCGTCTCAAATGGCCGTGGAGGACGCGACAAGGCGCCTACGTAGGGAGGTCGCGATGCCGCTTCCGCTTCCGGAGCAAATCAATAACAGGACGGAGTCCGGCCGACGTCCTAGCGCCGGAATTTTATTTATGGGCGACGTCGTTCAATCATTCCAACGGGCGGGGCTGCGAGACGTGAGTTAGTGAGTTATGTCGCGCCTGCTGCCCTGTCGATATAAAAGGCGGATTGAAGGAAGCGAAACGCTCCTTATACCCAACACGGACAAAACTTGGTGCTCGGGACATCAAGGAAAAAATACACCCCAGGATAAAGGCTTATTAGGTATTATAGCCTGTTTTACATTGACAATTTCTTCATGAATTAATTCATTCAAAATTCATGAATTAATTCACGACAAGTTCTATTTTACACTGATGAAGAAATTGATGAATTTTGTTTGTCACCTTATGTCAGATTCTAGCGAATACCAACACAAGAGGATAAATAACAAAATAATTTTTCTGTGCTGCATTTCCCCTATAAGAACATATTTTCTAACCATATCCATCTTCATCCAAAGTTCTTTAACTACAGATTAAGTCTGGCTAGAAGAGTAGTTGAAAATGCATTTGGCATTTTAGCCAAACGATTTAGAGTTTTTTTACTACAATTAATTTGAATGTGGAAAAAGTGCAAACCATAACATTGGCATGTTGCACATTACATAATTTTTGAGACCCGAATGTCCTACTTCCATCCTAGAAGAACTTGATAAAGACTATATATATCAATTTGGACTTTCTTACCAAACATGCTCACTAAAACATGCTTGCGTTGCTGCCCAAGAGGAGTTTTGTGATTATTTCGTGAATGAGGGAGCTGTGCCTTGGCAGCGGAATACATAAATAAAACATATTGTAACATTTCACACACTTTTTATCTAAGTATATTATCTTTAAAACTATGTACTCTCCTCTTCCTCGTCTATAATGCCTCAAACAAAACCAGTATCAAAATATACCCTTCCTTGTGTTCAAATTTTCAATGTTAGTACTCCTGAAGTTCACGCAAAACTTGATGGAAAATAGAACATGCTCTAATTCGTGAAGTAACTTCATGAAGAAATTCATGAATTAATTCATGAAGAAATTGCCAGTGTGGTACACGACTTTTTATAATAATTTGTCCTTGAAGTGACATCATGAATTAATTCATGAAGAAATTGTCAATGTAAAACAGGCATAACAAACATTAAAATATTGTAACATTAATATTCAGGGTTTCCCAGCGAAAACTTGACCCCCCAAAAATTAGAAAACCGAAATATATTTGAAAATTCGCCGAGACCCGTCGATTTTTGTTTTTACAGTCAAGCCAACTCGATAATCGTGTTTTTGAAACGGTTTATTCTATCACGGAAAGGTTAGAAATTGTTGCAATTCGTGCTGTAGCTTTAGGCAATCATGATTTCGATAACAAATTGCAAAAATTTCTACCCTTTCCACGATAGAATAAAACCATTTCGAAAATACGTTTCCACCTTCAATAGCAGGCTGAAACTAACGATTTCGTGGTTACAAGTAAAGAAACGGGAACTTTTTTTGTGACAGTGACTTTTTGTTACATATTTTAAAAAGATATTTAGTGATATAAGGTTTGAATTCGTATGAACTTTTTTTGTTTTGCTTCAGCTTTTTCATTTGTGACTTTTTTGTAAACTGATCGACACGTCAATAAAAACTAGGTAATTTGGTCGTGTGTAGTAGATAATAGTTATTTATGTATCAAGGGAATTATAAGGGCCTTAATTATCGATGGCAAAGTTTGCGTCCCGAGGGCCTCAGGCCCGAGGGACAGCAATTGCCTGATAATAATAATTCATGCTCTAGGGAGATAATAAGTGATAATTGTGTGATTTAAATTAGTCTGCCCCAAAACTAGCAATCCAAATTCCTAAAAAGAGGAAAAGAGGCATTTTAAAAACCAATAATTTATCGAGGACGAAGAACATAATGTCGGGGACAAATACATAAATAGATAGATCAAATATCCATGATACTTAGTATCATGGCAAATGGCAAATGTCTATATTTACATAACTTGTAAGCAAGAATATTTACTACCTAATATAATATTAAAAATATATCACTTTACTCACCCCCCGTACTTTCACTATTCTATTCTCTGGTGAAAATAGATCTAAATTTTATATAATATCAGTGCAACACATCTATTGTCTCCATAATAGGAAGATTGTTGAAATAAGCTTTTTCCAAGCTCCATTCCATACTTTCTGTATCTTATTATTAAACTTCGAACTAAATGAAAAATATGTTTTCAAATAAACAAAATATGTATATGGAAATACTGTGGGATTCAAGTACTTACATTATTTATTTATAAAAGATATTAATGGGTACTTTGTCTCTAATAATAGGGACACTTGAAGCAAGCAGTTTTATTCTTAGAATCCAGTCTCGTCCAGCAGATAGCAGGTAACCATACTTTAAGCTGTCATTCTGTGATATACTGCCGGCCGCCGGCCCACAAACCACTAACTAATTAGGTACCCTGAAGTTGCCGCACGCGGTTTTGGTACAGACCCATGGATAAATTATGATGTCGGTAAAGAAGATTACTACTACTTTAAATATCTCAAAATTCTAAGATTTTGGATAACAGTAAAATTGGGCCAAAACCCAAACATCCAAAAAAAAGTTCTTTCTAGCGCGAAATAATTCCATACCCTCCTAAGAGTTAGTACTAAAAAGTTACACCACCACCACCGTCGGGTTTCGGGGGGAGGGGGTGAAAAGGGCAGGAAATTCTTATTTTTCACAGTTTTGCGTGAATATCTAGTAAACTATGAGGTTTAGCGCAAACGTCGTCCTATACGCAAATGATACACATTAAATTCCTAACAAGAATGGTTATATACAGAATTATGGTAAAGTGAACGGTTTCCATGACATGGAGGGGTAAAGATTTCTTTGTTTTTATTTCACGTAGTTTTTGTTGAAAAAAACTTAAAATGATTACAGTATAAATTAGTAACTGAATAATGTATGTAGAATATATATAGATATATCTATGCATATATAGATACATATTTCACCCATAGATTGTTATTTTTTGTCACAACATAACCTCATAAGTATATAGGTATGACTGTAAATATGTCCAATACAAGTTAGTAGCCTTAGTTAATTTGTACTCACTTTTTGCCCTAATTCATTATAGCGTTCTGATTTCCATTCGTTCTTTTATGTCAAATCATCCCCATAATTTGTCCTTAGCTTGTAAAAATGAGAAAGTCATGAATGGGAAGCTCATGTTGCTCATACTGAAAAAATGGGAGAGAAATCAAAATGATACAAAAGGTTATAAGTTTTAGGTGAATCGTTAGTTGCGTTATCAGTCAGCACCAAATAGTTCACTCGGGCTGGTGAGAGGAAACAAATCTTCGTGTTCTTCGTCCACTTGAGAATCATCATTTAAATCGTCGTCGATGATTACAGTATCTCTATTGAGACATGCAAGTCCTAAGCAATTGCTGCACATACTTGAACAATTGAGACCACTTCTTCGACACTCGCAGTTTTGGACGCATCCATCTCTGCAGAAGCATACGATGAGGATTGTTTGATATATATTTTCTTGCTTTTCACATGAGCTTCCTATTCATGACTTTCTCATTTTTACAAGCTAAGGACAAATTATGGGGATGATTTGACATAAAAGAACGAATGGAAATCAGAACGCTATAATGAATGAGGGCAAAAAGTGAATACAAATTAACTAAGGCTACTAACTTGTATTGGACATATTTACAGTCATATACGTATGAGGTTATGTTGTGACAAAAAATAACAATCTATGGGTGTAATATGTATCTATATATGCATAGATATAACTATATATATTCTACATACATTATTCAGTTACTAATTTATACTGTAATCATTTTAAGTTTTTTCAACAAAAACTACGTGAAATAAAAACAAAGAAATCTTTACCCCTCCATATCATGGAAACCGTTCACTTTACCGTAATTCTGTATATAACAATTCTTGTTCGGAATTTAATTTATATCATTTGCGTATAGGATGACGTTTGCGCTAAACCTCATAGTTTACTAGATATTCACGCAAAACTGTGAAAAATAAGAATTTCCTGCCCTTTTCACCCCCTCCCCCCGAAACCCGACGCTGGTGGTGATGTAACTTTTTAGTACTAACTCTTAGGAGGGTATGGAACTATTTCGCCCTAGAAAGGACTTTTTTGGATGTTTGGGTTTGGCCTAATTCTGTGTTGGTTTTACTGTACTATATTTATCTTGGACGACGGGCTTTTAAGGAACTAGATGACTGTAGTTCACCATTGCAATCATCAAATTAATTTTCAAAATTTAATCGTACTAGCCCATTAGATGTCCGAGAACCGGTTCAGAAATGTTGTCGGTACAAGCCCGATGTTTCACCCCCTTCCTTAGAGACAACACCCCAATACCCCACACACTCTCAGCTGAGGCTAGCCTCGAGTGTGGCAGGCCGCACGCGGCCTGTTAAGGAACACTTAGGGCGCCAATTAAGAGTCCTTCCTGAAACTTCCCCAGAATTGGCGCTCCCTTAAGTAAGTCTAGACTCGTCGACACGCCAGCGTCGACCTACTAACATCCATCTCGTATCGATCCTCAACGAAACGGTGCGAGAAATAGGACTAGATAATAATTTATTATTAGATCGTTGTTCCGTTAAAAGCATATCTAGCCCAAGTAACATTTTCGATTAACTTTAGCAACCATTAGTTTTATAACAGCTTTGTAATAGTAATAATAGCAACTAAAGGTTTCTAAAGTTTTATAAGTGCCTTCTAGATGACCGGTTACTGATAGGTTATGATCACGAACTATTGTTTGTAACCTTTTTAATAAAACCTCGAGTTCCAAAAGTTTTATAACCGAGTAATATAATGGTCTTGGAAACTACCTTATAAAACCTGTATAGCGCTAGGTTTTATAGAGGTAACTCTAAACATCTTTCTGTTCCTTCTGCGAAATAACTTCTAAGAGCTATAGTTCTATAATGGTCTTCTCCAAATCAGTTAAAAAACCTTAAGTATAATATCAATCCCCAAAAAAATGATTTCGATCTACGCATGTCCCATAACATGGGGGATATTTATACTCTTATTATACATTATACATTACATTACATAAATTCTTCTGTAGTCCCAGTCTCTTATAATAAGACCATAAAATAACAGAACTTTGACTTTAACGGTAAACAACAATAACTAAATAAAAACACAAAACAGGCGTTGAATAATGGTTATTCATTTTATCCACTGTCACTTATATTTTCTCTTCCCTATTTCCACAATTTATCTCTTTAAAATAGGTGTCCGAATAATATGTAATAATTATTGTCGCTATGTGAGTGGATATATTAAGAACACAAATATATTTCCTGCATAATATCATAATTTAGGTACACCTATGTACCTTTACACAGTATATTTTTTAAGAAAGATGTCTCTACACTCTATTCAAACTAAATGCAAGTGGCGCGTAAACATTTACACGATGGAAGCACGTGAACAATTCTGAGGGCTAATACGAGGCAGGGCCGCATTAAGGACGATCTCTATGAATTTTATAATATAAAATATTAAAATTATAAGCCCCAGTATTAAGAACTTTAAAAACAAACTTTTATGGCACACGTAGTCATTCACTTACCTGCAAATTTCTACTATTAACACAAATCGTAGCTCCAACAATTAAAAACAGCGAAAGAATCATATCGGAAAAAATAAAGTTCCACTTGCAACTCAATACACCTCTGTAAGAAACACAGACTCGCCGCACTCGCCCGCCGGGCCAGACTTTATTGCCGGCTAGCCAATAGCAAGCCGATCACGTGCGTGTCACGCTCTAGCCATGCAGCAACTTGTGTTTATGTTTCACCTGCGTTTAGTTTGAATAGACCTTAGTTATATTTTGTCTCGAACGCAAGATCGTGCCATGAAACCAGGCGAGAGATGTTACAAGGGACACGATCAACAAACAAGAGGATCCTGTCGCAGAGCGTCGTTATCCTCCAGCAGCTCGTAACTTGGTTGGTCACGTGTATTCTTGGGTAATTAACACATATTAAGGGATGTTATTGCTTGAGAATACACGTAGCTGACAAGTGGCAACATCATCAGTGGGTATGTGTCTGCAAACAACACGGGAATGTGAATGGTGAGTGAGGTTTTGTGTCCTAAGTTTATGCAATTACCCAATAACCGGTGATCCTCTCTGATATTTTTTATTTTGCTGTTGATTTTAATAATGTTTTGTTCATTTTATAAAAATGATATAATAAACTAAATCTACAATTAGGTGTTTTTACAGCTGGTTTTATACTTATAACAAATTATTTTAACATTCCAACAACACAAATCATTATGCTCAGATTTTTCTGTGTCTTTTGCTTCAAGTTTACTGAGTGGAAGGTTTGAACGTGTTTTGAAATCTTTGAATAAAGAATCCCAGGAAAAAGCATGTTTGGGATTATGCGCGACCTAGTCGTGAAATCAGAATCTACAATACAGGCAAAAAATTATAAGGAACTTTTATGTCCTTAAGTTTAGGAGTCCATCATAATAGGTATAGCAATTCTAATTTTAAATTTCCAATTATGAAGAAGTAGTACCTACACAAACGCCTATGCCACTTTGGTGCATGACCTCAAAAGTTAATTTAAATTGCAAAATTACTTACCGATGGATTATTATCCTCAAATATTTTAGTTTTGGCAGTCAGGGAAGTGCCACAAGCCGCACAGCTAAGCATAATAATTCGGAAAAGTATTCAAGTACCACATACTGTCAGATATCAAAATATTGTGTCAAAACTTGGCTCCTACACAAGGCTATCTCCGTATCACTTATTTTATAATGCCCATATATAGAGCTTTAAATCCTTCCTGAGATTTTTTATTCAAAGTTTGAAATTCATGTTTTAATTTCTATAAGGTATACAGTGTTTCTCAAATAAAGTGTAAAGTCACATTGTCTAGTTTTTGAGATGAGAAGGCCAACTAAAAACCAGGGTTTTTTTGGGAATAGGAATCTTGCTTTAAAATTGACATAGGGTGTTGATGGCAAAAAATTTTTTTTTCGAAAAAAAAAACCATTTGAATGCATTAGGATCAAAAATAATAAAATCTGTTCATTACAGTAATTTAAATATCACTTCCGGTTTAACCGAACGTAAATAAATATTTTAAGCTAACCTATATCATTTCCTTGATATGTTAGAAAGATAACTAATGTAAAATGCAATAAAGCCAAGTTTTCAGTGAAAAAGCTTGTAATAGGTAATAGCTCAATTTTAATTACCTATATTTAACCCATTTAAGTAAATTAATGTTGAGATTAACCAATTTTTTCATATACCTACAAAATGTACCTAATATTTTTGTTGTATTACGACTTTCTCGTAATTTTTCATAATTTGTCACCTCATCTTTGCTTAGAAATTATTGTTGATTCTTAAAGTAGGTACATTTATTTGTATCCTCACATACAATGAAACTGACGCAAGAACAGTTAAAATCAATAATAGAATAGAAAAAGTTATTAGAGCATAATAACTTACTGATATTGCGTAAGCCGCCCTTGGCAGGGGGGGTCCTGCCAAAAATTTTAATAAGAAAATCCTCTCAATACGTTGTAAGGCTAAGTAAATATGTAGCATTATGGGATATCCTGTATACATTGAAACATACTATAATACCTCATTTTTCGTTATTTGAATTAGAAGATAATTGTTTCCCTTAACTAGGTAATAATTGTTACTAAAACCTAAAAGCATTAAATATACAGGGTGAGTTTTTTCGATGCCCACTATGACGATCTCGGAAACTAGCAGAGCTAGAACAAAGGTTAAATGGGTAAAGAATTGCAGTTTTGAATGCTCAATATGATGCCCCTTTTGTATTTTTAAAAAAGTTCATGGCTCACTAGATATTTTGAAAAGAGTGATTTTTTGCTATTTCATCAGATCTCTGTAGCTGCGTTATTTCCGATTATACAGAAAAACTGTATGGACAAAAGTTGTGGATAATTTTGGGCTTAATAAGATAATCTGATCAAATTTTTTATGTTGTTTGTGCTTTTTGAGATATGACATAAACTTGTGTTTTTTTTTAATGTAAATCATAGTTGGCCGTGGCCTTATCAAATCGGCCATTTTTTGAGCTTTCCAAAGATTTAATACCCGGCATAGTTATTATAAAAAATAAAATAAATTTTCACATAGACAGCCATAGATTGTTTTCATAATTATGTTCTATTTTATAATTAGACATACTTCAAACTTTCTAATATTTTGTTTTTAGCTGGTAACGAAATGTAACAAAATGAAGCAAAATGAAACAAAAATTAAAAAACTAAAATTCAAATTATTATTATTAAGTATTATTAAGGTCACCTTTTAACATAAAAAAGGTGTTCAAACAATCCACCATTATTATATATGCAAATATTGCATCGTTTTAAAACTGAATTTGTCGCCTTTCTTAGAGACCGCCTGTCAATACTGGCAATTGCTTCTAAAACAGAAGTTCTTAATTCAACAATTGCCTCATACATTTTGTACCTACTGTTCCCCACAAAAAGAAATCCAAAACAGACAAATCGGGGGATCGGGGCTGCCAGGAAATAGGTCTATTTCTCCCTATCCAACTATATGGATAGAACGGATCTAGATAATTTCTTACGGGCAAATAGTTTTAAGTATGTCTTATTCTAAAATAGAACGTCGTAATTATGAAAATATTCCATGGCTGACTATGAAAATTTAAAAAAATCAGAAAATTAGCCATAGCTATTTTATTTTTTATAATAACTATGCCGAGTATTATATTTTTTGGAAAGCTCAAAAAATGGCCGATTTGATAAGGCCACGGCCAACTATGATTTACATTAAAAAAAAACACAAGTTTATGTCATATCTCAAAAAGCACAAACAACATAAAAAATTTGATCAGATTATCTTATTAAGCCCAAAATTATCCACAACTTTTGTCCATACAGTTTTTCTGTATAATCGGAAATAACGCAGCTACAGAGATCTGATGAAATAGCAAAAAATCACTCTTTTCAAAATATCTAGTGAGCCATGAACTTTTTTAAAAATCCAAAAGGGGCATTAAGGTGATCATTCAAAACTACAATTCTTTCCCCATTTAACCTTTGTTCTAGCTCTGCTAATTTCCGAGATCCCCATAGTGAGCATCGAAAAAAACTCACCCTGTAGATTTATAGACATACTCTAGCTGGTCTAAGTTATAATCCCCAAGTAAATGAAATGGTAATGAAGTCTGTACATTTCTCTCTATAAAATAAATCTCCCAACCGGCGAACAGCTCATTTCGCTCTTGCACAACTGGCGGATGATTCGACCATAAAAATTATGTGAAAGCACTTATTATAAAAGCAATTTCATTTTAAGCAGGCTATGCAACATCAGAGCTTACATTTTTATGCTGTAGAAATTACCTTACGTAATTTGTATGTTTCAAATATATAAAAAGAAGTAAAAATGTCTTTTTCATATTATACAGGGTGTCCCAGAATCAGTAAAATATTTTTTATCTTGCTTTAGGCGAATGAAGTTTTGTATACCTACACTAGTCTCTTATTGATATATTGGAACAATTAAAATCAAATGAACTGTACGGATGCCTTATAAAGTTAACTTTATGATACAGTTTTGCTTACATGAAGTTACTCTACTGTAAATTATACTATTATCTTCTGTCAATGCCAAAGTTGCTATTTAAATAGTAAATCAGAGTTTCGCCTACATACTTTATAATGCATTCACCCACGCCTATACACAAACAAAGGCTTTATTAGACTTGTAATATTATTATTATTATTGTTATGTGATTCATCAATAAAGCCTTAATTTATGCAGTTGTAACAAAAATACAGCTTTATTTACGATTTCCGGATATATAAGTCAGAATTTCTGAACTGATATCTCGACGGGATATTTTGTAGAAGCGTACCCGTTCCTGATGTCTTTCGGTTGTTCTACAGTCTGCAGACGATATTTCAGTATCGAACTATATCCAACTTTCGTGTAATCGGATTGGAAACTCTATAATCCTATTCTCTGTAAGTAGCTATTTGGAATTCAATTTATTATAAATAACTTTCTAGGGCTTTAAAGTAGGTGTAACAAGCTGTTTGCGAGTAGATATAGCTGCAAGGCATTTTGGTTATGTGAAATAAGATGATGTAGGGAAATATACAGGGTGGTTCATAGCTATTCGGGATATTATATTAAGGGCGTACTGTTGCCATAAAAATACTACAAAAAGTGTTCAAATTGGCTTCATAAAACTTAGGTATACAGTGTGGTCATTTAAGTGTGCAACATATGTTTTTTTTTTATTAATTGCACACCGAAAATACAAATATTCCCGGAAGTTGGTGCATGTTCGATAATCATATTAGGCGCACTTAGAATGGCTGCAAGTCAAACAACGTCCGGGGTAGGTAAAAAAAAAATATATAAATAAAAATAAAAATTGTGCAAGAGTAAAGTACCCTTATTTCAAAAAATTCAGCAAAATGTTAATAAGAAAAGTTGTCTAGAAATAAAAGTTATGCCTAAATACCTAGCCTCCTAAGAAAAAATATATTTTTTGAAAAACAATAATTTCCTCAAAAAAAAATTGTTTTAATATTCACCCTAAACAATTTCATAAATCAATCAAAATTAAATCAATTCCTCATAACTTCAAGCATATTTGTATACTTAACTTAGATTTTTAAATTTTTAGAGAATCACAAGCCTTATGTTTGTTGCAACGATATTAAACAAAACTTTAAAATTTATGCAAAAATTCTTCTGAACAAGGTAAAACATTAGTAATGATAATGTGTATATTAAAAAACTCTCATTTAAGCTGCAAAATTTTTATTTTAAATGTTTATTAATAAACAATTTTTTCTTAGGAGGCTATGTTTTGGCATTTTGGCGTAGCTTTTAATTCTAAACAACTTTTCTTAATAACCTTTTGCTGAATTTTTTGAAATAAGGGTACTTTACTCTTGTACAATTTTTATATTTTTGACCTACCCTGTATGCTGTTGAACTTGCAACCATTCTAAGTGCACCTAATATGATTATTGAACATGCATCAACTTTCGGCAATATCTGTATTTTGGTTATGCAATTAATAAAAAAAAGTCCCATATGTTGCCCACTTAAATGACCACACTGTATAGCAGAAAAATAATTATAAATAAATACATATTTGAAAATTGATTTTCCTAGAAATAAAACGTAAATTTTTTAATATGAATTTTTTGCTTCACTTTGAAGCAAAAATATACCCTGAAAAGATATAGTTTTGAATCGCCCTTTATTTTGTAATATTTATCACGAAATGCTTTATTTCGAAGTAGTTCTATGTTCTACCTAGTATTTATTATATTTGAGAAACTAATTGGAAGGCTCGTTAGTAAAATACTAGTAAACTAATTTGGATTAGGTATTTGCTTTTAGTCCATATACTGAGGAGACATCTGATATGTTAAATGTTTACAATGTACCTATCTATTATTACATAATATTATTACATAATATTATTACCTATAAGTTAGTAAATTTAAACATCCGTTCAGATAAAAAGATAACAACATTACATTTCCATTAATTTAGAAACTACAGATAATATTATAAATGGATGTTTAAATTCTCCTCTAAAAAGTGCCTCAATAACGTCTCAGTTAGACACGTCTATCTTTATTTTTATCTGGGCCTCGGTGGCGACGTTCGTAGCGTTGCGAACTTTTTAACTGCATGTTTTCTGCCTTCGAATGACCTTAGTTCGATTCGGGGTTGGGGTAGAGCGAATGCAACATGTCTTTAGAAAAACTTCGCTGATGGGTAAAATGTAGATTCACCGTAGTGCTCCTTAATAGCTCTTTTCTACGACTGTAAAGGAATGGCCTCATTGTATGATCGTTTTTAATTGAGAAATGTAGTACCTACATTGTACACGGTTTTGGGCAACCGGTGCGGGAATGTTGTTGTGCACGGGTTGCCATAGTAACCAGTGCGGGAATATCACTGTGCACGGGTCCGCAAGTAAATGTTGACTAAAGTAGTAGGAGGCCATGGAAAACAAAGGCGACTAAACGCGGGGAACGCTAAATGTGACAGTTCAGCGTTATTAATTTGTGTCTGTTTGCATTCATTTTAAAAGTGAAAATATCAATTAGTTACTAGTAATTTATAAAAAAAAATGAAAAGTTCCAGCGATAATGGGTTACAATAATTGACACCACCTCATATTTTGGAGGCGGCAAATCAAACTGCCGAAAATTTAATACCACAAATTTCGAAGGAGAAGTATGAGAATACATATAGACTGTTTATGGATTGGAGGAATGCACAAAAAGCCAATTCATTTTCTGAAAATGTTTTAATGGCATATTTTGGCGAAATATCCAAAAAATTTAATCCATCAACTTTATTTGCACAATATTCGATGTTACGTAGGTACTACATTAAACATCAAAAACGGTATCGATATTGCAAAATATGCAAAATTAAGGGCATTTTTAAAAAGGCAATCAGATGGTTACAGTCCAAAAAAGTCAAAAACTATCACTTCGGATAGATTTTTAAAGGATGCACCAGATAGTCAATATCTATTAACAAAGGTAGGTTAACACTTTTGTCCTTATTAGATAGGTACCTACTTGTCCCCACGGTGATATTTCCATTTTCTATCACTTCTGGCCACAGAGATATTTGTAAAAACAGGAAAACCTCCAAAAATATATTTTTCAGGTTGTATTAGTTATGGGAGTTATGGGGGCTTGCCGGCGAGATGAATTATATAAGCTGCGATCTAACAACATTAAAGATTTGAACTCGGCCATTTTAGTTGACTTGCCAAACACGAAAACAAAAGTATCTAGAAAATTTACCATAACAGGAGAGTTTTATTACATCGTGAAAAAATATATTCAACTTCGTCCACATAATGTTCATGATTCCTTTTTTTTTGTAAATTATCAGAAAGGTAAATGCACTACACAAAGAGTAGGTATAAATAAAATAGGAAATGTAAGTAAACAAATTGCCAAATATTTACACCTTCCGAATCCTCAATTGTATACCGGACACAGTTTTCGACGATCTTCTGCGACAATACTAATAGATGCAGGTGAGGATATAACATCACTTAAAAGGCATGGTGGTTGGAGGTCAACTGCTGTGGCGGAAGGTTATATTGACGAGTCAATAAAAAAGAATCAGGTAACGGATACAATTTTAAAATCCATTACAACATCACCAAAAAGTGATGCTCCATTTACAGAAACTGAAACATTTCAAGATATTAGAAATATTGAAACGAGAAATGCAAATTCTCCGAAAATGATTTTTAATAATTGTAGCAACATAACATTCAATATTCGTAATAACAAATAGATGTAGACATAAGAAATAATTTTGTTAATATTCGAAATAAATAAATGTAAAAAAAAACTAAAATGTGTCAAACTTTGTACTTGAACTTACTTGAATTTTGAAAAATACTATGGTTTAGTAAATATTACTCAATTTGTACTAGAAAGTTTTAAAAATGTGTACTTACAGTCACCTCGCAAGAAATTTCCATGATATGCAGCGTAGTTTGTTGTTAAAAAAATACTGAAAACATGAAAATATGTACCTAAATCATTCGGGGCCATAGAAATATTACAATAAAAGAGCACTTATTAAACCGTGGCATTTTTCCAAATTCTTACAAAGTAGGCTTAAACTAATCAACTTTGCCCCCAAATATCATAAAAAAAATTCGGTAACTCTTGAAACAAAAAAGTTACAAGCGAAGAAGTTTCGTCAATTTTCGGGTTTTTCAAACATATCTCGGAAAGTAGGCCATGGACCTCAAATGTGTTTTTACTCAAAATTAGCACAACAAAAAAGCATTTTTTCTTTCAAATAAAGTTCCCCGAAAAATTCATATTTGTCGAGTTATTTTCGAGTGGCCCTCCGTCAATAGACACCCTGTAGGTATATGTACAGTCGTAGAAAAAGTATAGTGTAAAACTCATATGCCTTGCAGCACTCGCCTGCGGCTCGTGCCGCAAACTGTCATACTCGTGGGAAATGAGTGTCATTCCGTGCTTGTTTTACAATATACTATTTCTGTGTGATTTACTAATTGCCCTATCCTCACTGGGACTACTACGATTTTCCATAATACTTGAGCGAATTCCATATCCTAGTTCCATCGGGAAAAAATCGACCCTAGACGCACTAATTGAAATGATGCCTAAATAATAGTAATTGCCACCCTTCCCCCGCACATGTGGTTACTTCTGGGGTACCTCTATAGTTTGGAGTATTGTGAGGCTGAGCAATATTATTATTATTCATTAATAAAAATAAAAACGAACATTTGAAATTTCAGGTTTTCTAGATGTTGCAACCTATGAATTTTCTCTACAGCACATTATTATTGGCTCCCACAGAGCAACCCCATTTAACTTAACAAATCATTTTAGCCCCGTCATGTAAACTTTTAATTACGCCTTTTTCCAACAATTATCGAGATATCTACTGGTACTAGCTAGTCGCTATTGGTTTTCTATACTATCTGATTTTAGTAGATATAACATCTAAGGGAGGTTAATAATAATTATTACTTTCTAATTCTAGGGTAAATTGATTAGAAGGTTTGTAATGTAACTGCCTAAAATATTCAGTGACTTGTCAACAGCGACATGTGTAAAAAGAATGACCACATCAAAGCTAACTGAGATATATTTATCCTGAAATGGATGTTTCCTAATTTTTATAAAAAAAAATATTGCTGTTTAGGTACTTTCCTGGCAATTCAACAGTAGCGTACGATTTAAAAAGTTAAAAAGAAATATAATTTAATTATTATTATTTAAAAATATGAGTTTTTTCGATGACAACTAGGGGGATCTCGGAAACTAGCAGATGAGCTAGAGCAAAGGTTAAGTGGGGAAATAATTGCGGTTTTGAATGCTCAATCTAATGCCCCTTTTAGATTTTTAAAAAAAGTTCATGGATCACTAGATATTTTGAAAAGAGTGATTTTTTGATATTTTATCAGATCTCTGTAGCTCCGATATTTCTGATTATACAAAAAAACTGTAAAGACAAAAATTGTGGATAATTTTGGGCTTAATAAGATTATCTTATCCAATTTTTTATGTTGCTTGTGATTTTTGAGATATGACATAAAACTTGTGTTTTTTAAATGTAAATTATAGCTGGCTGTGGCCTTATCAAATAAGTCATTTTTTGAGTTTTCCAAAAATATAATACTAGGCATACTTTATTTTGTACTGTTCTGTACTGTTCCCCACAAAAAGAAATCCAAAACAGCCAAATCGGGGGATCGGGGCGGCCATAGGAAATAGGTCTATTTCTCCCTATCCAACTATTTGGATAGAGCTGATCTAGGTAATTTCTTACGGGCAAATAATTATGTGGTGGAGCTCCATCATGATAATTTTTGTGCATATAGGTTTTCTGTATAATCAGAAATAACGGAGCTACAGAGATCTGATGAAATAGTAAAAAATTACTCTTTTCAAAATATCTAGTGAGCCATGAACTTTTTTAAAAATCCAAAAGGGCATTCAATACTACAATTCTTTCCCCATTTAACATTTATTCTAGCTCTGATAGTTTCCGAGATCCCCATAGTGGTGATCGAACAAAACCCACCCTGTATTATCAATTCCTATTAATCATCAATTATTGATAAAAAATTGGTAGGTGGATATCTGGACATAATCATATATTTTCTAAAGCTGTATAAATAATGGACCACAGGGTCCAAAAGAAAAGGGAAGAAAGACTATTTCTCTCTAAAAATGGGGGTTCTTTCCATTTTTAGACATTTGCTTCTGAGAAGAAAGAACTATTTTGCAAGCAGAAGTTTTGTGAAGAATAATTTTTTGCAAAAAGTCCAAAATAAATTATTTGCCCCCGTTTTTATTAACTCAATCCGAGGACATACTGTACATATATGCTTCCAGACCGCGTTCTGACGAACAGGCTTTCTCTTTGTAAGTAATTTTGTTCGGTTTCAATAATTGTTCTCACCCTTAATAATTTCTCAATGTTAAACTCTCAACTTTATCCGGAACACGTTTTCATCCTCATTAGGCGCGAGGGTCCTGGCACGGGTTCTTCCTCAATTAGGCCAGGGAAAATAGAATTTGACCTAGAAAAAAATATTAAGTGCAATTTGTTTTACCATATCAAAGTTATAAGTAAATATGTTGGTAGAAACCAAAAATTAAACATTTTGAAAAAACAGGACCTTGAGTTACCTCAAAAAACGCCTATTTTTCGTTAGAAATTTCGAGCAAAAATGTTAACTGGATTTTTTTAGACTCTTTAGGTAAAAAGACTTCCCTTGCGAACATATATTAAGAAATTAAACATTTTAAGAATATGGAAGTACCTAACTTAGATCGACAAAGAGGGATAAAAATCGGATACTTTTCTATTTCGGCAAAAGGCGAAAATATTAACTACGTTTTTATGGCAGATGGTCATTCCCTTTTACAAATAGAATGTAACTTATATAAAATTAAACATTTATCTGAGCCGCATGTACGTCAGCTGTCACTTCTCATTGGTATAGACCAGGCAAAAATATTAACTGTTTTTTTTTTTGTTTAACTTTTTACAATATAACTATATTGAATCATATATAGCGAAATTAAACATTTATTTACGGCGCATATAGGTCAACTGTCACTTGTCATTTCTTTAGGATAGCAAAAATATTAACTGTTTTTTTTTGTTTAACTTTTTACAATATAACTATATTAAGTAACATATAGCGAAATCAAACATTTATTTATGGCGCATGTAGGTCAACTGTTATTTGTCATTTCAAAATACTTCCGTTACCAATTTTTGTTTAATTTCAAAAAATTTAACAAGACTTAATATCCACCTACAAAGTTTAACAAAAATCAGCCAGTTAATAATTTTGGTCTAATAAAAGACAGCTTCAAATTTCTTTAAAATGCGATTTCCGGCGAAACAATAATATGTTTAATTTCAGAACAAACTGTTAATACTTGATTTTTAAGGTAATTATAAATAATAAAAACGCAGTTAATATTTTTGCCCAACAAAATATTACGCAAAATGTCATTTTTACATCATTCGGATACTTGCGCAAACGTAATCTGTTTAATTTATCAATCTCAACTTTATAATATACCTTACTTACTAATAAATGCAGCTTGAATTATTCGCAGTTAATATTTATGCCGTCATTATTACAACAAGAAACTGTATTTTTCCAAAAAAACGCCCACACGCGTATATTTATTTTGTATAAAAAACAATTCTGGCGTTCATTTATTACCAATATTTTGTGATGGCATTAAAAAAATGCGGTTATGAATTTTGTCTATATAGGTTTCGTTATTTTTTACCGTAATAATTTCCCTGGCCTAAATGGTATCCTCATCCTCAGAGGCGGGTGGACTTTTACTTTAAACTATATTAGACGGCATTTTGAAATTTGTCAGGTCGACTCTTCTAGTTATACTAGAACTCTAGCCACCGCCAAACTCCCAAACAAACAAACTATATGCGTATACTTAGTTGTTCGTGATTCCTCGACCGGCGGTCCCGCATTTATGTGCACTGGAACCCCGAGGAAAACAGACCCGGGCCACCCCGGGCTGACGGCCGCGGGGCCGGCCGACCGCCGCCGCCAACTGCGCGGAACGAAAGTAATTAGGCCACACATCAAAGCCGGCGGGGGCGCGGTCGAAATCCAGAGGGCCGGGACCGGCCACGGCCTGCGGCGATGCGGCGCGAAAATCCGGGGCCTGACCCGAATCCGAGAGATGGCGTCCCCGACTTCGTGTTGGTGTGCCAGACCGCAGACCTGGACCAAAATATAAAATAAAAACATGCAGATATGTCTGTGCAGGGTGTCCCAAAACTCGACGCCCCAGGGTTGTTATTGGCAAACAAAAACAGCCAGTAAAAATTTGACTTGTGGGTTTCCTGTAGGACCACTCGAGCTTGCTTTTGGGACAAAAAGATAGTTTTTCGGAATTTGGGAAAAATACAGTGCGGCCCATTTGGAATGGGATACTTGACGAAATTTTACAAACTTAAGAAAACAATTCCTGGACAATGTTAAAAAGGCAATTTGGCAACATGGCGATATCACTGAAGTGTTCTGAGACATTATAATGCCCCGTGAAACCACGTTTAGTCAAGAAGTGTTTTTTCGTAAATTATCAATTACGGGCTCAGTACCTCTAAGCACTATGACGCCTTCATAAAAGCGCCTTCAAGATGGTCCCTAGCCCCAAGTATGGGGTAATACTTTATTATTACTGCAACATACAAACCTTTGCAGTTTTCTCAGACGAATTTCGGTAGACGTGAAGATCGGATTATTAGATCCATGAAAGCATCAAATTTCGGCAAATTATAGGATTGCCATTTCACGTAATCCTTGTCCATGATAATTTACCCACACTACACAACACGATAACTACACAAACAATATAATAATAAATAAGAATAAAACTATAATAAATCGCACAGATATCTACTGAGGTTTTGATTGAGCGGCATACGGAATGACAGCACCACTGGACGTCGGATGCCGTGGTTTGGGTCGGACAAAAAATAAAAATTTTACAGAGTTGTCTCCATTCCAAACGGGCCACACTTTATACGATAAGTATTCAGATTCAGACTTTAATAATGCGGAAATATTCGTGTATGTGGCAACTCAACCGCCCACCCAAACCACGGCATCCGACGTCCAGTGGTGCTGTCATTCCGTATGCCGCTCAATCAAAACCTCAGTAGATATCTGTGCGATTTATTATAGTTTTATTCTTATTTATTATTATATTGTTTGTGTAGTTATCGTGTTGTGTAGTGTTGGTAAATTATCATGGTCAAGGATTACGTGAAATGGCAATCCTATAATTTGCCGAAATTTGATGCTTTCATGGATCTAATAATCCGATCTTCACGTCTACCGAAATTCGTCTGAGAAAACTGCAAAGGTTTGTATGTTGCAGTAATAATAAAGTATTACCCCATACTTGGGGCTAGGGACCATCTTGAAGGCGCTTTTATGAAGGCGTCATAGTGCTTAGAGGTACTGAGCCCGTAATTGATAATTTACGAAAAAACACTTCTTGACTAAACGCGGTTTCACGGGGCATTATAATGTCTCAGAACACTTCAGTCAAACGAATCTACCTAGAAAAGTTCTGTTAATATAACAAAACTGCGAAATATTGACAGCAAAGAGTACCTACTGGTTAATAATAATAATAATATATATAATAATAATATAGCATTTATTGCCCAACAGGTAACCCCCATTTACAGGACAAGTATATAATAAAGAGTAAGATAATCACATATGCATATTAGGTACTAATAAACTATACATAAAAGACTACATAAAGAAAGCAGGATAAAGAAGCAATATAAAAAAGTAATATAAAAACCCGGATATAAGTGACAAAACATTACAGTGAAAAAAGGCAAATAATTATGGTGTATACACAGAACACAGAAAAAGTTTAAAAAGTGAAGTTGTCTAAATTATCAGCAGCCTCTCTTAGAATTACATTCAGATTATGAAAATTAATATCACAGTGTTCACTCAGCTTATTAAAGTTATCACACATTAAAAACAAAGGTGTTCTAAAAAATAAATTTGTTCTCGCTCTATCACAATAAAAAGTGTTTGAGTTGCGAGTTCTAATGATAGATGGAACATAAAAATTAATTTGAGAGACGAGATCACATGCATCTATCTCGTTATGCAGAATCTTATGCAAAAACTTCAGTGCTGCACATTTCCTTCTCAAATCTAAGGACTGAATCTGAAACCTAGTTGTTAGCTCAACATATGGAGTACCCATCGCGGGATATATTCCGTCTACCCTAAAAGCCAAAAATTTTAGAAACTTTTTCTGTACGCGTTCAATGGCTACTTTATGGCATCTATAAAATGGACACCATATGATTGAGGCATATTCAAGTTTAGAGCGAACAAAAGCTGAGAACAAGACTAACAAAGGACTGAATTGTGTGAAAGTACGACAATTTCTTACTATGAAGCCATATGCCTTAGAGGCCTGGGTAACCTTCCATGAAATATGGTCGACAAACGACAACTTTGAGTCAAAAATGACACCTAAATCCTTCACTGAATCGCAACGAGAAAGAGCACATCCGGAAACACTATAGTTGTGTGCCAAAGTCGATTGTTTTTTAGTATAGCTCAAGACTTTACATTTAGCAATATTCAAGTGAAACCGGTTTTCGTTGCACCACTGATGAATACGATCAAGATCAAGCTGTAAGTGTATGCAATCCTCAATGGTATTAACCTCGGCATATAATTTTAGATCATCAGCAAATAGCACTCTACCACAACTGAGCGAGTTCGCAATATCATCAACAAACAAGAGAAACAATAAGGGTCCCAGATTCGAGCCCTGTGGGACACCTGATTTTGGAGTATATTCAAACGAGTGAAATCCGTTATAGAAAACAGACTGTTTACGCTGATCAAGGTAATTGCACAACAAGGCCAATGCAGAGGAATTAAGACCATACATATTAATCTTCTCTATGAGTATACCATGATCAAGTCTATCGAACGCTTTCGCAAAATCAGTGTATATTACATCAACTTGCTTTTGTTTGTCAAGACGGCTCGCTACAAATTGAGTGAAGCATGTTAAATTCGTGACAGTGGATCTCTTTGACAGAAATCCATGTTGATGTGGGGAAAGGACATTGCGTACAGATGGATAAATTCTGTTATACAAAACGACTTCAAAAACCTTGGCAAAGTTCGACAAAATAGATATAGGCCGATAATTTCGCACATCAGAAGGATCACCAGACTTCAAAACCGGGCACACCCTTGACATCTTCCAAATGTCAGGGAAGGTGTTGCTGCTAGTAGCTAAATTAAACAATGTAAGTAGTGGAGCCGAAAGAACACCAATGCAGTCTTTAACTAGAAAGGAGGGAATAGAGTCCGGACCGGAAGTTAACTTATTTTTCAATTTCGATGATGCAATAATTATTTCCCGCTCCGTAATGCCTGCAAAATCGATACTGGAAGAGTCGCCCAACACAAAGTCCCCACGTCCGGTGCCACCAACATGTGGCACAACAAACACGCTCTCAAAGTAACTTGCAAAACCATCAACTATACCTGTAGGGGAGTCAAAAGTTACGTCATTAAGTCTCATCTCACCAGGTATCCTCGTTGAATTATTCTTAGAGTGTACAAATGCCCAAAAACTCTGAAGATCAAACGAAACAGATGCCTGGACTTGTTCTAAATAACGGTGATATGCAACTGAGATAAGTTGTTTTACCAATAACCTCAATCTTCTGAACTCATCGAGAAATACATTATTCCTATTTGCTTTATATTTCTTAAAAACCTTTGCCTTCAGTTTTATAGTACTAATTATTTCGGCAGTGTACCAGGATGGGTATTTATGGCTGAAATTTTTGAACTTGGGAACACACTTGTCAAAAATTCGGTTTATATAACTATAAAAACTATTTACTGCCTGATTTACATCATTAATACCATCCAAGAAGGACCAGTCTGCCTGAAGAAAAGCCTGATAAAGATCAGGATAATTAGCCTTGCGAAAATTATAGGAACTATCATCATTGCGTGAAGGAAAGGCCTCCAGTTTATGAGCAAGGTCTTCAATACTTATTTCCAATGCTGGATGATATAGTGCTTCCTCAGGTACCAGAGGCGCATTGTCCCTTGACACAGCACAGTTAAAGTTAGATATGACCAAATCAAGCAATCTATTCATTCCATTGAGAACGCCATTGAATTGGCGCATGTTAAGAAAACTTAACAGGCCATGAACTGCATTGACTTTTCTGTCTGAATTATCTGAGTGGACAAAGTGTGAACAATTAAAATCACCCAGTAAAATGACATTCCCTGACTGCAAAAACTGAACCTCTTCAATAGCTTCACAAAACAACTCAAAAACGTCAACAGATACAGATGGTGGGATATAGACAACAACGATATAAAAACATTTGAAATCAATCATACATTTACAGATTATAACATCAATTAGAGGAAAGCTATTGTCTAGTTCCGGTACATCCATAACTTTACATTGTATAACATGTTTCATGGCTAAAAGCACTCCACCACCGCACTGCTCATTGACGACATTGAATTTTCGATCCTTCCGAAAGATTACATACTGGCTTGGAAACAGTTCACTACTAAGGATATCCGGATGCAGGTTTGTTTCGCATAATGCCAAAATGTCATAATCACAAGCACTAATAGACGACGAAAAAATGTGAAACTTCGATCGAAGCCCACGAACGTTTTGAAAATAAATTAGTAAGTTGGAGGAGTTACTGCTGGGCCTGATTAGTTTTCCGAAACAATTTTTGGGATACCATTTACGTATTTAATTCGTAAGTTAGATTCACCTGAGTTTAGTCGCTCCTGTAATTCATCCTTTAGTTTTCTGTAGTAGGACTGCTGCCGTACGGTACGATCATAAGAAATGGATATCTTGTCCTTGAATTGAGAATTTCTAAGCGCTTTGCTATTTCGGATGAGATCAACAACATGTTGATCACAGTCTAACTGAATTTTTATGGGCCTACATTTACCTTCAACAGGTCGACCAAGTCGGAAAGGCTTAATCTCATCGACATTAAAATTCGGTTTCAAAACATATAACACATCCTTGACAGCTCTCTTATCGGCAGACCTCTGATCTGCATCAGACTCGTTCTGGTTCTGCTCAGGAATACCAAACAATACAATATTTTTACGTCTCTTTGCACGTTCATCAACCTCAGCAACGATTTCCTCGAACAAAGTATCTTGGTTCACAGATGTATTGTCTACGTTAATCGATTTTAGCTCTTGGATATCCTCCTGAAGCTTCATTATAATGGCTTTCAAATCCTTTATATCGCTTCCAAGCGATCTGCAGGACCTACAAGACCAGTCATAGCCCTTGTTGGAGTTGAGCATTCGAACCTCTGCCGACGTAATATCAACACAAGAGTTTTTAAACTGCTTCTTACAAACAGAACACTTTATCATAGAAATAGCATCATATGATTTATTGCAGCAAGCACAAACCACCGATACTGGAGCCATGTAGTTAGATTAATATCAATCCAGCTGAATTTTAAAGTTTCAAGTCAACTCAAAACAATGGACCGCCCATGCAGATTGTCCCGACCCAGTCTTGTATTTTAAACAAAAAAGAACAGCACAGCACGCTATTCGGAGCAAAAACAGCCACAAAACCCGTACATACGCCGATTACGATGGTACTTTTACATGTAAGACTTACTGTCGCTGCCAGGTAGTCAGTGGAGGGATCTCGGGAAATTTATCTGCTTGGAGACTGCTCAAATCGAAGTGGTAACAAACAGGAGCTCAAAAACACATCTGGCGCAGACAAACAGCTCGGACATTAAACGAGACGAGACAAGACGTTAAACTGGTAAAAAACGTAAATAGTTATAAAGCTGGATTTAAAATGTGGGACATTTTAAACGTCAGAAACTGACATACATACAACCACAGAATACCCCTTACAAGAGGCTATAGGGGGCCATGATCAGCTGATAATAGCCGTCGGAGGACAAATATTTACATTTGTTTAAAGTGCTAAATGCATCAATTTCAGTAAGATACTGTTTAAGATGTCTTATTTTTGTTGTGTTGTTAATAAATTAAGGGTGCTAAAGAAATCGAGATAGCGTTAGTTTTACACGAATTCCAAGAGTGTTGAGCTTTAAATATAAAAACGCCAAAATTTTCTCTATCCAAAGAAAGAAATAGATAATTGCTACAAAAAGTCAACATTTCATAACAAGAAGCAACATTAAAGCCTTCTTGCATATTATGTTCAAAACATTTTATAACCTTTTTCAAAACATATTAAGTTTTTATTTATAAGTAGCTGTCGCTTCTTGGAGATTTTGAGCTTGTACATTTATAACCTAATCACTTCATTGTCTACAGGGTGTTTAAAAAAAAACAGTTTCGAGGGCTGAAAAATAATGCGCAAAGTTCACATAGAGGTGGGGTCAAAAACGCATGCCTAAACCGATACAAGGTGGCGAAATTTAAATTTTATTTTATATTTTTCCAAATGACTTTTTAACGAATCGACAGATTACCCCGAAATCTGGTAACTGGGAGTGTCCGAGAAGGGAACGGTTTCACTTAGAAAAGCCAGAAACCAGCAAGGGAAGAAAGGACAACAAGGAAAGAACCATTGTTTTGGTGATCAAAAATCCCTTAAAGTTCATACCTTGTGGTAGAAAAACTACACCAGGGGCAATAATATATTTAGGCTCAAAACTTCTGTTTGAGATACTGTAATTTGAACTGACCATCATTTTCTGCATTTACTGAAGGCTTTTTTCATTTTGAAGTCATCGTCAGTTAATGTTACTGTACACAGAAAGCCGATTGTCTTGAAAACCAAAAGTATGCGATCTGATAACTACTTCACCAAAGGATGTTTTGACACCACTCAAGGTCCCTAACTTGGTCACGGGAAATGCATATAACTTTGCACATTTCAGAATCCTTAAAAA
Organism: Pseudeuparius sepicola; assembly: GCA_963920635.1. Lineage (NCBI taxonomy): Eukaryota > Metazoa > Arthropoda > Insecta > Coleoptera > Anthribidae > Pseudeuparius > Pseudeuparius sepicola. Next base: position 11,527,526 of record OY987298.1, on the reverse strand, counting down.
CTGTCTCATCGATGTATACAATTTTGTGATGTGATCGATTCGTCCCTTCCTGTAATAGTTATTTATGTACCAAGGCACTGAAGTTCGACTTGTTATGACTCATGTGAAATTTAGTTGCCGAGGCCTCTGGCCGAGGCAAATAAACCACATGAGTCATAAAAAGAACTTCAGTGCCGAGGTACATATTATATATATATTTTTTGAAATCAGAAAAAATGTTTTATTAGTCAAGAAAATAATCATAAGGGATCACCCGTCCATGAACCAACTGCGCGCGGAGTTGCTTGACTTTGACGATCGCTCTACTTAGGACAAGTATGATAAGACACGGCGCCTTCGAACAGACAAACCAAACCGCTGCTTGTTGTGCAGCCTCCATAACAAATCTATTGTCTCTATTGATATTCAAACCTACTAAAATATTTATACTGAAAGATTGGGCTGCTATAGGTAACAATTTCGCAATGTGTACTAAAAGTTAAATGGGCCTTTTCTGGCCGGGTTTTGAATATTTGGTCACTTTTGACGCGCGATGGCTCCGCGTCTGGCGTTTGATGTTTACATCTCGCCAAGGCCTACTTATTGAAAAAATCGTACGATAATTGGCTACTTCATTGCCGATTTCAAGAAAATAAAGTTTTTAAAACGCCAGGCCGAACCATATTTGCTCTCCCGGCCGAACAATTTCCTCTGGCGGCGAATCGCGTTTGGGCGGGATCAGAGGCCGGGAAGCCGGCTGCCACGCCGGGATCTTCCGGGTAAATCCGGGAGCCCGGATATAACGGTTTTGACAGGCGGGGGCGCGAGTCGCAGACCTTAAAAGAATCCGGTTTACGCCGATACGCAAAAAGGAGGAGAGCCTGCAGCCGTGACGGAGGAGGCACCTGGGAACGCTCTAACCGGAAGGGATATAGCAGAAGAGGCAGGTATGTATCTGTTGCTTTTAGAATTCGAAAAGATACGAATAGGGGAGAGTGGGGTAAGTTGACGATGCTAAGCAAGAAAATTAATTAAACCGGAAACATTTGAGATATAGGGATATTTTGTGTTATTCTGTTAATAGTATGTCTTTAAGCCATAGAATACCCGTGTGGATTAAAATAATTTTTATTATAAATTAACATAAATTGTGTTTTAAAAAATAATGCAAATTCGTCATCTTACCCTACTAGATGGGTAAGATGACTACCAAAGGAGGGTAAGATGACTAACTAACACAAATCACATACAAAGTCATTTAGGCCACTATAGTAGCTGCATTGTTCATGCCACCACATATGGCAACGTCTGCAACAAATCTAAAAATTCTATTGGGGGCTCCTGATATACTTCGTTACAACGTGGACAGCTAATCTGCTCTTCAGTTTCTTTTACTGGAGTCACTGGTGTTACAATAATATATTTGGAATTTATTTTTTTAGATTTATTATTGCATGTTATGTCTTATTTTCTTCTTTTATTTTCTTCTTTATCTTTTATTATATTTTCTTTTTCTTCAAGCTAGCTGTTGTTTAATGGGTGTACTTGTTATTATACTAGCTGTCATTTTCTTTCCTGGTCTTTCCTATTTCAGCTTTTGGAAACGGTCTTATTCTTTGAAGTAATATTTCTCCATCCAAAGGCTCACTAGTTCTGCTTGGCCCAGCTATAGCCTCATTTCAGTCACCTGCTTGCCACATATATATTTCTTAACCTGCAATAACTTTTTATTTCCACAAACTGTCTGTAAATTCACATTTTCAGCTATTTTCGGAACTGGAATATCTGACACACGATCTGTCTCATTTTTGGAAATTGTTTTGTCATTCACAAAATTAATTAGCGGTATATCATCCTCAGGTTCATAGTCTAAATCTAATGGACCACCAGGAGGTGCCCTTTCGGTAGTTTCAGCAGAGACAAAATCATTTTCGTCGAATACGAATGGATCAAATGATTGTATGCCGCATTTTTTGGAACCATTTGTTTATATTTAAAAAATTAAGGGGTAAGATGACTAACAGAAGGGTAAGTTGACGAATTCCTCAACTTACCCGGGCCATCTTACCCGTTGAGGTTATGTTGAGTATTATTTGGAAAATTTGCATAATTTCTACAATCTATTTTAATCAAAACATGAATCAATACATCCTTCTAAACATGCCACAATTAGTTTTGCTCTTACCTTAATATATCGCGCGAGAACCGTTAAGAGGGGGTTGCCGACAGCGAAAGTGACGTTAGATTTCGTATTTTTTTAAGTTGTACAGCATAAAATCTAATAACATTTTACCTGGCAAAAATTTAGTACAAACATCTCCGTCTTCATTTTAATCATAAGATCTTAAAAGCATATGCACTCACGGGCGTAGCCAGGATTTAGTTTTGGGGGGGGGGTTTAGTTTGAGAAGTAAATAAAACAACAAAAATATACTTATATGAAATTTAATATCTATATATCCATCCGAAAAACTACGACATATATTTATAAAGTTCTTAACTTGAAATGAAATGGATAAATTAATTTCGTTCCTCTGCGCTAAATCTAAAACCATTAAAGAAGAAATCTTCGGCTTTTTCTTTTAAATATATCTACTACTTCATCTGCATGAATTTCTGTTCCATAGTGAATGTTCATTAGAGCCAAACCATTAAGTCTGTTTTCACTTGTAGTGTTTCGTAAATAGTTTTTCAGTCTCCTTAGGCTCGAGAAAGACCTCTCTGGGGTAGCAGTGGATACAGGAATGGTAGCCAAGATTTGTAGTAATGTGTAAATATTAGGATAAAGGTTTTTATCGCACATATCTAGGCATTCCAAACTAGATTTCGGGGTAGGCAGTCTTCTTATCAGCATGCAAGGTAGCTGAAGCTTTGATAGCTAAATCCAAATTTGTTTCTTTATTAGAAACCCCTTGACCTTGACTACACCATTTTTTCCAGTAGTCCATACCTTTAGGTTTACCACCCTTCCTTTTTTTCCCCTCCATTTTTCGACAGTAATAATGATTCACGTCTCTATCCTTAACAAGGATAGATAATATTAGGTAATATTTTGCTTATTTCGGGGGGGGGGGGGGGTTTGATTAAAATGAAGACAGAGTTGTTTGTACTAAATTTTTGCCAGGTAAAATGTTATTAGATTTTATGCTATACAACTTAAAAAAATACGAAATCTAACGTCACTTTCGCTGTCGGCAACCCCCTCTTAACAAATAAAGCACAAGTATTGTAGCGGGTTTCACATTTTTACAAAATGTCATTGATATATGTTTTGGTCGATGCGGACACTTCCAAAACTATGTATGTTACTTCGACTACTGTAACAGAGATGGCGCCAGATGCACAAGTTCAGATCGACACAATGGGGACCATTTTGAGGACTTTCGTCATCTTACCCGCTTCGTCAACTTACCCCACTCTCCTCTAAACCTAGTCGATATAAGTGATATCCCGGATGCATATTTACGTTTCCTATACGGTCCACGCTACTAGTTGCGGCAGCCAGCTAGGAAACGTAACGCGCTCTGATTACTCCGTTTCCTAGACGGTAAGCGCAACGCTAATGTACCTGCAAAGAAAGTGGCACCTAGAAAGCATGCAGAGTACTCGTTTGCGCTAGCCGTATAGGAGACGGAAAGCAGGTCCCTCCTCCGTTTCGTACACAAATTCTTAGATACTAAATACTCTTAGGTATATTATATACATGACCACAAGGTTTCAGTAGCAGAAGCTTACAGCTATAGCTACCTAATCATTAAAATGTATCTGTTGATACACTTATTTATTTGCCATTTACCTGTTATTTGCAAATAATATAAGCTTGATGTGTTGATGTGTTTGTTGCTGTTATGACAGTCCAATCTACCTTTTTTGCATAAAAGCCGGCATTTATTAATATAGCGTTGCGCTTACCGTCTAGGAAACGAAGCGATCAGAGCGCGTTACGTTTCCTAGCTGGCTGTAAATTAAATATGCGCATCCCGGATAGGTATAGGTAGGTATTAGGTGTAGATGTACGTTTTAGATTCCTATTATTTAGTTCGCACAATAGGGTAGGTAGGTACTTGGCGAAATTTTACAAAGTTTATAAAACAATTCCTGGACACTTGCCTAAGACCCTACGAATATTATACAGGGTGTCCGGTAAGTACCACCTAATCTCTCGGAAGCATACAGGGGAGGTCAAATACAGTGCCCCTTAACGGAGATACAGGGCCCCAAAAGAGTTCTTAGCGATTTACTTTTTTGGCTCTAACTTTTGAACCGACTTGTATAATTTAATGAAGTTTTAATAGTTTATGTTGGCCATAAAGACTCATAAAACCATTCTACCGTAGATGTTTCACATCGTCAGGGAAGTCAGTAACGGACTTGCCACCACACTCGTTGGGCCAAATTTTTGACAGGTGTCATTTTACAGAGCTGAAAACTGTTTTTTTAAATACTTTGGTCATTGCTCTTTAAAAAAGGTACTCTTCATTTCTTTCGACCAAATGAGCCGTTTTCGAAAAAATTAAGTTTTTTAACACGTTTACACAATTAACGAGTGCTTGTCCATAAAGGTACGGAACCCTAATTTAATTTATGGTGAAGCGCTGTCCAACTCTTCGAAGGCAAGAAGACTTTATGCTGAAAGATTTCCAGCTCGAAAACCTTTCAAAGGGTTGATCGGAGCTTAATTAATTTACAATGTTATTAAAACACAAAAATAATGAAAACGTTTAAATGTTATTTTGGCAAATGTTCAATATGAGCTCCACGTACTTCAATACATTTTCTTAGTCTTCGAATATTTTCCCGCTGCACTGCAAATAATATTCCGGCATTATTACGAACTTCGTTAGAATGCTGTGTTATTCTCGCTAGTAGTTCTTCTCTAGTATTTACTGGTGTTGAATAAACTAGTTGTTTTAGATGTCCCCAAAAGTAAAAGTCTAAAGGATTTAGATCAGGCGACCTTGGTGGCCATAAAACAGGGCCACCTCGACCTATCCATCGAGGGCCAAAAACGTTAGTTAAGTGTTGACGTACTATACGGTTAAAATGAGGTGGAGCACCATCATGCATGTACCACATTTGCATTCTTCTATCAAGAGGTACGTCTTCCAATAAATTATTTAAATTTTGCTGCAAAAATTGCAAATAAAGCTCACCATTAAGTCTTCCTTCCAAAACAAATGGACCTATAAGGTTAGTTCCGATGATGCCCGCCCACACATTTACCATAAACCGTTGTTGGTGTTTGTTTTGAATGATGGCGTGCGGATTTTCATCAGCCCAAAAATGTAAATTGTGTGAGTTTATTATGCCATCTCTTGTAAAACCGGCTTCATCGGTAAACAAAATAAGGTTAGAAAAATTTAGATTTAGGTTATGTTGCTGTATAAACCAGTTGCAGTATTTTGAACGTGATACGGGTGCAATAACTGTTCTCTTAGAGTTTCGTGTGCAACCCATTTTGTAGCATTGTTTTGTGCCGCGAGCTTTCTTACGCTGCTTGAAGGGTTGTCAGTAATATCTTGCAAAATTTGTTCCTCTACGTGAGGGTGTCGTGCGCTCCTGGGAGGTCCCTCACCTCCACGTCTCGGCAAAAATGACCCTGAATAAAAAATTTCACAAATTAATTCGTTAACTCGAATAATTACTTTCTAATCATCTTTTACCTGTTTCCCTTAAGCTCCGATCAACCCTTTGAAAGGTTTTTGGACTTGGCAATGTTCGAGCTGGAAATCTTTCAGCATAAAGTCTTCTTGCCTTCGAAGAGTTGGACCGCGCTTCACCATAAATTAAATCAATATCAGCATATTCTGCGTAAGAATATTCTTCCATTTTTAAAATTTATTTTTTACTTGAAGGCGGTTTTGACAAGTTCCGTCAATAGTAGGTAATTCATTAAACAATAACCACCTTTTTACCTAATTGTGTTTAGCATTAGTAACTTTTGAGTGTTATACAAAAACTTAATTTTTTCGAAAACGGCTCATTTGGTCTAAAGAAATGAAGAGTACCTTTTTTAAAGAGCAATGACCAAAGTATTTAAAAAAAAACAGTTTTCAGCTCTGTAAAATGACACCTGTCAAAAATTTGGCCCAACGAGTGTGGTGGCAAGTCCGTTCCTGACTTCCCTGACGATGTGAAACATCTAAGGTAGTATGGTTTTATGAGTCTTTATGGCCAACATAAACTATTAAAATTTCATTAAATTATACAAGTCGGTTCAAAAGTTAGAGCCAAAAAAGTAAATCGCTAAGTACTCTTTCCCGGCCCTGTATCTCCGTTAAGGGGCACAGTAGGAATTTTTTTCCTTTGACAAACTAGGGTTATTTTGACCTCCCCTGTATGCTTCCGAGAGATTAGGAGGTACTTACCGGACACCCTGTATAAACTCCTGGACAAAATTAACGCACCACTCGTACTTTTCTCGATATTTTTTATATTTGTATATGTAAGCCGTGGACCTTGTTTGACAATTGTTATTTAAGCTAACTATAGTATCACATAGGTAACCTTGTTTTGGCAGTAATTCGTATTAAACCTCGTTTTAGACTAAAACTGTGATTTGTTTTAAAGTGCTGATTAAAGCAAAGTGTCTGTGAGAAGCAAACTTTCGATTGTGATTGTTTTTATGGCATGCGTGTTGGGAAGTTCATTTGCGAGTAAATCAAGTAAGGAAAATGATCCGCCAAAGAAATTTGTCAATTGAGGATGCAGTGCGAGCATCGACTCTCCTGGATGAAGGATATTCAACGAGATATGTTGCTGGTTTGTTAGGAAGACATCAGTCCAGCATCTCCCGCATAATGAGACGGTCTCGTACCATCGAAGACCAGGGCAAGGGCGAAAACGTTACACTAATCAAATTTGATCATTTTAGAACAATTAAAAATATTGTCCAATAGTACCATATTGGAGTTAAAATGTTAGTATATTTTTTTGCATAGCAACATAGCTTGAAGTAATAACTTATGTCTATGATCTCCAAGCCTTTCCAGCTGAAAAATTTTGTACAAGGTTATCTAAAAATCACAAAACTACAGTGCTATAATTAAAAACTAAATGTTTTAAAGAGGTATAGACTCTTTCGCACTGAGCTACTCAATATTCAGTTAAATGCTGCATATTTTCCTAAAGTATCAAATATGGACATTGTTACCTATTTAATGCTTACAATAGGCTATTATACGAAGCAACAAAAATGCTTCATAAACGTAAATTATTACACCTGATTACAATTGAACTTGAGTGAATTATTGAGATAAGTATTTAACCAAGATTTAAATGCCTTCAAATATTTGTTAGTGGACTAATCCTGTAGAAAATAATTTGCAGCGGTTTCAGAGAATGAATCATTGCCACCATCACTTGCGTGGATATTATTATTAATAAAGAGGAAAGGAACCCAATTAGTATGCAAGTCGTCTTCCTAAAGCGTAAAAAACTCTATTTAAAATGAAACAAAATGTATTAAAAATAATACCTGTAATAAAATGTTTTGAACATGTACGAGAAAACTTTAATTTTTCATAATACGAGTATGTTATGAAATCTGCTATTTTTATAACAGTTAATCCATTTATATTTTTTGATAGAGGAAAGTCCCCATCAGCGTTTTCATGTTTAAAGCTCAAAACAATTGAAATTTTGGTAAAACTAACATTTTCCTAATTTTAAACAGCGCAAAGACATTCTGGATGTAAGGCCTTTTTTCCAAAAATGAATTTTTCAGGAAGAGTCAAGTCAACTGGACCATCTTTATGGCATACATCTGCTCTAAACTTTTTTCTTGGATATGAAGACGTTTAACCGCGGATAATTATTTGTACATAATTATTTTTTGATAGTGTATACTTGTTATACAGGGTATCCGGGAATTATGAGCAAACCAATTTTAATTTTATAGATAATAGTCTCATAAAATCTCATATCAAGGTTCGTTATTAACTATGCCGTAGATGTAGCTAATCGGTTCCATAAATTCATAAATAAATTAAATTTAAATAAACAATTTTTTTTAATATATCACGTTTTAAAAAAGGACTAAAAGTATAGGTAATAGAATAATGTAAAAAATTGACCACAAAGTATAAAACAATTTTTCCCAGCCACATAAAGATTCTAAAAATTGGAGGGACATGCAATGGATAATAGTATGAGTGTTGAGGATTTTTTGCTGTCGTTGAGAAAACATTTAGGTACAGTGCAATACAATAATAATTTATTGTTAGTGACTTAAGTGCATGCATCAATTATTTATTTATTGCATACGCCCCACGATTTTTGAATAGTTATTTATGTACCAAGGCACTGAAGTTCAACTTTTTATGACTAATGTGGAATTTACTTGCCGAGGCCTCTGGCCGAGGCAAATAAACCACATGAGTCATAAAAAGAACTTCAGTGCCGAGGTACATATTAATTTTTTTTTAATCGAAAAAAAAATGTTTTATTAGGCAAGAAAATAATAATAAGGAATCACCGGTCCATGAACCGATTACGCGCGGCGCTGCTTGACTTTGACGACCGCTCTACCTAGATCAAGTATGACAAGACACGGCGCCTTCGAACAGAAAAACCAAACTGCTGCTTGTTGTGCAGCCTCCATTACAAATCTATTGATATTCAAACCTACTAAAATATTTATACTGCAAGACTGCGGTGCTATAGGTAACAGGTTCGCAATGTGTACAAAAAGTTAAATGGGCCTTTATTGGCCGGGTTTTGAATATTTGGTCACTTTTGACGGGCGATGTCTCCGCGTCTGACGTTTGATGTTTACATCTCGCCAAGGCCTACTTGTTGAAAAATCGTACAATAATGGAATATTTCAGTGCCGATTTCTGAGCTTTTAATGACGATTTTGGGACACTTCACTGCCGATTTCAAGAAAAATTATTTTGTAATTATAGCCAACAGTTAAAATATATGCCTTGTATGTGTGGTGCAAAGCAGAAAAATTCATACCTTGTATACCTAACTATACTAACTGTTTCATATCCTGTATCTTGAAAACAAATATGCAACGGGGCCAAGTTTATCAGGAAAAGTTTTTGCTTGGAATTTTGACCAAAGAAGGCATTTTTTCTCTTTGAACCAAACTTTCAAACTGATATTTTTATAGACACTGAAATAAATTTAAAAAATCAACTTTTGAGCGAAACGGTGATAAGTTAGACAAATCTAACAAAAGGACATTTTTTATTCGCAAAAAGTTACATCTATGCCACTGGATATTATGACATTTTATGAGACTCATAGTATTTAGTAGTTGTTCCATGTGCCATGAACAAAATATTTTTAGACATTAAGAAAATGTTTAAGTTCACTTGCTTTTTTATTTTGAGAGATATATCTATTTATATCTATCGATGTAATAACGAAAAATATTTGTTTCAAACAAGAGAGTAATATAGTGAAACTCCAAAATGTTTAGGAGCCTTTTCAAAGTTTACTGATTATATTTTCGAAATAAAGAATTTCAGGAAAATCGTAAATGCTCCTAAATATTTTGGAGTTTCACTATGTTACTCTCTTGTTTAAAACAAATATTTTTTGTTATTACATCGATTATCTATCTTTATCAAGAGATCCACAAATTCGAGTTAAATAAATTTAGTATAAAATTTGAAAACGGAATTTTTCAAAAACGGAAAAAGATAATGCCACAAAGTTTAACATCATTTTAATTGCCTTGATGAGCAGATGACAAAAATGCAAAAATATATAGGGTGTTCCATTTAAAAAACATAAGTTTAGTTTGCCCCTCTTTTTCTAAACACCCTATATAAAATGCAATAAAACCGCAAAAAAATTAATAAAATTCTCTACAAAATGCTTTTTTATTCGTGTTTATAGCTCAAAAAATGAAAAAGTTAGTGGGGGGTCAAATATTACAAGGTGTCCCAGTTAACAGGATAAGCCCGATTTACTCGGTAATTTTAAAGACAAATTGAGGGTTGAAAAACTAAACTTGTGTAGAATTTTCCGAGGAATTCGAATATGACGTAAAACTTAATACACAGGGTGTTGTGAAAAAGTTATTATTTCAAATATACCCTTTTCCAAAAAATTGCGAAGTTGGATTTTAACACAGAATATTAGCAATGAGTATACAGGGAGTAACAAGAAAGAGTCTGTTTTCATTTCTGAATTCTGGTTTGACCGCGGAAGTGAGCATCACTTGGTCAGTTTTTTTAAACACCCTGTATATTTTGGATTTTGTGGGATTCCTTTCTTCTTCTAATTCCAAGTATATATTATAGTTTTACATATATATAGCCCTAGAAGAACCAAGCAGTGATTTGTTTATTTTTTTACCTACCTAAAAATATCGTCAATTTTTAAAAATTTTCATCTTTGCATGAAATGGCAAAAATATATTGTAAGAGATTAGAGATATAAAACTATATATCGTTAGAATTGGGAGAAGAGAATGAACTTAAAAAACGCAAAATATACAGGGTGTCTAGAAAATCTGACCAAGTGATGCTCGCTTCCGGTCAAATAGGAAGTCAGAAATGAAAACAGACAATTTTTTGTTTTAATGTTTGGCAAAATAAATTTTTTAGTTTGGTTGTTGTTCTCCATGTCGTTGAATATTTCATAATGCTGAGAGATTCGATTTTCAGAAGATTTGTAGAGAATGGCTGAGATGAACTAGAAGCAGCAACCTTTGTCACCTTGCCAAAAAATCTTATTATATTATATTTTCGTCTGCACGTAGTTTGACATAGTGTTATAAGTAAAGGGCGGATTATATGCAAATTGCATATATATGCATTTTTTTGCATATTTTATTCGATTTCGCAAAACATTGCATATTTCTGGAAAAACTATATTTTTGTGGATATTTGCATGTTTTTCCTATATTTATTTATAGATATAAGTAAGATATAACCAAGATTATGAGAGCCCAGAGACAACTCGCAGTGTGTAGTGCAAAGTCAAGAAATCCTGAAAAATGCTGATGTAGCTCACCAACTTGTTTTTATTAAAGTTAATTTTAGTTTTATTCCATAGATTATAACCGTTCATTAGAAAGTAGAAGATATTATCGAAGAATTTTTTTGAAATAACTAGCTCCCCCCCCCCAACTTTACATTCTGATTATGCCACTGGGTGCTACTGTAGAAAAGAATGAAGGGTTCAAATCTTTAATGGCAGTAAAGAGTATTTTTGATGGTAAATCATCCAACGAAGTTGCACCTTGGCCTTATCCCTTACTTTCCAAATTAAAGTATGTATTGTCCTATTACTTCGCAGATGTTGAGAGAAGCTTTTCTATATACAAACATATTTATATAGAATACACTATACAATACAATTTTAAATTAAAATGTTTTTATAATTATAGGTATTTTACGAGGTATTTTATGTATCTGATTTCCTTTCATTTTTCTTAAAATAAACCTTTCCTCTAAAATCAGTTTTGGTGGTTTTAAGGTATTTCTACATGTAAAATAAATGCATATTATAGCATATTTGGCAAAATAAATGCATATTATTGCATATTTTAAATAAAAATGATGCATATATTATATGCGCATATTTCGATTGAAATTAAATGCATATATTCCGCCCTTTAGTTATAAGTTACGTTCAAAAAATTGTCTATTAAGTAAATTGTAAGCGATCATTAATACAAACATCGAGGCCAACGATAAAGACAGGCCATAGCGGTAACGCATAATCGCGTAGTCACGTGACCACCTTAGCCCTATATAATAAAAAGCATTTTTGGAGATAAGTAGAAAAAACAAATTTCGTAACAATTTGGCGAGTTTTGTTTCATATATTACATTGCGGGTTTTGAGCATCCAGGCTTTATCTAATTGGTTTTTCAAAATTTTCAACCTGCCTCGGCTGTTTTGGGCTCAGCAGGCACTGCACTCAAATATTTTGGCACATTCTTAAAAATTGTTGGGACAGCACCTTCCTTTAGCTTAGGTGATATTCTCAATATATAGATATTTTCCTCCCACAACACATTTCTACACTTTAATTGTTTCACTTTCTTGAAAATGTGTTAGCCACACATACTTAAGGGTTTTTAAAAAATTAGTTCTCAGTTTTTGACGCAAATTTTCATCCCGAGGCAAAACAAATGTTGTTATGGTGACATTTTCTTCCTGGCTTTTGTAATATGTATAAATATAATATAAACAGACCCAATATTTGGTATTTGGGTTACTTTTTACGAATAAAAATGAAAACTCACCTCAGTATACTGTAAATATTGACTAGGTCCCAGTTGATCGGCAGCGTGGAAGGCCGAATAGGAACCGTATCTGGGCGTGGGTCGACAACGAAAATCCTCTAGTTCGTTACAACATTGATTTATTTCGCACAAGATGAATGGTGAATACGAAATACACAAACCCGAACGTGGTCAACGGGAACGGCTTCCAGCCACCCAGACCGTCTGAACTCGCGGATCTTCCGTAAGCAGTTCACTCGTCTGTGTCTCAGGCTCCACTGTCCATTGAGTCCATTCCGGGGGAAGAATTCCCCTTACAGCGCTCACGCGTCGGCGCGAGCGGCACCAATACTCCTGGACGGCACGGCTCCCACCCAGAGGCCAGGGCGGTTCCCCTCCACCAGGACACACGCGCACTAGACGCAAACTTGTTTCTAATATATAAACTAAGACGTTTAAAAACACTTTAAACATTTAAAACTTCTCAAAACCCAAGCTGCCGCTTTCAGTTATGTGACAAATGACATGTAACGTCGGACTAAGATGGTCTCGTGATTTTTGTGCTCCATGGCCTGTTTTTAGCATAGGCCTCGAACAAACGTTCCACGTTGCGAGTAATTTAACTAACCACGTCCCAGTTCCAGAGATTTTCATATCGTGTCCATTTGATTATTTTTTCGTGACTTAGGCTCTCGGGAAAGACGACAGAAGAACTATTTCCATTTCTTTCCGCGTCGCGACGTCCGGCCTCGTCCCATTTCACGGTGGCGCGCGCCGCGACGCGCCGTCACCGCTTTCCTCGCGCTTTGAATTTTTCCATTAGCGTCGGGACGCACCAGTTAATAACCCCACCACGGTTCGGGGGGCTTCCGCAGGACTGACAGGCGGAACTCTCGCTGATTTTTAGTGTTTTTTTTTTTAGATGAAATCGCGAAGCTCGAGTTTAACTACGTACAGAGTCCCAGGCCGTGGCTTTAAATGGAACCAAATAAAAGTTTAAATAGCAACTAAATTTAAAATATTTGACAAACGATGCTCCGCGTCGCGACGCCCGGTATCATGGGCGCCTGCAAGAGGGGAAGGGGAGGGCGGTTGCCCGCTGGAAAAATCATTGTTTCGCTTCACACTTTTATAACCATGTGCGAAGAATAATAAACACACACTATAAAAATTTACAGTGAAATAATTAGTATGTATTCACCGCCGCGCCGCCGTCGCCTATACTTTTTTCATTCTAGTCTGCGACATCAGGAATCTATAACTGGAGAAATATTTATTTTTTCTTGAAATCGGCATTAAAATGTCCCAAAATCGTCATTAAAAGCACAGAAATCGTACAATAATGTAGCCCATTATTGTACGATTTTTTCAATAAGTAGGCCTTGGCGAGATGTAAACATCAAACGTCAGACGCGGAGAAATCGCCCGTCAAAAGTGACCAAATATTCGAAACCCGGCCGATAAAGGCTCATTTAACTTTTCGTATACTTTGCGAAATTGTTTCCTATAGAAGCGCAATCCTTCAGTATACATATTTTAGTAAATTTGCGTATCAATAGATTTGTTGTGTAGGCTGCACAAGAAGCAGCAGTTTGGTTTTTCTGTCAGAAGGTGCCGTACATCATTATACTTGTCCTAGGTAGAGCGATCGGTAAAGTCAAGCAACGCCGCGCGTAGTCGGTTCGTGGACGGGTGATCCATTATTATTATTTTCTTGCCTAATAAAACATTTTTTTTTTCCGATTTCAAAAAAAATATAATATGTACCTCGGCACTGAAGTTCTTTTTATGACTCATGTGGTTTATTTGCCTCGGCCAGAGGCCTCAGCAACTAAACTCCACATGAGTCATAAAAAGTTGAACTTCAGTGCCTTGGTACATAAATAACTATTATTTGGTAGTTGATATTTTATGTTATACGTACGTTCATGTTATACCTACGTACGTGTCGTACGTGGTAACATTGGTTAAAATTTAGTTTGTGTTAATATTTTAATGTACCAAAGAGTATAAAGCCAAATATTTATTTTTTGTTTCGCTTAGGATTTGATTTTTTTTTTGTCGTGTTGTTGCATTTAAGTATGATGTTATTTTAATATTAGTGTTTTTGTAACGAACATACCTTTTTTAATTACTTACGTTGCCCTATTTTGTCTAAGTAACTTTTGACATGAACGTTTTCTTGTTTTTTTTTTACACCATACAGAGTGGTCATTTAAGTGTGCAACATATGGTAATTTTTTTTGTTAATTGCACAACACAAATACAGATATTGCCGAAAGTTAATGCATGTTCAATAATCATATTAGGTGCACTTAGAATGGTTGCAAGTTAAACAGCATACAGGGTAGGTCAAAAAATATAAAAATTGTACAAGAGTAAAATGCCCTTATTTAAAAAAATTCAGCAAAAGGTTATTGAGAAAAGTTGTTTAGAATTAAAAGCTATGCCTAAATGCCAAAAATAGCCTCCTAGGAAAAAAATTTTTTTTCGTCAATTTATTTCCTATTTCTTAATAAACATTTAAAATAAAAATTTTGCACCTTAAATGAGAGTTTCTTAATATACACATTATCATTACTAATGTGTACCTTCTTCGGAAGAATTTTTTGCTAAATTTTAAAGTTGTGTTTAATATCGTTGCAACAAACATGAAGTTGGTGATTCCCTAAAAAATTAAAAATCTAAGATAATTTAACAAATCTGCTTGAATTCGTACAAAGTTATGCGAAATTGATTTAATTTTGGTTGATTTACGAAACTGTTTAGGTTGAATATTAAAACAATTTTTTTAGGGGACTAATGTTTTTCAAAAAAATATTTAATAAAAAATATAGAATATTCAAAAAAATATTTTTTGAAAAACATGAGTCCATGTCCAGGTATTTAGGCATAACTTTTAATTCTAGACAACTTTTCTTAACAACATTTTGCTAAATTTTTTTAAATAAGGGTACCTACTTTGCTTTTGTACAATTTTTATATTTTTTGACCTAACCTGTATGCTGTTTGACTTGCAACCATTTTAAGTGCGCCGAATATGATTATCGAACATGCACCAACTTTCGGAAATATTTGTATTTTCGTTGTGCAATTAACAATAAAAGTCCCATATGTTGCACACTTAAATGACCACTCTGCATGGTGTAAAAAAAAACAAGAAAATGTTCATGTCAAAAGTTACAGTTACAAAGTTACAACGTAAGTAATTAAAAAAGGTATGTTCGTTACAAAAACACTAATATTAAAATAACATCATGCTTAAATGCAACAACACGACAACAAAAAATATCAAATCCTAAGCGAAACAAAAAATAAATATTTGGCTTTTTACTCTTTGGTACATTAAAATATTAACACAAACTAAATTTTAACCAATGTTACCACGTACGACACGTACGTAGGTATAACATGAACGTACGTATAACATAAAATATCAAATACCAAATAAAAATAAATATTTCTCCAGTTATCGATTCCTGATGAAAAATCCCATATGTTGCACACTTAAATGACCAGACTGTACATTTTATATTAAAATCCGAGCCGACTTTCGCCTTGCGGTATCTTCAGGGGCTCACTAATAAGAAGTGTTAACAATATAATTATGTAAATAATACTTATCTAAGACAAATAATACTTATCTGAGACAGAATTTGGGGATGAAAAGAAATTTATTTATCAAAATATAGAGAAAAATATAGAAGAATTGAACATACTAGTCAACAGCAAACAAAGAAATCGCCATGTGCCAATTACCACTCACAATACCGAACAAAGAAAATAACGAACCACAGACACCACTGACCAAGTGTATATGCAACCATACACACAGCTAAGCATGAGTAAAGAGAAACGTAGATATTTAAAAAGGTTTTTTTTTTAATGTTACGAAAAGTTGGTTTGAAATTGAAGCAAAAGTAAATCTGACTATATAGGCAAAGATGATTATTGCCATTTTTTAACCTACTAATTCTTTCATGAGATCTAATTTTAACCACTGAAACGAATAGTATGTAACAACTGACAATTAGTTAGTGAAAAACGGTGTTGATTAAATCTAAGGTGATGTCCGAAGGCTGAGACGTTAGGTTTAGAAATATTTTCTATAATATAATTGAAAAAAATTGTTTAAAATCTTTTAACTCGGTCACATTTACTTACTTGTAGGTACGCACTGAGGATGGCGTAAGCCGAAAGCGCTTTGCGTTGAAAAATTCTTAATAGAAATATACACTTAATACAAAAATTCTACTCTCATTATTTTCTTTAATCCTGTCTCCCAAACATTATACATCGAACAAATAACTACTTTTTCGAAAATTTTAAGGTAAGCTAAATATTTTATGAAATTGATTTTTTTTTCTATTTATATAACAAACAACCCAAACTTGGGAACACCCTGTATAATAAGAAGCAGTAAAATTGAAATCCGAAACCTCACCTCATTTCTTGCTTTTAGTGCAAGTTTGAGTTAGTTTCAAAACCAGTGTTGCTATTCCCAACGTTTTAATTTTAATGTTTGTATTTAAATTGAAAGATGAAAAGCTGTTTTCTATAATATTTGCCACCGAATTTACATCTGCAGTCCATCTATGAAACCGTCACCACTATCACACCTGTAACTATAACTATACTAAAATCGAGCAACTCTTGCGCCTGACTTAAACAAGAGCACGTGGGTTGATACATTCGCCAGGGCCACACTGAGGCACGACCTTTATTTAATTTTAGTTTTATAATTGTTTACATCAAGATATTTCGGAAAAAATTATTGGCTTAATTAAAATAGCTCAAAACATCGATAAAATATTTGTGGCAGGGTCTAAATAGCTGAAAACAACAAGATAAAACCGCATATCTACACTTTTGCGATCGAGTACGTCCCTGTTTTTGAGTCGGGTGAAATTTTATAGGCTACCGACCAATCGCGGAACGTCATTGAACACGTGGATTTATTTACGCCAGGCGTAAGGATTGCTCGATTTTAGTATAGCCATGTTTATACAGGATGATTCAGTTTTATTCTGCGATACTTCAACAGGTGATAGAAAATAAAAAAATAACCGCACTTTCTTTTATAAGCTATATCATTTTAAGGCCTTATTAAAAAGTTACAGGGTGTTAAAGTTTAAAGAAATATGTGGACTTTATTGAATATTTACCAAACTAGTTGAGATATTTAAATCATATTTGGTACACGCTATAACGGCATAGGTTCGCATAAAACCTGTTAATATCACACACCTTGAACAACCAGTGGCATCGAAGTAGGTAATTAGTATAATTGTTTTTAGAAAAAAATAGAACCACCTTGTATAGCAATAAAATGTATTCAATTTCTTATGTAGATTGTAATTTTTAACAAAATGCCCTCTTGGTAATTTTTCGTATGTGTCATGGTTTCGTGGCAAATTTGATTATTATTTAGGGGTATTTCTGAAAAATTATCTATAGTAACACTTAAAGTAGAAATAATGTGTTTGCTACCTGAAATGAAGTAACTTTTTCCAATAAACTTACCTAAGCCTTATTTAAGGCTATACTTTTGAAGATACAGGGTCTAAAACATTTAAGGAAGATACAATTAATGTTACGCTCTGTATCTTGAAAAGTAAAACCTTGAATGGGTAAGTTTATTGGGAAATGTTACTGTATTTAAAGTAAAAAACACATTTTGTTCTACTTTGAGTGTTACTTACGGAGAAAAGTTTTAAATTAATTTTTCAGAAGTAATACGAAAAAATCAAATTTGCTATGAAACAATGAGACATATGAAAAAATGTTAAGAGAACGTTTTTGTTTACAATTAAAATTTATATAAGGAATTGAATACATTTTATACAAGGTGGTTCTATTTTTTTTTCTAAAAAAATTATACTAATTACCCACTTCTACGCCACTGGTTGTTCATGGTGTTTGATATTAACAGGTTTTATGCTAACCCATGCCGTTATAACGTGTACCAAATATGACTTAAATCTCAACTAGTTTGTAAAATATTTAATAAATTCCACATATTTCTTGCAACTTCAACACCCTGTAACTTTTTTATAAGGCCTTAAAATGATATAGTTTATAGAAGAAAGTGCGGTTATTTTTTGGTTTTCTATCACCTGTCGAAGTGTTGCAGATTAAAACTGAATCACCCTGTAGAAGGATCACGCACGGTCCTCGGGATCGCGGCAGGACGACTATGACGATAATTAATGCAGGCAGTGCGTGCGCACGGGCGCACTTATCGAGGAGCCGTCCCTGCATATTCACTGCATCTTGAAATTGAATTTACTCTGAACTCATTTAAGTACGTTCCGACATATTTTCAATTACATTCTATTTTTATGAACTTTACCTAACCCACCCATAGACGATAAACGACTTTCGCTGCCAATGCGATTTCTCACGTCCTCCGGTCATCCCCTTCGTCGCGTCAGAGCCCGAATGTCATTTCGTCGCCGATGGACCGGCAAACAGTGGCAGCGTCCGAGAGCAAATTTTATTCCCCGCCCCAGCGCGCCCACTTCATCTACAAAGCGGCCGCTGTCCGCCTTGTAAACTTTGACTGATGGCGGGAAATCGGGCCGCCGCCATTTACCACAGCCGCCTGACCGATCGCGGCGAGTGCGGGGCGCATTTTCATATGTTACCGACAAGAAAAAGCGCTCGGCTTGCCGAACACCTCTGTATAAGTTACAGACGTATTTATTCGTTTTCGCCTGTAACATATAGAATAAGAGCGTAACCTACATAGGAGACAAGTATAGGTAACTGGTTTGATGGCGGGAAGAGTTTATAGTATAGTTAAGATTGTTAAGAGGTAGGAAAACAGGTCATACATATTTTTTTTATATCGGGTCATTTTTATTTTTTTATTGTAAAATAAATATACCTACACTCTAACATAAGCAACCGGAGTAATACGCAAGTATTAATCATTTTTTTCTTTTGTTATCACCCAATCCTATATTTTTGTCCACACATACACTTAAGTTATGGGGTGCTTTTTTCTTATGTATATCAACATCGACATCTGTTCGAATTCCTCGGAAAATTCTACCTATACACAAGTTCAATTTTGAACCATTTAAAATTACCGAGAAGCAAATTTTTAACAAGGCCCTGTAGGTATATTAAGTCTGACGTCGTATTCGAATTCCTGGGAAAATTCTACATAAGTTTAATTTTTGAACCCTCAGTTTCTCTTTAAAATTAACCAGAAACACTTTTTAACAACGCTCTGTATATCAAGTCTGACGCCATATTCGAATTCCTCTGAAAATTCTAGACAAGCTTAGTTTTTGAACCATCCGTTTATCTTTAAAATTGCCGAGAAACACCTTTTTACGCCCTGTAGATATATTAAGTCTGACATCATAAATATTAGAATTAATCGGAAAATTCTACAAAGGTTTAATTTTTGAACCATCAATAATTTATTTTTAAAATTACCGAGAAACTTTTCGTAGCTGAAACACGTGGGGCGCATGCGCGACATGCGCATGTATATGTATATTATATTGCATTGTGATCCATTTCTGAGACATGTTTAAAGTTTCAAGTCTTTAGCTCATCGGGAAGTTTGTTTAAAATCGATCACAAAATTCCGAACAGACAAACAAGAAGTAAAAACGCGTGTTAAAAACCGATTTAAATGACCAGTTTATTATGATATCTTCTGTTTACAAAGAAAACTAAAAAAATAAATGTCTAAACAATGGGCACTAATGAATGAAACCTGATACCGAAATTAAAAAATATAAACCCAAGTTATAAAGGTAATGTTCACATTGTATTAGATATAAATTCACAAGTCCGCAATGAGGCGTTAAATGATACTTTAAGCCCTAGTTCTCCAATGTGTGACACTGACATAAGGTTATTACAGCAATATTGGATACAATCAACAGATGGCTCCAAAAATTAAAGTGAAAAGTGACCCCAGTCATTTCCTACTAATTTTCTTATACTTATCTATTTAAATCTACCACAAAATACCTGGGCAATTTAATTTTTTGCAAAATCTGTCTCCTGTATCTACTGTCTTTCTGCCATATCCTTTATGCCAGTGTTGACACTGTTGTTATGTTATGTTATGCATTAGCGTATTCTAACCTATAAATTTTAAGTGAAATAAAAATATGAAAATACTTACTTCAACCTCGAATATATTCTTTATATTTGTTTTATTTTTTTTGTTATCGCCGTCACTAATATATTCAAAATCTTCAGGGAGATTATCCAAGCTCATTTTTTTATTTTTTAAATATCTCAACTAACGACTAGGTAGGTACCTATGTCTAGTAATTATGTTACACAGGAAAGGGCAGAGCGCATGCTCTTGGCGGTATATTATGTTACAGACGAAAACGAATAAATACGTCTGTAACTTATACAGAGGTGTTCGGCAAGCCGAGCGCTTTTTCTTGTCGGTAACATATGGGCAGGAAATACGGGACAGACTTTAGAGGTTTTTTTTTTCAATTAGAAAGATTTTAGTATTGAAAATACTTCTGGGCAGGGGCGGATGGGACCATCGGGACACCGGGCAAATGCCCGGTGGGCCGGAGGGCCGCAGGCCCGGAGGTTCATCGGCTATCGCACCCTCGTATCTTACATTTTAAGACAGTCTTAACTACTTGACAAGACAAAAGACATCCATTGTTACAATAATCGTTGTTAAGTAATTAATTTACGATACGACGGTGCAACTGGCCATAAGTATTTTTGTAATTTGCAATTTCGACTTTGAAACTCGGACTTCGAGTTTGAAAGTCAAACTTCGCCTTTCAAAGTCGAAACTTCGAGTTCAAAGTTCTGTTTTATTTAAAAAATTACATTATTAGTCGAATTAAATTACGGACTTAAGCTTGCAAAAAATTGTAACATTATGAATTAAAGTGAATCCTATGTATTTTAAGGCGGTCTTTCCGAAAAAAGCAAAAAAAATGTAGCCCCGGTTCTAAATTGCCCAAATTTGGGGTTATGTTCATTTTTCAATTTTGCGCAGGCGTATCTTGGAAACGAATCAATATTTTGAAACGAGGTTTACACCATTTTAAAGCATAGGAAAAATGGCAATTTTCATGTCCCTTGAAAAATTTTGATCCGAGGCACGGTTCCCGAGATATAGACGATTGAAATGTAGGTATGTAGTATTTTGAGAAAAAATTGGGTGCTGAAGGCCGAAAATTTGAATGTGCGAACACTAAAGTGGTTTTCTCTTAAATCCAACATTTTCAATTTTTTCGAGTAAGAACAAGCACACTGTCGACCTTTTCCGTAATTTGGGCACCTTACAGACAATAGCGCAATTTCGTTTTGTTTCCATCTACAAGAGTGCCTGAAAATACATAATAATCAGTAGGTCAAAAAATTTGTTTTGCAAATTTTTGTTTAGCATATATATCTTCTCGTATTTCAAGTTTTTTTGGAAATCACGAAAAACCAGATTTTAGAGAACAAAAAACAAACTTATCACCAAGTTGGAACTTACACACAGGCTTAGGATTAATTTTCTAAAATTATTTACAGTATATTTTTTGTGTATTATTTTGCGCTCTTTCCGAAGGTGAAGTAAGCTTTCTACCAAAAAAATTTTTTTTAGATAGTCCCGGAAAACCGCGCCAAAATCGCCCGAGAAAGAATTAAAAAAAAATTCCCTTTCCGTTTTTTTGCAAAAAAAAAACCCAAAATCTCTCATAGGCACATATTATGGCCTAACACGTATAGTTTCGCCACAAATTCAACGTGAATTTCGTGTTCATGGTTCTGATCAAAAAAACTAAAAAAGCAACTTTTTGGTATAAGAGCCTCTGGCGGCGAGAAATACTCCCTAAAAATATGGGTATATGAATTTCCGAACTATTTTTGCCTCCTCTTTCGACTGGTGCATTTATTTTTACCATAGGGGTAGTACTTGGCGAGATAATTAGCAATTTTCCGTGGGAAAACCCGGTTTTTCCCAATTTAGAAAATTTCGACCCGGGGCTACATTTTATTTTTTATTTTTTTGGACAGAGCGCATCAAAATACATAAGATACAATTTGTTTCATCCAGTTACATATTAATGCAAGCTCGAGGGGTCTTTTTTTCTTAATTTAATTAGACTATATCTACATTTAATTGTTATTACAATAATTAACAAAAGAAAAAAATCTAAAGCCAAATGAGATATTTAGGGGCCGCTTGGGAGACAAATGCCCGGGCTGATTAGATATAGCCCATCCGCCCCTGCTTCTGGGCGCCTTCATATGGGAACTGTCTTCGTAAAATCGAGCCGACATGCGACATGGTCCCGGTTCGTCGAGGCGGCCGAGTTTTGTTTGGGTTACAGGGAATAAATAAACAGATTATGCTTGTATAAATTGGACACTTTTAAAGAGAAACTCCTATTTTTGACCGAGATAGACGAAAACTGATATCAGTGTCTGAGGCTCATTTTTTATTACAAACTTAATGGCGAAAACCGAAAATCGATATCTGTCACCGTTCTTGAGTTACGCAGGGCGTTTCTCAAAAATGCGCGTTTTCGAAAAGTGGCCGTAACTTTTTCGGGTTGAAAATTTGGTGTTTCTGTAAAAACATTCCTAAAGCACTTTTTTACGTAGAATCCAATGTTGCTACGAAATTTTTTTTCAAGTCTATGGTTTAAAAGTTACCGATGAAAAAAATTTGTTTTTTAAATGGAACACCGTGTATATTTTGCATTTTTTTAATAGAGCAAAAAATTACCATTCCAAAAATATATAACACTTAATGCTTTACTTAAGTAGTTACCAATTACTAAGCACAGACCTATATATGGGTATCCCAACGAAAACTTGACCTCCCCAAAATTCGAAAACCGACCAATATTTGAAAATTCGCCGAGACCCGTCGATTTTTGTTTTTGGGGGGAGCTTTTTTGACACTCAAGCCAACCCGATATGTTTCATCCCCCTAATCCCTAGCAACCCCAACTTTAAAATTTCAAATGGAACTACCCTCCTTGTGGTGCATCATTTTAAAGCCCATTTTATTCCGAATTCAGTGATGTATCGTTTTTAGCATTCTGTTGAGATTTGACAGGATTTTGGCTAAAAACGGAAAGTTGACAATCCACTGTACGCGTAGTAATTTCTACACAAATGCCCGCCACTATTAAGTTTTTTTATCTACTACACACGACCAAATTACCTAGTTTTTATTGACGTGTCGATCAGTTTACAAAAAAGTCACATATGAAAAAGCTGAAGCAAAACAAAAAAAGTTGATATACGAATTCAAACCTTATATCTTTTTAAAATATGTAACAAAAAGTCACTGTCACAAAAATGTCCCGGTTTTTTGCTTATAACTACGAAATCGTTAGTTTCAGCCTGGCTATTGAAAGTGTAAACGTGTTTTTGAAATGGTTTATTCTATCATGGAAAGGTTAGAAATTGTTGCAATTCGTGCTGTAGCTTTAGCGCAATCCTGATTTCGATAACAAATTGCAACAATTTCTACCCTTTCCGCGATAGAATAATCAAACCATTTCGAAAATACGTTTCCACTTTCAGTAGCAGGCTGAAAGTAACGATTTCGTGGTTAGAAGCAAAAAAACGGGAACTTTTTTTGTGACAGTGACTTTTTGTTACATATTTTAAAAAGATATAAGGTTTAAATTCGTATTAACTTTTTTGTTTTGCTTCTGCTTTTTCATTTGTGACTTTTTTGTAAACTGATCGAGACGTTAATAAAAACTATGTAATTTGGTCGCGTGTAGTAGATAAAAAAACTTAATAGTGGCGGGCATTTGTGTAGAAATTACTACGCGTACAGTGGATTGTCAACTTTCCGTTTTTATAGCCAATAATTCTGTCAAATCTCAACGGAATTCAAAAAACGATACATCACTGTATTCGCAATAAAAAGGGCTTTAAAATGATGCGCCACGATGGGGGTAGTTCCATTTGAAATTTTAAAGTTGGGGTTGCTAGGGATTAGGGGGATGAACATATCGGGTTGGCTTGAGTGTCAAAAAAGCTCCCCCCAAAAACAAAAATCGACGGATCTCGGCGAATTTTCAAATATTGTTCGGTTTTCGAATTTTTGGGGGGGTCAACTTTTCTTTGGGATACCGTGTATAGGTCTATGCTACTAGGTGGGCCAAAAGAAATCACCCTATTGGAAGATGCTCTTAATTTTGCAAATGGCGGCCAATGTCAAATCCGTTTTGACATTTGTGAACTAGACAGATGTAGAATACAAGTGGACAATCCATGGAGCGATACACTCCCCAAGAACGCGGAATAATCGTGTCTATTTTTTGCGTAGGGGAAAGTCGCCGAATTTCGGATACTACTTTAAATTTACTAAGTATTTATTATACAGAAGTGTTTTTTTATTTATTTTTTCATATAAGCATATGCAACGTGTTATAATGAAACAAAATTTATTGTCAAAAGAATTTTACTATATTTGTTTTTTCCAAGAAAACGACGGTATGTGAATTCGGTACGTTTTGGTGCGACTGAAAAAAGGTTCCTAATTTCGGACACTGTATCCGAAATTAAGAGACTACTTTCTACAAGTTTAAAAACTATATATTTAAACAAAAGGCGCTCAGATACGTTTTTTCTAGCTTCTTTATTAGCTTGTTTGATGTAATTTCCAATGTTTCGGGCCGAAACAAAATTGGAGACATTAGGATAGGTAGGTATCCCATTTGTTTTCCTCTGACCTCATTATAATAGCCAGTTTCAATGAATCTGTCACTTTTTCTGAAAATAAACAATTTACTCGCGACCAGCATATTATATTAAGCCATAGAATTTTGGGTTTCTGGTATCCGAAATTTGGAACTTCAGACTATCCGAAATTAGGCACCTTTTCACTTTTTAGGACGCAAACACAAAATTCTGGAACGATTATTTCAAAGATAGACACAGCTCAAAACGCGACTGAACATAAAACTCCGCCATGCAATTTAGACGTTTGGAGCTGCCATCTAATGGAGAGAGATTGTATCACCACAATATTGCATAGTGGGCTTAATTTGACTTTTTGCATTGTATAGGGTGAGGTTTCAATTTAAAACAACACATGGCTTCTTAGATAAACTAGAGGCCCTGTATGACACAAAAAGTGACAGTTATTCGTTTTAACAGAGGTTGGACAACAGATTTTGGCAGATCTAGTAACATTGTTTTTATTATATTCTTATCTTGGCAGGTGCCAGTTTGTCAACAAAACTGTCGACAAATTATTGAGCATGCTCATTTTCTTTTGCAAAAAGGAATGTTAACAGTTAAAAGTGACATCTTGTGTAATAAGAAACTGCAAGAATTCTGAGCAGGATGAATTTTTCATAACACCTTTTCCAAAAAGCACAGAAGAACGAGCACGATGGTGCAAATGAAATACCCTAACATGAGAGTTGGAAATGATACGAAAATTTGCGAGGTAAGTAAATTTAATTACATAAGTATCTCTAGTTTTTTATTTTTTGTTTGATCTGTGATTTTAATCTGCAGAATAATTTTCTTAATCTGCATCAGCAACATAACATAAGATACCTAAATTAATACGTATTAAATATTACTACCTACCTATTTATTTTCAATAAAAGTCCATAAAGTTCTACAAACCCCCTATTAGAATTCTTATGAAAATTTCCCAATGTTAAAGAGATAAAATTAAAATTTTTGCCCTTCAGGGAGGTAAAACCTGTTAGGTATATTTACACTGGACCGGACTAGGCATTTTTCGTTTCATGGAATAATAAAAATGTAAGTATATGTGTTAGAGAGAGGCAGTTTTGAAGGTGCTTTATTTTGCACCAAGGCCAACAAAATCGGACAAAAAAGAAGTTAACACGGGTGGGAATATAAAGAACCCTTTTTGTGTAGTCAGTTAAATGTGTGAGCTTATATTCCATTACAAATTTCTTGCTGATAAAAAAATAGCATTTGATGGCAGCGTTTTATTATGTTTAGGTAGCTTAAATTTATAGTTCTTTAACTTTCAGAGGTTCACTTCTCCGACATGGATTTTGAGTGTCAGGTTGTGCTGAAGAAAGGATCATCTCCTGCAACGTTTGATGAACGTGACTTTAGCAAGAAAGAATCATTATTAAATATGTATAAATTTCTGAGAACTTGTACTAGTTTGATTTTTCCTATTTACTTACAATATATCTTTAAAAACAAAAATACTGTTGTCTTCTTTATTGAAATGTAGATGATCTCTCTTGCATTAAAAAGTTATTAACTTTTATTTTACCAAAAAAAGAATGAGAGACTAATATATCGATATTAAATACCTAGGTACTCATTTTTTTATTCAGCCTAATTCCTTATTATTATTGGTTGATTCATATTACCAAAACAAACTTTCCAACTTTTTGTTCCGTACAAATTTCAGTATTAATTGTCTTAAAATTATGATGGTATGTATAAGAAGAGAGTTTGAAGAAACGAAACCATACAGTAAAACCATTTAAAAGACCTTTTTTATTTGTAAATGAACGGAATAATTATTATTGCAGCTATGATTCCTATTGAAGAAATATTCGATAGTTTGATTAGTTGGTATGCTAGAGCCTTGTTTAATTTTATGTACATACCTATCTACATATACCAACCTCCTACAAAAATTTAATAAATGTTTTTATCCTGATATCCTAAAATTTCTGTTTTCTTGGAACAAATTATATGTTTCTTCACTTTTCCATTCAAACTTCAATAATATTGTTAGTTAAGCTTTGCAAATAACATACTACTATCTAACCTATTTACCTATTTATTGGTTTTATCTATATTTTTATACATTTTAAACTGTGCCCTCATCTACCTACGCTTATGGCAGTTAACTGTCGTTAGCTTAACCTTAAAATCCAATTTTGATACATCGTGCTGCTAGGGGAATGTTAGAAAGAGCGAAAAAATATATGTCTGTTGCACAAAATGAATTTCATAGGGAAAATAAGACCCTCGCCAGAGAGAGAGATCCGATCGTTGTCCAACCTCTGTTAAAACGAATAACTGTCACTTTTTGTGTCATACAGGGCCTCTAAGATAAACCACTATCCGAAATTAGGCAACCATCCGAAATTAGGCGACTTTCCTCTAACCATTCGTCTGTGGTGTTGGCGCAGCGCGAATTCCGTCGCCGATTCCCCGGTCGTCCGGCACCGACTGCGCAAACAGTGCGCCGTTTGATTTTTTTAATTTTTTTTCGCCCCCGTTTTTCCGCAATTAATTTTTAAAGTTCAAAATACGTAACTACCTGTTGGATTTTATTTTTCCCTAAATTTACCGCCATGGCACCATGTTTGGCAACGCCGCACCTCAATGCGAAGCCTGTCAGCTGGTGACAACATAAACATAACCTATTTTGTGGCGTCACAAATCGGATTTTCGGATCCCGCGGCCACGCGTGTTTTACAAGCTTTTAGTATTTATGATTTGAACTATTTTCACCATTCATTCTAATAATCCATGACGGAAATGAATCATTCTATTTTGCTGAGGAAAATGCTGAGAACACTAGGTATCGGTATTGATGATTCGGACGTTATGCTGGTTGGTTTATAAAACTTTTTTTTATTGGAAACAAGTCCATTTTATCTATAAGAGGTGTATAAAACGACACAATTCGTAAGTACCTAACTGAAGTAGCACAAATTAGATATCTAGACTTGCTGATATATTAAAGACAATAAAGAACCAACCAGGTGTAATATTTTAGCTGATGATTTTAGATGCCAGACGATTTTTTACTTGTTATCAAGTATATTCCACCGATTGCTAGTTGTTTGTAGAAACTGATGATATTTTAGCCTCAATACCTAGTGTTAATCAACAGCATTGATTGGTTATATACTAAACTGAGAAAAGTCAAGCACTTACCTTGTCCGAATATAAAAAAATTATTACTTTAATTTCACGAGCCCTTACTTACAGAATGTAAGTTAGTAGTTAGAACTGCATGGGTTCAAAAATGTAACGCTAGAATAAAACGCAATAAAGCCAAGTTTTCAGTCGAAAAACTTTTATAGTAGGTCATAGCTTGAACTATTTTATACCCATTTAAGTAAATTAGGTATATTGTGATTGCCGAAGCATCCTCATAAAAAATGACATATTTCTTTAGAATTTTTTCACTATACATATTATATTTTTTCTGGAAAATAATATCTTTCTGTTTTTTTGTTTTAACATATATGGAACACTCTCCATTACTGATGAGATATTCCAAATTAATTTTTGGAGAATTTAAATTCACCTTATATCTTGCTAAAGGAAAATGCAAATATATTATTTACCATACCGTTTAATGACAGAGTACATAATGATAAAATAGTTACTTATTGTATTACTTTTTCAAATTTTATTGACAAATAAAACTTATAACAAAATATTTTTGTTTGGGTAAGCTACAGTACAGAAAAGAAAACAATATGCACCAGAGTTAAGTTAAAAAAACTACCATATGGCTGGTTAAACCAAACCCAAATTTTCATAAGCATATTTTGTGATTGTGGTTAATGGAAGTTAAAAATAAAAAATATATAATGCATCAGCCGCCCAAAAATTAAGATTTCTTTAATTTGCAAGAAAAAAAACATTATTTTGCATTCTATTGCAAAACCCCAAATAAGTTATCTATTAAATTTAGTGAAAATATTCCAAACTCAATACAGTTTTCATGTCGCATGCACAGAGTGTAACAAACTGGATGTTTTATTTTTTGGGGGGGTTTCTTCTATTCTGCGAAGAGATAGACAAAGAGTAGATAGGTGTACTGTGCTCGATTTTTGAGGGCAGTTGAAAGCAGTTGAATCTCAAAATCTCGATTCGTTTGGGAGATGCAGGGCATTCTTCGTTTTTTAACATGTCAGACAGTTCCTCCTTGTAATACGTTTTGATTTTTGCCAAAAATCTTCCTTCATAATACTCCAATCTATAATAATTATTGAGGTATGTCTTTGTCAACTAAATCCTGTAAGGTAGACTTTCATATTTTTTTATTGCACTGGTGTTGACTTTTTCCAATATAACAATCTACTGATGTTGTTCATGATTCGTCGCTTTTTCCAGGAAGTCAGCAAAGAAAAGCAATACCTTGCTTACATTCATCTAAAATAAGTTTTCCAGTAATATGTACCTGTAAAAATTTTACAAGCGTAGTTCTATTATTAGTTGACAAAGTTAATGTCACCACTGTCACCAGTGCAGAAAAGTACAACTTTCCGCATCAAAATGGATGCGCAAAGTGTACTACTACGGACTTAATTACTTAATTAGATGATACAAGAAAAAAATACCCGCAAAAAGTAGTCATTGACGGTCAAGCACTTGATATCGAATGAAACTCTGCTGTCGAACTGGCATTGTCTTTAGATTATTTAAATTAGTTCTGAATCATGGCTTTCACATGTAGGTATCAACGATCGTTTTTACAAACGCATGATTTCTTGTTTTGATAATCGATTTCAACATTGTGGTGTGCGACACCCCCAGGCCCCTTCCCCATATCTTAACTATAGGTATAAACACAATAAGTATTTCATTACTGTACTAGCAACTAAACTAGAAGCACAAAAAGCTGTATCTATGTATGTGCCACGATGTATGATCCTCGTACATCGTGGTATGTGCATAATTTAGGACTAATCTGCTTATGTTGTGTAATTACAACATAATATACCTACTTCCACAGCTATTCAGTTGAATTTCTTCATTTTTAGCCACAGTATCATTAACATTTTTCTTATTAATTTTGTGCTCGAGGGTAATTTTTGCCTTAACCGTGCATTATGCATTCATTGTTATGTTCTTTCCTCTGCGTGTCTCCAATAACATTGTTACCATAATATTTATTCTCTAGTCTACCTAAAACCAGAATAATATTGAAACAATATACAAATCAAATAAACAAACATACCTCTTCATTTCTCCATGTTTTGCTCCCAGTTTTTATTGATAAAATTGACACACCATATCAAAATCTATGCAAGGCAAGTTATCAGGACAAGCTTTTACAAATCTTGTCTTCATTATAAACCGAAAAAATAAAGTATTCACATAGCAAGATTCTTTGAAAACTGAGAATAGAATTTATGTTTTCGCTGGGGTTATTAACCTTGGTTTCCGCGTTCCGCGGGCGAAAATGAGGTTATAAACGCACAAAGCACAAACGCTGCAAAATGCGGCGTTGCCGACGATTTTCCTTAAAGAGTTGAGTAATATGTCATCTGTCATATTTTATAGGGGGCATCTAATAAGTTCAGAATGGGATCAGTAAAATCCAAATATTTCATTGAAATGCTACGAAATTTGATTATTTCTCATCAGGCGCATACAAACTGAATCTAATAATTTGCCTGGGAGTGCTTGGTTATATAAAAAAGGCGAAATAAGTACTAAGAAAATAGCAGGTACTTATTGAAATTAGGGATCGTGACGTCACATTCCCTACTTTTGCGACCGTTTTTTTCAATTTTTGAGCAAACTAATGGGGAAAAAAATCTGTTGGTGGGGTTCCGTGATTATCTAGACATGTTTTACAAATTCCAAGGCAAAAAATTATTTTTCATTCCTAAGTATACTTGTCCATTAGCCATCAGCCGGTCGTCCCTAAGGCGAATTTTGGTCAAAGACCTGCGCATGTTCCCGTACAAAGTCCAGTCCGTGCATCAGCTGCTGCCTGTCGACCGCCAAACGCGTGTAACCTACGCCCAAGCCATCCTCAATCTCGAGGACGAAGTGGACGATTTTTCGACCAAAATCATAATGAGCGATCAGGCTCATTTCCACCTCAGCGGGTACGTGAACAAGCAAAACTATCGCTTCTGGGGCACCGAAAATCCACGCGTGATGCACGAGGAGCCATTACACCCGCTCAAAGTGACTGCATGGTGCGCTGCTCACGCTGGAGGAGTCATCGGGCCATTTTTTTTTTCGAGGACGCCGCTGGTCAAACGACAGCAGTGGACGGTGCACGCTATAGGGCCATGTTAACCGAGTTTTTTCTGCCGCAATCGAACGAATTAGGACTGGAGGACATGTGGTTCCAACAGGACGGAGCGACGGCACACACTGCGCGAGCCACAACCGATATTCTGAAGGCGGCGTTCCCGGTCGCCTCATCTCTCGTTTTGACGATTTGCAGTGGCCCGCAAGATCGCCCGATTTAACCGTTCCAGAGTTTTTTTTGTGGGGTTTTTTTAAGCCGTGTTTACGTGAACAAGCCCGAGACCCTGGAAGCCCTCAAGGACAACATTCGACACGAGTGCGAGAATCTGTCGCCCGAAGTTCTCGACGAAGTGATGAAAAATGCCATAAAACCAGCCCGTATAGCAATCAATTGTGGCGGCGCCCATGTGGCCGATATCATCTTCTCGACTTGACCAATACAATTCTGAAGGTTCAAATAAACATAATCCAACAACAGAATCGAAGTTTTTCATTTAGAAAAGAAATGAGAACCAAACAACATCGGATGACTTCTTTTTGCCCACCTTGTATAAGCTGTTATGATTTCATAATGTGTATAATTGGAAGTGCGCTCTTTCAACGAGTAGGCTTTGGACTGTGAGACAATGAAACAACCGTGGAAAAATGTTTACTGTTACCTGCCAAATTTACAGTTAAGTTTTTTAGGCAGTGCAAAGATGTTTCTATTTTTGTGTAGGTAATTTATAAACTTCCTTCTTACAAAAGAAAATCCAGGGCCGGTTCCGATGATTATGCCAAAAAATAAAGATTTTTTATGGATTTGTATAGGTTTAAAAGTAGACAAAAAAGTGACAAATTTATGTTATGTTGTCGGACATTTTTTGTACGTCAAAATATATATCAAACAAAATGATTATTTAACGTCCCCAATAATAACTAAAAATATGGCTCATGGTATAATATATCTCCCATATGCCACGAGCCATTATAAATACCTTAGACAAGGAAAGAGAGAAGACACCGCGCTTGCCTACCCTGCCGTGTATAGATTTTGTTACCTCGTTTTGAACGGCGGCCATTTTATATGTGGCAGACAAAGCGAGTACGTTGCGAGTTAATTTCGTGAATTTGTGAATTAAAAGTAGGTGACAGTGATTAAGCGAAAAATATACTCTTACAATGGTGAATTGTTCAGGTTTGGTTGCAAAAGCAGAAGTGAAAAGCAAGAGCCCGGGATTTAGTTTCACAGGTAAATAATTAACTAGCTACCTTTCAAAGATGCCCTAAAACTTTATTTTTTCTCAATATAACTTCTTCAAATTTCTTCTACCTTTTAGTATGATAAAGTGCATTGTTTTGTTTGGAAATAGAACCAACATAATTATTATTTTTATTTATTATGATAGTTTCATAAGATAAGGCCTGGTTTCCATAGGCGTGCATTATTTATTTTATTTTGATTGATTCGAAATCGAAGCAAATAAATATATTTCAGCGCTTGACTCTAGCTTTACATTTGAGAAATTATCTGCAAATGAATACCACTATCTCAAATTACATGTACTAAGTCAAAATTAACAACTAACTTCCTTTTCATTTTTAACATTTTTGTGATATTCACTAAGAACGCGTTTCATGCTACGCCACTGGCCTGTCGTGCGATGTGGCAGTCGGTAACACGACCGCGAGCGCTGTTAGGCGTCCTCTCTACTTACTTGTCTAAGATAAATAATACATATATTTCACCAATTCAGTGGGCTTCATAAGTGTTATCACTACATACATTGTGTAATAGAAGCTTTCTGATGTCAATATGTAACGACACTAATCACTTCACTTTATTGTCCAGGTGGGGTAAAATGAATTTTTATTAAATAAACTCCTGGACAAAATTAACGCAACATCATAAATGTGCCACTTATTTGATGCTATTTTTTTTTCTGAATTTATGATCCGATTTGAATGATTTTTTTTGCATTGTAGGTTGGTTCCTTGACAATGTCATAGTTTTCGCTGTTTATGATAAAAAGTTCATTTTCGATTTATACCTCGTGTAACAAAAATGTTATGTTTTTTTCCGAAAATTCTATCACCCTGTGAAATATACTAGCAACCGAAACATATAGCAGTTGACATTAGACGGTAGGTCCATCTTTCTTCAACATTTTCTTTTTTGGTTTACCTACTTCATTATCTCTGTTATTAAAGGAGATACACTGTTTTATATCGTAACATGTTTTTATAGACTTTATTATTCAACACAGTCATTGTTGAATGCTTTCAAGTAGGCTATGGAACTTTTCTGACATTTCAAGCGATGTGTCAACAGATGTTGTGTTTTAAAGTTACAATGGTCAAATAAAATTCGCCATACCGATAAAAACTGTTCGTAAACTGCTTATTAAATGTTCGTTTCATATGCCCAGTTGCCCGACTACTCTGTCGTTTAAACCAGCCTCATTTAAACGTCTTCTGATTGTTCGAGACGATATTGTATGATGGCGAGCAGTTCTAAGCTCACTTTTTAGCCTAGTACTAGTGATATTCCTGTTTCTTAGAGCAGTTTGCCTAATAAAACGCTCATCACTTGGATCGGTACATCGGTTTCGCCCTTGGCTTGACTTTCGAGAGTAAGATCCTGTCTCGTTAAATCGTTCAACCATACGACTTATAGTCGAACGATGTCTTCCTATCACATTAGCAACATGACACATCGAATAGCCTTCATCCACCAAAGTTAAAGGTCTTACTGCTTCTTCTGCCAATAAATTTTTTGGTCGATTCATTTTTCAATTTTAAAATACTCGTCGGGCAACTGGGCATATGAAACGAACGTTTAATAAGCAGTTTCCGAACAGTTTTTATCGGTATGGCGAATTTTTTTTTACCTTTGTAACTTTAAAACACAACATCTGTTGACACATCGCTTGAAATGTCAGAAAAGTTCCATAGCCTACTTTATCTCCTTTAATAACAGAGATAATGAAGTAGATAAACCAAAAAAAAATGTTGAAGAAAGATGGACCTACCGTCTAATGTCAACTGCTATATGTTTCGGTTGCTAGTATACCCCACAGGGTGATACGAATTTTCGGAAAAAAAACATAACATTTTTGTTACACGAGGTATAAATCGAAAATGAACTTTTTATCATAAACAGCGAAAACTATGACATTGTCAAGGAACCAACCTACAATGCAAAAAAAAAATCATTCAAATCGGATGATAATTTCAGAAAAAAAAATAGCATCAAATAAGTGGCAAATTTATGATGTTGCGTTAATTTTGTCCAGGAGTTTATGTTTTGTATTACAAAGATTTTTATTTTTTTAACGCTTACACATTGTCTACTGTTACACAAGCGCTTTGTTTCCATAACTTCCAGTACCATTCATATTTAGTAACTTGTTTTATTTTCCAGGAACTCTCGGTGGTTTCTGGCTTCTACTCTGTCCTAAATGTGTGTCCAAGTCTACGAATAACCTGCTACGAAATCTGGTGGGGGTCCGGCCATTCGTCCGATCTCCCCGGCCTGCGTGTTCCCTCTGCCGGTGCGGAAAATGAAGGTCGGAGATTGCGGGGCCCCTCGATTTGTCAGAAGAGACCCACTTCCGGCCCCACCCGCTGGCACGTCATTTCGCAGTGGCGGCTCGTGGCAATGGGCAGGGTGGGCAGTGCCCACCCAACGTAAGAAGCGGCAGGCGTATTATAATACGCCTAAAATTGTCAGTCAAATTGTGAGATTCTTAATTATTTGAGTAGTATTACAATGCGCCTAGTCGTACTAAAAAAGCCTAGGCGTATTATAATATATAATAAGACTGATTTTACAATAAGCCTGCGACATATAGCTATAGCTTCAAAATGTTTGAATTTGGTAATTATTATGGGAGGGCGCGATGGAATTTCCCAAACTGCGGTGCGCGGCTCTCCCAGCCGATGCAGATGCCGATGGGCCAGCCCGTACCGGGCGAATCTTAGCCTTATTAGCCAAGCTATACGTCTGCGACGAGAGCTACGCGCCCGAGCTGCGCGAAGATATAAACGTAGGTTACGCATACTCTGCATTTAAATGTTATTTGGGTGGGCGGGACTCCAGCCGGCCCACCAGACGAGCCGACTCAGCGGCAAGCGGCCGGAAGCGGCGACCGAACGCTGCCGTTTGTCTGCAGAGTCAAAACGCATTTACATAGGTAAATTAAGTCGCGAAAATTCAGGAAAAATGAATCCATGTCTATGTAAGTGTGTAACTATTACTATTAGTAACTAACGGTCAGTTGCTAACTACGTTTTTATTTCGGTAATGTAAAATATACGTGTATATTCACGTTCACGTTCAGTTAATTAATCACAATCGCATAATCGGTCCAATTTTCAATAAATTAAAATTATAATGAATGTAAAGGGCAAAGAGAAAACAAAACCGATTTAGATCTACATTCGAATTGCAAAAAAGTTATACTTATACCTACTTTATACTTACCATTTATCACTTATCAATCAAATCCGAAAGTACTTAGTAACTAGTAACGTACGTTCCTTTGTTTTTTTTTTTTCAAATCTCAAATCTTATTAGTTTATTAGGTACATTACAAAAAAAAACAGCAAACTGAATTTTTGATTTTCCGGCCGGGATAGGCGCCGCTGAGCCAGGCAGTCAGGCATAGGGAAGTTGGGCAAGGAGGCTCGGGCGCGCCGGCGAGCCCATTTTTTGAACGCTGGGGGAGGAACGTCCGACTTCGACTTCCTTGTCATGCAGATCATGCGATGCATGCACTTGTTGTTATTGCTATCTCTCTCTCTTCGGGCTCCAAGCCGCGTGGCCGCGTGCTAATGATAACTTAATTCTAATTCAGTTTTACGGAGTCGTTTTCGTAGGTGCTACTATTTTTTCGCGATCGAGATAATGGAGTGCCGGGGGTGCGACCAAGACCAAGCAGTCGAGGCAACTATTCTGCAGGTGCAGGGGCTGCTGGTAAGCAGTAATAACAACAATAACAGTACAGGTATCACAGGTACAGGTGATATAGTAAATTTTTTGTTAAATCGGCGCTTTAATATGTGAAAACACTCTGACCTTCTCGTTGGTTCTTGCTGAACTGTTTATTTTTGGAAAGTTTGCGATAGATAGGTACCTACCTAAGTCAGTTTACGGCGTACTTAACGAGTTTCCGATTCCAAAAGTAAATTGACTAACTAGAGTAACATGTCCCTATTTCCCTATTTTTTGCGGGGGGGGGTGTCACCTTGCCCACCCGCTGCCAAAACCCACGGGCCGCCACTGGTCATTTGTTTTGTCTTCCGCCGGGTTGTTTTTGTGCCTAGATGTCAGTGTGTTGAGGACCATTTATTTATGGGTTTGATGAAAGAATACGTTTTCTGAACACCACTTTCGAAACAATGCACCGAGTTGCGAGGGGGAAGTCACTAACAAAAATTTGTACACTAAAAATACCCGAAATACCAAACACTTCCCGGTATTTTTTTGAAATACCGTCCAAACTTCTGCACTTCCCGTTATTTTTTTTAAATACCGTCCAAACTTCCACACTTCCCGGTATTTTTTTGAAATATCTACCATTCGAACTTCTGCACTTCCTGGCATTTTACCCAAGAAGCAAAAAATAAAAACAATATTGACTCTTTGTATGTGCTTCTCCGATAAAGGAAGGAGTGGAGGGGGAGGGTAAAGAAATAATTTATTTACGAGGTGATTTTCGACTTACCTACCTACCACAAATACATACCTAAGAAAAATGTGATGTCGTGGAAGGTTCTAATTCTAATCAATTATTCACTAGAATTGTAAATTGTGCCTTTTAATTCTGAATGGAAAAAATCAAATAAAAGTTTAGGAAATTTAAAAATAAAATCTCTCAACTCAGTTCAATTTCTAAAATAAGGTAGGTATTTAGACAAAAACATCTTGCTGAACAAAGAATATTTATACCTAATACATAAGTATAGTATACAGGGTGGTTCACTTTTATGTGGTAGGACTTTAACATTAGATAGAAAAAGATAATCTAAAATGAAAATTTTTATATCAACATATATCGGGGAAAGCTTAGTTTCCGAGATACAGGGCGTTGAAGTGTTGGAAAAAATATGAAGTATTTTTTACACTGTCCGAACCAGTGGAGATATTTAAACCAAATTTGATGTGTAGTACCACCTTTTTGACTACGATATTTAGTGATAATATGAAGGTCCTGAAATAACCAGTGGTGGAGTTATGGGTTTTCACTCTCACTAAATTTAAAAAGTAATTAGTACGGACCTGTCTCACATCAACGTAAATTTTTTTTTTCGTAAAGTTCTTTCAATTCTCTACAAAAAGTGTATCTTGACATTTTTTTGTATCTGCCACGGTTGTGTAGTAAATAAATTATTTCGTTTCCATCTCAGCCTTTTTTGCCTAAAAATGTGTTTTCTAAGATTATTGATAAATATCGCAAATAACAGAAATTAATTATGGAACACTTATCGGATTAAGCTATTTTATTTTTAATTTTATGGAAACAATTTTAAAAATAAACTGGCACTTGGTTTGAGGTACATTACTTTATTATCATTTTAACATTTTTATCAAATCTGTATTATTTCTTAATAATTTTTATAATTCTAAATTTGTACAACATTCAACAATTGTTCAAAATGTGATCCATTCTGTTGCACACATAATTCACTTCGACGCCTAACGGATTGAACAGCATCGATTAAATTGCCATTTCTCAATTCATCGCACGCATTTCTGATACGATCAATAAGTTGTTCCCTTGTTTCTACAGGAGTCGCATAGACTTGTTCTTTTAAAAATCCCCATACGAAGAAGTCCAGAGGTGTTATGTCCGGAGAACGTGGTGGCCAAGCGACCGGTCCCCCTCGTCCGATCCACCTATTTGGAAAGTTATTATTTAACCAGTTCCTCACATTTCGGTGAAAATGTGCAGGACAGCCGTCAAGTTGGAACCAAGCCAACAATCTTAAGTTTAAAGGAATGTCTCCCCACATATTATTTAAGAGTGTTAGGGTGCCTTGCGCACCCTTAAATTTATTCAACTGGAATATTTTTAAAAAATTTTTTTGTAACAAACAATAATAACAAACAAGTTAGTAACAAGCACAATTCAGAAATTTAATAAATATTCCAGTTGAATAAATTTAAGGGTGCGCAAGGCACCCTAACATACTCTTAAATAATTTCTAACTATCAATTGTTTCCATAGCTACCTAGATTTCGAAAAATGTAGATTTGAAAAGACAAAAGATACAGAAAATTTATTTCTATAAAAGTTGTTGAGAATGATAAGGACTTTCAATATATAGAGAAAAACTGGTATGTTTCTGGGAAAATAATATCGATGACGTCACAGCGGCCATTTTCCCAAACATCAAAAAAGCTAATTTTCGGTCAAAATTTGACCTTAGTATGTCCCATTTAAGAACCCCTTTTCGAAATTTTAATTTGAGTTTTCGTGTTCCCGCTGTAGGCCTGGGGCGTCGAGTTTGAATCACCCTGTACATACTACTACTACTACGGAGAATATAAACCCAGAATCAGTAACCCCTATCCCCCAGACATATAAAAAATACCCAAAAATTCGCTGCATTTCCCTGATATACCATAAATTTACCCGAAATACCATTAACTTCCACGCACTTCCACAAAATACCATGCACTTCCAACACTTCCGCAAACTTCAAAAAAATACCAGAAAATACCATGCACTTCCACGAACTTCCCGGGTATTGTACACTTAAATACCACAGTGACTTCCCCCTCGCAATGCACATTTTGAACATGAAAACTATTGCAAGATTAAGGAATTATGTCACACGGTTATTGTCATACAAGCGTCAGTAATTTTTTGTTTTAAACGATTGATATTCCTTGAAGGTGTTTTATAGAACCAATGACGTCAGAACCTATAGACAGGTTTGTTTTGATAAACGCTTGACGCCCAGAACTAATCACAATCTAAGCGCTCCATTAAATTATTCCGAAATTGTCGCGAGATTGTCAGAAATTGCCCCTTTTTGTCGAGCCGTAGCGAACTTATTTGGACTCTAGGCTCGGAGGCTGGCGTCGTTAGACTATCCCCCGAGTCTTCAGGTGAGGTTCCGATGCTTCCGGCAACATGCGATATCTAAGTCTGACTCTGGAGGAACTATAACCGGGAATCACCGGGTGTATAGTTGGTTGATGGTTGACTTTCTGTCTTTGTTTGTAGCATGTTTTTAGAGTAGTATGGATATATTTAATCTTGGAGTCAAAATAAAGGGCGTTTTAACAATGGGGCACCACGTCTATAGGTTTTGACGTCATTGTATAGAACTCATTTTTAATTTCCCCATAAGAAATAGTCTCGAGGAGAAAAGTCGGGAGACTTAGTAGGCCAGCTGTAAAAAATGTAATAAATTAAAGTAAAAGTGTTTGTTTTATTTTGCTTTAGGATTATATTTTATAGTACCTACTGTTTCTGTGCCAGACTATCTATTTCTAAAATTATGATTTAGAACTCTTCTACTCTTCTTGCATTATGGCACTGGTGCTTCATCTCGTTGAGAGCACAATATTTGCATAATGTGAGGATACATTTTACAAGATATTTTGTAACTCTTTTATTAAAATAAAGACGTTACAATGAGTGTTCCACCTTATTCCAACTCCATTTAATTTTTAATTGGGTTTTTCGCCACCAAACTGATCGAAAGACAACGTTTTCAAGTTGCCTGGAAAATTCATAAATTCTTAACAGTGAATGAACGCAACTTTAAACGTGTAACTCAAAAAATAACTTCAACAAATTTGTTTTCTGAGCTTTCGGAGAATAAATCTTCCTCCTTTCTCAAAGATCATGCCACGTCAAAGTGAAGTGACAGATTAATAAATTTCAGGTTAAAATGTCATGACAACAGAAACAATAGCCTAGCCACCTGCCTGATATTGTACCCTCTGTTCTATCTAATTATCTATACTAACTTCTCTTTGAATAAGTGTCAATAATATTTTACTGAATTCCTCTGAACATTCAGCAACACAGTTGTCCGTATTTCCTAGACTAAATAATGCCGATTCTTTAATTTTTTTTCGTCTATTTCCTACTTCTTCTTTGAGAATTGGTTTGGAGTTTGGACCTATCCCACAATATCCTATGATTGTTATTAAAAGAATGTTCACATATTTTTGACTTAGAAATTTGATTTTGCCTGATATAATTTTTATGTTCTTTTAAACGAACGCTAAATGGCCTACAAGTCTCCCCAACATATAACTTTCCACATTCACAAGGAATTTTATAAATACAATTTTTTGAACTTTGTACCTCATTAAATGGTTTCGTATTAACTAGCATCGATCTTAGTGTATTTTTGGTTTTAAATACTGTTCTGACATTAAAACCATTACCTATGCGTTTTAGCTTATCTGATAGTCCAGGAATATAAGGAATAATTAAATTTACTGGTCGGTCCACCAGATTTATTTCTCTAATTCTATTAGCATTGTTATTTTGTTAGCAATCCTGAAAAACTTGCTCAACAAATTCAATAGGATAACTATTCTTCTCAAGAACATATTTTATATGTTTAATTTCCTCCTCAAATTTTGTGTTATTAGAACAAATCGTTCTAGCCCTGTCATACAAACTTTTAATTACTCCTTTTTTTAGTGTCTATAGAAAACCAACACATACTAAAATATCTCCATTTCAACTCTAATCATCATATTAGTGTTAAGAAACGAGTAATTAAAAGTTGCAGTTAACAGGTTTACTTGCTGCTGCCTGCTGCTGTTTGCATTTTTCTATTTGCTCCAGAAATGCGGGCTCTCTTCGTTGAATCGAGAATTCCATGAGTTACTTCTTGAACCGGAATGAATTTCTTTGGTGGTCTTACCAATTTTGACGCCACTGCGTCTTTGGATAGGTTTCTAGATTTATTAGAGCGTCACTTTTCGCCTCCTTTCGTGTTGCATTAAAAAATCCTGTTCATCAAAATGAATAGAACACGCATACATAGAGTCCTTCCAGAGAATATTATTGTCGTTATTTGAATCACCATTACTATTATTGTTGTTGATTAAAGCAAGCAAATAAAGTCGTTACAATGAGTGTTCCACCTTATTCCAACGCAATCTTATTTTTCCCATTAAACCCGCACTTCGAAAACAAAACTTGACAGCTCCACCTTATCAGCATCCCTCATAAAACTCCGTAGGCAACAACTCTGTGGAATTACTTGGCGGCGATCAGCCGGCGCGCAACAAAACTTATCCCCGAAACGTAATTAAGGCCCCTTTGGTTTCTCGCTTACTTTCCATTCGGCTTATTAAAGCGATCTTTGATCTGCCTCTCGCCTTCTGCCGCCTTCCTTCACTGGGATATCTGGGACATTTGCAGGTGAGTTATTATTGGGGAGAACTTCTCGGAGGCAAGAATGTTCCCGCTTTGAAGGATTCGGCGTGAAAGGTACCTAATAATTTCTGGTTATACAGGATATTCACCTCAGACCCAAAAAAATATACAGTGCATGCGCGGCTTCTCCATGATCATTTGATCAGGGACCCATCTAATTTATTTCAATTTTTTTCAATGTTTAATAATAAACTATATTTAAAAAATGCAATCAAATTTTCAAAAACTCCCCAATTATTACTAATGGAGTCAACGGTACTAATGTATAATAATAATTCATTCCTATCCGCAGCCACCCGGCTGTAGGTATTTTAAATTGACCTCACGGGTTATGATGGCAATCCACAAGGATAAATGCATTGCACGTGAGACAGAGACAAAAGCATACGCGCCCGCTCTGAAGCTGAAAAGAGACAAGTAGGGTCGCCCTCGTCGACGGAGGATCACTCATAACGCAAGCTTTATTAAGTGGCGGTTTCACATAGCAGTCAACTGCAATCACAGTAGTTCAACTGTTCGCTGGGGGAGACTTATACTGCTATAGCAGAACTGTTATGTAATATTTGCAAAAGTGTGTTGATAGTAGTAATTACAAAATGGCGCTGAACAAAAGAAAAGTGTACGCTATCATGTGCCTTTTGATTCAAAAAATTTAATGTTAAATATTAGACGTAAGTAAATATAAGAAGAGGAAAAGATATTGGGAGGAAACGCCTTTATTCAGTAGACCACGTTTTGACTGTAATATTCACTGTACACATACAGTGTAAGTTCATGTTCGTTTCAGTAATATGAAATGCGTTAATTAAAACTGATTCTACAAAGCAAATGAAATTGAATGTTCAACACGGAACTGTGTGAAATTTTCCCGGGAATCGGAAAATAATGTAATTTGGGAAATTTGAGCGCAAATCAGGTGAGAAATTAAACGCTAAATCTCGCTTTTCGGCAAAAAAATATTTATTGTTCCATTACCTACCTAATTGGCCAAACTCGTAACAAACTACCCATTTGCTTTAACAAAAAAATCTATTAGGTACTTCCACAACATTACATGAGGGGAATTAAGATACGGAAAAACAATTATTATAGCTATCAAAATAGAACGATTTAAATTGTTCTAAAATGGTTCGGATTGTTTTTTTTATCTAAATCGCTCCATGAAAAAAGTGTAGGTATTATTTCATTTTCCGTGATACAAGTAGGGCTTAATAGTATATTATTCAACGAGTAAGTAATGGTGGTTATTACTCACGAAAATAAAGTTTGCAACACGAGCGTTAGCGAGTGTTGTAATTTATTGAAGTGAGTAATAACCATTGCTTACGAGTTAAATACTATATTTTTTCTACGGCCATAACAGCGAATAAAATTTGTTTATGTATAAGTATAATATATGGATCACACATATCAAGATTACGTCTCTATCTTAAATTTTCGAAGATATGTGATGATTTAGCGTAATTGTATTTCTTAGCATTGAATAATGCGACAATAAGGACGATGCTTTGTATGTTTCCGACAATTCTTCGAAGTATACAAGAAGAACACTTTCGGAAAATGATTGTGTGTGATTTTTGCTTCTTTATTCCAAGAACTGTTTATATACCAATTCGTACTTCGATTTTTCGGGTAACAAATTAAGTGAAGAAGCCTCTTTCGCCGCATTTTGTATTTCGGGAGGAGTGCTTATTTTGGTGTCTTCGTTACTACAACTCATGACAGGAAAGAGTAGAAAATGCCGTTTGACAACTTCAACTAATTTATTATGGAAGCTTCCCTGTCAGTCAAGGCATACGTGATTGTTGTGATTTTATTGGAACAAAATTACTCAGATTGCAAAAAATGTGATTTACTTAATTTGATTGGTTCATAGCCCGTGAGTAACGGCCATTACTCACGGGTCATTACTCACGGGAGGAGTAATAAGTCTTATTACTTTTTTAAAAGAACCCATATAAAGGACAAATTACTAAATGGCCGTAGAAAAAAAAAATTTTTAGTATACGCTTTTGTTTACAGGGTGAGTCAGAATGTATGGTAAATACTTTAAAAGGATGTTCGGCAGGTGGTTTTAAGCGGGGTCTTTCAAATAAAATTTTTCGATTTGGACTTTCCTTGCCAAGTTATTCGGGTCTACAGGGTGACCCAAAAGAATTTTTTTACTTATATCTCAATAACGGAGCTACTTAAAAATTTGAAATTTGGTATGTGTTATCTACTTGCTGGAATACGCCCTAGGGTAGTTTATTCATTTACACACTGCCACTGCCTTAAAAAAAGGGTAAAAACTAACAACCCATATATTAATTTTTTTGCTCGAACTTTTTTGTGGGTCATTTTTACGTATATCAAAAATATGATTTGTGTAGCCCCTTTATTTAAGAAACTTTTTTTCCTCTACATTTTTTCTCGAAAACACAATACACAATATTTTTCCTACAAAAAATAATTTCATGCCAAATACCATTCCCCAAACTGTTTCAGAAAATCAAGTAAAACTCATAGTAGGCGGGCGTCAAACAATTTAATTATTTTTATTGAACATTAAAACAACAAAAATATCAGCTAACAACAATTCAGCTTCAAAAATGCAAGTAAAGATTTCTAATTACGCTCTTCTTTGATAAGCTTCAATAATTTTGCTAGCGTTGATCTGCAGTTAACAGGTTTACTTGCTGCTGCCTGCTGCTGTTTGCATTTTTCTATTTGCTCCATAAATGCGGGCTCTCTTCGTTGAATCGAGAATTCCATGAGTTACTTCTTGAACCGGAATGAATTTCTTTGGTGGTCTTACCAATTTTGGCGCCACTGCGTCTTCGGTTAGGTTTCTAGATTGTATTAGAGCGTCACTTTTCGCGTCCTTTCGTGTTGCATTAAAAAATCCTGTTCATCAAAATGAATAGAAC
Organism: Pseudeuparius sepicola; assembly: GCA_963920635.1. Lineage (NCBI taxonomy): Eukaryota > Metazoa > Arthropoda > Insecta > Coleoptera > Anthribidae > Pseudeuparius > Pseudeuparius sepicola. The sequence continues at coordinate 11,483,103 of OY987298.1, read as the reverse complement.
ACGCATACATAGAGTCCTTCCAGAGAATATTATTGTCGTTATTTGAATCACCATTACTATTATTGTTGTTGATTAAAGCAAGCAAATAAAGTCGTTACAATTAGTGTTCCACCTTATTCCAACGCAATCTTATTTTTCCCATTAAACCCGCACTTCGAAAACAAAACTTGACAGCTCCACCTTATCAGCATCCCTCATAAAACTCCGTAGGCAACAACTCTGTGGAATTACTTGGCGGCGATCAGCCGGCGCGCAACAAAACTTATCCCCTGGATGTAATTAAGGCCCCTTTGGTTTCTCGCTTACTTTCCATTCGGCTTATTAACGCGATCTTTGATCTGTCTCTCGCCTTCTCCCGCCTTCCTTCACTGGGATATCTGGGACATTATTTGCGGGTGAGATATTATTGGGGAGAACTTTCCGCTTTGAAGGATTCGGCGTGAAAGGTACCTAATAATTTCTGGTTATACACTGTATCCACCTCAGACCGAAAATAATATACAGTGCAGGCGCGGCTTCTCCATAAGGTCATTTGGTCAATGACCCATCTAATTTATTTCAAATTTTTTCAATGTTTAATAATAAGCTATATTTAAAAAATGCAATTATATTTTCAAAAACTCCCCAATTATTACTAATGGGGTCAAGATTACTACTGTCTAATAATAATCCATTCCTATCCGCAGCCGCCTGGCCGTATTTTAAATTGACCTCACCGGTTATTATGGCAATCCACAAGGATAAATGCATTGCAAGTGAGACAGAGACAACAGCATAAGAGAGTTCAACTGTTCGGTGTGGGAGGTTTATACTGCTATAGCAGAACTGTTATGTAATAGTTGCAAAAGTTTGTTGACAGTAGTAGTTACAAAATGGTGCCGAATAAAAGAAAAGTATATGCCATCACGCACCTTTTGATTAAAAAAAGTTAATGTTAAATATACGTAAATAGAAGAAGAAAAGGTATTGGGTGAAAACGCCTTTATTAAACAGACCACGTTTTGACTGAATTATATCAACAGTAGACGAAGTTTTCCAAAATTTTACACGTCTCCCATACGAAAAATATATATTGAGGTGACTTAAATGTCCCATAGACATTCATTGTATCGATACAATTCGATTAGATGATACATTTTTACATCTGAAAATTAGAAATATTTCTAGTTATAACAGTATCTGCGATAACAGTGTACTCCTATCACATCGATATTCGCTTGGCAGCGGAACCACGCCCACCAAACAGTCACTGCGATCGCAGTCGAGTACTGTTTTAAAAAATATCTATGTCCATGACATCATTTTGAGCATCTACTGTTACATATTTTTTTTATCCTGAAGCTGAATTGTTGTTAGCTGATATTTTTGTTGTTTTAATGTTCAATAAAAATAATTAAATTGTTTGACGCCCGCCCACTATGAATTTTTACTTGATTTTCTGGAACTGTCAGGGGAATGGTATGTGGCATGAAATATTTTCTTATAAGAAAAATGTTGTGTTTTCGAGTAAAAATGTAGACAGAAAAAAGTTTCTTAAATAAAAGGGCTACACAAATCATATTTTTGTTATACGTAGAAATGACCCACAAAAAAGTTCGAGCAAAAAAATTAATAGGGGTTGTTAGTTTCTACCCTTTCTTAGGGCAGTGTGTAAATGAATAAACTACCCTAAGGCGTCTTCCAGTAAGTAGATAACACATACCAAATTTCAAATTTTTATGTAGCGCCGTTATTGAGATATAAATAAAAAAATAATTTTGGGTCACCCTGTAGATTCGAATAACTTGGCAAGCAGAAGCAAATCTAAAAATTTTATACACCTGCCGAACACACCTTTAAAGTATTTACTATACATTCTGACTCACCCTGCATATAAAAATCTAATATCAGATGTAGGGTGTCAATAAATTAGAAAGTACCTACCATTGTTCGTACAATTCAATGTAAATAATGTCGGTGTTTATTTAATTTTAAAAATCGTTTTCGTTATTTTTAAAGAAATAGTTTTTGAATGTTTTTCTATTCTAAATATAACGAAAATAATGTAAAGATCCCATTTAAATTGTGACATACCCTGTATATCGAAAACGAATAGGTAGGCTTGTCAATTTAGCGCTTGTTTTAAAGTGATATTAAACTCGGCATATAAAGTCAGCTTCAGTTGGCGGAATGCCTTATAAAACTCTGGAACTCCTCTCGAATTAAACTTGACTGGGTTTAGCCGACTCCCAACAAAACTTATATCCGAAATGTAATTAAGGGAGCAGCCCTTTTGGTTTCCCGCTTATTTTCTACTGCTGCGAATTATTAGAGGAATCTTTGATCTGACTTTTGCATTTACGCGCCTTTTGATAGAACTAGTACCTAGGTGGAAGTGCGCTGTTATTGAAGAATCTAACCAAATAAATAGATTAATACGAATTCTAAATTTAAAAAAAATGAAAAGGGAACGAAAAAAGAAAAAATATTGTCAATAGTGTATTAAAACGCGGTGTTCCGCAAATCAGCTGTTAAGCTAGCGCGTCGAGGCGGCACCGTCGCAATAACAAGGCCCGCCAGCTGAAAGCGATGAGTCATTCAAGGGAGGTGAGCCTAAGGTTCCAAATTCAAATTTCAAGGTCTCAACTTGGTAAATTTGGTAAAAAAAAGACTTTAAAATGATTGTTTACATTATATAGCTCATGGTTTTAGAACACAGATAATAATCTACGAGAGTGAAAGTCACATTTTCAAGGGGTTTTGGTGCATTTAGATATATACCGGTAAAATCTTCATAAATGCCAATTATTTCTTATTTGCCTGCCTAGATACAACAATAAACTTACTGATTTCAAGGTGGTTACGTTTAATCACGTAAAATTGTTAGGTATAACACTCTCCAACAGTCCAAACCAAAATCCTGGAAAACTGTGTCCCTCAAAATGGGGTCTTTATGGAGGAAAAAGCGGGCACATTAGGACCGCCTTTGTAGTTTCCCTTGCAGTTGGGAACGGAACACGTCCACGGCATGATTTAAATTAGTCCGAAACTATAGACACAACCTAAAACCTATAAACTAAAATTGAACTTTATTCACATTATTCTGAACCACTGCTGTTTTACCACCTTATTAATAAAACTCCACGTCCTATATTACTAAAAAACACAGTCCAAAAACGTTCTTTAAAACAGGAAAATCGTCAGACAAGTAAACGTAAACAACTCCAAAAAGCAACCTCCCGACCTCCCTGTGATGACGTAGTGACGTTTCGCGTCGCCAGCTGGCAGGCCTTTATCATTGCGACGGTGCCGGTCGAGGCTATACCGACCTCGGGGCGCGGAGTTGCCAGTTGCACACAATTTCGTTAATTTACTTTTTTTGTTCCTTTTCCCAGATGTTTCAGAAAATGTATGCATAGTCTAAGTGATGTTTCAGTGTCAATCAACCGTAACTGGTGGGGGTGTACTTAGGACTATAGGGAGCTCTTAGTTTCCCACCCCTAATAGCACAAGGACATCCGACAGATGTTCGACGGACATCCTCAATCGGATATTTGGACATCCCCTGGACATCCGTAAACATCCTATGGACGTCCATCGGATGTCAGTAAGACATCCAAATGTCACAACTTGGGACATCCATAAGACGTCTATTTGGGACATCCCCTGGATTACTGATTAGAGGACATCAAATTACTTACCTTTTACTTTTACCTCTTTTTATTTACGCCCACGCCCCTTGGGTAAACAAATAAATAAAGTAGTCAGTAAAGTACTTATGGGAGGATAGATAACCAAATGGCTGTCAAATCATCAAACCTTGGTGATGAAAGCAAATTTCATCTAGGTATTTAAATTATTACAACAGCAATTAATATTGGAACTTAAGTTTCTCACGATATAAAATTAATAAGACCTGACAGATTTGGCGATCGTTTATCCCCTCTTAAATATTTTACTGAACAGATTAATACTTAATATAATATATTTTTCATTTAATTTATTATATTTAAAATAATTTTAGGTATAGGTACCTATCTATTGTTTTCTGCGGCATATAACCATTCTTTTACTCATCGCCTGGGATTTTTATTGCTTCTTCTACCTCTTTTTTCTGCTGCAATTTTCCTTTTTAGATTTAATTGCTCAGCACCTAAAACAAAAAGAAATACATTTTAAGTAGGTATAAAAAATAGTTTGTGTTCAAATTAGAGTTGAGAAAGGATAATTGTCTAGAATTTTAAAAATTGAGTTTTGGCATTCCCTCATTTGCATATTGTCCTAGGATATACCTTTGGATAAGCCGTGTAAAAAATTTCAATCAGAGATTGGTAAACATACTGCTCCGATGCTTCCTCTATTCCCTAATTTATTTCAATTCATTAATGTTAACTTTCACATTATTAAATAAGCATTTTATATTTAGCTCCTAGCTTTATTGCATCTGCTGTTTTCGATCGAAAATTTTAATTAGGTACTTCGAAATGGCGAAATTTCCTGGGTATGACTATGATACATTCACGAAATCATATAGGTACCTACTATTGACACCTCCTAGTAAGTAGGTAGGTAGGTTCCTAGGTATTAGATAATAATAATAAAAATTCTCGCCCTCACAATAATTGACTATGAAAACTTAATAAGTGCAATAAAATAGTATATTATAGGTTAGGAAATTCCATTTAAAATAAAGAAGACAATTATACCCTATATCTAATTAATTGTAAGTTGAAAATCTTTTAGATTTAAGTACTAGATAAATTGAGCATTTTATAGAAAATCCTTAATAAAACACCAGAAGCTAATAAATTTTGCTTACCTTATCCGTTCACGCACGAAAGATGCAACAAAATAATAAGTAATCTTCCTGTATGGCTGGAATCTGGAATGCAAACCTCCCCAGGGAGTCTATTGGCATTCAGTACAATTATAAAAAAAACACATGGATCACAAAGCTAATTGAACAACGATGCTATTTACAAACAACCACAGATCTTCTCTGCCTCGGCTTGTCCGTACTCGCACGGCATGCCCTACAATGCGCAGTATCCGCCAAGCGAACTCACCGTTTTTGCCAATGGCGTGACGCGTTTTGGTCACGTGACAATTTTGGCCAATGCCGTTGTGGCGTTGCGTCAGAATGGTTGGCGTACCCTAGCGGGCGATTTCTCCTGTTGCCAGATTGTTGACCGGTTTTTGACGAGTAGAATAATAGTTATTTATGTACCAAGGCACTGAAGTTCAACTTTTTATGACTCATGTAAAGTTTAGTTGCTGAGGCCTCTGGCCGAGGCAAATAAACCACATGAGTCATAAAAAGAACTTCAGTGCCGAGGTACATATTATATTTTTCTTGAAATCGGAAAAAAAATGTTTTATTAGACAAGAAAATAATAATAAGGGATCAACCGTCCACGAACCGACTACGCGCGGCGTCGCTTGACTTTACCGATCGCTCTACCTAGGACAAGTATAATGATGTACGGCACCTCCTGACAGAAAAACCAAACTGCTGCTTCTTGTGCAGCCTACACAACAAATCTATTGATTTTCAAATTTACTAAAATATGTATACTGAAGGATTGCGCTTCTATAGGTAACAATTTCGCAATGTGTACGAAAAGTTAAATGAGCCTTTATCGGCCGGGTTTTGAATATTTGGTCACTTTTGACGAGCGATTTCTCCGCGTCTGACGTTTGATGTTTACATCTCGCCAAGGCCTACTTATTGAAAAAATCGTACAATAATGGGCTACATTATTGTACGATTTCTGTGCTTTTAATGACGATTTTGGGACATTTTAATGCCGATTTCAAGAAATAGTTATTTATGTACCAAGGCACTGAAGTTCAACTTTTTATGACTCATGTGGAGTTTAGTTGCTGAGGCCTCTGGCCGAGGCAAATAAACCACATGAGTCATAAAAAGAACTTCAGTGCCGAGGTACATATTATATTTTTCTTGAAATCGGAAAAAAAATGTTTTATTAGACAAGAAAATAATAATAAGGGATCAACCGTCCACGAACCGACTACGCGCGGCGTCGCTTGACTTTACCGATCGCTCTACTTAGGACAAGTATAATGATGTACGGCACCTTCTGACAGAAAAACCAAACTGCTGCTTCTTGTGCAGCCTACACAACAAATCTATTGATATTCAAATTTACTAAAACATGTATACTGAAGGATTGCGCTTCTATAGGAAACCATTTCGCAATGTGTACGAAAAGTTAAATGGGCCTTTATCGGCCGGGTTTTGAATATTTGGTCACTTTTGACGAGCGATTTCTCCGCGTCTGACGTTTGATGTTTACATCTCGCCAAGGCCTACTTATTGAAAAAATCGTACAATAATGGGCTACATTATTGTACGATTTCTGTGCTTTTAATGACGATTTTGGGACATTTTAATGCCGATTTCAAGAAAACATAAATATTGTGGAAAAGGTTAAAAAGTTAATAAATGATTAGATAGGTATTAAACAATGTGTAAACTAGTTCTGTCTTATAGCATAATAATAACAGGAGCAGCGTGCGAATGTAAACTAAATATTAGTATATGAGATTATAGAATTTAAAAAATGTCTCAGATCTAAGTTAAAGTGGTGGATCTGGCAACTGCTGTATCTAAATAAGTCTGGAACTTTGAAACTAGGAAACGAGCTGTCTAAATAATTGTAGGTACCACAGATTACGCGGTAAACATGCCAATACTAAATACTGCCGCTATATTTACTTTTATGTAGGTAGTTACTACATTTTGCAATAAATAAGCAATGTTTCTTATTCCTGCTAATATTCTATAGGTACCTACTTTTTCTATCAACCAAATTATTACCTAATTGACATCAATGTAGCATAGGTGTATTTTAAAATTTCACCATCGCTACTTTAGGAAATAATTAGGTAGTACCATAATATGGATATATGGTATAAATAATTTAATGTGACCTATATTCATTTTACGTCCATATACGGACGTCCCTCGGATGTCTATTTTAAGTACAAATATTTAACGTCCAAATACGGACGTCCCTGGGATGTACATTTTATGTACGAACAATTGACGTCCAAAAACGGACGTCCTTGGGATGTACATTTTATGTCCTGGACGTTTCGACCAAATATGGACAATATATGGACGTCCCTCGGACATTGTGTGCTATTAGGGACAACGGGTGCAAGTTGTTTGCAGACACTGCTGCTTAGTTTTGTGTCTTGTACTCGTAACTTTTTTGAGGGTATCTTTTTGGTGTTGCTGGTTCATCATTTTAGTGAATCTTTTTATTCAGCAACAAACGACATAACGATAAAATCAACTGCTCACGTTGAAATTGGCAAAATGTGCCCTATAGAAATCTTAAGGGTTTTCGTTATACAAAGTCCTTTTTTTCAAGTTCTCTTTTGTGTTTCGTAAAAGGGCGACAGTTAAGGCAAAAATATTTGATACAGTTTAGACACACATATTAAATGCTATTAAATAATTCGGCCTGTCTACTTCCACCAGTGCCGGAGAGGGGGTCAACCATCATATGTTTTAATAAAAAATGGTACGCCACTGGAAAAGTAATCATTTTGAAATTCACTGAATTGCTCAATTAATTCTAAGAAAAAAAAAACATTCTTGACAAACCGCCACTGGCAACAAAGCCAGCCCATGCACCTAAACAAATATTTGTTTTGATTTGGTATTGTATTTGTTCAATGATTACAATGACATTTGATATTATTTGTCTAGTTACATATTTTTTCGTTCGATGCAGAACAAGCGAGGATCGTCGGCTTGACGCGTTAGATGAGCTGTTTACAAGGTGCCGTCAAAGTCAAATGTCATGATCTTTGGTGCTGTTTATAATTTACCTTGCGTAAAAAATATATTAATAGCTGATAAGGGCGGCCTTTTCTAAATGGGGTCGAAAAAGGGCCGTCGAGGCTCGCGCGTGTCTCTTCGCAACGCAACGGGAAGCGAGAGGAAGGTCCGGAGAAGAGATTTAACACTTTTTCCGGATTGTTTAAGAGGTAAATGCGAGAGATATGAAGCTTTTTTCTCGATAGAAATCGGTTCGTTTTTATGTGTCGCGTTGCGCCTAAAAATTACGGCGAAAATGTCGTGAAACTGTCAGGAATTGACCGTTTTCGTCGGGCCGTAGCTACGTTATTTCGGCTCGGGGCCGCGAGGTCGCAATTTTTAAAGCTTCCTCCATGTCTTCCGGTCATGTTCGGATGCCTCCGGCGCCCCCGAAAAATCGAGAAATAAGAAAAAACACCTCATTTCCAAGAGGGGCTTCGGAGGATTTTCCTTGGATTTTGCCAATATACAGCCGTCCCATTTCTCGGAAGAATAAAATCGAGATTGCGGAAATCTGGTACCTATATCTTAGCAGAAAATGTATAGGTATTTTTCAAGATCTTTCATTTGTAGCAAAAAAAACTCAACCTACTCAAAAGTAAGAACCCAAAGCACTAACACTACGAGTATTTTCCCTCGAATGTGAATTTACCTATTTACCTTGCCTTGATACAACCTGCGAAATTACAAAATTCCTGTTATTTTTTTAACACACCTCGTATTTTTGCTCGAACGTGACGCCACGTCGAGATGCGCGTGATCATACCTTTGTTTATTTGTCTTGATCGTTCCTAATTTTAGTTGGTTAGTTTGTTTCTAGAATAATTATTCCTTAATGGTAGGAATATAATATATCTGGTGAAAAATTTAACCAGGTCTACTGCAAAATAATTTTTTCTCTCAAAGTTTGAAACTTGGGGCAAATGAACCTTAATACCCGAGTAGGTACTACTTGTACCTATTCAAGTTGAAAGTAAACAGTGGTACTTACAGGTACAGTAGGCACTTGTACCTATTTAAGTTGAAAGTAAACAGTGATGGAGTGTTTTAATTTTGATGCATAATGCACATTTTGTGCTTAGTTTTGTGTCTTGTACGAGTAAAAGTTTGATCCAGCGCAAGTGGCGCCCTCTGTGAGATGCGTAGAAATTAACATTCTCAGCATATTTTCCATCGCAAGAAACACAGCAGTGCCAAATTTCACTTCAGCAGCTTGATTATTTTGGGAAATGTAGTCATAATTAAATTTCAAAAAATGAACTTCAACGCCCTGTATATCTTAAACAAACAACATTTCTATTTTGGCCCGAAATATATGTACCTGATCTATGAACCATTAACGCAAAATGCTGGATCGGGTAAGTTTGCAGAATAAATTAATAGGTAATGTCTTTTTTGTAGAGAATTTAATTGGCTTTATTTTCGGTTATGTGAAAATTTTCTGTACGGTGCACCCAGACCGAGTTATTTTAAAAAATCCATAAAAACATAATTTTTATATGGAATTTTCCAACATGGCTGCCAAATCCAGGATCGATAGACCGTGCAAATTTAGTATAGTGTTCAACACATACAAACAAAGATACTGTATTGCAGCTTGCCCCCATTTATTTCCTCCTAGGACCCCTTGTCGACTGGCCTAAGTAGTAGTGTTTATAGAATTGTGTAAGATTCCTTACCAATAATCATTGGTAATTTACGACTAACAAATAATTCCCGACGCGAAGTGCCGCTGGCATTTGCCCCCTATTACCAGGATTGGGAATTAACTCGAGGCGTGTACGAAATCTGTACAAGACACCTTTCCATAGCTTAGTGCTCTTAGTACAGCTTCCGTCCGTTAGATGGCGGCGGCAAAAGATATTCGGCTGAGAGTAGATTTGCCTAAAAATTAACCACAACTTCTTTAAATAACAATGATGGGGCCCATATTAATAATTGAGGCAACCTACTCGCTTCAAGTAAAGAAATATCTATTACATAACATCTTATTCTATAATCTTATGAGAGTTGAAATCATGCGGCCGGCTCTCATACTATGAACTACCTTTCTCTGAAAACTTTATACCTACCTAACTGTAATTGGCTGATATAAATACCGAGTCTGTAGGTAAACGAAATCAGACTCATGTTAAATATATAATTCAGCAAACTTAGATCGCAAAACGTAGGTAATTATTTGGTTTGCCGCTTATTTTCCACCGCCGCGGCTTGTTAACTCGACCTTTGATCTGGCTTTTGCCTCCTCCGGCCCTTGATCGGCGACGAGGCTCTCGCGGGGTCGAGATATTATTGGAGTGCGGACGATTCGGGGAAAGGGAGGTGTTTTTACTTTGAAGGTGTAGAACTGGGTTTGTTGTTTAACAACGTAATTATCAGCGTTCGGCTGTACACCAAATAAAACTCACTCACTTGTCATATTAGACAATTAAAGCAAAGCCCAATACGTATTTATTACGTAGACGTAACACATTGACGCTTATCTATCTATACGTGCAAAGATAGAATACGTCAAGTTTCAAAAGTGCAGTTAAGTTTAAAGGAATCTGGCGGGTCTAGAGTCGAGTATGCCTTGGAATTACCTCAAAACAGTTGAATGGTTAACAGGACCACACAGGGTATTGGTATACAAAGATCCAATAACAAATATACAGGTTGTTTTTCTCTTTCGTAGTTTTTGCGATGGAATTTTCATTTCTTTTGTTTTGTTCTATATAAGCATAAGACTAATATTAATATCACATATCACCAAGTTAGAGTTTAATTTTTATTTGTTTTCTTTTACAATGTTTTTATTTAACTTAACTCACAATACTGAGTATACTACTCAGTATTGTGATTTTTTCAAAATAACCGCCATTCGAAGATGGCGGATTACCTATTTCTTCACAACCTCCTCGACATAGGTATCAAATGAAATAGTTTGACGGATGGAAAACGATAAGTTAGGTGGCGTCATATCAAATCCAATATGGCGGCCGCCCCAAGATGGAGATTACCTATTTCTTCACAACCTACTTGGCATGGGTATCAAATGAAAGGGTTTGACGAGTACAAACTGATAAGGTAAGTGATGTGATACTAAATACAATCGAGGCCAACGATAAAGACAGGCCATGGCGCTAACGCACAATCGCGTAGTCACGTGACCAACTTAGTCATTTTTGGAGATGAGTAGAAAAAACAAATTTCGTAACAATTTGGCGAGTTTTCTTTCATCTATTACATTATTGGTTTTGTGCATCCAGGCTTTCTCTAATTGTTTTTTCAAAATTTTCAACCTGCCTCAGCTGTTTTGAGCTGTGAGTTAAACGGCACTGCACTCAAATATTTTGGCACGTTCTCAAAAATTATTGGGACAGCACCTTTCTTTAGCTTAGGTGACATTCTCTATAGGTATTTTCCTCCCACAACCCATTTGTCCACTTTAATTGTTTCACTTTCTTGAAAATGTGTTAGCCACACATACTTAAGGGTTTTTTAGAAATTAAATCTCAGTTGGAATTTGAGAATCCATTTTGGCGCAAATTTTCATCCCGAGGCAAAGCAAATATTGTTATGCTCACATTTTCTTCCTGGCTTTTTTAAAATGTATAAATACAATATAAACAGACCCAATATTTGGTATTTAGGTTATTTTTTACGAAATAAAAATGAAAACTCACCTCAGTATACTGTAAATATTGACCAGGTCCCAGTTGATCGGCAGCGTGAAAGGCCGAATAGGAACCGTATCAGGGCGTGGGTCGACAACGAAAATCCTCGAGTACGTTACAACACTGATTTATTTCGCACAAGGTGAACGGTGAATACAAAATACACAAACCCGAACGTGGTCAACGGGAACGGCTTCCAGCCGTCTGAACTCGCGGATATAATATAATACATATATAATATATAAACTAAGACGTTTAAAAACACTTTAAACATTTAAGACTTCTCAAAACCATGTGCCATGACCTGTCTTTATCATAGGCCTCGAAATCCAATATAATGGATGCCCCAAGATGGCGGACTAACTTTATTTACCACTCTCCTGACATGAGAATCAAATAGGTACTAAAAACCACAAAATAAAATAGCTTTTTAAAAACAAGCTTTTATTCAAGCCATGTAGATAAGTACTAAAATAAGTTTAGTTTTTGTAAATCAAAGAGCTTGTCGCTTTTTGATTTACAAAAACTTGTCGCAATTTGGCATTGAATAATTGTCTTAACGAAAACCTAAACTTATTTTATTCGATTTAGTACATGGCTTAAATAAAAGCTTGTTTTTAAAAAGGTTCATTTTTATATTATTTATTTTATTCATAGATAACTATGAGTTATTGAAAATACATAAGTAGGTACCTATCTAACTAATGAACATTTTTAATTTTTCTACAAAATCGTTATCAGATATTTTCTAAAATTTATTTGTGGTGCAAACAGATCCATTTAATTTTTAATTGGGTTTTTCGCCACCAAACTGATTGAAAGACAACTTTTTCAAGTTGCCTCGAAAATTCATAAATTCTTAACACTAAATAAACGAAACTTTAAACGTGTAACTCAAAAAATAACTTCAACAAATTTGTTTTCTGAGCTTTCGGAGGATAAATCTTCCTCCTTTCTCAAAGATCATGTCACGTCAAAGTGAAGTGACAGATTAATTAAATCGTTATCAGTTTAAATTTTAAATTTTTTGGTAAAATTTGGTGCAGCCTCGTTTTGGAGGATGCTGAATCCAGTGGCGTGCACACATTTTTTCTAAAAAAAAGTGGCTAAAATGTGATTTATTAAAATATTGCTACTAGAAACTGGCATAGTAAGCCTTGAATTGTAATTAAAAAGACGGGTCAGATCGCTGAAGTAATAAACTTTTTACAGGGTAACCGACCCGAAACTAAATGGATCATACTGTATGTGCGTAACAGGAAAATAAATCTTTATCGTGTTAATTGTTTAACGATTGTTTACTGAAAATAATAAAAAAATATCTTTATTTTTTAGTGAAAAGTTCCAACTCTCTTTTCGCTACAAGCTTTGGTAATTAAAAAAAAACCTGAAAATCGGGAAGCAGAATAGATATACAAAACAAAATCCGATGAACGCCATCAAAGACGAACATTGTTTTACTTTTACCAATGTTATTTAAAAATGTGAAATTATTGTGTATTGAAATTTGAATTTGATGGCTATTATTTATTTGGTAGCTCTACCCTGGACCGACACTATATTAAAAACCTGTTCACAGCGCTGTTTCAAGCGATCACCACTGACGCTACACGACGAAAAATCGACAGGGTGGTTTAATATTAAAAACACCATTGTTACAGAATCTTTGTAAAATAAAAACACGCAAATGTGTCTGTTGCAATTGAATTAATATCCAAAATAAAATAAAATGCTTCTTTGTTATGTCCCTTTAATTTGACAAGTTTACATGGCATATTTCCATACCTTTTCTTAAGAAAAATGAGCCTAAAGAGCAAGCAAGAGTATTTTGGTACCTTTTGGTTTGAAATGAAATCCATGCTAGTTGCATCAGAACGTAAGTTTATTGTTTGGGGTGTTTTTTTTTATATTTATCATTTCCAAAACATTTCTTTTGTAAAAATCATTTTCAAAATCTAAAACCTTAGGGTTGTTGAAATTAAAGTTGTGTAAATAGTCAAGTGCATGTTTGCTTAAAGTAGTAGAGTTCGGTGTTAATTTCTGATATTTAATTTATGTTCATTATGTTCATAAATTCGTTTTTCAAGACCTGATGATGACAACTAGGTTGTCGAAACGTCGAAACAATTTTAATAATAAATATTTTGGACCGAAAACTCACGATTTTTAATAGAAAAATACAATAATTTACGGTCAAGAAAAAGTTTAAGTTAAAAAGTCCGGATAAAAGTGCCTTAATAATGCCAAAGGCATGTTTTTGCATATACAGTGTGGATAGAAATTGTGGAATATTGCTTATATTTCTTAAAATATTCCTCATATGAAAACGTGTTATAATAAAAGTGTTAGGGAAAATTATTTCCCGTTTAGTGATATCAAGCAATCTTTCGTAGCACAAAAAATGTGGTTGCCATGGTAACCGATTTAATTTTTTTTAAATGGCACCATATACTTTTTTTGGTGAAAATGGATACATTGGAACTTTCTGAATACGATACAATGCAATTTTAATGGGGTCGCATAAGAAAAAAAATACAAAAAAATTAAGTTTTCTATTATGCTATTGACAATGTTTATCAAAATAATTATTAACATCAAGTTAGCCATGCCAAAATCAAAACAATGCGAAACTGTCACTACCTGTGTAACTGTGTATATTGTTACACTAAACGTACTTTTTTACTCAATTTTCTGTGTACTTAAGTACTTAGTATGTTAACCAGTATTCTTTCCGTTCCACTTAATTCAAGCGCCATTATAACTTCCTAAGTACTTACGTAAGTACACAGAAAATTGAGTAAAAAAAGTACGTTTACCGTTTACTGTAACAATGCACACAATTACAAGCAACTGACAGCTAGTGACAGTTTTCCATTGTTCCGATTTTGGCATGGCTAACTTGATGTTAATAACTATTTTAATAAACATTGTTAATAGCATAATAGAAAACTTAATTTTTTTGTATTTTTTTCTTATGCGATCCCATTAAAATTGTATTGTATCGTATTCAGAAAGTTCCAATGTATCAATTTTCACCAAAAAACGTATATGGTGCCATTTAAAAAAATCAAGTCGGTTACCATGGCAACCACATTTTTTGTGCTCCAAAAGATTGCTTGATATCACTAAACGGAAAATAATTTCCCTTAACACTTTTATTAAAACAAGTTTTTCATATGAGGAATATTTTAAGAAATATAAGCAATATTCCACCATTTCTATCCACACTGTATAACTCTTAAACGATCGCAGTTAGCTTTGATTTCTCAGCGGCATCAGATGGGCCATATAAAATTGTCTAAAACTTTCCCTATTTAACCGACCTTATATCTCTTGTAGTCACCGAGATACCAATGTTGAGGGTCGGATTTGGAACACACTGTATACTGGTGGATTACAAAGAAGCGAGTGTCTTTGTTCTTTTTTGCAAAATTGGGACCAAAGACACATGTATATGGCTACCGTGTACATATGTTTTATGCCCACATATATTTTATTTAGTACGTACCTGAACCCGCGCCGTTTTCGTAGGGGACCAGGCTACTCCCAAAACGGGGGCGTCGGCGATAAATCATCTGGACAGTTTTTTCATCGAGATGCCGATTTCGGAGGGGCGGCGCCGCGGCGCCCTGCCGCTCGTTTTGATCGATGCCGCCGCCGCCGCCGCCGGCCGCGCCCTGATGGATCGGGCCTCCGGTCGCCGCCCGAATCGCACCCGACCGGCCCTGGGTTGATTCTTTTTAATAGGCCGCACCGCGCGCCGGCCGACAAAAATAAGTTTCTCCGGAATTAGTTCAGTAAGTACCTAAGACACGGGCGTAGCCAAGGGGGGGGTTTCGGGGGTTCAAACCCCCCCCCCCCCCAAAATAAGCAAAATATTACCTAATATTATACCGAAAAAATACGAGGAGTGAAGAGTTAAATTATTATTACGTTTGAATATATGTAGTAATAGTAGCGCCTAGCGCCATCTTTTGACGAGAGGCAGACGCAGTTGCAGCCGAACTATTTTGTATTGTAGGGACACTTTGCGTTGTTTCTCGAGTATTCGCCACGCCCCTCGGTCGAAATGAGCGGAACTTTGTGGAAGTTCGTGGAAGTTTCTGGACGGCTACTGGGCTGCTATATAAGCGGCGCCGCGGCGCGTGACCGCGCTTACGGCAGTATTGTTCCATGCGAACTCGAAGCGAATAAAAGTGAAAAGTGGTGAACGAATAGTGAAGAGAATTAAGTGTACCGTGTAAGTGAATAATTTTAGTGCGCTGTTATTCGATGACCTTGTTAAGGATAGATACGTGAATCATTATTACTGTCGAAAAATGGAGGGAAAAAAAAAGGAAGGGTGATAAACCTAAAGGTATGGACTACTGGAAAAAGTGGTGTAGTCAAGGTCAAGGGGTTTCTAATAAAGAAACAAATTTGGATTTAGCTATCAAAGCTTCAGCTACCTTGCATGCTGATAAGAAGACTGCCTACCCCGAAATCTAGTTTGGAATGCCTAGATATGTGCGATAAAAACCTTTATCCTAATATTTACACATTACTACAAATCTTGGCTACCATTCCTGTATCCACTGCTACCCCAGAAAGGTCTTTCTCGAGCCTAAGGAGACTGAAAAACTATTTACGAAACACTACAAGTGAAAACAGACTTAATGGTTTGGCTCTAATGAACATTCACTATGGAACAGAAATTCATGCAGATGAAGTAGTGGATATATTTAAAAGAAAAAGCCGAAGATTTCTTCTTTAATGGTTTTAGATTTAGCGCAGAGGAACGAAATTAATTTATCCATTTCATTTAAAGTTAAGAACTTTATAAATATGTCGTAGTTTTTCGGATGAATATATAGATATTAAATTTCATCTAAGTATATTTTTGTTGTTTTATTTACTTCTCAAACTAACCCCCCCCCCCCAAAACTAAATCCTGGCTACGCCCGTGACCTAAGACAAGTTTGAGCCCAAAATATGAAAAAAATACGAGAGAAAGATATAATGTGTGTATTTTTGAACAAATGCGTAGATACTCTTCTCCACACCGCCGCACCAGACCTGACATGAAGGGTGGGTACTGGCAAGTCGAAATGCACACTCAAGATAATGAGACAACTGCATTTTCTACTGGTACAGGTTTAAGACAATTTAATGGTATGCCATTTGGCATCTGTAATGCACCAGCAACCTTTGAGAGACTCGTGGAGTTTGTGCCAAGAGGAATGACATGGAAAACCTGTCTAGTAGATCTGGATGATGTCATTATTTTGAGAAGAACATTTGAAGGTCACTTGAAGAATATCCGAGAATATTCCAGAAGTTACGAGAAGCTATCTTAAAACTAAGCTCGAAGAAATGAAGGAAGTTAGATATTTGGGGCATGTAATTTCAAAGCAAGGAGTTAAAACAGACCCAGAAAAGATAGTCAATAAAAAGTGGCCGCGACCAAAAAATGAACTAACGAGCATTTATTTGGTCAACAAAAATATTAAAATAATAAGTAAAAAAATACAGAAAAACGTTAAACTCTAAATACGTAATGACGGAAAAAAAGATAAAATAAAACTAATCATCGTCATCAATTATTTCATTGGCATCCCTTCTTGAAAGTAAATCTTGCGAATCCTTCTTCAAGACAGTTGCAAACGTTCAAATTTTTCTTTACTCTAGTTGGAAGGTTGGTGGCTACTAAGAAGGCAGTTATTTTCATATTGATTTCACAGGGTGATCGAGGATTAGTCTCCAACTCTCTTATGAAAAAAATATCAAACACTCATTTTTTCAAATGGAACACCCTATAGATTAAAATTGAACTCCCTACTTGTCTAAACAACTACATAGATACCTAAAATCAATAGTTTTGCCTGTATTTGCATTTTTTCCAATTATTCTTGGCTGAAGCATACATCATCCAGAGTGCTTTTGAAATTGAATAACAAATATTTTGGTAAACACATCTTTACTCCCAACAACTTTTGTAGGAAAACATTTTATGTAAAAAGACATGGAATTTTTTCTAATCATTTTCCGAAATCTAGCTAGCCATGGAAACAAAATATATTCAAAATATCGAATGCCCTATAAGCATGCAGTAGTTACTCTCCTTAAAACGTTATTGTTCGTAGCAAGTTAACTTGAGATGTCGTTAATGTTTGGAAACGAGACCCGAACTGTATCCTGCATGTTTTCTTTGGAAGTGGTAACGAAACTGTCATGACACAGTGGTTTTCTGTTTTCCAAGGCATCCTAAATAATTTACCTAACTTTAAATGGGGAACTTTTTTTTCTTTAATATATTTGCCTATCTATAGAAAGAGCACATACCAAATATCAGCCCTCAAATCGCAATATTTAAAAATTTAACAAGCACTTCTTTAACTATGAATGGTGAGGCTATGGGTCTAGTAATTCATAGGTCCCGGGTTCAATCGCACAAGAAGTTTTTTTTTAATTTTCACTGCATTCTCCCTCTTATATTTATCACTGATTATCCTTTTAGTAATAATTGGACACTGGTTATTATGAACATTATTACTCACAATCTACTCTATAGTGTATTTAAATTCAAAGTACTTACCTACCTAATATGAAATTGTCAGTAGCAAGAAAAATGTAATACATTGCTCGATGCGTAAGCTCTATTTGGCCTCGGAGAGAGTTTTAAGACCCGAGGCAACACGGGCGTTAAACAACCTCCTCGGCCAAAAAAGTGCGCTTACGCATCTCGCAATGTGAATAACTATTTAATACAGCACACTCATTTCGAACATTATCAACAAATATCAAGTCTGAGATGGACTATAATAAGATGGATAGACAAGGATGGGACTCGTTCTCGCTGTTCTTTCTAAACAAAGCTTGCGTGGTGCTGTAGTTTTTATATACATGTGCCGCCCATATTAGTTTATACATGGTGCCGCCGCCCACCAGAGTCGCCACCATCAACGAGCTAGTTGACGTCACAGCCAAGGAGGGCGCGTTACGAGAATGATTTGAATTATGCAGTTTTTAATTGCTTATATTATTTATTACATAAAAAAATGAGTTTTTTGTGAACTGTGGTTCATTTAATGGCAATAAATTACGTTTGAAAGTAATATTTTTCAAATTTAATTTTTGTGCAAGTTCCCCATTGTCAACAAGAGCGGTAAGTCGTTATTTAATTTCCAAGACACCCTGGATGGTATGCTTCAGCCAAGAATTATTGGAACAAAATGCAAATACAGGCAAAACTATTTATTTTAGGTATGTGGTTGTTTAGGCAAAGTGGACATAAAATTTAGTAGTTAGTTCAATTTTAATGTTATTTATAGGGCGTTCTATTTGAAAAAACGAGTTATTGATATTTTCCCATAAAATAGATTGAGACTAATCACCCTGTATAATCAATATGAAAATGACTGCTTTCTTAGCAGCAACTATAATAAAACATGGTCAAAATTTGAACTTTTGCGTACAGGAGCATAATGTATTCCGTGGGACCTTTTGTGAAGGGAAGTTGAGACTATGTGGAATCTTTTTATTGTATGCTACGTGATGACGTAGTACCGGGTGTTTACCTCCGAGTTGTGGCGTTTGGTTTTTATGGCGTCATAAATACAATATGGCCGCCATACAAGATATGTATTCGTTCCATTAAGAATAACTCCTTCCAGAGGGCTCATACGCAAAATGTGTAGTAGTAGGTCAAAGCGCGTTCTCCCTACTCCATTTCTGTGGTGACTATGCGCATCAGATGCGCCACTAATTCAATTATTACAGATTACTTATACGGCTCGGCAAATTCAGGCAGCGCCGCTCATCTCGGAAAGTAGGATGATTGTTTATGCGAATAGTTACCTATTTAACCGTAGCTAATTCATCTCAGTAAAATTATTTCAAAGCATTTTCAAAAAAATAGTAACAATTCGTGTTAGTCCTACGTTAAAGTTTCGTTGATGTGAACTAACTGCGGTAAAATAACTATTCCCAGAACAAAAGCAACGGTTGTGTGGTGGCGGTAGCATGCGGTAGGAAGGAACAGTACCGACTGTAGCGCTCTAGCGATGTGATGACCATGTCCGACACGCAAGCCTTTTGTTATATAGTCTTAGAATCACTTTTTCTAAGCATATGTCAAACGGCTTGCGTGAGAAAATGATGGCAATTTTCATAAATTTTCCTGCAACTTTCCGACGCAAGTCTTCGTTCCGTCCACATCCGATAATCATGCCAATTTCATTATAATGTCTAACACATCAACAACTTTCTATACTTTCAAAGGCTTGCATGGAAAAATAACTGAAAAAACGAAAAAAAATTCCGTTAAATTTTCCGACCTCAAAATGTACTTATCCATTCGCGCCACTCAAGTCAATATGTTTTTCGGGTTAGTGACGTTGTAAGTTTTCATACTTTCGACGGGCTTGTGTGGAAAAATCGGTCAAAATTTCGATTTTAGCTTACAAAACTACGCCCTTATTTCAACCCTTTAGCCACCTGCAACACTCAAGCCTTTGGTTTTCCGAAACCAGGTTCTATTAATTAATAATTTAGTGCACATGGCTAGCGTGGAAATATGGGCAACAGACACCTTTTATTTCTGTTCAGGAAAATCGAATTTTCCATATGTTATCCCCAGGGGCCACTCGTAAATTTCACTTCATTCTACTCAGCATCGGTGTACTTTTCAACCCTCTTCGAGGCTAGTAT
This sequence comes from Pseudeuparius sepicola, assembly GCA_963920635.1. Taxonomy (NCBI): domain Eukaryota; kingdom Metazoa; phylum Arthropoda; class Insecta; order Coleoptera; family Anthribidae; genus Pseudeuparius; species Pseudeuparius sepicola. The sequence goes on along the minus strand of OY987298.1, from coordinate 11,462,928 downwards.
GCGAAAATGGGGCACCTAAATCTGTCACTATCTGACGGTCTATATGTTGAGGAGCATAATGCACATTTACCTTTTTTTGTGAAGGGAAGTTGCGACTATGTGGAATCTCTTTACTGTATGCTACGTAATGACGTAGTACCGGGTGTTTACCTCCGAGTTGTGGCGTTTGGTTTTTATGGCGTCATAAATACAATATGGCCGCCATACAAGATGTGTATTCGTTCCATTAAGAATAACTCCTTCCAGAGGGCTCATACGCAAAATGTGCATAAAATATTTTCTATTCTGCATGAGCAGATGAACAATTTTAGATCTTATCAATTTTTCCATATCTTCTACAGTTTAAGAGTTATGATCTATTATATATGTCACCATCGGTTTAGAACCATCGGTTATTTATTAAGGGTAAAAAATAATGATTGTGCTTCTTTTTACTCACAATAACTTTAATATTACACTTATATGCAACAAACATTACAAGTAGCGTCATTACAATGGTATGAAACACACTTTAATAATACATACAGGGTGTCCGGTTAATAATTGTCCATGTAGCAACTACACTACACATATTTCGGACCAAAATAACGATTGATGCCAATACGCCTTAATAGAAACGTTGTTTGTTTAAGAGATACAGGGCGTTGAAGTTCATTTTTTAAAATTGAATTATGACTAGATCTCCCAAAGTAATGAAGCTGCTGAACTGAAATTTGGCACTGCTGTATTTTTGGGGACAAAGAATAAACTGAAGATGTGAATTTCAATGTATCTCACAGAAGGCGTCACTTGCACTTTGAATCGTGCTTTTACTCACAACTTTTTTGAGGTTATCTTTTTGGTCTTACAGGTCAATCCTTTTAGTACATCTGTTCATTCGGTAATAAAAAGGTACTCTTGTTTCATAACAATAAAATCAACCCTTTGCATTGAAATTGGCAAAATGTGCACCAAAACACCTGTTGACTCCAACATTAAAAAAATTAAATTTTTATCTAGCACTTTTAAATATTACAGATTAACTGTACCATTTGAGAAAAAAGTCCTTATGAACAATGTACCAAAAATGTTTCGCTTTCGAAATGGAACGGATTGAAACTCGGCAAAGTTTGAACACTATTTCAAGAAAACAAATTAATGGTGTTTTGACCAATGGTCATTTTGCATTTTTTTTTGTTTGTTTTGAATGTACAGTTGATCTGAAACATTTAAAAGCGGTAGCTGAAAATTTTATGTTTCGAATGTTGGAGTTAACATAGGTGTTTTGGGGCACATTTGCCAATTTCAACGCAAACCGATGAATTTAACGTAACAAGAGTACCTTCTTGTTGCAGATTGAAAAGATGCACTAAAATTATGGATCTGCAACAACAAAAAGAAAACCACAAAAAAGTTACGAATAAAAGCTCCATTCAAAAACAGCACAAGTGACGCCCTCTGTGAGATACATATAGAAATTGGCATCTTCAGCTTAACCGCAAATGGCAACGAAGGCAAAATAATAGTAATTGCTCCACTCCCTGCAAAAGCATGTGCTTGCTTCTGGGGTACTCCTATTTTGGAGTATTGTGAGGGTGAGAATTATTATTATTGTTATTATTATTCTTCGTCCCCAAAAATACAATAGTGCCAAATTTTAGTTCAGCAGCTTGATTAATTTGGGAGATGTAACCATACTTCAATTTCAAAAAATGAACTTCAACGACCTGTAGCTCTTAAACAAACAACATTTCTATTAAGGCGTATTGGCCTCAATTGTTATATTTTGGTCCGAAATATGTGTAGTATAGTTGCTATATGGACAATTATTAACTGGATACCCTGTATGTATTATTAAAGTGTGTTTCATACCATTGTAATGACTACTTGTAATGTTTGTTGCATATAAGTGTAATATTAAAGTTATTGTGAGTAAATAGAAGCACAATAATTATTTTTTACCCTTAATAAATAACCGATGGTTCCAAACCGATGGTGACATATATAATAGATCATAACTCTTAAACGGTAGAAGATATGGAAAAATTGATAAGATCTAAATTTGTTCATCTACTCATGCAGAATAGAAAATATTTTATGCACATTTTGCGTATGAGCCCTCTGGAAGGAGTTATTCTTGATGGAACGAATAAATATCTTGTATGGCGGCCATATTGGATTTATGACGCCATAAAAACCAAACGCCACAACTCGGAGGTAAACACCCGGTACTACGTCATTACGTAGCATACAGTAAAGAGATTCCACATAGTCGCAACTTCCCTTCACAAAAAAAGGTAAATGTGCATTATGCTCCTCAACATATAGACCGTCAGATAGTGACAGATTTAGGTGCCCCATTTTCGCATACTAGCCTCGAAGAGGGTTGAAAAGTACATCGATGCTGAGTAGAATGAAGTGAAATTTACGAGTGGCCCCTGGGGATAACATATGGAAAATTCGATTTTCCTGAACAGAAATAAAAGGTGTCTGTTGCCCATATTTCCACGCTAGCCATGTTCACTAAATTATTAATTAATAGAACCTTGTTTCGGAAAACCAAAGGCTTGAGTGTAGCAGGTGGCTAAAGGGTTGAAATAAGGGCGTAGTTTTGTAAGCTAAAATCGAAATTTTGACCGATTTTTCCACACAAGCCCGTCGAAAGTATGAAAACGTACAACGTCACTAACCCGAAAAACATATTGGCTGAGTGGCGCGAATGGATAAGTACATTTTGAGGTCGGAAAATTTAACGGAATTTTTTTTCGATTTTTCAGTTATTTTTCCATGCAAGCCTTTGAAAGTATAGAAAGTTGTTGATGTGTTAGACATTATAATGAAATTGGCATGATTATCGGATGTGGACGGAACGAAGACTTGCGTGGGAAAGTTGCAGGAAAATTTATGAAAATTGCCACCATTTTCTAACGCAAGCCGTTTGACATATGCTTAGAAAAAGTGATTCTAAGACTATATAACAAAAGGCTTGCGTGTCGGACGTGGTCATCACATTAATAATTATATATCATTTAAAAAATCTAGAAATTTCCACCATTTTCTCATACAAGCCGTTTAGCATATGCTTAGAAAAAGTGATTATAAGACTATTGTAACAAAAGGCTTGAGTGAAATTAAAAAAAAAGTTGAAATTGGCAAAATGTGTCCCAAAACACCTGTTGACTCCAAAGTTCGAAAAATAAAATTATCGCCTACTACATTTAAATGTTACAGATGAATTGTACGTTCAAAACTAAGAAACATCACTGGTCATCATATTAATTATACATAATTTATTTAACAAAGAGCTTACAAAAAAATCTAGAAATTTCCACTATTTTCCCGCACAAGCCGTTTGACATATTATCATATGTGCTGACAAAAATCTAGAAATATTTATGCAGAGTTATTATTTTGAATGTATAATTTAGCATACATTTCCTTGCTTATGTATAATAATGTTTTATATTATGAAAATAGTGCGGTGGATATTGCCTTCATATAAAAAATATATCTACAATTTATTTCTAAAATATTGGTAATGAAATGAGTTACTTTCTTGAATAATTTTACAAACTGGATTATATTAAAAAATGCGGTTTCAAATTTTGCAGAATAAGTGAACAATTTAAAGTGACAAAAAAATTCCCTATGAACAATAAACCAAAAATTGTTATTAGGCATTTTTTTCTTAATTTTGAAAGTATAATTCATCTGTAACATTTAAATGAGGTAGGCGACAATTTTATTTTTCGAACTTTGGAGTCAACAGGTGTTTTGGGACACATTTTGCCAATTTCAACTTTTTTCAATTTCACTCAAGCCTTTTGTTACAATAGTCTTATAATCACTTTTTCTAAGCATATGCTAAACGGCTTGTATGAGAAAATGGTGAAAATTTCTAGATTTTTTAAATTATATATAATTATTAATGTGATGACCATGTCCGACACGCAATCCTTTTGTTATATAGTCTTAGAATCACTTTTTCTAAGCATATGTCAAACGGCTTGCGTTAGAAAATGGTGGCAATTTTCATAAATTTTCCTGCAACTTTCCTATGTTCTGAAAATATGAAGGCCACGCTCTACACTCAAGCCATAATTTTTTTAAATACTCTGAAATTCATAACTTTTTATTGCAATTAATTTCGTTCATGGAAAAATAACTGAAAATCGAAAAAAATTTCCGTTAAATTTTCCGAACCCAAAATGTACTTATCCATTCCCGCCACTCAAGCCAATATGTTTTTCGGGTTAGTGACGTTGTACGTTTTCATACTTTCGATGGGCTTGTGTGGAAAAATCGGTCAAAATTTCGACTTTTCCTTACAAGACTACGCCCTTATTTCAACCCTTTAGCCACCTGAAACACTCAAGCCTTTGGTTTTCCGAAACCAGGTTCTATTAATTAATAATTCAGTGAACATGGCTAGCGTGGAAATATGGGCAACAGACACCTTTTATTTCTGTTCAGGAAAATCGAATTTTCCATATGTTATCCCCAGGGGCCACTCGTAAATTTCACTTCATTCTACTCAGCATCGATGTACTTTTCAACTTCATGGGACCTAGGACAGAACCCGCCAGTAACCCTTTACTTTTCTCATCGTTTTCAGATGATAAATTCGTATAGGAAGATCGTACAAAAATCCAAAGCTTATTCAATTTAAAAATAGACAATTACTCATCCCTTCCAATTCCTCCGTTTCCCGAGACCGTTCACTCGTTTCCGAGTGGGGGGGGGGGGGGGCGAGTCCTGATGGACGCTATCCTTTCTCTCCTGACCGCAGGCCGCAGCCGGCGGGCAGATAAAAAAACCCTCGAATATCGGGAAGGCGAGGTGGGGCAATCCCCGCACGAATCCAATCTGGTGTAAAAGAAAGCCAGAAGGGGTTGCGGTCGTCAATCAGAGATTCTGCCGCTCGGCCGGTCGGGGATGGGAAATCTTGGGAGGGGGGACTGGGGGGGCCATAATATGGTTGCCGGTTATCGTTGTGAGGCATATTAGAGGGTTAGGTAGCGATGGCGTTACTATACAGAAGTATACAGGCTTTTGCCACATTACCTCGCTTTTTAGTCCTCCTGTTTGTTCTTGTTTGTCCAATTTTGCAATCTATTTTAAACTAATTTCCCCGATGAATATTAAATAATCGTTATTTACATTGCCAAATGCGTAAGTGCACTTTTTTGGCCGAAGAGGTTGTTTAATGACCGAGGCAACGATGGCATTAAAAGTACCTCCGAGGCCAAAAAAGAGCTTACGCATCGTGCAATGTATTGCATTTTTCTTGCTACCGACAATTTAAGGTTATAGGTAAGTAGTATAGCTATGCCGGTTCAAGCGCAATTTCCCCATGTATTTCTTATGGGGGCTAAAACGTGGTCAAAACGTGACCAACCGCCGTGACTTCGCGAGATCCCCGACAGCGAGGGTTGCCGAAGATGTCCGGCTTTCGCCGACTGTTGACCTTCGCTCCAGCCGCGACCGAAAAACGACTAGACGACTCGAAAAAACGTCTAAACGATTCTGAAAAACGACTAAGCAACTGTAAAAACGTCTAAACGATTCAGAAAAACGACTAAGCGACTGTAAAAACGACTCGAAAAAACGTCTAAACGATTCGGAAAAACGACGAAGCGACTGTAAAAACGACTAAGCGACTGTAAAAACGATCATAAAAACGTTTCCGAGTCGTTTTTACAGTCACTTAGTCGTTTTTCCGAATCGTTTAGACGTTTTTACAGTTGCTTAGTCGTTTTTCAGAATCGTTTAGACGTTTTTTCGAGTCGTCTAGCCGTTTTTCGGTCGCGGCTGGGGCGAAGGTCAACGGTCGGCGAAAGCCGGACATCTTCGGCAACCCTCGCTGTCGGGGGTCTTGCGAAGTCGCGGCGGTTGGTCACGTCTTGACCACGTTTTAGCCCCCATAAGAAATACATAGGGAAATTGCGCTCGTAGCCCCATAGCTTACCTACTTAGGTACTTTGAATAAAGCTCTAAATACATAATATGGAGTAGATTGTGAGTAATAATGATCTTCAAAATAACCTTTGTTCAATTACTAAAATTGATAATCAGTGATAAATATAAGAGGCAGAATGCAGCGATAATAAAAAATAAATAAAAAATGTTGAGCTTTGTGTGGGATTTGAACCTACGAATTACTAATCGCGTAGGTACTCTCACCCTACCGGTGCTTGTCAAATTTGGGCTGTTATGCCGCTCTTATTTGACGCCAAAGAAACATTGATGTTATTCATTTCTCTTTGGTATAATTCGTGTTCTTTATGATCAAAACCAGTTTGTAAAACGATTTTTATGAAACCTATTAAAATTGACGCAAGATTTGCGTTGCTACATATATTTTATTAATGGTTTTAAGGTCCTTGCTGCGTAAGGGTTGCTAAGCAATACTTTTTGTACCTAGCCAAAATAACAGGGCACCTCGAACATTTGACTTTCGCTTTCGGGCCTGTTGGCGAGTAGGTATGTAAAGTGTACTTACGGGGGAGGGAGCAGGAAAAAATATTTGACTATTGGAAATTTATTAACAGATAAACCAATGTCATAAGCTCGTAATAAATAAAAATAACGTGATAAAAACGCTTTATGAAGAAAGGCGTCGATGCTACCGACGCCGGGGTCGGTTGCAAATTGTACAATATACCTTTTCCCAGATATTTCAAAAAATGTATGCATATTCTAAGTGTATTTATTACCTTTTTGATTTTTCAGTGTCAATCAACAGTAATTAGTTGGCCTGTAGGAGTATATTCTTAGTTTCCCACAAGTTGTTTCACTGTTTACTTTCAACTTCAACAGGTAAAAGTTCATGGCCTCGCGAATCGCGGAATTCTACACGCCACGGTCCACACACCTGTACTCAAGATATTCACAAGACTGAGTCGCCTAGTCGCCAGTCGCTAGAGCGCTACAGTCGGTACTGTTCCTTCCTACCGCATGCTACCGCCACCACACGACCGTTGCTTTTGTTCTGGGAATAGTTATTTTACCGCAGTTAGTTCACATCAACGAAACTTTAACGTAGGACTAAAACGAATTGTTACTACTTTTTTGAAAATGCTTTGAAATAATTTTACTGAGATGAATTAGCTACGGTTAAATAGGTAACTATTCGCATAAACAATCATCCTACTTTCCGAGATGAGCGGCGCTGCCTGAACTTGCCGAGCCGTATAAGTAATCTGTAATAATTGAATTAGTGGCGCATCTGATGCGCATAGTCACCAGAGAAATGGAGTAGGGAGAACGCGCTTTGACCTACTACTGCGCATACTATTTCTAGGCAAATTTAATGGCCGCCATATTGTCCTCACTTTGACGTTTGCAATTTGTTCTCAGCGGTAGTTAATGTATTTTCAGCAGAGAAATGGTCAGTGTTTTTGGAAAATGTCGTGTGCAGTACCAAGCCGTAAGAACTATAACTCTAGGAGACCTCCGGGAGTATCATTTTCTCGGTAAGTTTAGTAAAAACAATCGCCGAAATTTTGGGCACCATAGGCGCGCATCTGTATAATTTTAATGATTGAATATGTGGTTAAAAATTCTTAACTTGGGGACTGATTGGACTTGGAGTCCAAATAAATTTGTTTGTTCAAAACATTTTGCTGCTGATGCCTTTACTGTGCATCGTGGCGAACGAGGACGAAGACCTCTAAAGCAGTCGGCAGTGCCAAGTCTGTTAACAATGATACGCCCATGGATGAAGTTGGTTTAATATGGCCGCCACTTTTATTAGACAGTTCGCGCAGCTTGTAGCGTATTCTCCCTACTCCATTTCTCTGATAGTCACTGACAGCTACCGCCGCCAGCGTCTAGTGACCGGCCAGTCAGTAAACTAAACAATCATGTCATAATAACCACTGTCAGGGTGTTTTGTTGCTTAGAAAGGCCCCATGTTTTAAACTTCGAGAAAAAATTTCTTTCGAATTTTCTTTTTAGTAGACCTCCCCCAATGTGTGGTTAATTTTTTTTTACATCATGACTGAATCTCCCTGTAATGTGTGTTCTAATATTGAAATAAAATTCATATTTATTTTATTTTTCAGGAAAATGACAATTAAACAGAATGATATATTATTGGTAGATAGGTATAACAATTATCTATTTCAAATATATGATCTGGTGGAGAGAAACAGAAATAAATCTGAAATTTGCCACATGCCGGTGTCACAATCTCATTGAGATCTTAAAAATCGATTTAAAAATTTCAAACAAAAGACTAAAATGCAGAAAATAATAAAATTTAAATGCATTTTTTTAATTAACTCAAAATAGAACTAAGTTACATTGAAATGATAATGAACACCTACGAATTAGTTAAAGATGACCTTAACATGACCTTAATTTGCCTTAATGTTTCATTAAAAATGTCGTGTTTTTGCTGAAAACGCATAAATAAGCTCTCATAACTCCAAATTCAAAACAGAATAAATGCATCTGGGTCAACACTAATACGGTGTAGGCCCTCCTCTACTTATCACTGCATTCAGCGTCAAGAAATGCTTGATATCAAATGTTCAACAAAAGCTTGCGGAATATTCTCCCATTCTCCAATAGCGACCTCTATGAGTTGGTTGTGATTAGCAATATTCCGTCTACGATTTCGAATCTTTTTTTTTTGAGATAGTCCCATGCTCTATAGGATTAATGTCAGGACTGTTAGGTGGCCACTGTAATAAATGGATATTAACATCATTTAGGTAGCCAATAACCTCTCTAGCTACATGGGGACTAGCGTTGTCCTACATGAGTAAAAAATTACGTCCAACAAGCTGAGGAATAGTATATTTCATTACGAGTCTGGAAATAAAGATTTTTCCGTGCGCGCGTGAAGTCATGCAAGCACGGAAAAATCTATTTCTGGACGTGTAATGAATGATATTTTTTATTATACTTCTTTGAAAACGGAAACTTAAAATATTTTTTCGGCATATTATAATAAATTTAATTGACAAAAAATAAACAATGCAGACAATATAGTGTTTGGTATGTATGATGCGTTTCCATGGTTACTCTCAAATTATTTCCAAGGTGCTTTGTTGTAAATTAGTTATTGTCAGATAAGGTGAATAAAACGTCAAAAATATTACAGAAATGTATCTAAATATTGAAACACTTACGAATTAAAATACAAAATAGGTACATGTTAAATATCAAAGAGCATATAGAGTTTCTTAAATTTAGTTTACTTTGCTGTATATTTCTATTTTAAAGCCATATACTCGGTATTTTTATTCAGCGCACGGAAAGTTTTTCAATGCGCTGTTTCCGCATCTTTCATTATTGCTAAACCAGATGAAAATAAGGTGTTTTCAAAGAAGTATAATAAAAAAGGCATTACATGTTCGAGACTAATGTTGTCTAAGTAATATTGGGCATTCATAGACCTCGTACGTATAGGGACTAACTCCTTACGAGCATCGAAGCAAATTCCCTCCCAAAACATTTTAGAGCCACCACCAAAAGGTACTTTAGGAGAGATATTGCAGCTGCAACCTTTCTTCTCGCCTTCGCCAGACACGCTCACGTCTATCTGGAGCTTTAGGCATGGGCGCCCATGGGGGGGGGGGGCAAGGGGGGGCACGTGCCCCCCCTGGAGATATTCAAAATCCCTTCGCGTTATATTTTATATTATTATAGTTGAGGAAAAGATTATTTTCATATCCAGGTATACAGGGTGTCCCGAAATTAGCCTGCCATAATTTACCAGCGTGTTCTACGACCTAAAAAAATGAAAAAAGTTCCTATAAACATGGCCTTAAAAATTTCCCCTAATGGGGCTATAGCCCCGAAAAGGGGCAGTTTCACAAACGGTTTTTTCCAATTTTTTCCAGAACGAACAAAGATAACATTCTGAAATTTGGTATGTGATGTACCTGTGAGATTTGACATTTGCCGGGGTAGCGATAGTTAGACATTCCTAATCATAGGCGTCCTAAATAGGGGGTTAAGGGGTTAAAAATACCCTTTTCGAGTAAAATCGTATTGGAATTTTTTTGCAGAGGGCCATGAAAATGCGTATTGGAAATTAGCCTGCCATATTTTACCAGCGTGTTCTGCGACCTAAAAAAAATGAAAAAAATCCTATAAACATGGCCTCAAAAGTGCCCCCTAAGAGGGCTATAGCTCCCGAAATTGACACTTTGGCATACGGTTTTTCTAAATATTTCCAGAACGAGCAAAGATAAAATTCTGAAATTTGGTATGTGACATACCTGGGAGAATAAACCATGAAAAAAGCGCAGAAAGAATTTTGGGATATTTTTAACCCCTTGACCCACCTCATTTGGGACGCCTATGATGGAGAATGTCAAACTCTCTCTACCTCAGTAAACGTCAAATCTCACAGATATATCACACACCAAATTTCATAATTTTGTCTTTGTTCGTTCTGGAAATATTTAGAAAAAACCGTTTGCCAAAGTGTCCATTTCAAGGGCTATAGCCCTCTTAGGGAACTTTTTTGAGGCCATGTTTATAGGAACTTTTTTCATTTTTTTGTATCGAAAAACGTGGTGGTGGATTATAGCAGGCTAATTTCTAATAGGCATTTTCATGACACTCTGCAAAAAATTTTCAAAACGAGTTTACTCGAAAACGATGCATGCTATCGTAGTTCAACAAGAGCACCTTTTCTTCATAGAATACCTTCAACTTTCATAATTTTGCAAGAAATCTGGAAAAAAGTATACAAAAAAAAATTGGGGTAATTTTAACTCCTCAACCCCCCCCCCCATTTGGGCAATTGGGACGCCTATGATTAAGAATGTCTAACTATCGCTACCTCGGTAAATGTCAAATCTCACAAGAACATCACATACCAAATTTCAGAATTTTATCTTTGTTCGTTCTGGAAATATTTATAGAAACCCGTTTGTGAAACTGCCCCTTTCGGGGGCTATAGCCCCATTAAGGGGCATTTTTGACGCCATGTTTATAGGAACTTTTTTCATTTTTTAGGTCGTAGAACACGCTGGTAAATTATGGCAGGCTAATTTCGGGACACCCTGTATAAAACAAACCCCTGAAATATTTTATACAAAATTTAACTGGGCCACAATCACATAAACCAATTATCGATTCAGAGCTAGGTAGTTCTAAAAAGAACAAGGTTAGATGAGATAATTTTGCCACCCCCTAAAATATCTTCTATGGGCGCCCTTGGCTTTAGGGCTAACTTTAGTTTCATCGGAGAACAGAACTTGTTTCCAATCATTGTTGGTCCAATTCTGATGTACTTAGTATTGCAAAATTCTGTCTCCGAACTTTGTGTTCTCTGGTAAGCAATAGTTTTTTGGCCGGTCTTCTGTTGCTCAATCCTGCTTCATGTAAACGTCTTCTAACCGTTCGAGACGATATAGCGATATTTAGAACATGTGCTAATTCATTTCTTAGCAGATTGCTGGTGACTCTCCTGTCTCCGAGAGCACGTTGTCTCAAAAAACGAGCATCAATTTGATCAGTGCAACGTTTTCGCCCTTGCCCTGGTCTTCGATGGTACGAGCCCGTCTTATTATGTTGTCTCATCATGCGGCAGATGCTGGAATGATGTCTTCATAACAAACCAGCAACATATCGTATTGAATATCCTTCATCGAGAATCGATGCTCGCACTGCATCCTCAATTGACAAATTTCTTGGGCAGTTCATTTTCTTTACTGCAAATGAACTTTCCAACATGCATGTGATAAGAAACGATCACAATCGAAAGCTTGCTTTTCACACAATTGGTTCTCCACCAACCAATGGCGTAGTTCAATGCCGGTAGGGGTATTAGCCCTCGGAGTAGTTGTTTCTGTTGGTTCTATCTTTTGAATCCCAGGATTTGCCTACATAGATCTGATGATTCCCAAAGAGGATGAAACCGGTAATGGGCTGGTCGGGATCATTGTGCCTGCGGCATGTCAGGACATGTCCCAACAAAGATTGCTATATCTTTGACGTTACGTTGGCGAAGGGGAAAACTTTGATCTGCAGCGTTATGATCACTCTCGCATCCCTTGTTCAGAAAGGTTCGCGTCTCGTGGGGATCAAAAATGCCGACGTTTCCCGCAGAAAATGTAATAACCTGGACCTCTGGCGTGACCTATGTGGCAACGCGCAGCTACTCGAGTGGAAGGCCTGCACCCGTCGATAATGCACACATCAATTCCCGCCGCTATCACTTAGCCACCGCGCGGTGGAAAACGCCGTACGCGGTTATTTACTGTCTTGCCTGCCATTTGCAACGCCCCCTCACCCCGAAATGAACGAGTTTGCAAGCGTAAATTTGAGAGCAACAAAGTTGAAATTTTTAGCTTTCTTGTAGCGCTCACCATATAGTCAACAAAGTGACATCTGTGGACCGATCACCAAACTATTTAAATTCATTTCTACTCAATCATAACAAGTATAAAGATAACATTTGTAACAATTTGGGTGTTACTCAAAAATGCAACAAAAAAATATATACAGTGTGGATAGAAATTGTGGAATATTATATTTCTTAAAATATTCCTCATATCAAAAACATGTTTTAATAAAAGTGTTAGGGGAAATTATTTCCTGTTTAGTGATATCAAGCAATCTTTCGTAGCACAAAAAATGTGGTTGCCATGGTAACCGACTTAATTTTTTTAAATGGCACCATATACATTATTTGGTGAAAATTAATACATTGGAACTTTCTGAATACAATACATTACAATTTTAATGGGGTCGCATAAGAAAAAATACAAAAAATTAAATTTTCTATTATGCTATTGACAATGTTTATCAAAATAATTATTAACATCAAGTTAGCCATGCCAAAATCAGAACAATGCGGAACTGTCACTAGCTGTCAGTTGCTTGTAATTGTGTCCATTGTTACAGTCAACGTACTTTTTTACTCAATTTTCTGTGTACTTAAGTACTTATAGTAAGTTATAATGGCGGAAACGGAAAGAATACAGGTTAACATAGTAAGTACTTAAGTAAACAGAAAATTTCGAATACAACATCCCTTTGTGTTTGTGATTCGTACCATATTTTAATCTTATTAATGTATTTTTATTTAATTCTGCGTAAGGTGTATAAATCTGTAAACAAGATTTTTTGTTTGACTTCCACATGGTTTCCTCACTAGGTAAGGTTGTTCCCGTTCTCATAGCTTATTTAAGTCTTATTATTTTTTAATTTGTTCAAATTGTTGTGATATTATTTTCTTAATCTTCTTGTAGCCTTGAAGATTATTTAGATTTAAATCGAAACGTCGGCTTTGTGTAAAAACACCAGTGTTGTTATTTTGTCCTATCTACCGACTAAGTGTACCCATTGTTAGGCTTATTTAGGTATACATGATAATTAAAGACGAAGATGGACAATTTTTTTCAGGCTGAAATCTAGAGTTCGGCGTTTTATTGTCTAGAACGCCAAGTATGGCAACCTCTGTGCATGTCAGGAGAAACGGCATTGCAACGTTGCCGGTGCCCGTTTGCAATAATTCTTGGAACGAACTCAAATTGTAAAGTATTTCTAAAGTCACTTGAAACAGCATAAAAAACTCTTAATTGACGTCACAAGAAGATTATAGGACATAAGCATCACGCAGTTTTCAAAAATATACCTGCATATTTTATATTCTACAAGCAACATAATATTTCACTTTTAAAGTTTTCTTACGGTATTATCGTCCAATACAACGTAAAAGTTAATGCACCATATAATATTGTCAAAGGTCTCTAAAAAGTATATCCTAAGATCTGTGAAATTATGGCACGGCTATCCACCGCATTTCGCTGCAAAAGTGGCCAGACGTAGAACAGTGGAAGCCATGCAAGTATAGGTGATATTATATTAGGCGAAAATGCATTGTTTTTACTAAAATATCTACCTTCTCTGTCTCCTTCATCATTTTTACCTCTAAGACCAGGTTCGGTTTAATATGGGTTTAAAAAGTGTTTTGTCTCGTGTTTTATTGCCGAGGCGCCTGTTCTCGAGCTATACCCTGGTAAAATATAAATGAACTCATTTGAAACACAGTGATATATGCGGGACGCGATCTATTTCATAGCATTTATCACGCTTTGCTACTGGTAAAAATAGCAGCAAAATCACCCTTATAAAATTCAAAGGCCTTATGCGGTCGACGTCGACCTAGACAAGGAGGAACCAATAAGATGGAGTATTTTTTTTATTTTTCATCCTATTTTAGCTGTTTTTTTTTTCTGAAGATAGATCGCAAAAAACTACTTTGGTCAAAATTTCAGGTCTTAATCTCGATTTTCAACGCCTATTACGAATTTTTTCTAGTAAAAAATGACGAAAACCATTTAGCGATTTTTTATTTAAAATCTGACACCACAGCGTTAATTATGATATCCCAAAACCCCCACATACCAAATTTGAACAACAAATGTACAGGGGTTTCTATTGTACAGGGTTCCAAACATGAGCAAAATGGGCATCTAGCGAATAAAGTGCGTCGTGGAATCCCCTCAAAATTGTTGAATGATCAACAGGACTACTCAAAGTGTTTGTGTGCAAGGATTCAATAGAAAATTTTTCTCTGGGCCATCTCAAAATGCTGAATTTTTATGAAACTTTATACTGGCAAAGAGTGCTCTGAAATTATTGAAAAAACATTAATAAACACAAAATTACAAAATGCCAACCAATAAATAAAAAACTATTTAAATTATTATTGGACCTTTCTCAATAAAGTCACTGTCTAATGTGATACATTTTCTTTTCTTTTCCTGTTGTGGCACACCAGCCACCTTAACTCATGGACTTACTGACTCTCAGGCTTCTGTATTTTTGGACTTACACTCTATTCAATCAAAATGCAAGTTGGCTGTAAACATTTACACGATGGAAATACGTGAACAATTCCGAGGACTAATACGGGGCAGGGCCGCATTAAGGACGATCTCTATGAATTTTATAATATAAAATATTAAAATAATATGCCCCAGTATTAAGAACTTTAAAAACAAACTTTTATGGCACACCTAGTCATTCACTTACCTGCAAATTTCTACTATTAACACAAATCGTAGCTCCAACAATTAATAAACAGCGAAAGAATTATATCGGAAAAAAATTAAAAGTCCACTTGCAACTCAATACACCTCTGTAATAATAAATAACGACTCGCTGAACTGAAAACTTTATTGCCAACTAGCCAATAGCAAGCCGAGCACGTGCTAGCCATGCAACAACTTTTGTTTATCTTTCACTTGCGTTTAGTTTGAATAGAGTATAGTTCGTTTATAGTGTCTGGGGCAATTCTGATTTACTTGATTTTTGAACCCAAAAATTGAGTATTTTGAGATGGCACAGGGAAAGACACCATATATTTTGTATTGGATCTTTACACACCAACATTTTGAGTGGTCTTGTTGACCATTCAACTGTTTTAAGAGGATTCCATGGCAAACTTGACTTGCGAGATGTCTTTAAAATTCCTATTTTGCTCAACTTTGACAACCCGCAGAAAAGAACTCCCTGTATATTTTTTGTTCAAATTTGGTATGTGGGGGTTTTAGGGTGTTTTAATTAACACTGAGATGTCAGGTTTTAAATAAAAAAAACCTAAATAGTTTTCGTCATTTTTTACTAGAAAAAAATCCGTAGTAGGCCTTGAAAATTGAGATTAAGACCTGAAATTTTGCACCAGCGTTTTGTGTGATCTATGGTGGGTCTCCCTGTATGTATAACAATCACTGGCTGGTCTTTCTCTTTAGGTACCAATATTTTTTAAAGTTACTCTTCAAGTTCGGTTTTTATTGGTTCTTTGTTCATACGAAGTATTATAATTTAGTAACAAATAAATGAATTTTCTTCGAACCCAAACATGCTTTTAAAAACTTCTACACAACTCAATCAAAAAGTAAATCCAAAGCTGTTTTGGAAAGAGGAAAATGGTATGTAACAAAATCACAGATTTCGCAATCATTGCAATCGTCGGGTATTGGTAGCAACAATAAGCATATGTAATTTTTAATTAAACCAACTTATTCTTATATTCTCACTATACTGTTCACGATTCACGTAAGGACGTTCGCCGGCGAAGCGACGCTTCACCGCGACACCGCTGTCTTTTGGCCTTGAGCGAAAACTGCTAACTCGACTCCCATATATACGAACATAAACATTTCCAACGTTAAAACCAGTCAAAATCGCACTGAGAGCCGAGTAATTTTCAACGTTGCGCCGTGCGGGGCTGATAATACAGATTTCATGTTATTCCCCATTTAGACGTTGCGTCACGTTGCCTGCTCTCAGTCCGAAAAAAACCCTTTTATTGGCTTTTTATACATCTGCTTCTTGTTACCTCTGTGTGTGTATCGTATAGAGATACAACTTTGACGGTCCCATTTCAGTCGTTGCCTCTAATTGGCAACATAACCAGCTATATTATATATCGCCGCATTTGGGGTATTACATGGAAAGGTACCCTGAAAGATATTAGATCGATTCCGCATGAATGGACTTCTAGGAAGTTCTGCGGGTTGTACAGCGGAATTGTAAGAAGATATAGGAGACAAACGTTTAGTTGTATTAGCTAATTAATTATTACTTATACCGGGTATCCCAACGAAAACTTGACAGCCCCAAAAATTCGAAAACCGAACAATATTTGAAAATTCGCCGAGACCCGTCGATTTTTGTTTTTGGGGGGAGCTTTTTTGACAATCAAGCCAACCCGATATGTTCATCCCCCTAATCCCTAGCAACCCCAACTTTAAAATTTCAAATGGAACTACCCCCCTCGTGGCGCATCATTTTAAAGCCCTTTTTATTGCGAATACAGGGATGTAAAAACGGAAAGTTGACAATCCACTGTACGCGTAGTAATTTCTACACAAATGCCCGCCACTATTAAGTTTTTTATCTACTACACGCGACCAAATTACCTAGTTTTTATTGACGTGTCGATCAGTTTACAAAAAAGTCACAAATGAAAAAGCACAAGCAAAACAAAAAAGTTCAAACGAATTCAAACCTTATATCTTTTTAAAATATGTAACAAAAAGTCACTGTCACAAAAAGGTGTCCGTTTTTTGCTTGTAACTACGAAATCGTTAGTTTCAGCTTCCTATTGAAAGTGTAAACGTGTTTTTGAAATGGTTTATTCTATCAACAATTTTTATTTATTTCCATTTCCTTTCTTAGATTTCCGACAATCAAAGTATTTTGTAGATCAACACTGTAAAACTCCATTTCACCAAAGAAATTGTGCAATGAAAACTTCAAATAAAATGTCCCAGTTAAGCATAAGGCAGTGACGTTTGGTCAATTCGAGAAAAAAAGCGAAGACCAGGAATTTAAATCAGATTTGTGTCGATTTATGGTTGAATCGAATATTTCAAGATCTTCCAAAAAAAGCATCGAATGTGATTCATAATAATTCTTCCTTAAGTAATATTACAAAGTTTGAATATTTAACTACCAAACATAAAAATGAACCCTTGAGTATTGTAGAGGCTGTTCAAATGAGTGAAACAATCTACGAAATTGCGTTTGAGGCTCTTACAAAAAGACAAAAATAAACGATTGTTGTGCACACATTATTGGAGTGAACTTGTAAATGATCCAAAAGCTGCTGAGAGATCAGATTCGATTCGAACACTTCTTCACACGTCTTCTGAAAACATCTGCTCTGAAAGCAACAGATTTTGAAACTGACAAGTGGGATTTTCCTTTGTTTAATATGCTTTTAAATAAAATTGACGACGAATTGCGGAAGAGATTTGAACTTAAGTTTTGCTCAGCCAATACTGAGATCCCAATTTGCTAGAAATTTTAGATCAACAAAGTAGAGCACACGCTAGATCTTTTAAAAATCTCAGTCATAGCCTATTTTCGGTGCAAATATACCTACTATTGTAGACAGATCCATTATGAAAAAAATTGAAAAATCTCATTCCGTAGTAATCTAAAAAAATTTATTGATTAATTGGTTAATAATATGGCGTACGGCCCCAGAAGCACGGAGCAGGTAAAATAGTTATTATATCTATCGAATTTTAGTACATCCCTTCACTTTTTATCTGTCGCCGAATTGTCCGCCGTCGATCTTTGCCACTTTACTGTTATCTGTACAAATATGGAAAATATGCACAATCCGGCAACAATGGACAAACATCTGACCGTCGATGTGTACGCCCGTTTTTCAAGCAGGATTCCTCTATAACTAGGTTTCTTTTCTGTGTTGGATTTTATAAATACATTTTCTGTATTTGCCGTGTTATTCCCAACTGAGACGTCGTCTGCTCCCGCTTCGAAAAATCCCCAGCGTTATAATAATGCGCCTTTTATTGGAGTGCCCGTATGTTCGCCGTCTCCTCTTCATCCGTTCTGTGTAGACTGTGTATCGTATACATCTTTGAGGGTGGAGCCCGTTCCCGTCGTTACCTCTATCTAATTGGCTCCGATATAAAAGTCTGGTACCTAGGTATCTGTGCGAGCTACACCAGGGGTTTCTGGAATATCGCACGCCATATCACAAGTTTTATTTGAAGGAAGGAGGTTTTCTCACAAATTGGCTTTCTGGTGATACTTTGACGAACTTGATCCCTAATATAGGCGACTGAATTTAAGATGCCAACGCCCCGACGGGCACTATGTGAACTAATATATGGGCCATCGTCACCACGGTGCTTTTGCTAGCCTTGGGTTTACACTGCGTTGTTCTTTGTTCTTGTCCATTGGTCTTGTCGTCTTCTATATATTTTGTGGTCGTCTTCATAACGTTTATTTGATCATAAAGTTTAACAATATTGTTTATGATTTATGTAATTGCAAAGGCAACTAAAAATGAACTAAAAGCAGAATCCGAAATAGAGAAATTTGTTGGTTGGTGGAGATTAGATCTTGTTTGAGGTTACAGGTAGAATAAAAGATTTTTTATTTTACTTATCGTTATTTGGTGCCTATTTATTTATTTATCATTTTCTAGATATAAACATGGCCCGTATTTAAGGATTATTAAGTATATGGAATATTAAGTTTGAATGATTGATTGTATTGTTATTACAAAATAAATAGTTTGTAGCAGCTAAATAATTGTACCTTGAAATATTCATACTATAATACATATTATATACTATATTTTAACTTAAATCTAAACAAATGTTTTATACTAGATAACCAAATTTTTTCTACACCTAAGCAGAATGGCTTGTGTGTGTAGGCTCAATGACAAGTTGCACTAAATTAACTAAAATAATTATGACTGATATAGTGTAGACTTTTACCAGGCTGTACATAAACTATTTAATATTAATTAACTAAGAATTCACATTTAAAATAGACGAATAGAACAATTTATAAATATAACTTTGCTTGGATCAAAACATTCCAAATGTGTTTATGAAGGATAACATGTTCTGAATTCTGAATGCAGGTCATGTTATGTTATGTGGAAAAACAAGGAAAACTTTCAATAAGGGCATACATTGTATGTATTTGTGGTTACAATCAAGTGCAATAAGTGAAAATCCTCATGAAATAACAGGATATTGCTTTATGATTAGAATAGCCCCTGTTTGAAACTCTGTTGAGTACTTGCCAACCATATAAGTCAACTTTAGAATATATAATATATTTCCTAACAAGTGCGGAAAGTGCCACTTTTCCGCACGCGATTGCAGTTGGCTGAACGACACGTAGCGGAGTTCAGCCAAGAAATCGAGTGTGGAAAAGACACTTTCCGCACGAGTTAGGAACACTATTTTTTCTACAAGCGTGCAGAAAAGCAAAGAAATTAAAAGTACACTTTTCCGCACGCTTGTAGAAAAAAGCCTTTTTGCCTGATTTTGAACAAAACCAGAAAATGTAATATAAAATAACAAAACAACAAAATGGCATGGATGGCCCATAGACTAGTTTAGCATTGAGCCTATAGGGCTTTTATTCAATGGCGTATCACGAACTATTTAATTTTGTAACATTTTTTTTACTAATCGTAGATATACATCCCAGTGTTGCCTGACTGTACTGGATCAACACAAGCTACGTAACAAATATTATAACAACATTACCAAATATGGCCAGCACCATTCCTCTGTCGACGTAAATCATTATGTAGGTAATTAGGATTGTTTCGTATTAGTTTATAAACAATAAGTGCTTACTTATAAGTTACAACATTAGGTTGTGTACTGAATTCATTTCATACAATATAGTCTGTCTAAAAACCTCAACGTGTTCACTTGCTTTAACCACCTACAAATGATCCCCGAACAAGGGTGATTGCATGGCGATCCTGCCAACGCAAACCTGCCAACTCAAACCTGCCAACGCAAACCTGCCAACTCAAACCTGCCAACGCCGATCTGCCAACGAAAATAACTGGAAATGGGTTTAAAAGAATCAAAAGAAGAGGTAATTATCGCACAAGCAGGCAATAGCGGAGGTTCTACCACTTCACAAGAGATTCAGAGAGGAGTTTCCCTAGGAGAAGTTGTCGCACTGATAGCTGTAGCACTAGTCCTAGCAATAGTAGTCGCATATTGCTATTTACGCGGAAAGAAGAAATTGGAGCGGAAGATTCGTAGGGAAATTATAAGAAGCCAAGAAATCGCGTAAGCAGAGTTCGTCAACTGGCCGTACCACACCGGTGGCTGGCATCGTGGGAACGGGCTAGAGTGGCGTAATGCCTCTAGTTCGCAACGTGGGTTTTGGACCAGAAGCCCTCAAAGCAGCTCTTGGAGGAAAAAACGGCACAGAAAATGATGTTTAAGGTTAGAACTGTGTATTTCAAATTTTAAGTTAGATAGGCAAATGAATATTATAGAATTGGAAAATTTAAAGGAACAATTAGAATCCGTAAAAAAGTTTTATGGTAAGGTTAGCAAAGAACCATTAGATAGGCGAGAAAACCAGATTAGGCTAAACAAATTATTATTAGAAGTAGGTTTATTAGAGGATGAATTTACGAAAATAAAGTCAAAAGTTGCTAAAGTTGATAGGAAGCCAGAAGAGATACAAGTTATCAATTCGTACTTTAAAGAAATCGAAAAATATATTTATCATTCTAGACATTTACTTTTAAATAGATTAGGTACTTTAAGTAGTCAAGATAGTCAGGTAGAAATAAGAGAAATTCAAACTGTAAAAATGACCGAAAAGTTCGATTTACGAACAGCGTCTTCGTTACTACCTCTTATGGACGGTACTGAGGATACCACAAAACAATTAATTGATGCCATTGAGTTATACAGCGAGTTATTGGACGAGAATGGTCAAAAATTAATGATTAGTTATGTTTTGAAAGCTAGGTTATCCCAAAATGCAAAGCTTAGGCTTGATAGAACTTATAAAACGGTTGACGATTTAGTAAACGATATGCGAACCCATTTGGTTAGTAAAAAATCAGCCACAGCACTTGCAAGCACACTTCACAGCGCTAAGCAAGAAGGCAAAACAATTGATAACTATGCGCAAATTATAGAAGATTTATTCGTGAATCTTACAATAGCTCAAGCTGACGGGAATAGTAATAACGCGGCAATACTACGAGTAGCAAACGAAAAACTTGCCATAAATGTTTTTTCAAACGGTTTAAAAAATAGTGAGCTTCGCACCGTTATAAAAGCTAGAAATTACTCTACTTTAAAAGAGGCTATAGTAGGTGCCAAGGATGAAGAAAGGTTAATATCTAGTAATCAATCCGGGTTTTTTCATATGCGGACACGAAATAATAACAGATTTAGTAATCATGGTATGAGAGGCAGATTCAATAGGTCTAGACAGTACAATAATAGTAACAGGAACGCTCAAAACAATGTAAACAGCACTCAGCGAAATTTTAGTGGTACTAGAAACTTTCGATGTCATGGTCGCGGAATTAGTCGAGGTCGTGCTAATTACCGGGGACAGCAGCGCAACAATCGAAGTACAGGTCACCAAGCTTATTTTGCAGACGCATCGGGAACTGAAGGTTTTAATTCAATAGGAGAAACAAGTAGTGTAAGCGAAACGCAGCAAAAATTTTTTCGTGTCTAAACGAGAGATTGAAGAAGAATGTGTGTTTTTAGAGTTAAAGGGAATGAATTTTGTACGTGTGAAATGTGGAATGCGAGATATGTTGTTCTTGTTGGACACTGGAGCTAGTATTAGCGTAATTTTTTCAGAAAGTGTACAAAAAACTGATAGTGTTGATACATCTAAAAAGATACGTGTAAAAGGTTTAGGTGGAAATATAGTTTCAACAGGAGTTGTAAAATTATCTTTTTCGATAGCTAATGCAAAAATTAAACATGAATTCTATATTCTTGAATTTAATACAGATTTTCAAGGAGTTTTAGGTATGGATTTTTTCATTCAACATAAGGCAAATTTAAATTATGAAAAATTTTTGTTTTCTTTTTGGAATAATGACTGTGATGTATTAGCACCAATAATATCTGATTATGACTGTTATATGTCTATTCCACCCAGAAGCGAAATAATAAAATACTGCTCAAGTGATCAAACGGACGAGTGTGTAATTTTTCCAGAGGAACTTTGTGAAGGTGTTTTTGTTGCGGGAATTTTAGCTAAGTCGGAAAATGGAAGAGTGCCAGTGAGGTTGCTGAATGTGAATGATCGTGAAGTAAAAATTAGAAATTTTAAACCTAGATTGGAGCGTGCATGTAATTTTGAGGCGTATAATTTCGGGAAAACCAATAATTTATCTGTAGAACGTATCGATAAGGTATTAGATTTAATAGATACATCAGCGCTAAACAAGGAAGAACATCTTGCAATAGAAAAAATTTGTGCGAAATACGCCGATGTTTTTCATTTAGACGATGACCCTGTTACAGTTACTAGTTTATATAAGCAAAAATTGCAATTGAAAGACAATGCAGTACCTGTATATGTCAAACCCTATAGGTTGCCTCATTCTCAAAAAACAGAAATTAACAAACAGGTTAAACAAATGCTACATGACGGTATTATTGAAGAAGCTAAATGCGAATGGTCTTCACCACTATTAATAGTACCTAAAAAAGCTGATTTGAACGGTATAAGGAAATGGCGAATTGTTATAGATTATCGGTTATTAAATAAGCAAATAATAGATGACAAATTTCCATTACCATGCATTTCAGAAATACTAGATTCGTTATCAGGTGCAATATATTTTTCCCATCTTGATTTATCTCAAGGATATTATCAATTAGAGTTACATAAAAATAGTAGAAAATACACGGCATTTACTACAAATGAAGGACAATTTCAAATGAAACGATTACCAATGGGGTTAAAAGTTAGCCCTAGTGCGTTTTCTAGACTAATGACTGTTGCATTATCAGGTTTAAATTATGAATCATGTTTTATTTATTTGGATGATCTAATTATTTTTGGAAATTCGTTACAACAGCACAATAGGAATCTTGTTCGTGTTTTACAAAGGCTTAGGGAAGTAAATTTAAAACTCAATCCCAGTAAGTGTGATTTTCTCAAAAAAGAAATTTTGTATTTAGGTCATATTATATCATCTGAAGGAATATTACCCGATCCAGAGAAATCTAGATCAATTTTGCAATTTCCAATACCAAAAAATGCAGACGAAACAAAACGTTTTGTAGCTTTTGCGAATTATTACCGAAAATTTATTAGAAATTTTGCTCAAATTGCACAACCATTAAATGAATTATCACGAAAAGGAAGTAGTTTTAATTGGTCAGGTAAGTGTCAGACTTCATTTGATACTTTAAAACAAGCTCTCAGTAATCCACCCATATTGCAATATCCAAATTTTTCAGAAAACAACACTTTTATTCTTAAAACTGACGCTAGCGGATATGCCATAGGAGCAGTTCTTAGTAATGCAAATGACCATCCCATTGCTTTCGCATCTCGTGTTTTAAATAAAGCAGAGAAAAATTACTGCACAGTAGAAAAAGAACTATTAGCAATTGTATGGAGTGTACAACATTTCAGACCGTATTTATATGGTAGGAAGTTCGAAATTTTTACAGATCATCGCCCACTTGTTTACTTATTTAGTATTACAAACCCATCAAGTCGATTAACTAAATTCAGACTGATATTAGAAGAGTATGATTTTACGATAAGTTATGTTAAAGGTTCTGATAACGTAGTAGCGGATGCTTTGTCACGTGTAAGGATTGATTCAAATGAGCTGATGGATATGTGTGAAAGAGTGAATGTAATGACTCGAGCTCAATCAAAAAGAAGCGATATTCAAAGAAACCTACAACAGGAAAAAATGACTATTACTGAGGAAAGGCTTGATCACCCCGGACTCGTAGAAGTTTTAAACCGTCCTGTTGATAGCGTAGAATTACGGCCGATAAACAAAAATTTATTTATTGAATGTAAAAATAAAATTTGTGGAAATAGTGCACAATCAAATAAATCAACAAATGATGACTATATATATGATGAGTTAACCCAAATTATTTATTTCAACCAAGATTACCGATCAACGTTTGACTTAGGTACATCGTTGAGGGAACTTGCGAAAATTTGTAAAAATTGTGAAATAAAAGAATTATATATTATAAAGAATGCGCAAAGTAATGAATTTATTAAACATTTATCGCGATATAAACAAGACATAATAAATACCGGTATTATCAAAATAAGTATTATTCAAGGTGTAAAACGAATAGAAAATAAAGAAGTTCAGCAATTAATACTTAATGACTTTCATAACCTGCCTACAGGAGGACATTCCGGAACAAACCGAATGTATAATAATATTAAAAAATATTATCATTGGTCAAGGTTAAAGAAAGATATTGAGGAATTTGTAAAAAAATGTGACGATTGTCAGAGGTGTAAGTATGGAAGAGTAAATAAACAACCAATAACAATAACGACAACGGCTACCTCAGCATTTCAAAAAATCTATCTTGATTTAGTAGGCCCCATTAAAAATGATATTGATGAAAATTCTTATATATTAACAATCCAATGTGAACTCAGTAAATTTATCGAATGTTATCCTTTGTTGTCAAAAGAAGCAGATATAGTTTCGAAATCCTTTGTTGAAAATTTTATTTTACGTTATGGTATTCCAAGAGAAGTTGTTACTGATCAAGGAAAAGAATTTATAGCTAATGTGTTTCAAGAATCGTGTAAGTTGTTAGGCATAAAAACTTTAAACTCCACTGCTCACCATCATGAAACATTAGGAGCTTTAGAAAATTCACATAAACATTTAGGAGCTTATTTAAGAATTCAAGTTTCTAAATACACTCGTAATTGGAGTACATGGTTACCATATTGGTGTTTTGCATTTAATAATACTGTACATACTGAAACCAAACATACACCATACGAACTTGTATTTGGAAAGCTGAATCAAATACCTTTAAGCATTTCGGATAACATAGATCCTTTGTATAACTTCGGAAACTATTCTAAAGAACTAAAATATCGTATACAAAATGCTTGCCATGACGCTAGAAATAACTTATTGGTATCAAAACAAAAAAGGAAAGAAACATTAGATGAAAAAAGAAACGAAATTTTTTACAAGTCAGGAGATAAAGTACTTATTTTTAATGAAAGTAGAAATGCTAAAATGGATCCCTTATATACAGGTCCTTACGAGGTAGTACGAGATGAAAATCCAAATGTGATTTTAAAAATTAATAATAAAGACATTAAAGTGCATAAAAATAGAATTAAGTTATTTTATACTTAGATATAGTTTTAGATAGTGGTATGAAAAAAAAAAAACTTAATGTTTTGCGTATTTTTTTTTCTCATCGCCAGGGGAGGTGTACTGGATCAACACAAGCTACGTAACAAATATTATAACAACATTACCAAATATGGCCAGCACCATTCCTCTGTCGACGTAAATCATTATGTAGGTAATTAGGATTGTTTCGTATTAGTTTATAAACAATAAGTGCTTACTTATAAGTTACAACATTAGGTTGTGTACTGAATTCATTTCATACAATATAGTCTGTCTAAAAACCTCAACGTGTTCACTTGCTTTAACCACCTACAAATGATCCCCGAACAAGGGTGATTGCATGACCAAAAGGAGCTCAGTTAATCGGTGACGACGAGGCGATCAGATTCTAGCCAGTGTCGTTCTCTTGCACAACACATTTGTACGAAGGAAACTGTAAAAGACGGAAAATACAAAAAAAAATTGAATAATTTGACGCTAGTGACTGAAAGATAAGCGCTGTTGAGCGGTTTGGTTACTGTTATTCCCTCAGACAAATAATAAACACAGACTAATAATTCAATACAATACAGGCCCTGCCAAGATACAAATGTTTAGTACCAAACATATTATTTGTCTGAGTTAGTAATGGAAAACAAAACAATGCAATAATTGCACCATTGCGAACTTCTTCATAAATGTAACTTGTACTTACGAAATAAATTTATAACCAACGTTATATACAAACAATTTGGAACAATTAGTTGATATCTACAATCTACATATTTAGCAAAACTTTCGACAGTTATCATTTAACAATAAATTTTACTGGTTTTGTGAATTTACTGATTCTCTATAAAAAATATTCTTAATAAATTGCTTATTCTGTCCAACGCGGCAACGTTGCACGAGCTCTTTGTGAACGATGCGCGATTTGCTTTATTATGCCCCAACAGCCGGTTTCGTTGAGATTTCGCCGGTTTTTGTTGATGTGTTTCGAGTGTTAGTTTTACGTTATTCTTATTTTTTTGGGGTTATTTGACAAAAGACATATAGTTAGTAATTAGTGAATTAGTGTAGTTTTAAGAACGATGGAAAGATTAAAGTGTGACGTTTTCTTTCGTGCTTTGGACTATAAAACAAAATCGAGTCATAGGCGGTGCGCGGCCCTTAATAATATTATACAAATGTTATTTAAATGCTCTAAAAATGAATAAAATAAACTCTGAAATAATTAAAACCAAAGCAAACCAATAATTTGGTTACACACAAAACAACACCACACAAAGATCTATACACAAAACCAAAATCCGTAAAATAAAGCGCAATCCTTATTTCCGTGCACGGCACTGGTTATACTGGCCTAACTGGCCCACGTCGACACCTGCCCCATGGATCTCCGAAATGCCGACCAATCAAATGGCTACGCTTGCTTTCTTATTGGCTGCCTCCTTGACTAGGTCGACGTCGACCGCATAAAAACCTTTGAATTTTATACGGGTGATTTCTGCTGATAAGTCTGGTATTTTTATAAGTAGCAGAGCGTGGTAAATGCTATGAAACTGATCGCGCCCCGTATACCACTGTGTTCCAAGCAAGTTCATTTGTACTTTATCTTTGTAGACTATACAGGCTGCACACAGAAAATTATATCCGATACATTATTATAAAGTGATTTTATTTTCTATACGGGGTAAATCATAAAAAATGCTGAAAAAGTGTTTTTAAGGCGCCTTGTGGATTTTTGAAAAAGTTCATGGCTTACTAGATATTTTGAAAAAAACGAAATTTTGGCGATTTATTCTAATCCGTGTCTAGCTTCGTTGTTTCCGATTTTAAATTAAGTGTAAATACCAAAGTTGGAGGGATTTGTGTCCCCAATGCGGTTATCATTCTATTCCGTGGCAGCTGTCATTTTCGAGGTATGACACAATCTTATGTTTTTTAAATGGAAATAATAGTTGGCCATGTTGTCAAAAAATCAGGCATTTTTAGAGCTTTCCAACGATATTATACTTGATATGGTTAAAAAAAACACAAGTTTGTGTCATATCCATGACTTTTTTCAAAAATCCACAAGGCGCGTTAAATTCGGCCAACAAAACTGCAATTGCTTCCCCATTTAACCTTCCTCTATCTTCGCTAGTTTCCGAGATAATCACACTGATCACCAAAAAGAAACTCACCCTGTATAAATGCGTCATGTGACGTCATTGGTGTCGCAGGTAATGACGTCATCGTAATTTTTTAAAATTGTAAGCCTCACTTTTGATAGCGCCATTTGAAAGAGCTCATTTTTCTACATACAGAGCGATGGTTTTCGGTAAAGGAAAATATTTCCTTTACTTTTTCAATTTATTTACCGAATTTTAATAAAACAATAAGTACCTATATCCTTCGAGCCGGATTTGAACCAGCGACCTATGGATATCTACTAAATCTAATTCCACTACAGTCCACCGCTCTATCAACTGAGCTATCGAAGGCTGTTAAATTTTTACGTAACTGTAACAACTTTCACCAAATTATACTAAACATGCGACTGAGCATCGGCCTGAAAATATTCGATTGTTGTTTGTGTTATATCAGTTGAGTGTGATGCAAAAATGTAGACGCTCAAGTAACTTGATAAATATTTGCAGTCCACGTAAGTTATACAGGGTGAGTTTTTTTCGATGACCACTATGGGGATCTCGGAAACTAGCAGAGCTAGAACAAAGGTTAAATGGGGAAAGAATTGCAGTTTTGAATCCTCAATCAAATGCCCCTTTTGGATTTTTAAAAAGGTTCATGCCTCACTTGATATTTTGAAAAGAGTGATTTTTTGCTATTTTATCAGATTTCTGTGTAGTTATTTCTGATTATACAGAACAACTGTGGAGACAAAAATTGTAGATAATTTTGGGCTTAATAAGATATACGAATCCAATTTTTTATGTTGTTTGTGATTTTTGAGATCTGACAAACTTGTGTTTTTTTAAATCTAAATCAGAGTTGGCTGTAGCCTTATCAAATCGGCCATTTTTTGAGCTTTCCAAAGATATAATACTCGGCATAATTATTATAAAAAAAAGAGCTATGGCTAATTTTCTGATTTGTTTTTTCAATTTTCACATAGTCAGCCACGAAATATTTTCATAATTACGTTCTATTTTACAATAAGACATACTTGAAACTTTCAAATATTTTATTTTTAGCTGGTAACAAAATCTAACAAAATAAAACAAAAATTATCATGATGGAGCTCTACCACATAATTATTTGCCCGTAAGAAATTACCTAGATCAGCTCTATCCAAATAGTTGGATAGGGAGAAATAGACCTATTTCCTGGCCGCCCCGATCCCCCGATTTGTCTGTTTTGGATTTCTTTTTGTGGGGAACAGTACAAAATAAAGTATGAGACAATTTTTGTTGAATTAAGAGCAGCTGTTTTAGAAGCAATTGCCAGTATTGACAGGCGCTCTCTAAGAAAGGCGAGAAATTCAGTTTTAAAAAAAATGCAATATTTGCATAAATAATAATGGTGGATTGATTGAATATCTTTTAAAATAATAATTTCAGCCATGGAATATTTTCATAATTACGTTCTATTTTATAATTAGACATACTTCAAACTTTCTAATATTTTGTTTTTAGCTGGTAACAAAATGTAAAAAAAATAAAAATTAAAAAGCTCAAATTTAAATTATTATTATTTTAAAAGGTGTTTAAAATATTGCATCTTTTTAAAACTGAATTTGTCGCCTTTCTTAGAGAGCGCCTGTCATTACTGGCAATTGCTTCTAAAACAGCTGCTCTTAATTCAACCAGTGGCGCACCCAGAAAATATGATTGGGGGGGGCCAACTCAGGGCAGTCAGACAGAAACTTCAGGCAGGGCAAATGACTTTCGAGTCAGGGCAGTACACATTTGAGAAGTGAGGGAGAGGTACCTACAGGGCGGTAGGTACTTTGTCGGTGGGGAGAGGGGGGGGGGGGTAAATAAAGGAATTTAACTTCCGATATTACAAATCGCGCCGCAGGCGAAAATTTGTGAAAATTTCAAGGTCAAATATAATATGAACATACAATTTGACGTCAAAGGTAATTTTTTGTTGCTAATTATGCGGGCCCATAATAATTTGTGCAGTAAGCAAGAATAGTTTTTAACCGACAAAAATCCAATAATTATCAATAACAACACCGAACACCCTTTTGTGATTATCATATTGTTTCAAAGGGCCACAATATGTATATAATTTTTGCAAACATTTGATATCTACAATCTACATATTTAGCAAAACTTTCGACAGTTATCATTTAACAATAAATTTTACTGGTTTTGTGAATTTACTGATTCTCTATAAAAAATATTCTTAATAAATTGCTTATTCTGTCCAACGCGGCAACGTTGCACGAGCTCTTTGTGAACGATGCGCGATTTGCTTTATTATGCCCCAACAGCCGGTTTCGTTGAGATTTCGCCGGTTTTTGTTGATGTGTTTCGAGTGTTAGTTTTACGTTATTCTTATTTTTTTGGGGTTATTTGACAAAAGACATATAGTTAGTAATTAGTGAATTAGTGTAGTTTTAAGAACGATGGAAAGATTAAAGTGTGGGATTTGTGGCATAGGAAACGTAACCTCTGTCTGGTTATCATATGCTTAAGTGTCAAATTTGTTGTTTTTGTTTTGAGTAGGCATTTTTATATTGGCTGATTACTAGTGATTACAATGC
The DNA here is from genome assembly GCA_963920635.1 of Pseudeuparius sepicola. Lineage (NCBI taxonomy): Eukaryota > Metazoa > Arthropoda > Insecta > Coleoptera > Anthribidae > Pseudeuparius > Pseudeuparius sepicola. The sequence goes on along the minus strand of OY987298.1, from coordinate 11,432,596 downwards.
AGCCTTTAGGTTACAGTCTGCGGTTATTCCGCTGTTGCCAGAAAAAAGGCCATTGGCGTAGCTAAGGGGGGGCTGGGGGGGGGGGCTAAGCCCCCCTGGTATAAAAATAGCCCCCCTGACAAATTCTAGCGTTTATTTTTATAATTTTTTTGACATTATAGGTTTACATTAGAAACCTTACTAAGCTGATTTAATCTTGTTGCTTGTTCGTGTTATTGCGTATAGTAATAGACACTGACTAAAACACTAATAACAAAATAAAACAAACTAAACAGCGGCAACACTGAACACTGGCAACACTGCCGTCACGCACTCACTCCGCACCCGTCCCCGTCAGTCCGCCACACGCCACACTCACAGAATTAGCATCACTCTGGGACTCTTTAAAATAAGGGGACCCAGCATTTCATATAGGAAAAGTGAAGCCTTGAGGGGAAGTTTGTTTTCTGTAGACTCCAAGGAGACCACATAAATGGGCTGGTACAAGGTTATGTTAGACTTTGAGTGTGTCAAACTGCCATCAGGTTTTATGTGATAAGATAGTGCCATAGATTCTAAAGGAGGCAAAAAATTTCCCATCATAATTCACAATTTTTAAGTTTTCTAACTTCCAGATACTCACATGTGACAATTAAAGAATTTCAACTATACAATAAATTTGTTTATTTTACAGTTGCCATATTCTATATTTGTAGACACAACATTGTCAACTCTAATTTTTAGAAATCATGGAAACCTTTATTAATTTTTACTAACAATCAAAGTACCTGTTTTGTTAATAGATTCTCCAATAAAATGGCATACTTGGCATCACTGATACCATTAGAATGTGGAATCAATAGGTCTCACTTTGGAAAGCTGGGTCCCCTTACTTTAAAGAGTCCCTGGCATCACTGCGAACCTGGACGGCTGGACGTGACTGCTTACTGTGATTGATATGTAAAACTGCGAAGACGCCAATGTACATCTATATTTTTACTTATGCAGTATCAGTATACAGGGTGACTTTTTTCGATGCCCACTATGGGGATCTCGGAAACTAGCAGAGCTAGAACAAAGGTTAAATGGGGAAAGAATTGCAGTTTTGAATGCTCAATCTAATGCCTATTTTGGATTTTTAAAAAAGTTTATGGCTCACTAGATATTTTGAAAAGAGTGGTTTTTGCTATTTCATCAGATCTCTGTAGCTCCGTTATTTCTGATTATATAAAAAAAACTGTAGAGACAAAAATTGTAGATAATTTTGGGCTTAATAAGATAATCTTATCCAATTTTTTATGTTGTTTGGGATTTTTTAGATATGACATAAACTTGTGTTTTTTCAAATGTAAATCATAGTTGGCTGTGGCCTTACAAAATCGGCCATTTCTTGAGCTTTCCAAAGATATAATACTCGGCATAGTTATTATAAAAAAATAAAAGAGCTATGGCCAATTTTCTGATTTTTTTTTTAATTTTCACATTTTCAGCCATGGAATATTTTCATAATTACGTTCTATTTTATAATTAGACATACTTCAAACTTTCTAATATTTTGTTTTTAGCTGGTAACAAAATGTAAGAAAATAAAACAAAAATTAAAAAACTCAAATTCAAATTATTTATCACCTTTTAAAATAAAAAAAAGGTGTTAAAACAATCCACCATTATTATTTATGCAAATATTGCATCTTTTTAAAACTGAATTTGTCGCCTTTCTTAGAGAGTGCCTGGCAATACTGGCTACTGCTTCAAACACAGCTGCTCTTAATTCAACAATAATTATCTGATACTTTATTTTGTACTGTTCCCCACAAAAAGAAATCCAAAACGGACAAATCGGGGAATCGGGGCGGCCAGGAAATAGGTCTATTTCTCCCTATCCAACTATTTGGATAGAGCAGCTGATCTAGGTAATTTCTTACGGGCAAATAATTATGTGGTGGAGCTCCATCATGATAATTTTTGTTTTATTTTGTTACATTTTGTTACCAGCTAAAAATAAAATATTTGAAAGAAAAAATGGCCGATTTGATAAGGCCACAGCCAACTATGATTTACATTTAAAAAACACAAATTTATGTCATATCTCAAAAATTACAAACAACATAAAAAATTGGATAACATTATCTTATTAAGCCCAAAATTATCTACAATTTTTGTCTCTACAGTTTTTCTGTATAATCAGAAATAACGGAGCTACACAGATCTGATGAAATAGCAAAAAATCACTCTTTTCAAAGTATCTAGTGAGCCATGAACTTTTTTAAAAATCCAAAAGGCGCATTAGATTTAGCATTCAAAACTGCAATTCTTTCCTCATTTAACCTTTGTTCTAGCTCTGCTAGTTTCCGAGATCCCCATAGTGGGCATCGAAAAAAACTTACCCTGTATGTAGTAAAGTTGTGTGTATTTAAATTAATAACGTTGTGCCGATTAATAAGTAAATAAGCTCTACTATAGTTTGCGTAAGTACTTTAATTTTCTTCATTTAGTTCAGTAAGTTCATTTACAAATAAGTACCTACCTAATTAATTGACAATTAACTATTCAGTCATCCGAGCTATAACCCACGATACACAGAAAACGGTATGCCCGCGCGCAGGTGCTGTGACGTAAACGGTGACGCTTATTCGACAAAATCATGGCTTACTTTATTTTTAAACGGAAATTTGAGTCGTTTTATAGTGAGTTAGGTAAACACATGTACACCAAAGTGTTTATATGCGGCGCTCCGGCGCTTTTGCGGGTTACTGTATCTCATCTCCTTCAGGGGCTTAAGCCCCCCCGGAGAAAAAAGGCTAGCTACGCCTATGAAAAAGGCGAGGGGCTCGAATTCGGCTACCCCACATCAACCACGTTTATAGATAGAGTAAAGGAAGTCGGGGTGAGATCGTTTACAAAAAATAAATAAATCAAAATCAATCAACGTAGACCATGCCGTATTTATTATCGCCACATCATAAACTCTATCCAAAAAGACATTTATTATTCTGTCATTTTACCTTGACTTGGTAGGAAGATTATTCTCCGAAAGTTCAGAAAACAAATTTGTTGAAGTTTTTTTTTTCGTTAACGTTTAACCTACCTATGAATTTCCTGGCAACTTAATCAGTTGTGTTCTGTGGCGAAAAACCTGTAGATCTGCTTAAACAATAGAAGTAAAGTGAAAGTTGTATTAGTTAGAAATTTGTCTTTAAACGGCAATAGATACGAGGAAATGTTGTTAAGAATAGTTTTTTGTAGAAAATTAACTCCTTTATCCCCTTAGTGTTTTAGTTTACCTACGCTGTACAGGGTGTCCCAAACTCGACGCCCCAGGTTTATTATAGGCAAACAAAAACAGAGAGTAAAAATTTGAGTTTGCACTGAGACTCTGCAGGTAGTTGGTTTCATGCAGGAGGAAAACACGTGGTTCTTTGAATAATGACAATGGTTTTTTTTTATTGGAAATTTGTTTTACAGCTACACAGCTCTGAAATACAAAAATACATAGATGCAAAATTGTAGGAACGATTTCCATATGACTGATAGTCAACTCAGTCAACTCACCTGATACCAGGCACCGCGATCGTATCTTCACATCTGTCGCATAACACCCTGAGGGTTATCAGAAGCTGTTAACTTGGCCGCTGCAAGACGTCGAATAATGTCGAACGTATTGAATACCCAAAAAACACCACAAAAAACTTATTTCTCCATTAAGACGTAGTCATATAGCGAAAAACTGTGTTCTGGTACCACGGGCGTAGCCAGGATTTAGTTTTGGGGGGGGGGGGTTAGTTTGAGAAGTAAATAAAACAACAAAAATATACTTACATGAAATTTAATATCTCTATATTCATCCGAAAAACTACGACATATTTATAAAGTTCTTAACTTTAAATGAAATGGATAAATTAATTTCGTTCCTCTGCGCTAAATCTAAAACCATTAAAGAAGAAATCTTCGGCTTTTTCTTTTAAATATATCCACTACTTCGTCTGCATGAATTTCTGTTCCATAGTGAATGTTCATTAGAGCCAAACCATTAAGTCTGTTTTCACTTGTGTTTCGTAAATAGTTTTTCAGTCTCCTTAGGCTCGAGAAAGACCTTTCTGGGGTAGCAGTGGATACAGGAATGGTAGCCAAGATTTGTAGTAATGTGTAAATATTAGGATAAAGGTTTTTATCGCACATATCTAGGCATTCCAAACTAGATTTCGGGGTAGGCAGTCTTCTTATCAGCATGCAAGGTAGCTGAAGCTTTGATAGCTAAATCCAAATTTGTTTCTTTATTAGAAACCCCTTGACCTTGACTACACCACGTTTTCCAGTAGTCCATACCTTTAGGTTTATCACCCTTCCTTTTTTTCCCCTCCATTTTTCGACAGTAATAATGATTCACGTATCTATCCTTAACAAGGTCATCGAATAACAGCGCACTAAAATTATTCACTTACACGGTACACTTAATTCTCTTCACTATTCGTTCACCACTTTTCACTTTTATTCGCTTCGAGTTCGCATGGAACAATACTGCCGTAAGCGCGGTCACGCGCCGCGGCGCCGCTTATATAGCAGCCCAGTAGCCGTCCAGAAACTTCCACGAACTTCCACAAAGTTCCGCTCATTTCGACCTAGGGGCGTGGCGAATAATCGAGAAACAACGCAAAGTGTCCCTACAATACAAAATAGTTCGGCTGCAACTGCGTCTGCCTCTCGTCAAAAGATGGCGCTAGGCGCTACTATTACTACATAATATATTCAAACGTAATAATAATTTAACTCTTCACTCCTCGTATTTTTTCGGTATAATATTAGGTAATATTTTGCTTATTTCGGGGGGGGGGGGGTTTGAACCCCCGAAACCCCCCCCTTGGCTACGCCCGTGTCTGGTACAAGTTGTGGGTTTCTTGCAGGATCACTCAAGCCTGCTTTTGGGCCAAAAAGATAGATTTTAGGAATTTGAGAAATATAGGTTATGACGTCATAAAATAAATTGTTCCCAGGACCATACCTACCTGTTTCTCTTTATATTTGGCAAGAACACGTTTTTCTGATACCATACCTACCTGTTTCTCTTTATATTTGGCAAGAACACGTTTTTCTGATAAACTGTTGTAAATAAATTTTGTTGATATGTTGTTTTATTAAAAAGTTATAAGCGTATTATTTGTAAAAATATGAAAAATATGCCATTTTATTTTCATAATGAAAATCGAGTTAGCCATGTCTTATGAAGGTATATTATTGACAGAAACAATTGACAGATGCTCGGACAGATGTATTTTGGAAAAATTTCTTTATTAGAAACCCCTTGACCTTGACTACACCACTTTTTCCAGTAGTCCATACCTTTAGGTTTATCACCCTTCCTTTTTTTCCCCTCCATTTTTCGACAGTAATAATGATTCACGTATCTATCCTTAACAAGGTCATCGAATAACAGTGCACTAAAATTACTCACTTACACGGTACACTTAATTCTCTTCACTATTCGTTCACCACTTTTCACTTTTATTCGCTTCGAGTTCGCATGGAACAATACTGCCGTAAGCGCGGTCACGCGCCGCGGCGCCGCTTATATAGCAGCCCAGTAGCCGTCCAGAAACTTCCACGAACTTCCACAAAGTTCCGCTCATTTCGACCGAGGGGCGTGGCGAATAATCGAGAAACAACGCAAAGTGTCCCTACAATACAAAATAGTTCGGCTGCAACTGCGTCTGCCTCTCGTCAAAAGATGGCGCTAGGCACTACTATTACTACTCCTCGTATTTTTTCGGTATAATATTAGGTAATATTTTGCTTATTTCGGGGGGGGGGGGGTTTGAACCCCCGGAACCCCCCTTGGCTACGCCCGTGTCTGGTACAAGTTGTGGGTTTCTGACAGGATCACTCAAGCCTGCTTTTGGGCCAAAAAGATAGATTTTAGGAATTTGAGAAATATAGGTTATGACGTCATAAAATAAATTGTTCCCAGGACCATACCTACCTGTTTCTCTTTATATTTGGCAAGAACACGTTTTTCTGATAAACTGTTGTAAATAAATTTTGTTGATATGTTGTTTTATTAAAAAGTTATAAGCGTATTATTTGTAAAAATATGAAAAATATGCCATTTTATTTTCATAATGAAAATCGAGTTAGCCATGTTTTATGAAGGTATATTATTGACAGAAACAATTGACAGATGCTCGGACAGATGTATTTTGGAAAAATTTCTTTATTAGAAACCCCTTGACCTTGACTACACCACTTTTTCCAGTAGTCCATACCTTTAGGTTTATCACCCTTCCTTTTTTTCCCCTCCATTTTTCGAGAGTAATAATGATTCACGTATCTATCCTTAACAAGGTCATCGAATAACAGCGCACTAAAATTACTCACTTACACGGTACACTTAATTCTCTTCACTATTCGTTCACCACTTTTCACTTTTATTCGCTTCGAGTTCGCATGGAACAATACTGCCGTAAGCGCGGTCACGCGCCGCGTCGCCGCTTATATAGCAGCCCAGTAGACGTCCAGAAACTTCCACGAACTTCCACAAAGTTCCGCTCATTTCGACCTAGGGGCGTGGCGAATAATCGAGAAACAACGCAAAGTGTCCCTACAATACAAAATAGTTCGGCTGCAACTGCGTCTGCCTCTCGTCAAAAGATGGCGCTAGGCGCTACTATTACTACATAATATATTCAAACGTAATAATAATTTAACTCTTCACTCCTCGTATTTTTTCGGTATAATATTAGGTAATATTTTGCTTATTTCGGGGGGGGGGGGGGGTTTGAACCCCCGAAACCCCCCCCCTTGGCTACGCCCGTGTCTGGTACAAGTTGTGGGTTTCTTGCAGGATCACTCAAGCCTGCTTTTGGGCCAAAAAAATAGATTTTAGGAATTTGAGAAATATAGGTTATGACGTCATAAAATAAATTGTTCCCAGGACCATACCTACCTGTTTCTCTTTATATTTGGCAAGAACACGTTTTTCTGATAAACTGTTGTAAATAAATTTTGTTGATATGTTGTTTTATTAAAAAGTTATAAGCGTATTATTTGTAAAAATATGAAAAATATGCCATTTTATTTTCATAATGAAAATCGAGTTAGCCATGTCTTATGAAGGTATATTATTGACAGAAACAATTGACAGATGCTCGCACAGATGTATTTTGGAAAAAGTATTAAAATTTTATTATTAGTTATAAAAATATAACTGTATGAACGCCTTTTTAAGAAACGCTGTTATTGGTGATATTTTTTTCTATTAGATATATCATCAATATTGCGGGATGGAATTTTGTAAGCACGGTGTTTCAGAAATTTTCATAAATAGAAACCTAATAGAGTTAGGTCTGGCGACTTTTCTGGTCATTTTATGATCGAGGAAGAAATCCTCTTTTTTCTTAAAATCAATACCTACAATACAGGCCAAAAATTATAAGGCACGTTTATGTCTGTTTAGGAATCCTTGATAATACAGCAATTCTAATTTTAAATTTCCAATTATGGAGTAGGTACCTACACAAACGCCTATGCCACTTTGGCGCATGCCTTCAAAAGTTAATTACAAAATTACTTACCGATGGATTATTATCCTCAAACATTTAGTTTTGCAAGCCAGAAAATAGCCACAAGCCGCACAGCTAAGCATAAAAGTAAAGAAACGCCACATACTGGCGCTGATCTCCGTGTCAGATATCAAAATATTGTGTCAGAACTTGGTTCTTATACTGCTGATGTTACATCCCTAAACACAAGATGTGAATCACCCTGTTCGCCAAGCCAATATTGCCGGATTCCACAAGAACTCCAGTAGTCTCCAAATGGTTTACTCATTTTTTAATTATCATCGTCCGTATTGTCCCCTTACAAAATTCCTAAGTTGCAGGTAACGACGGGCGAGCAAGAGACGCGGAAAAACGACACTCGCAAAGCTAAAAACGCCATCATAAGATTTCTTTAAAGCTGCGCGATATTGCCGGTCTGGGAGGACGCACAAAAGAAAGCTGGATAAAGGCCAGGGCGCTAATAAAGGGATCCGGAGCGGAGGGGGCTTCGAGCCTGGACTCCTGGCAGAGTCCCAGGAACTCCAGTTATGAGATTATTACTATTATTTAACCCCCGCGCCTCACCTCTTGAGAATCGTTACGAATGGGCGACTTGCACAAAAATTAAAGAACCCCGCACCAAATACAAGGGAGAATGGCTCTCTGCCAATTTTGATAATTTTTTGGGGTATTGTAGTACAAGTCACTATAAGTTACACGTGCAAGTTTAAATTAGTTTCTATGTCTAGTTTCGGAGATATGAATTTTTGAAAATCATAAAAATGGCTGTTTTGCTAAAACATAGTAAGGTTCACTTAACCAAAAGTATTACTTTTTAGATGATTAGTAACAAAATAATAGCATTGCTGGTTTAAAGGAAGTCAAGTGACATGTCAGGCAGTCGATCGTTAAGACAAGAGAAGCCGCCTATTGTACAGGGTGGGGCAAAAATAGCGACAATTTAGCATATTTCGCCAATTTTTATCATTGGTCCCAATTAGTGGGACTGAGCATTTTTCATTAAAAATGTCTCTATTGAGAATCTTTTCTTATGACAAGAATAATTTTCCTTAAAAGTTTTGACTTTCTTCCAAAACACTAATTTTTTAAAAAAGTTTGTTTTTTATACTTCATGGTTTTAACATTTGTCACTTAAAACGGCCTTTTTGATACAATAAATCAGCTTTGAAGTCAAAACTACTTAAGGAAGACTTATAGTAATTGCTTAATATGATTATCTACAAGAAGTTACAATCGCATTTTATACAGGGGGTGTTTACAAATAGTAGTTGAAATAGGTTTTACCCCTAATATATATGTTTGTTAATTATTCTTGAATGGATCTGCCAATTTGAATCATATATTTCACTTATACTTTAAAGTAAATTGCCCTACACTCGTGTAAGTTTCATTAATTTTCTATGTCTGGTTTTTGAAATACATATAAATATTGAAAATTGAGATTCCATAGAAAATATTATCCAATCTTATTTCTAATAATATGATCTTGCAGCGCAAAACAATTGCGCCGTTAAAAACCGTTTGACCATAAACCATGCGTGACTATTATAGATATGCGGTTTTCCACCTACTATACGAAAATTCGGTGTGTCCTGATCCATATAACTTGTACCTACTCTACGCGTCGTGACGATTCCACGAATATCTATAAATAGTGATTATCAACCCTCAACCCGTATGGCATCAATTGAAATTTTTACGACCTTCTTGTCCCACAACACTAGCGAGCAATTTTTGAATTTAACATTTCTTAAATTATGCCAAAACAAGTAGCCAGCACAGAAACATGCTACCCCTCGCATATAATATTTGTGATTAAAATACTCGATATTCGACAGATCATAACCTCTCAGTGATTTGAGGTTAAACCCTGATCAAAAAATGCAAGGAACGCTTAGAATTTAACGAATTTTTTGATAGTACTTTCAGTCCTACCAGAAGAACGGAAAGGTCGTAAATATACGATTACAAATTTTGTAAGGTACTCAAATGAGTTTTCGTACTGACAGCAGTAGGTATACGCTATACAACAAGATAGCCATATGTAATACGTGTGGCTATTCTGGGACTGTAGGTTCTATCATTAAAAGTGTCACGCGACATACGTTTTTCGCCGTGCCTTTTTTGGACAATTAAAATAATAATAGCATTCAAAATTTTCTCTCAAAAAACGCCGCCTATGGATGCCCGCGTGACGTGTCTTAAAATTTTGCCTATGTCAATGGTAGTGACAGGTAGTGAAATAGCGCAGCGTTGCCACGTCCATCAATTTATCCGAGGATTCACCACAAAATTTCGATTTCCTGTTGGAAACGATTACTTTCTAAGGAACATGTAGAATGCCTATGAAACACCTACCTTACTGACATTTCCAGGATTAAATATTCACATTTCCTAAATTTGTTGGGGACCTCTTATTTCCCTCCGCCATTCCTTCTGTTTGAAGCGAGGTACTCAGCCTGACGACCACGGAGGAGGATCCCCTACGCCAGGAAAACGCCTAAGGGTAACCAAAAAACACAACTGCACTAGCACACATTGCACATGCAGAGAACTATTCAAACTGTTCAAAGAGGCCGCCATTAACCTCGATGCACAAATTCACTCGGTTAATTAAATTAAAAATGTTTGCATTTTTACTTCAGGATCTTCTCTTCTACTTATTCTGGGCCAGGCCAAATAAGTGGGTCAATCAAAAAACATTACTTTGACCAAGCGAGGGTGCTTCGTAACTTAGCCGTTAAGTTTGCCTGGTCGATTCCACAAAGTACATAATCCTAAGGTACTTCTTTTTTTCATCAATATCTCCAGTGGAAAAATGTTGGTAGCACGCCTAAAAACGTTTCACTATTTCACATAGGTACCTACTTTCAAAACTAAATTAATTTTAGCCCGTCCAACCTGTAATGTTGGGGTCCTAGTGCACTAGTAAAAAGCCTGGCGTTCAATTAATTGCAAAATAGCTTTAAAACACACCAAAGTACACAAATACGGGAAAATATCGCCGAAAATTTAGAGGGACGCAGGGAAACGTCAAGTAAACATCGGCCCACGATACACAAACAATGTATCGTGCATGGGCCGAACTACGATGATTCATGCGTTCGCGTTACCCTGCCTTGTCGATCGGGTTGCAGGCAACCAGACCAGCAACTAGTCTGAGGCGTAGAGATGCGAGAGACGCGACGTCGAAGAAAACTGTGCGTCGATTCGGTACATACATCGACATTCTTTGTAAAGCAAAGCGTTCAGTTCAATAACGCCGGCATTAAGAAATCACAGCATTTAGTTTAGATAGATTTTCAATAAGTTTTATTAAAATTTTTTTTTTGACACACAATCCAATCCAATCCATTATTGACATCGATATCGATAATTATTACGCACCGCACCAACCTCTACTGTTTTGTGCGTTTGTGTCCAGTTTTTACGTCTCTGTCAGTCCGTGATCTCTACGAAATTTTAGTGGTTTCCCGAGGCGAGAAATGTTTAATGTGTATGTAGTTTTGTAATTCCTTGGTGCTGCTATGTGAAAATGCAAAAACAAAAAACGCCTAGAGATTCAGGATTATCTAGCCTCGGGACCGAGCTCGGGACTCGGGATTCATATCCTGTTTTCCCTTTTACAAATTTCAAACTAAGGTAAGCTGAATCCAGGCGAACCTCGAGTATCTAAATCTAGCAGCGCTGAGGCTGTACAGATTCAAACGGATTGTTATTTATGTATTTTTTAAATTTGTTTGAGTAAAAAGTTATTTTCATCCTTTCTAAAACAACGGCAACACCGCGGACAATCACTTCCAGCTGATAGTACGTTCCGAAGCCATATTGGTTGACATAATTAGAGGCGGAGATTTACAGGGACAATAGGGGTTTGTACCCTTTTTTTAAAGATCGTAAAAAAAATCTAAAAATATTTTTCTGCTTTCGTAAGCCACCGTGCGCAGGTGGTAAAATTTTTTGTACTAAGTGATAGTTAACCTTGTACAATGGTAAAATGCAGAATAAAAAGGAGGTAATATCCCATAAATGGAAAACGCAGCACGCGCCCAACCAAAAGGCTCAGAATTGTTCTAGTTACGGGCAAAGTGGCGCTCATATACGCCGGCACTTATTATAAAGGTATCTCGAGGCGAAGCAGCCGTAGAAGCCGCCACTCAAAACGTGGGGAGACGTCGATGGCCCAATCTCCGATCGAATACAAACATACGAAACATTGGCGTACGGAAAAAATTTGCCAGTTAGAGCCAGCATCTCAGACCAAAGATAATACAGACGAAACTTCCAATAACTTTTGTCGCCAACATATCTACGTGAAATCAACGAACAAATTTCTTATTGATAAGAAGAACTTGTCACCTCTTTATCATTAAGGGAAATAAGCACATCATAGGATCAGGAATTCGATTTCTAAGAAGCTAAGTTGTAAGACTATGAGAGTTCTGGCTCAAACTTCGCCAAACCCCTATGACAGTTGTTATTCTAGCTCAGACTTACTACTTCCATCTTTCCGTAAAATATTTTATATAAACTTCTGGACAAAATTAACACACCACTTTAATTAATCTAAATATTTACAATAAAAACTAAGTTACATAGAAATGATAATGAACGCCTACAAATTAGTCAAACATGAGCTTAACATGACCTTAATTTGCCTTAATGTTTCATTAAAAATGTGTTTTTGCTGAAAATGCATGAATAAGCCAGCATAACTCCAAATTAAAAAAGAAAAAATAGCACAACAGATGGGTCAACACTAATACCAGCGTCCAGAGAATTCTCTAGACTTTGCTAATACCCTGTAGCACAGAATAGCCACCGTAATATTCTGTGCCTGTAGCACAGAATAGCCACCGTAAGCTATTCTGTGCCTGTAGCACAGAATAGCTTACGGTGGCTATTCTGTGCCTGTAGCAAAGTCTAGAGAATACTATCTCTGGACGCTGCCTGTAGGACCTCCTCTACTTCCTATCACTGTCACTGTCACTGCATTCATGCGTCGAGGCATGCTTGATATCAAATTGTTCAACAGAAGCTTGCGGAATATTCTTCCTTTCTTCAATAACGACTTCTATGAATTGGTTTTGATTAGCTATAGATGCTCTATAGGATTCATGTCAGGACTGTTTTAATTGGCCACAGTAATCAGTGGCGAATACATTATTACAACCGGAGTATTGTTAGGTAATCTAAAAACGCCATTTAATTGTACAGGGTGTTTTTGGGTGTTTTTCTCAAAAATCTCGGTTATTATTAAAGCTAGAGGGTTTCGGTTTTCACGTCACTGTACTACTTTTTTGAGAGGAATTTGGTGGACCAATCAGATTTTAGATAAGTTTTATAGTTTCCGCGCATTGGCGCAGGACTGAAATTTTCGATTTTTTGGAAACCTCTCCCCCGGCTACAACTTATATATATATATATATATCGGCAAATTTAATCAACTATTTTTATAGATTTTTTGGCGTAGAATCGAATGGAACAATTAGTTTTTTGGTAGCGTTAATAGTTTTTGAAATATGAACTATAGTTTCCATTTAAAAAAATATAATTTTGGTTCATGTCTCAAAACTATTAACGCTACCAAAAAACTAATTATTCTATTCGATTCTACGCCAAAAAATCTATAAAAATAGTTGATTACATTTGCCGATATATATAAGTTGTACCTAGCCAGGAGAGAGGTTTCCAAAAAATCGAAAATTTCAGTCCTGGGCCAATGCGCGGAAACTATAAAACTTATCTAAAATCTGATTGGTCCGCCAAATTCCTCTCAAAAAAGTAGTGCAGTGACGTGAAAACCGCAACCCTCTAGCTTTAATAATAACCGAGATTTTTGAGAAAAACACCCAAAAACACCCAAAATGGGACACCTTGTACACTAGAAATTACATTTCTTAATTTGGTAATACAAGGTAACTTTAACCTTGATATTCGATCTCTGTGTCTGTGGCTCTAACCTAACTTCAAACACAGAAACTATAACTATAGCCTTTTTCTATGCTTGAAAGAACATGTATCTAGGTATTTAAATTTAGGATTCGTGTGTGTAAAATGTAAATTCTGTTGATTACGGCCCTGTCCTCCGTCACCTTTCAATAATATCAACATGGCCGTCTTTTAGGGAATTCTAGGAACATGAAATATTTCCATGTCACAATCTAGGCTACAATTAAAGAGCGTTTTTAGTATATATTCCTCAGTTTATCAATAAAGCTTGTTCTGGCAACACCAGTATAGGTACGAAGTCGCATCGCGACAACGGCCAAAATTTTTTTTGACAGCTTTCCGATAGGTAATGCATCGGCGGAAATAAATTCTTCTTCACTTAAAAGAATTAAAACGTACCAATATGGTCCAAGACAGACTAAGTACTTTAGCCCTGTTAAATATACACCGCAATGTACCCATAAATGAAGAAAAGATCAGTTTGCGCGAAAGAAGATTTTATTTTGTGATAAGTACATTATTTTTTAAATCTTAATAATTATTGTTCCTTCTGTGATTTTGTTTTGTTATGTTTATTATTTAAGTTTGTTTTTATTTTGTTTGGGTAAACATTTTTTTGTTTTTGTTTTTTTTTTTCTAGAGAAATAAATTATTTTATTTTTCACAAAATACATATTATATTCATCTCAGGAAAAATTTTTACCACGCCGCCCCCTCCCTCCATTTGCCTGGATCCGCCTCTGACTATAATAAAGGAATGTGAACATCATTTAAGTAGCCAATAACCTGTCTATAGAAATAGTTTCGTGTCCTGGTTTGATTCGCAATGGGTACACTTAGTCGGTAGATAGGACAAAATAACAACACTGGTGTGGCATACCCTATATTTCTAGAAGTGTGATTTTTATCATCTTTTGCCCATTGTATATTAGAAATTTCTTCTGTACTTAAAAAATAATGTGTTTTTAACCTCTGCAGATAGTGCGGGGTGTTGGATGGTTTTTATAGTTTATATACCTACCTACTTAGTTCCTTGATTTTAGCCAATGTTGTTGTCTCCATATTTAATCTTATTAATGTATTTTTATTTAATTCTACGTAAGATGTACACATCTGTAAACAAGATTTTTTGTTTCACTTCCACATGGTTTCCTCACTAGGTAAGGTTGTTCCCCTTCTCATAGCTTATTTAAGTTTTAATAGTTTTAATTTTTCAAATTGTTTGTGATATTATCTTCTTAATCTTCTTGTAGCCCTGAAGATGATTTAGACATAACCTGTCTAGCTACATGGGGAGGAGTTGTCCTGCATGAATAAAAAATTAGGTCCAACAAACGGAGCAAAAGGCATTACATGTTCGAAAATGATGTTGTCTAAATAATATTGGGAATTCATAGACCTCGTACGTATACGGACCAACTCCGTACAAGCATAGAAGGAAATTCTCTCCCCCCCCCCTCAAAACATTTTATAGAGCCACCACCAAAAGGTACTTTAGGAGAGATATTGCAGCTGGTAAACCTTTCTCCTCGCCTTCGCCAGACACGCTCCGTCCATCTGGAGCTTTAAGGCTAACTCTAGTTTCATCGAAGAACAGAACTTGTTTCCAAGCATCGATGGTCCAATTCTGATGTAGTCTTGCAAAATTCAATCTCTGGTAAGCAATGTATTTTTTGGCCAGTCTTCTGTTGCTTAATCTTGCTTCATGTAAACGCCTTCTAACCATTCGAGACGGTATAGTGATATTTTGAACATCTGCTAATTCATTTTTTAGCAGAATGCTGGTGACTCTCCTGTATCTGAGAGTTACGTTGTCCCAAAAACGATCATCTATTTAATTAGTGCAACGTTTTCGCCCTTGCCCTGGTCTTCGATGGTACGAGCCCGTCTCATTATGTTGTCTCATCATGCGGCAGATGCTGGAATGATGTCTTCCTAACAAACCAGCAACATATCACATTGAATATCCTTCATCCAGGAGAGTCGATGCTCGCACTGCATCCTCAATTGACAAATTTCTTTGACAATTTATTTTCCTTACTTACGATTTACTCGCAAATGAACTTCCCAACATGTATGTGATAAAAACAATCACAATCGAAAGCTTGCTATTCCCAGACACTTTTCAGTAGATACTTATTAATTTTAACACAGTTTTATTAGTCTAAAACGAGGTTTAATACGAATTACTGTCAAAACAAGGTTATGTGATACTATAGTTAGCTTAAATAACAACTGTCACTCTCAAACAAGGTCCATGGCCTACTTATTGAGAAAAAATATAAAAATATAAAAAATATCGAAAAAAATATGAGTGGTTCGTTAATTTTTTTGTTTAAGTTTCGATGGGTACCAAAGTGTATCCGCAGTTCGGGTAGAAATTTTCAATTTTCAAGAATAATGTATAACAAAACTCCTTGCCTTGAAAACCAGTGGTTAATTATTCTCTTTTCGAATTAATATAGAAAACCTGGGTAACAACAATGAAAATTAAAGTACGAAAAACCTTAACGATACGTAAAAAGTTATTAGGAAAAGTTGCTTAAAATTACTTCCGCAATTAAATCTAATATTTTAATTGAATTATTTTATTATTTGTGCTGTATTTTTTGTGAAAAATAATTATTAATTTTTTGTTTATAATAATGACTTAATGTTTTTGGTGTTTTTTCAGCTCCATGTGTAAAAGAAAAATTGTAATGTGCATATTTTTAAAGAAAATTGCGTTTTCCCAAGCATATGAATTTTAGCACAAAATTTAACTCATTACAACTTTTCTTAATTGATATTCCACATAGCGTTAAGATTTTCGGTACCTACTTTGCTCTCCATAATTTTTAATTATTTTTATATTTTTGAACAAGCTGGAAGTAGGTATATTAAATCGAACAAATAACTACATTTTCAAGGGTATTAAGGTACTTATCTTATCTTTTGAAAACTGAAAATGTATGTCTATTTGCGGTGTGTCCCCAAACTTGGAGACAAGAATCATTAAAATTCAAATCTGAAAACTCACCTTATTTCTAGCTTTTGGTGCATGTCTAAGTTAGTTTCAAAACCGGTGTCAACGTTCTAATTTCAATGTTTGTATTTAAATGGAAAGATGAAAAGTTGTTTTTTTATAATATTTTATACATGTTTATACCGTGTGGTCATTTTCCTAAGTGTGCAACATATAGGATTTTTTTTATTAGTTGCACAACCAAAATACAAATATTCCCGAAAGTTGGTGCATGTTCGATAATCATATTAGGGGCACTTAGAATGGTTGCAAGTCAAAGACCATACAGGGTAGGTCAAAAAATATAAAATTTGTACAAGAGTAAAGTACCTTTATTTCAGAAAAAAATATAATTTTTTGAAAAACAATATTTTCCTTTTTTTAATATTCACCCTAAACACTTTCATAAATGAATCAAAATTAAATCAATTTCGAAAAAACTTTGTTCAAATTCGAGCATATTTGTAAAATTAAATTAGATTTTTAATTTTTTAGGGAATCACAAATTTCATGTTTGTTGCAACGATATTAAACAAAACTTTAAAATTTCCCAAAAATTCTTCTGAACAAGGTAAAACATTAGTGATGATAATGTATAAATGTATAAAATGTATAAAGACTCATTTAATGTATTAAAACTCATAATTTTTTATTTTAAATGTTTATTAAGAAGCTGTGGAAATTATTTGACGATTTTTTTTCCTTAGGAGGCTGTCTTTTGGTATTTAGGCATAGCTTTTAATTCTAGACAACTTTTCTTAATAACATTTTGCTGAATTCTCTGAAATAAGGGTACTTTACTCTTGTACAATTTTTATATTTTTTGACCTACCCTTTAGGTATGCTGTTGAACTTGCATCCATTCTAAGTGTACCAAATATGATTATTGAACATACATCAACTTTCGGCAATATCTGTATTTTGGTTGTACAATTAATAAAAAAAGTCCCATATGTTGCACACTTAAATGACCACACTGTAGAAAGTTCACGCACGGCCCACGGGATCGCGGCAGCATGACTATGCCGATAATTAACGGCCCCTGATGCCATTATGTATGAAAGATATTGATGATACCATTGAAATGACAAGTAGATGGAAGGAGTGTAGAGAGAGAAACTGGCAGCCAAACTTGAGTAAGTGAAATAGTAAATAAATCAGCTGATTCCGGCAAAAACCACATAACACAAAAGAGGTGTTTGTCCTAACTTTCTATTTTTGTGTCCTGTGCTTCAAACGAGTTCCGTTGTCAAACGTCATTTTAATTTTCCTTCTGTCCCAGAATAGGAGTAATTATTGTATTATTTATATTTTATTTGAGTTCGTGTCGTGGTGGCAGTTTCGTATAAAACGGCGTTGAGTTTTCTTAGTTGGTGTTTGGCTTAATATTATATTTTTAGATCAGAGAGAAAATTTAATTTAGCTATGTGGCTATATTCTTTCTGTTTAAGTTGTAAATTACAAAAAGAGGGTCAACTCCTGTTGTCTATTTGGATGTACCAAACGGGGCGGAAAGAATAAGAATAGTGGAATTCGTAAGTCTTAAAAATCGTTGCTAATAACTTTGCAGTTTTCCAAGAGAAAAGAGAAAAGGTGATATTACTTGCATTTGTAGTCAACAATTTATTGAGAGCAATTCCATAGAGAATTTTGGGCAGCGCAAACTTAAAAAGTGTGTAATTACTACAGATTTTTATTTTCCAAGTCATGATAGAAACTATCAAGGGAAAAACTGGTAAAATATTGTGCTAATGAACCTAGCTCTTCGTAGTCAAAAGATGGAATTAATCTTGAGGTTTGTAATTATTTTTGTTAGATGCCTAAACATTAAAAATTATATAAAAATATGTAAAAGCTACCTGTCTTACATGCTTTTCCTATTAAGTTGAATTTTAAAATTAATAAATCAATTAAGATAAGTAATTAAAGTTGAAAATGTATACCTTATCCTAGATATTTTGTCGCCTTTATTTTAAAATAAACTTTTATTCTGTAATTTGTATTTTATTTGTCTCAATTTACTTCCAGGTACATAAAATTGCCATGTAGGTAATTTTTTTAATCAATTCACTACTTTTTTCTGTGCCATATTTACATAATTGTGGTTATATAGAAAAATTCTCACTCCTACAAACAAGTCCCGAATTTCGGAATACAGATCATACAATAAAGAGAATTACGGAACATGCCCATTAAATTCGCCCATTAATATGCAACATCCCTATATACCTCCTTTGCCTGAATCACCTGACACGTGCATTAGGCGTCTTACTTATTGCCATTTGAAACCTATCTCTCTCTAGAGTTGGCTGCCCCAAACAACAATGAAAGTGGTACCTGTGCGACTTCCATTGTACTTATCAATTCGATGGATGATACTTATATGAAAATAATGATACCATGGAAATTAAAGACCACAGATAATAAACTCTATATGGAAAACGATAATATACGTAGATACTATTTTTTTCAGTCGTCTACTATTCGTACACCTACCATTAAAACAGATAAGAACATTTTGCTCGAAGCAAGGTGCCACTAAATTGGGACTCGATTAATTTGCAGTGATTTCGCCGAGTTCCGCCAAAGCCGCCACGCCGCGCCGTTTCCATTAACGTCATTACTAATGTGTAATTTGGCGGTCGCTTAATTGTGTTTGGAAGTCGTTGATGGAAACGCGCCCGGAGGGCGACGAGTGTAGTTCGGCTTCATATCGCCGGAGACGATATTGTATGCGGTTTCCAGTTGCATATGTTTCGAATAACAGCGCACTAAAATTACTCACTTACACGGTACACTTAATTCTCTTCACTATTCGTTCACCACTTTTCACTTTTATTCGCTTCGAGTTCGCATGGAACAATACTGCCGTAAGCGCGGTCACGCGCCGCGGCGCCGCTTATATAGCAGCCCAGTAGCCGTCCAGAAACTTCCACGAACTTCCACAAAGTTCCGCTCATTTCGACCGAGGGGCGTGGCGAATAATCGAGAAACAACGCAAAGTGTCCCTACAATACAAAATAGTTCGGATGCAAGTGCGTCTGCCTCTCGTCAAAAGATGGCGCTAGGCGTTACTATTACTACATATATTCAAACGTAATAATAATTTAACTCTTCACTCCTCGTATTTTTTCGGTATAATATTAGGTAATATTTTGCTTATTTCGGGGGGGGGGGGGTTTGAACCCCCGAAACCCCCCTTGGCTACGCCGGTGATACCTACCATTAAAACAGATAAGAACATTTTGCTCGAAGCAAGGTGCCACTAAATTGGGACTCGATTAATTTGCAGTGATTTCGCCGAGTTCCGCCAAAGCCGCCACGCCGCGCCGTTTCCATTAACGTCATTACTAATGTGTAATTTGGCGGTCGCTTAATTGTGTTTGGAAGTCGTTGATGGAAACGCGCCCGGAGGGCGACGAGTGTAGTTCGGCTTCATATCGCCGGAGACGATATTGTATGCGGTTTCCAGTTGCATATGTTTGGATATGCGGCGGTTATCTGAACGCGCTCGAATGGGTCAAATTGTGGTTGATGGTGCTGTAGGCACTGGCCTGCACTCGAATTTTTTTTGGAGGGCTACACACTAACTTTTACGTGTTTCTTATGTCTTTGTCTATTAACCCATTTATGCCCGAATTATTTTTTTTTGTGATTTTGCATAAAAAGTTTAATTTTTTGGAAGATTTTGTCTTCGTAAGTTACATTCTAAAGCAACTGGGTACTTTCATGTGTTAATTTCCAAATATGGGCATGTTCCATTAATGGAACAATGGGCACGAATGACACCACTCAAATTAAAGATTAGAAAACTATATTATACACTTATTTACTATGAAAAGATACAAAACAGTCACTATGCAGATTTAACTTGCACTTTACACACATTTTTGTTGTGTTCTTCTTGCATAAGGCACATCTGTTTTGTTTCTCTGCTGAACAGAGCCAGTGTGAAATCTGATCATACCTTACTTGGTCAACAACTCTTGAAGGCAAAGCTCTAGGTGTCGAAGTACGACCTCTTCCCTTCGGCAGCTGGCCGTATTTTTGAAAATAAGTTTGTACTATGACACGTCGAAAGTGCAAATAATCCATTTTTTTGCCCTCAGCTTTACGGGACAACTGCCATGCATTATGAACAGAGGCATCGACGCAGAATGCGAAAACCGCCCACCACCACTTTTTGAAACGAATGGCAATGCGATACTTATCAATATTTTCATCCATTCGGTCCACACCGCCCATAAATTTATTGTATTGGGCAACTACAGACGGCTGACTAACGGGAACTTTTTTCTTTTGCGATGAGACCCATCTTTCCACTTGTTTTTCTGGGCATGTAGCATCACAAGTACTAACAGTCAAAACAATTCTATTGTCATGCCAAGCAGTTACGGTAACCTTGTTTTTCTCATCGGTGCAAAAATCGTAGTATACGCGATCCTGTTTTTCCATGTATTTAGCAGATGAAATTGGGCGCTTTTCGATACGATTATACTTGACGGTACCTGTATATCCAATTCCAGTTTTTTTAACTTGTGCACAAGTTTTAGAGATGAAAAGAAACGATCACCATAAATTTTGAACGAAACATTTTGAGGCAATTCACTAGTAAGATTGTTTACCACTGACCCACCTACTCCAATGCCTGCTTTAGCTTTCTTCTGCACAGCTCCCTGATAAGGTTCAAATTTCATCAAGTAGCCTAAAGGTTCGCAAAGGCACCACATTTTGTACCCATACCTAATGGGTTTTCCCTTGAGAAACTGCTTTGCTCCATGTCTGCCAAAATATGGGACCATGCTTTCGTCGATGCTGAGTCTTTCTTGGTATTCAGCATATTCTAAAAACCGTTTGTTTAGCTTTTCGATGAGAGGCCTCATTTTCCCAAATTTATCATCTTTGGGTAAGTCATTATTATCAGCACAATGCAGGTATCTCTTGATTATTTCAAAGCGATTGCGACGCATTGAGTTGGCAACTGACATATTAAAAGTTTCTGTTTCCCCTTCCCACCACATTCTCCACCTTGGAACAGGGCAGTAGCCCGACATCATCAATATGGCAAGAAAGCAACGCATCTCACCTGAATCAATTGTAAAAGCATGATCGTGTTTCAGTTCTTTTGCGTAAGTACATGTCATCTCAACCAAAAAGTTGAGCAAATCATTGTCATAAAACAACTCAAAGCAAGAAACGGGATCATCGGGTATTTGAGGCAATACCTTTGGAGGTACAAATGGTGGAAAATCCGATATAAGGTCTATACGCTTAGACCAGGTTCTGGTTCCTACATCTTGATTTACGGAAATATTCCTTTTCATTTCCGCTAAGGTCATATTCATTTCCTCATCACTTTCTTCTAATGAATTTTGAAAGTCCCCTTCTGCTGTGTTATTTTCCTGTTGTGTATTATTTATTTCTATTCCTGTCGTCCTTTCATTTGCTTCTAACAATTCTTCCTGCTCTTCATCGCTACTATCCTCACCGACTGTAAATGTTTTTCCTTCATGTGTGATTTTGGCCGTTGCTCGTGCTCTCAGCTGACGTCCGCTAAGGCAGTTTATATTATTATACTCTTCTTCGTCCCCACTGTCCTCGGCACTTTCTTCACCGTCCTCTGGGGGAGTAATAAAAACATCTGCTTCCCAGAAATTTTCGTCTTCGACAAGAGCTATAAGTTCTTCCGTGGTATAATATCTGAAAATATGATAAATAAATTGTAAACACATGTCACTGCACATCTCAAAACAGAAAAAAATATATGGAACCATTCATGCCCATTGTTCCAATAAAGGAACATTGAGGTTAGGTTCACTATTTTACAAACATTACAAATTTACTAGAGTATTTTTTTGCATAAACACAATTATCAATATCAAAATACTATAATATAATATAAGGTTAAAACATTAAGTCATTATAATGTGTGAAAACACTTACTTTTTAGAAGCCATGTTTCAGCTGCACAAAATCACTCACTTCACTTCTGTACAAATTCGGCAAATAACGGATGATTTTCAGATCTCATATGTGTACACGAATCTGACACATCCCTATTATAGGTTATCCACAATACTAGTCTTCAATTAAATGTCAAAGTTGCTAGGTGCCGCCACAAGTAAAATGTTCCATTTATGGAACAGTGGGCAAAAATGGGTTAAAGAGGGCAAATAAAAAATAGAGGAAAGTGCCTAATATGGGGCACCTTAATTTCTCAGGATCTAAGGTGCTGCCATCTATTTGGTGGGGACTATACTAAGCTTCTAGAAGTGACATGTAACTAGTAAGCATCTCGCGATGCAGGGAGCTACAGTTCCAATTCAACATGACCAACAAAATTAGTGAGCGTATTGAAAATTTTCAGCTCCTAGAAAATCGTGTGAATTTGGCTACAAAAAAAGGTACCTAAGTTAAATTATTGCTTGTTGTTCAAAATGTGTATTATGGTCTAGTTTCGGCTTAGACTGATTCTTTTATAAACAATATCGCACTGCCTGCCTTTTGGAGATTTGAGATTTCTATCAAAATATGTTGTTTTCTGTTTATTGTTAAAAAAAAAACTATGATATTTTCATTCAGAGTACACTTCTTTACGTATTGTATAATGTAGTATTGTACAATTTTACTATAATATAAATAACAATTATTATCCCATTTCAGTAGCGTGTGATTAAATTTCACTTTTATTAAATAAACAATTAATTGCGCTTAAATCTTTATTTTCTTCATTCCAGTACAACGAAAAGGACATATAATATTATACCCAATGTGTTAACGATTGTGTTACTAGATACTTAAGCACAAGAACCATGGCAACATTAAATGCATTCGCTTTCACATGATTCTACCGAGGGATCTACAAAAATAGTAAAAATATACTTGGCGACGAAAATAAAAGTTTTTCTGTCTTCTAATTTAGCACAAGTTTGTCCTGAATTCCTTATATATTCTCCAGGCCTCTTCAAAGCTTTTAAATTATTTATTTTTATAGTAGCAGTGACTTAGTATTGGATAATTAATAATTAGATCCAATAAAATCAGTTGGCATAAGCGATAAGTTTAGCGACATAAACTTCGCCTGCAGTATGTATGGATCTCGGCCAATAATCATGGTTTTACTATTATAACTCTGAAGTACCATTGTTATTGCTATAAAGACAGTTGATTTAAATGGCCTTATTAGTTTACAATTCTCGGAAAAAAGTTAACCTGAAAATTTTAAATCTTCTTATAACCGATAAGTCTTCTTCTTCCTAAACCACAAAAAAATAACTGCTGAATTATTGTAGATCAGGAATCAAGATTACTGAACACTTGTCACTTTGCTTTCGGCAATATTCGGCGCTACACAATGCGGTATGTTTACATTCGGCTCTCATTCGGAAATTCAAATTTTATTTTCAAATTATGGGCTTTGGAAAGAATTAATAGAACAACAACGCCTATATGTAAACGTGTTTATTAATCATGGTCCTTCCTAACACCTCTGTTTTGAAAATTTGGTAGAAGGAAACAACCCTATTATCCACACCGTACATAACTACAGCTACAGACCACTTGGACAGTGTGAACCCTTCTTAGAGTCCTGCTACTTATTTGTCGCAGGCAGGTACACCTTATCACGGGCGTAGCCAGGATTTAGTTTTGGGGGGGGGGTTAGTTTGAAAAGTAAATAAAACAACAAAAATATACTTACATGAAATTTAATATCTATATATTCATCTGAAAAACTACGACATATTTATAAAGTTCTTAACTTTAAATGAAATGGATAAATTAATTTCGTTCATGTGCGCTAAATCTAAAACCATTAAAGAAGAAATCTTCGGCTTTTTCTTTTAAATATATCCACTACTTCATCTGCATGAATTTCTGTTCCATAGTGAATGTTCATTAGAGCCAAACCATTAAGTCTGTTTTCACTTGTAGTGTTTCGTAAATAGTTTTTCAGTCTCCTTAGGCTCGAGAAAGACCTTTCTGGGGTAGCAGTGGATACAGGAATGGTAGCCAAGATTTGTAGTAATGTGTAAATATTAGGATAAAGGTTTTTATCGCACATATCTAGGCATTGCAAACTAGATTTCGGGGTAGGCAGTCTTCTTATCAGCATGCAAGGTAGCTGAAGCTTTGATAGCTAAATCCAAATTTGTTTCTTTATTAGAAACCCCTTGACCTTGACTACACCACTTTTTCCAGTAGTCCATACCTTTAGGTTTATCACCCTTCCTTTTTCCCCTCCATTTTTCGACAGTAATAATGATTCACGTATCTATCCTTAACAAGGTCATCGAATAACAGCGCACTAAAATTACTCACTTACACGGTACACCACTTTTCACTTTTATTCGCTTCGAGTTCGCATGGAACAATACTGCCGTAAGCGCGGTCACGCGCCGCGACGCCGCTTATATAGCAGCCCAGTAGCCGTCCAGAAACTTCCACGAACTTCCACAAAGTTCCGCTCATTTCGACCGAGGGGCGTGGCGAATAATCGAGAAACAACGCAAAGTGTCCCTACAATACAAAATAGTTCGGCTGCAACTGCGTCTGCCTCTCGTCAAAAGATGGCGCTAGGCACTACTATTACTACTCCTCGTATTTTTTCGGTATAATATTAGATAATATTTTGCTTATTTCGGGGGGGGGGGGGTTTGAACCCCCGAAACCCCCCCTTGGCTACGCCCGTGCACCTTATTGTTCGAATTTTTCCCTGCTGCCGAAGTCGTCGAAGGGTACAAACAACCCTGTTTTCCGAACATCTATTTTATGCGCTACGAAGTCGGAAAAGTTCTCACAATGGGAGCGGGAGGGAGGGGGTGGTGGACCGGTCGTGCGACTTCCCATTGTTGCCGTTGTTCCATTGGGCGCTTGCCGCGTGGCGAATCTCACGGTCGCGATTGATATTCCTGACGTTTGCCCTCGATTTCACAGCTGCGGAATGGTTCTTTGCGGAATGGCTCTTAAATAAAATAATTATTATCAAATTTACGTTTTTTTCTCTGTACAGGGTGTCCCATTTTGGGTGTTTTTGGGTGTTTTTCTCAAAAATCTCGGTTATTATTAAAGCTAGAGGGTTGCGGTTTTCACGTCACTGTACTACTTTTTTGGGAGGAATTTGGTGGACCAGTCAGACTTTAGATAAGTTTTATAATTTCCGCGCATTGGCGCAGGACTGAAATTTTCGATTTTTTGGAAACCTGTCTCCTGGCTACAACTTATATAAATCGACAAATTTAATCAACTATTTAATTTATTTAGTTTATCTCGGACGGCATCGGACGCAGACGGCAGAATTCGACGGCATTTTATAAACGGTTACACGTAAAATATTGGGATTGAATTGTCGGCGCAAACGGCAACGGCGAGCGCCAAGGCAAACGTCGAGTTTATAAATCCGCCTTTAGTTTTATTAAGCTCGGTTTACATTGACAGAACGACAGAACAGAATGACATGACCAGCCTACAGATTGTTATAGACACGACACCACGGGCGTAGCCAGGATTTAGTTTTGGGGGGGGGTTTAGTTTGAGAAGTAAATAAAACAACAAAAATATACTTACATGAAATTTAATATCTATATATTCATCCAAAAAACTACGACATATTTATAAAGTTCTTAACTTTAAATGAAATGGATAAATTAATTTCGTTCCTCTGCGCTAAATCTAAAACCATTAAAGAAGAAATCTCCGGCTTTTTCTTTTAAATATATCCACTACTTCATCTGCATGAATTTCTGTTCCATAGTGAATGTTCATTAACCATTAAGTCTGTTTTCACTTGTAGTGTTTCGTAAATAGTTTTTCAGTCTCCTTAGGCTCGAGAAAGACCTTTCTGGGGTAGCAGTGGATACAGGAATTGTAGCCAAGATTTGTAGTAATGTGTAAATATTAGGATATTAGGATAAAGGTTTTTATCGCACATATCTAGGCATTCCAAACTAGATTTCGGGGTAGGCAGTCTTCTTATCAGCATGCAAGGTAGTTGAAGCTGTGATAGCTAAATCCAAATTTGTTTCTTTATTAGAAACCCCTTGACCTTGACTACACCACTTTTTCCAGTAGTCCATACCTTTAGGTTTATCACCCTTCCTTTTTTTCCCCTCCATTTTTCGACAGTAATAATGATTCACGTATCTATCCTTAACAAGGTCATCGAATAACAGTGCACTAAAATTACTCACTTACACGGTACACTTAATTCTCTTCACTATTCGTTCACCACTTTTCACTTTTATTCGCTTCGAGTTTGCATGGAACAATACTGCCGTAAGCGCGGTCACGCGCCGCGTCGCCGCTTATATAGCAGCCCAGTAGCCGTCCAGAAACTTCCACGAACTTCCACAAAGTTCCGCTCATTTCGACCTAGGGGCGTGGCGAATAATCGAGAAACAACGCAAAGTGTCCCTACAATACAAAATAGTTCGGCTGCAACTGCGTCTGCCTCTCGTCAAAA
The DNA here is from genome assembly GCA_963920635.1 of Pseudeuparius sepicola. Lineage (NCBI taxonomy): Eukaryota > Metazoa > Arthropoda > Insecta > Coleoptera > Anthribidae > Pseudeuparius > Pseudeuparius sepicola. The sequence goes on along the minus strand of OY987298.1, from coordinate 11,405,649 downwards.
GATGGCGCTAGGCGCTACTATTACTACATAATATATTCAAACGTAATAATAATTTAACTCTTCACTCCTCGTATTTTTTCGGTATAATATTAAGCAATATTTTGCTTATTTCGGGGGGGGGGGGGGTTTGAACCCCCGAACCCCCCCCCCCCTTGGCTACGCCCGTGCACGACACACATCCCACAAAACAACTACCTGTGTCTGTACGGTCGAGTTCGGACAACCGTTTATTCAACCGTCTTTCTCTAGAGAATCGATTTCGATTCAATGTGCACGTCTAAGATTAGAACGGAAATCGAATTTTTAAGGCTTCGATTACTAGTATAACCGGCAACGTCGCAAACGCAATTTCATTGCTCCAAATTAAGGCGCGCAATTTTAATTTTTTATATATTTCTTTAGTTGATAACAAAGTTAGGTATTGATGATAAAGATGCTGAGGGGGATTTTATTAAAGAGTTATGTGATTAATTTCATTCTAGTAGTAAGAGATATAGAAATTCGATTGAGTGAACAAGGCCCATTATTGTTGTACGCACTTTTTATATTAATTATGCATAAATACGTAATTTGTAGGTACTGAAAATAAAATACCCCAGCCGAAAGTAAGTACCCACCAGTACCCCCGGTGCATTAACCCACGAGCCGCCACTGCACTGGATATAAAAAAACAGAGTACCTACACTCATTCTGCCATAGCAGGAGGCAGTGTAATTCCCAGGATTTGCCGGTTTATTTGTCATTCGTCCCCCGCTTCCCCGGTGTTTACTTCTTCTCCTTCTTCTTCTTCCCCACCGCCCCGGTTCGCCTCGCTCCATTTGTCTCAATCTCGGAAACAATGTATTATTTAAAGGTGCCTCCCGTTGGGTTGTCTCCTACAGCCAGTCCCGACGACGCTACAAAAGTAATTTTCCGGGGCAGGAAACGTTAGTTGCCTGTATTTTTTTTTTTTCATGACTAGCCAACGTGAATTCCAGTGGGTCGGAATGATGTTATATCTTAAGGACGGAAATAAAACGTCATCACCTCGCGACGACCTTCATTTGACCGTGTTCCTAACTAGGATAAATGTTGCTAAAACAGAAATTGGCTACTGGAGTGCAAAAATTGCGCAAGTGTCTGTAAGATGGCGCTGGAGTTGGAGAGCGGCCATTGGTACAGAGCGAGAATAAAAAGTAATGTTTCGCCTTGCTAAAATAAGTTTCCGTTCCTTATAAGTTGTTAGTTGTTTTGTTGCCCGGCAAGGTCGTTGGTCGGAACCAGGGGTCTAGGGGGAGGCAGGCGGACCGACCCCCTTTTTATACAAATAACAGCACATCGCTCCCATCCTGGCGTATTTTGGGATGGAAACTGTGAATAATTGTTAAACACAAAATAATAATAATATGAATATTTACGCTCCTTTATTTTTATATATTTTTTCATAGTTTTTAAGAATATTGTTGAGTAAAATATTATGTAAGAAAACTACCTACCGGCTGTCAAATCTACTGACATGACATAATAATTCTCCCTCAAAACCGCATGAATGATCACAATACTTACCCTAACTGACATTTAGAATTTATGTCACTATAGTTTTATCTTTTATCGTTCTATTAACTTTTCATTAAGTACTTAATATTGATAAACCGAAAGAAAGTTGTATTTCATCCAAAGTTGACGTAAAGTTGTGAATTTTGTTAGATACGTGAAATACCTACTATTTGCTGATATCTTAATATATGTATTATTTTGGCATACATCTAGAGTAATGGAAAATGTAATGTAAATAAATTTATAGGTACTACCATAGAAGAATTTACGTAGTAGATTCTTCTACTACGTAAATTCTTCTATGGTACTACCTAAATGCTTGCCGGTACATCAACTTTGTGTCAAACACAATAGAATTTTAAAGCGTTCATATAATTTTCTTTTGAAAAAGACATATTCTTATAGATATTTTTTTATAATAATAAAAAGTTAATAAAATTATAGAATGATACTCGTATATTATGTTGTATATAGCTAGTGATATAAAATAGTTTTTACGAAGTAATGACTTTTTAAAATTTTAAGAAATTTTATAAATAGGAAATAGGCGCTTATGTAACATTAAAATAGAAACGACTTTTTCAAAGTTTATCAAAATCGGTAAATAAATAAAGATATTTTACCAGGGTGTTAACTCCTTAACGGAGGTCACACTGTAGATGTTTAACATATAGTAGGTACAGAAGATGTTCTTTCGCATCAATATATCGTTTTCTTTTTTCATTTTTTATTTTCGAGATATGTATTTATCTTAATTATTGCGTTACTTAAAATGTGTGTTTGAATGTAGTGTTAATGCAAACGAAGAAACACGTTATGTACACATAAAAGACCATGTTTCATTTCATTGAAAAAACTAAACATAATTTTTTATACCAGCGCAATACTATACCTACAGAAAATGTGCCGAATCACATTCTTTAACTAAAGATATACCTTTAACAGTAAAAAACATAGTAGACATTCAAGTGACCTTGAAAACGTCGTCTGCCTACAAGTGAAAACGTGCGTCTTACATTGCACCTCATAATATGCTTCAACTTTTATGTGATTTTTTTGTGATTTTCGTTTTTGAGATATTTATAATAGCTGTATTTATTAAAATGGAACACCCGGTATAGATAATTTTCGACATACCTATACATATAGAGACATAGACATGAATCCTCCCCTAATGTCAGTTTATATGCTAACGATTGCGTTTTCCTCTCGAAAAATACATAACGGCGACATAACTATAAGAACATAACAGTACCCAACCCACACGTATGTATAAATAATGCTAAGTCAACTAAAGCAGTTTTTAGTGCCGCCGTGTACCTTTCAAGCTAAAAATCAATGAACCATTGCTAAAAAGAGAGGGGTTAAAATCACAGATCGGAGTCTTTGAGCTACGAGGGTCTCCCGAATATACCTTTTGAAGTTTTATATTATTTTAATATTAAAAATTCGCAATTCATAGTATATAATAATATGGAAGTAATACAAAAACATAAAAAAGTAATCAGACAGCTTAGTTGATTAAATATTATATCGCCAAAACGTAAAATTGATCATATGAACATAATATATGTAATTATTAAACTGGACCTGTAACAACAGCCTCAACCGTTCATCGATCGTCTGTTTTTCGCGCCATCTGATAAATAATAGCCACACTTTTGCATTCCCGCTGCATAATTTAAGGGGCATTTTGCCTATGTTTTTTATTTACAACAAGACTGGATAATTACAATGTCTATTACCGTGTTTTCGTTCCGAGCATATTCCGAAATCTATGCCAATCTTAACGAAGGTAAAATTCCGGCTCAAGAGACAAAATAGACGAATTTATGCCGGCATAAAGTTTGAAATTCAAAAAAAATCTCGCCCATAACTTTTAAACTAGTGTCATTAGTATCTATGGATATTTTAAAAATACCCGTGTTTTTTGTAATCCTTTGAAATTCGCTACTTTTTCCAGCTAGTTGGAAATGAAAATACATTGATACAGGCAACCAAACATACAATGGCAGAATCCAAACACAACACTGCAATTAAATAGGTACGACAACGCGTGTCGCAAAATTAGGAAAAGTAACGGTTTACAAAAATTTTAATTGTTTTCCTAGCTGATTAGAAATTTACTTTCCTCCCGGGTAATATAAAGAACTATTCCCTTATCATGCATAATTTATTTGTTACACTCTACACAGTATAAATATTTTACATGCCCAGTGATGATCAGACGTCTGGTACAATAGACAAACCCAAATAGATAAATTCCTGTTCTATTAAAATTAGTAGGTATAACTTTCCATGTGGAAATTATATTGACTACAGATAGACCGGGAGATAGTGACAGAATTTTGGACGTGATTTTACTCAGTATGCCTTTCAAATGGCATTATGTTGCGTATATTCTCACAATAATAAGGTATGAATCAGAGAGTCATCCTGGGTTTTTCATATGAAAAACTGAGTTTTCATTTATTCGAAAAATATGCGTTTTGATATGATTTTAGTCAGGCTGCCATGAATTTTATAATGAAGTTCAAATTAGAAAATTCCTCGGAAAACCATAGGCATACCGTTAGCCTGGACCAAAGGGCTACTATTGTCACGTGAACTTGTATTTTAATACTTAATTTTTCCACGTTTCTGAGTAGGCTGGCAATGATAAGTATGCAAATTATTATTGTTATGAAATTGCTGAAAAAGGATGGCATACCGTATAAAGCATTATTAAACCTGTTATGAAACACTAAGTAGGTATATTAAGGGCAGAATGTAAAGGCGAAGTCGGCAATAAATCATCAAAGAGAGAGCGCTATAAGTATCTATTGCTTTACTTGCACTCGCACAATAATAATTACACTCATGTCTCCTCCTCCAATTTGTATTCGACGTACGTCTTAAAGTTCGCTAAGCACCTATCATGAAAGGAAGAGAGATAGAAAACCTAGTACTTGTCTTGTATTACTAGTTGATTGTTTAAGGTTTAAAGTTTAAGAATAAATTATTGCTTTACTAGCTGATGTGAACGGACGGATTAACAATTTGTACTTAGGTACCTGTTGTATTTTCATTTGTAATTTTTGAAGATTAATTCCCTAATTTAGACTGGCAATTAAAAGATAATGATCCTGAAATTCAAAGTAGGTCTTAGGTATTTAAATAATTATTGTAATGGTTAGGCAAAAAATATATATATATATTTTTAGTTACAAATTAAATATCAACATAAAATAAACTTTACATAGTCAGAAGTCAGTATATACATAATAAAGAAATAAATAATAATAATAATATACATTTAATTCGTTTTGAATTTTAGTCAGAATATAAAATACTATATATAATCCTTAATAACGTTCTCGGTGTGTTTTATACAGCTGGACCAGTTTTCTTTAGTGGCTTCCTGGAGAGCTTCTTTCCAAATAGACATTACCGTGTTATCATCATGCATGGCCTCAGATACAATTTTCTTATTAAAGAAAGTTTTGCATTGGGCCCATATCAATTCCATCGCATTAAATATTAATTTTCTACTTTGGGCACTGAATACTTCACGCTGCATTGTTATTACAGGAAGTCTATCACCAAAATAAACCAAATATTTAATGACTGCCAATATGCAGTACTCAATATTGTAATACTTTCAAAATGCCGTCGCCACAAGATGGCGGATGATGTATTTTTTGTCAACCCCCTTAATATGGGTATCAATAGAAAGGGCTTGAAGAGTAGAAAACGATAAAGTTAGTGACATCACACTAAATTCAATATGGCCGCCGCTCCAACACAGCGGATTATATTTTCTTTTCCCTTAATATGGGCATTAAATGAAAGGGCTTGAAGAGTAGAATTAAACTGTTGAAAATAAAATTAATAGTAAAAAATATTTTTAAAAACAAGCTTTTATTTAAATGCTCTGAAAAGAAGAAAATAAACTTTATAATAAATCAAACCAAGGCAAACCCATAATTTTGTTACATTATACAACTGTATATGATATAAAAGCTTGTCGCGAGAATATACAGGGTGTCCGGCAATTATGCGGCAATCTCGCGTGAGCAGGTAGAGGACATCAAAATATTACGATTAAGCTCAACAACTATGGGTCAAATCTTAATAGTTACGGAGATACAGGGCGTTGTAGTTCTTTTTTTGAAATTGAATTATGGCAATATCTCCCAAAATAATCAAGCTGCTGAACTGAAATATAGTACTATTATGTTTTTGGGCATGGAAAATAAGATGAAAATGTCATTTCTACGTATCTCACAGATGGCGCCACTTGCGCTATTTTTGGGTGGTACTTTTACTCGTAACTTTTTTGGGGTTATCTTTTTGGTCTTGCAGATTTTTTTATATATCTTGAAAGTAATTTTAACTAGAAAATGTATTTTTATATTATAAAAGAAATTTACACACGAAAATCTCGCGACAAACTTTTATATCATATACAATTGTATAATGTAACAAAATTATGGGTTTGCCTTGGTTTGATTTATTATAAAGTTTATTTTCTTCTTTTCAGAGCATTTAAATAAAAGCTTGTTTTTAAAAATATTTTTTTATTATACTTCTTTGAAAACACCTTATTTTCATCTATTTTAGCAATAATGAAAGATGTTTTTTTTTCGGGCTAGCGCACGGAAACAGCGCATGGAAAAACTTTCCGTGCGCTGAATAAAAATACCGAATATATGGCTTTAAAATAGAAATATACAGCAAAGTAAACTAAATTTAAGAAACTCTATATGCTTTCTGATATTTAACATATACCTATTTTGTATTTTAATTCGTTTCAATATTTAGATATATTTCTGTAATATTTTTGACGTTTTATTCACCTTATCTGACAATAACTAATTCACAACAAAGCACCTTTGAAATAATTTGAGAGTAACCATGGAAACGCATCATACATACCAAACACTATATTGTCTGCATTGTTTATTTTTTGTCAATTAATAGTTATTTACATTGCCAGATGCGTAAGTGCACTTTTTTGGCCGAGGAGGTTGTTTAAAGACCGAGGCAACGCGAGCGTTGCTCGGTCATTAAAAATACCTCCGAGGCCAAAAAAGAGCTTACGCATCGTGCAATGTATTACATTTTTCCTGCTACCGAAAATTTCAAGTTATAGGTACTTTGAATAAAGCTCTAAATACATATGGAGTAGATTGTGAGTAATAATGATCTTTAAAATAACCTTTGTTCAATTATTAAAATGATAATCAGTGATAAATATAAGAACCATGGATCTACGAATTACTAATCATGTACTCTCACCCACCGGTAGCGCGGTGCCTGCCAAATTTGTATAATTCGTGTTCTTTATGATTAAAACCAGTTTGTAAAACGATTGTTTTGAAACCTATTAAAATTGACGCAATAAGATTCGCGTTGCTACATATATTTTATTAATAGTTTTAAGGTCCTTGCTGCGTAAGGGTTGCTAAGCAATACTTTTTGTACCTAGCAACCACTTTCGCAGCTTGCAACCAAAATAACAGGGCACCTCGAACATTTGACTTTCGCTTTCGGGCCTGTTGGCGAGTACGTAAAGTGTACTTACGCTCCCTCCCCCGTAAGCCGTAAGTACGCTTTACATACTCGATAACAGGCCCGAAAGCGAAAGTCAAATGTTCGAGGTGCCCTGTTATTTTGGTTGCTAGCTGCGAAAGTGGTTGCTAGATACAAAAAGTATTGCTTAGCAACCCTTACGCATTAAGGACCTCAAAACCATTAATAAAATATATATATAGCAACGCGAATCTTGCGTCAATTTTGAATAGGTTACACAATAATCGTTTTACAAACTGGTTTTGATTATAAAGAACGAATTATACCCAAGAAAAATTAATAATTTCAATGTTTCTCCAGCGCCAAATAAGAACCGCTTAATAGAACAAGTTTGACAGGCACCGCGCTACCGGTAGGGTGAGAGTACGCGATTAGTAATTCGCAGATCCAGGGTTCAAATCCCACACAAAGCTCAAAATTTTTTATTAATTTTTTTTATTATCGCTGCATTCTGCTCTGATATTTATCACTGATTATCATTTTTAATAATTGAACAAAGGTTATTTTGAAGATCATTATTACTCACAATCTACTCCAAATGTATTTAGAGCTTTATCCAAAGTACCTATAACCTGAAATTCTCGGTAGCAGGAAAAATGTAATACATTGCACGATGCGTAAGCTCTTTTTTTGGCCTCGGAGGTACTTTTAATGACCGAGGCAATGCGAGCCTCGGTCTTTAAACAAAAAAGTGCACTTACGCATCTGGCAATGTAAATAACTAATAATATGCCGATAAAATGTTTAAGTTTCCGTTTTCAAAGAAGTATAATAAAAAAATATCGTTCATTACACGTCCAGAAATAGATTTTTCCGTGCTTGCATGACATGAATTTGTCACGCGCGTACGGAAAAATCTTTATTTCCAAATTCGTAATGAAATATACTATTTACTATTAACTTTATTTTTATGTTAGTAGGTACTTATTGTTGTCGATTAACTTTAAATACTAAGTGCGTACTCCCACGGTTTGTCCTCGGGCGTCATCCACTGAGCACTGAGCAGAGAGCGTAGAAGCGGGCCGACGCCGTCACATCAGACATGCAAATAGGTGGCATAATTACGCCGAATAATTTCCGTTAATTGCCCTGTACATCGTCGGGCGGTGTTTAAGGAGCGCCCTGACCCCTTTAATTCGCCGCTCCCGGCTCCTCTCTAAATAATAAATATCAATGAGACTGTTAATGAGTTTAAAATCAACAAAGGTACGCGGCCGCCGCGCCAGTGCCCGTCCCGAAATTCCTCCTCCAACCATGCCGAGGGAAGCGCGCGAGGCGAGGTGGGGGGTGCGCAGTGTACAGGTCGTCCAGTTTGACATACTAAGTGCGTACTCCCACGGTTTGTCCTCGGGCGTCATCCACTGAGCACTGAGCAGAGAGCGTAGAAGCGGGCCGACGCCGTCACATCAGACATGCAAATAGGTGGCATAATTACGCCGAATAATTTCCGTTAATTGCCCTGTACATCGTCGGGCGGTGTTTACGGAGCGCCCTGACCCCTTTAATTCGCCGCTCCCGGCTCCTCTCTAAATAATAAATATCAATGAGACTGTTAATGAGTTTAAAATCAACAAAGGTACGCGGCCGCCGCGCCAGTGCCCGTCCCGAAATTCCTCCTCCAACCATGCCGAGGGAAGCGCGCGAGGCGAGGTGGGGGGTGCGCAGTGTACAGGTCGTCCAGTTTGACATACTAAGTGCGTACTCCCACGGTTTGTCCTCGGGCGTCATCCACTGAGCACTGAGCAGAGAGCGTAGAAGCGGGCCGACGCCGTCACATCAGACATGCAAATAGGTGGCATAATTACGCCGAATAATTTCCGTTAATTGCCCTGTACATCGTCGGGCGGTGTTTACGGAGCGCCCTGACCCCTTTAATTCGCCGCTCCCGGCTCCTCTCTAAATAATAAATATCAATGAGACTGTTAATGAGTTTAAAATCAACAAAGGTACGCGGCCGCCGCGCCAGTGCCCGTCCCGAAATTCCTCCTCCAACCATGCCGAGGGAAGCGCGCGAGGCGAGGTGGGGGGTGCGCAGTGTACAGGTCGTCCAGTTTGACATACTAAGTGCGTACTCCCACGGTTTGTCCTCGGGCGTCATCCACTGAGCACTGAGCAGAGAGCGTAGAAGCGGGCCGACGCCGTCACATCAGACATGCAAATAGGTGGCATAATTACGCCGAATAATTTCCGTTAATTGCCCTGTACATCGTCGGGCGGTGTTTAAGGAGCGCCCTGACCCCTTTAATTCGCCGCTCCCGGCTCCTCTCTAAATAATAAATATCAATGAGACTGTTAATGAGTTTAAAATCAACAAAGGTACGCGGCCGCCGCGCCAGTGCCCGTCCCGAAATTCCTCCTCCAACCATGCCGAGGGAAGCGCGCGAGGCGAGGTGGGGGGTGCGCAGTGTACAGGTCGTCCAGTTTGACATACTAAGTGCGTACTCCCACGGTTTGTCCTCGGGCGTCATCCACTGAGCACTGAGCAGAGAGCGTAGAAGCGGGCCGACGCCGTCACATCAGACATGCAAATAGGTGGCATAATTACGCCGAATAATTTCCGTTAATTGCCCTGTACATCGTCGGGCGGTGTTTACGGAGCGCCCTGACCCCTTTAATTCGCCGCTCCCGGCTCCTCTCTAAATAATAAATATCAATGAGACTGTTAATGAGTTTAAAATCAACAAAGGTACGCGGCCGCCGCGCCAGTGCCCGTCCCGAAATTCCTCCTCCAACCATGCCGAGGGAAGCGCGCGAGGCGAGGTGGGGGGTGCGCAGTGTACAGGTCGTCCAGTTTGACATACTAAGTGCGTACTCCCACGGTTTGTCCTCGGGCGTCATCCACTGAGCACTGAGCAGAGAGCGTAGAAGCGGGCCGACGCCGTCACATCAGACATGCAAATAGGTGGCATAATTACGCCGAATAATTTCCGTTAATTGCCCTGTACATCGTCGGGCGGTGTTTACGGAGCGCCCTGACCCCTTTAATTCGCCGCTCCCGGCTCCTCTCTAAATAATAAATATCAATGAGACTGTTAATGAGTTTAAAATCAACAAAGGTACGCGGCCGCCGCGCCAGTGCCCGTCCCGAAATTCCTCCTCCAACCATGCCGAGGGAAGCGCGCGAGGCGAGGTGGGGGGTGCGCAGTGTACAGGTCGTCCAGTTTGACATACTAAGTGCGTACTCCCACGGTTTGTCCTCGGGCGTCATCCACTGAGCACTGAGCAGAGAGCGTAGAAGCGGGCCGACGCCGTCACATCAGACATGCAAATAGGTGGCATAATTACGCCGAATAATTTCCGTTAATTGCCCTGTACATCGTCGGGCGGTGTTTAAGGAGCGCCCTGACCCCTTTAATTCGCCGCTCCCGGCTCCTCTCTAAATAATAAATATCAATGAGACTGTTAATGAGTTTAAAATCAACAAAGGTACGCGGCCGCCGCGCCAGTGCCCGTCCCGAAATTCCTCCTCCAACCATGCCGAGGGAAGCGCGCGAGGCGAGGTGGGGGGTGCGCAGTGTACAGGTCGTCCAGTTTGACATACTAAGTGCGTACTCCCACGGTTTGTCCTCGGGCGTCATCCACTGAGCACTGAGCAGAGAGCGTAGAAGCGGGCCGACGCCGTCACATCAGACATGCAAATAGGTGGCATAATTACGCCGAATAATTTCCGTTAATTGCCCTGTACATCGTCGGGCGGTGTTTACGGAGCGCCCTGACCCCTTTAATTCGCCGCTCCCGGCTCCTCTCTAAATAATAAATATCAATGAGACTGTTAATGAGTTTAAAATCAACAAAGGTACGCGGCCGCCGCGCCAGTGCCCGTCCCGAAATTCCTCCTCCAACCATGCCGAGGGAAGCGCGCGAGGCGAGGTGGGGGGTGCGCAGTGTACAGGTCGTCCAGTTTGACATACTAAGTGCGTACTCCCACGGTTTGTCCTCGGGCGTCATCCACTGAGCACTGAGCAGAGAGCGTAGAAGCGGGCCGACGCCGTCACATCAGACATGCAAATAGGTGGCATAATTACGCCGAATAATTTCCGTTAATTGCCCTGTACATCGTCGGGCGGTGTTTACGGAGCGCCCTGACCCCTTTAATTCGCCGCTCCCGGCTCCTCTCTAAATAATAAATATCAATGAGACTGTTAATGAGTTTAAAATCAACAAAGGTACGCGGCCGCCGCGCCAGTGCCCGTCCCGAAATTCCTCCTCCAACCATGCCGAGGGAAGCGCGCGAGGCGAGGTGGGGGGTGCGCAGTGTACAGGTCGTCCAGTTTGACATACTAAGTGCGTACTCCCACGGTTTGTCCTCGGGCGTCATCCACTGAGCACTGAGCAGAGAGCGTAGAAGCGGGCCGACGCCGTCACATCAGACATGCAAATAGGTGGCATAATTACGCCGAATAATTTCCGTTAATTGCCCTGTACATCGTCGGGCGGTGTTTAAGGAGCGCCCTGACCCCTTTAATTCGCCGCTCCCGGCTCCTCTCTAAATAATAAATATCAATGAGACTGTTAATGAGTTTAAAATCAACAAAGGTACGCGGCCGCCGCGCCAGTGCCCGTCCCGAAATTCCTCCTCCAACCATGCCGAGGGAAGCGCGCGAGGCGAGGTGGGGGGTGCGCAGTGTACAGGTCGTCCAGTTTGACATACTAAGTGCGTACTCCCACGGTTTGTCCTCGGGCGTCATCCACTGAGCACTGAGCAGAGAGCGTAGAAGCGGGCCGACGCCGTCACATCAGACATGCAAATAGGTGGCATAATTACGCCGAATAATTTCCGTTAATTGCCCTGTACATCGTCGGGCGGTGTTTAAGGAGCGCCCTGACCCCTTTAATTCGCCGCTCCCGGCTCCTCTCTAAATAATAAATATCAATGAGACTGTTAATGAGTTTAAAATCAACAAAGGTACGCGGCCGCCGCGCCAGTGCCCGTCCCGAAATTCCTCCTCCAACCATGCCGAGGGAAGCGCGCGAGGCGAGGTGGGGGGTGCGCAGTGTACAGGTCGTCCAGTTTGACAGGCTCCGTTCAAATTTTTATGCAGGGTTAACTATCACACAAAATTTTTTATGGCAGATAAAGAAAAATTAGACTTGCCAAAATAAATTTTCAAAGATGTTCTAACATTTGTCTTACGCCTAAAATTCTTTTTTTCAAATTGTATAAAACCTCTCAAAAAACGCCGCCTATGGACGCCCGCGTGACGTGTCTTAAAATTTTGCCTATGCCAATGCTAGTGACAGGTAGTGAAATAGCGCAGCGTTGCCACGTCCATCAATTTATCCGAGGATTCACCACAAAATTTCGATTTCCTGTTGGAAACGATTACTTCCTAAGGAACATGTAGAATGCCTATGAAACACCTACCTTACTGACATTTCCAGGATTGAATATTCACATTTTCGAAATTTGTTGGGGACCTCTTATTTCCCTCCGCCATTCCTTTTGTTTGAAGCGAGGTACTCAGCCTGACGACAACGGAGGAGGATCCCCTCCGCCAGAAAAACCAAAAAACACAACTGCACTAGCACACACTGCACATGCAGAGAACTACAGTAGCTGTAGTTCTCTGCATGTGCCTTTAACCTCGATGCACAAATTCACTCGGTTAATTAAATTAAAAATGTTTGCATTTTTACTTCAGGATCTTCTCTTTTACTTATTCTGGGCCAGGCCAAATAAGTGGGTCAATCAAAAAACATTACTTTGACCAAGCGAGGGTGCTTTGTAACTTAGCCGTTAAGTTTGCCTGGTCGATTCCACAAAGTACATAATCCTAAGGTACTTCTTTTTTCATCAATATCTCCAGTGGAAAAATGTTGGTCGCACGCCTAAAAACATGTTTCACTATTTCACATAGGTACCTACCTACTTTCAAAACTAAATTAATTTTAGCCCTTCTAACCTGTAATGTTGGGGTCCTAGTGCACTAGTAAAAAGCCTGGCGTTCAATTAATTGCAAAATAGCTTTAAAACACACCAAAGTACACAAATAGTGGAAAATATCGCCGAAAATTCAGAGGGACGCAGGGAAACGTCAAGTAAACATCGGCCCACGATACACAAACAATGTATCGTGCATGGGCCGAACTACGATGATTCATGCGTTCGCGTTACCCTGCCTTGTCGATCGGGTTGCAGGCAACCAGACCAGCAACTAGTCTGAGGCGTAGAGATGCGAGAGACGCGACGTCGAAGAAAACTGTGCGTCGATTCGGTACATACATCGACATTCTTTGTAAAGCAAAGCGTTCAGTTCAATAACGCCGGCATTAAGAAATCACAGCATTTAGATTAGATAGATTTTCAATAAGTTTTATTAAAATTATTTTTTTTGACACTCAATCTACTAATCCATTATTGACATCGATATCGATAATTATTACGCACCGCACCAACCTCTACTGTTTTGTGCGTTTGTGTCCAGTTTTTACGTCTCTGTCAGTCCGTGATCTCTACGAAATTTTCGTGGTTTCCCGAGGCGAGAAATGTGTAATGTGTATGTAGTTTTGTAATTCCTTGGTGCTGCTATGTGAAAATGCAAAAATGAAAAACGCCTAGAGATTCATGATTACCTAGCCTCGGGATCGAGCTCGGGACTCGGGATTCATAAATATCCTGTTTTCTGTTTTCAAACTAAGGTAAATAAGCTGAATCCAGGCGAACCTCGAGTACCTAAATCTAGCAGCGCTGCGGCTGTACAGATTCAAATCGATGGTTATTTATGTATTCTTTAAATTTGTTTGAGTAAAAAGGTAGATATTCTCATCCTTTCTAAAACAACGGCAACACCGCGGACAATCACTTCCAGCTGATAGTACGTTCCGAAGCCATATTGGTTGACGTAATTAGAGGTGGAGATTTACAGGGAAAATAGGGGTTTTTACCCTTTTTTAAAGATCGTAAAAAAAAAATCTAAAAATATTTTTCTATGTTTTGTTAAGCCACCCTGCGCACGTGGTAAAATTTTTTGTACTAAGTGATAGTTAACCCTGTAGATGCCACAGCGCGGTGTTATTTTACAACTCAAGAATCACAAACTTCATGTTTGTTGCAACGTTGCAACGATATTCTTCTAACCAAGATAAAACATTAGTAATGATAATATGTATACCTATTAAAAAACTCTCTTTTAGGGTGCAAAATTTCTATTTTAAATGTTTATTATGAAACAGTGGAAATTAATTGACGAAAAATTTTTTCTCAGGAGGCTTTGTTTTTATATTTAGGCATAGCTTTTAATTCTAAACAACTCTTCTTAATAACATTTCGCTGAATTTTCTGAAATAAGGGTACTTTTCTTTTATACAATTTTTATATTTTTTTACCTACCCTGTAGATATGCTGCTTAACTGCAACCATTCTAAGTGCACCTAATATGAATATTGAAAATTTTTTTTGGTTGTGTAATTAATAAAAAAAAATTAAAAAATCTCATATGTTGCACACTTAAATGACCACACTGTATAGGAATAGATGACTCACGCTAATACAAATAACACGGTTTTATTTTGTTTCTACATTAGCGGGTCGGGCGGGACGGGCGGAAGAAGACGTGGTAATTTTTTTACATTGGCTTGTCTTAAATTCAGTCTTTCCTATTTTGTAATGGCATAATAAATAGTTTTTTGATAGACTTGAAAGTCGTATATATACTTTGAGATACTTTTATTTACCAAATAACCGAAATCGTATCAAAAAACTGGAAACAAATATGAATGTGCCAACAATAACAAGTTTTTAAAATCATGAAACAAAACAAGTTGTGTAACAATTATGTGTTACTCAAAAAAACTACAAAAAAATGTATTGAGAGCGAGATGCGGAGAGCAAGTTTCTTCTCTTGGAACTAGTTATGAGGTGATCAAATAAAACACAATATTCTAAAAACAAGTTTTATTACACCTTGAGAATCGTTTGCATTAAATTGCCTTACAAAAGAAAGTTACAATTTGAAAATCGTTTGCATTAAATTGACTTACAAAAGGAAGTTACACAACTCACAGTTACATAAGTTAAACTGAAGTAAATTTGAAATTTAAACAGAAGTCAATTTGAAAACTGAGGTTAAGCAATCGCCTTAGTTTACACACCGACTGATTTTGCGGCTCGATTCTGTCCTTTCGACTTGGGTAAAATTAATACCTCAACTCCACATTCATGTAAGTCCGTGCCCAATATGCGAGAAAGAAACCAGACCACTTATATAGCTGCAACCACAAACCTATATAGCTTCGCGGATTGGGTGCGTCTGGGTAAATTTTGAACGTTCTGGCTGAAAATGGCGAGGATCCGACCAAAAACATTTCGGGGGTGAGAAGGGGTAGTTTTTTGTCAGGCAGTTTTTTTTATGCTTCTGAGACTCTTTTGAACTTCCTTGTGAAAACGGCGAAAATCGGACCAGAAACAATGGAGTTATCAATTTTTTCCTTAAAGGGATGCAGGGGTAGTTTTGTCAGGTAAATTTTTTCAATCGCGGATTGGGTGCGTCTGGGTAAATTTTGAACGTTCTGGCTGAAAATGGCGAGGATCCGACCAAAAACATTTCGGGGGTGGGAAGGGGTAGTTTTTTGTCAGGCAGTTTTTTTACTTCTGAGATTTTCAGGGTGTAGTTTTTCCGGCAATTTTAAGTATACATCAATATGAATCTCAAAAATCCTTACCTACCAATTTCATCTTCCTTGCCTCTTTTTGACTATAAACACAGACCTGCTTCGCTAAGCTATTATATACAAGCAAAGATCATGATATGATCTTTGATACAAGTCTGTGCCTATATTATTTATATACATAATACATCTGCTTGTATGCAGATCTATTTTTATCCCTAAAATGGGCCGGATAGACGACATGTGGCAACGACGAGTGGAAAGATGTAGAACTCAGCGACCCCTATGGGTCGGTAGTGGAAATATTTGTACGCATTCCCACAAAGGATGCCAACTCGAGGGACTTGGCATCCTTTTGGGTTCGCCTAAAAATATACGGCGAAGCACAGTCTGTAGCGAAGCTATATAGGTCTGTGCTGCAACGCTGCAGTGCCGACTAGCTGGGACGTAGGTCTTTGTTGTGGCTGGTAGATCGGTCGCTTAGCTGCACGTGACCAAACCAGAACTTGTGATGTGGTAGGAGGTGGTGTGGTGTAACAGCCTTCTAAGTATATGTGAAGACGAAAACCAAGCAGTACCCAATCTCTTAAGTCGAGAAAATATTGAGACAACTAGGTATTAGGCGATGTTGTTTATATTTACTTATTTTTGGCTTGTAAGTTAGTAAAACTACCCTAATTACAACAATGAGTATGACTAATTCAATAACGCTATATTTATAATTATTTTTTCTACAAGCGTGCGGAAAAGTACACTTTTCCGCACGCATTTTAGTTCAGAAAGTGTAACTTTTCCGCACTAGTGCGGAAATGTACTTTTCCGCACTACTTTTCCGCACTAGTGCGGAAAAGTGACACTTTCTAAACTAAAATGCGTGCGGAAAAGTAAATGCGTGCGGAAAAGTGTCTTGCCTTTCCGCACGCTTGTAGAAAAAATAGTGTTCCTAACTCTTGCGGAAAGTGTCTTTTCCACACTCGATTTCTTGGCTGAACGACGCGTAGCGGAGTTCAGCCAACTGCAATCGCGTGCAGAAAAGTGACACTTTCCGCACTTGTTTGGAAATATACTATAAAAAGAAACACTGTGCACAGAGATAGCGAACATAATGCAAAATATTTACTTGTGTGAAACTTGATATTTGATATTTAAAATAAATCCGAACCTCAGACTAGGACAAGAGATTTTTGTTTTTGATTAAAAGTTATATTAACAAACACTTATATGTTCTCTGGGTAAGCAAAACAAATTTAGTTCGATAAAAGAGAAATTTCAATGATATATTGATTGATATATGATATATTGATTGATTATTGATTATTGAAGTACAGGCGGTAATAAAAGAACTAAAGAACGGAAAATCACCTGGTTTTGACAATATTAGATCTGAAACTCTCAAACAGCAGAGATCGTAACACCATTGACTTTTTTGATAAATTTACCTTTTGAAAATGGAACCTTTTGTGTTAAAATTGGGTGTTGTACGACCACTACATAAAAGTGGATCTAACGAAGATATAAACAATTACCGTCCCATTTCCTTAATCTCTAACGTATCAAAAATTATAGAAAAAATAATAAAGAAGCGTATAGTAAAATTTCTTGAAAAGCTTAAAGTAATATCAGAATGCCAATTTGGTTTTCGTGAAGGCAGATCAACAGAGGACGCAATACACAAATTAACGTCGTTTTTGTATCAAGCTTTGGATAAAAACAAGCCAGCAATGTGTGTGTTCGTCGACCTGTCAAAAGCATTTGACACGGTTTGCCATACCGGACTAATTAAAAAATTTGAATCTTATGGTCTAAGAGGTAAAATTAAGGAATTAATAACCAGTTACCTTACTTCTAGAAAACAGATTGTGGAAATCGATGGAACAGTTAGTGATGCTAGAGATGTACGCTACGGAGTTCCCCAGGGCACAGTCTTGGGTCCCCTTCTATTTACAATTTACATAAATGATCTCTTGACCACTCACTCTACAGGTAAAATCATAAGCTATGCTGACGATACCGCTATATTATATACAGCCGACAGTTGGCAGTCTTTAAAGGAACAAGCAGAAACTGATTTTATTACTATTGCTAAATGGTTTCAATATAATAAACTTACCCTAAATTGCGACAAAACGAAATATATGGTTTTTACATCGTATTCCAACTATTTACCACAGTTGGGAACCCTCAATGTGGGCAACAAGATTGGAATTCCTGAAGCTACATCACTTAAATATTTGGGAATAACACTTGAATAGCCACATGCGATGGATCCTACAAATAAAAAGTGTGATTCAAAAAACTAGAGGTTTCATATTATCGCTACCTAAGAAATTATTTGAAGGTTCAATATTTAAAAACTCTATACACCACATTAGTAGTACCACATTTGTCGTATGAAATTATGGTCAGCTATTTTTCCAAAAAACTTTGATATATGTAAATAGCGGTAAAATTCAGCTAGAAGATGTTGCTCATAACTATCCAACACGATACAGAGATACTAATTACAATGTTCCCAGAGCTATGAAGTCCATTGGACAAAAATACGCCAACCACCTTGCCCCAAAATTTATCAATATCTTACCAGAAGAAGTTAAATCAAAAATCGGAACAAGCGGGTTTAAGAAAAAAATTAAAGATTGGTTGAATGAAAACAATAGAGAAATTATTCATGCCATTATAAAAAATTAAAAAAAAAAAGGAAAGAGAGTTGTTAAATTTAAAAATAAACTTTACAAACCACGTGTACCTACCTGAATTTGACTTTACTAACATAATATGAATATACATTACTTACCTGCTTTTGACTTACTTACCTTAACATGACACCAACCTGGATGTGACTGTGTGTTTGTGTCTCTGTCAGATGAATTCATTGCTTCTGCACAGTTTCTGCGATTTATTTGTATTTGCACTAACAATAGAAAATCTGTGTATTATGTATTGCTTTAATTATATCACGCACAAACTGCTTATGTACAGTTTCTGTGATTTATTTGTTTTTATTTTAACAATAAGGAATTGTACCTCTGAATATTGTAATTTCAATTGTTTGTTAAATAAAAACCTTATTATTATTATTATTATTATTATATAATAGCAAAAACAACCCGCGAAAATTCTTAATAAAAAGGCATTATGAAAAAACTTAAATTTCGAATACAACTTCCGTTTGTGTTTGTGATTCGTACCACAAAAAAGGTTAGATAGATGAACGACAAAATTGACACTTGACCGGGGAATTGACTGTAATCACAAATCACTTTACTTAGATGAGTTTGATATGATCGAAATATTATCGGGTGTTTATTTTCAAAAGTAAGCACAATAAATTAAAAGGTATTTTACACTAGCAGGCAATCGAAGGGAATTATTTAATTACATACCTGAACTTTGAAATCTGGCTCGCCAACTAATATTCACAGAACAACAAAACACAAATCACTGTCAGAAGAAGAGTCTAATCGCATACGAGACAGGCGTAGCATTTCTTTTTGTTACAGGCTCAGACTAATGAATAAAGGGGACATCGCATTATAGTGTCTTTATACAGATGTAAACAGTAAGCTGAACGTTCTCACTTTATGAAAGAGATAAATGTAATTACAAATACTACCTATGGAACGAAATATTCTCTATTTTCACTTTAGAGGAAAGACACTTGCACTTTATCCACCTTTTTACCATTTTTTAATATTCTAAACTTGGTACCGCACGAAAAACTCGATTTTAGCGTTTGTTTTCTGGTAAAACTAAGCAAATACCGAAGCACAAACCAAAACAAACAAAATGGAAAACAAACAATTTGAGCAAGCGCTAACTTTGGTCCCTGTCAAACTGCCGCAACGTTGCCGATTAGTGCGAAAAGCAATGGGTGTTCTCGTTCTCTACTATAACCATTTTGTCAATAATAAAACACCTACATAATCTTTCTTGAACACGAAAAGGTTGTTTTACTTTACTGTTCAGCCTGAATTTTATAAGTGGGGGCAATTTTACGTTCAATGCATCTACTATAGAAATTTCCGATTTTATTTATGATATTCCTAGTTATTGTTACTCTTAAATGTGACATGTTTGGGGCAGGTCAGTAAGACCAATATTTGTAAACGTGGGTATAGTAATAAACAACTATGCCTGTCAACAATTCACTTAAATTTGTAAACAAATTCGTCCCCTTTATTCATTAGTCTGAGGTTACAGGGGGGTTCAATAATGAATTGATAAATTTACTGAAATTAAAACGCTGTAACGGAATGAGACAAAATTTCCGTTACAGTTGCCTTTGGTAATGTATATATTCCTATATGTCGTTGCTGGCAACCTATCACGGGTTGTTGGTGTTATCCTATACAAGAACTGAGCGATATTCGTCTCGGCGCGTAGCTCCACGCGCGATTGGCATGGAAAAAGTTGACTTTACTTATACTGGGTGACCAGAAAATTGAAAAAACCTTAATTAGCATAGGAGTAAACTATTTGTAGAGATAGTGAAAAAAGTTATAAAGAAAATTTGTTCAGCCTGGTAACTTGCTTAGGTGTACCAAATTGAAAAGTACCTGTTCTGAAAAAGTACTGACTATACCAATTTAACAAACTAAAGACGATAGGTGTATACGAGAATATGATATTATTTTTTACTTAAATTTACTTGCCGTAGAAATATTGCTATATTTTCTAAAACACCATGTATAAACAAGTGCCGGGAATCGGCGGAAAAAGCGATAGGTGTCCATTGCACAATGTTTCATTATATTCCAAACTAAGGCATAATAATATTCTGGTTGCAACCGAAAACACGGGCGAAACGGTGGCCGTCGCGCAATGCTTGAGCCTCAAGGCGATAACATTAGCATTTTCCGGGTGCCCCGCGGCCAGTAACAATCCGCCGAAGAGTCCTGCCCGACGATAAAGGCGACCCATAAAATCTAACTGCCCGTCTGGAAGCGGGCGCATATAGAGCTAAAATTGGTTGGAGGAAATTTGTATTGTGTACGATTATACTCGCACATTTACACAACAACACACCAACCTATAAACATTTCATTGCGATTTTCAAAATGCAGCAAAATATTTTAAAGAATTTTTGAACATCGGTGCAAAGTACAAATCCGACTCATGCCCGCATATCCGCACACAGTTTAACAATAATTGTGTAGCCAATATTCTCTTTTGTTGTTGTAAACCGCTTAAAAAAGAATAGGTAATATAATATTGTAAGCTTCGACTGTTTTGTATTAATCAATGATTAAATACATTAAATCATACGAATTTGTGAAATCTATTGGTACGCCCAATCTTTTTCATAAAACAGCCCGAATTTATAAATGCATTGGTGCGGGCAGCATGCGTCTACTAAATACACCTTGGATTGCTGTTTGCCGCTACCACGGGCGTAGCCAGGATTTAGTTTGGGGGGGGGGGTTTAGTTTGAGAAGTAAATAAAACAACAAAAATATACTTACATGAAATTTAATATCTATATACTCATCCGAAAAACTACGACATATTTATAAAGTTCTTAACTTTAAATGAAATGGATAAATTAACTTCGTTCCTCTGCGCTAAATCTAAAACCATTAAAGAAGAAATCTTCGGCTTTTTCTTTTAAATATATCCACTACTTCATCTGCATGAATTTCTGTTCCATAGTGAATGTTCATTAACCATTAAGTCTGTTTTCACTTGTAGTGTTTCGTAAATAGTTTTTCAGTCTCCTTAGGCTCGAGAAAGACCTTTCTGGGGCAGCAGTGGATACAGGAATGGTAGCCAAGATTTGTAGTAATGTGTAAATATTAGGATAAAGGTTTTTATCGCACATATCTAGGCATTCCAAACTAGATTTCGGGGTAGGCAGTCTTCTTATCAGCATGCAAGGTAGCTGAAGCTTTGATAGCTAAATCCAAATTTGTTTCTTTATTAGAAACCCCTTGACCTTGACTACACCACTTTTTCCAGTAGTCCATACCTTTAAGTTTATCACCCTTCCTTTTTTTCCCCTCCATTTTTCGACAGTAATAATGATTCACGTATCTATCCTTAACAAGGTCATCGAATAACAGTGCACTAAAATTACTCACTTACACGGTACACTTCATTCTCTTCACTATTCGTTCACCACTTTTCACTTTTATTCGCTTCGAGTTCGCATGGAACAATACTGCCGTAAGCGCAGTCACGCGCCGCGGCGCCGCTTATATAGCAGCCCAGTAGCCGTCCAGAAACTTCCACGAACTTCCACAAAGTTCCGCTCATTTCGACCTAGGGGCGTGGCGAATAATCGAGAAACAACGCAAAGTGTCCCTACAATACAAAATAGTTCGGCTGCAACTGCGTCTGCCTCTCGTCAAAAGATGGCGCTAGGCGCTACTATTATTACATATATTCAAACGTAATAATAATTTAACTCTTCACTCCTCGTATTTTTTCGGTATAATATTAGGTAATATTTTGCTTATTTCGGGGGGGGGGGGGTTGAACCCCCGAAACCCCCCCCTTGGCTACGCCCGTGGCCGCTAACTTACGCATCTGACTGGTTAAACTGTGCCGTTGCGATTAATCCCAATTTGCTTGAATGTTACCGTTCTCATTAGTGGTTACGTTTTACGTTGCGTTCGACTGGGAGGTGCCGCCCGGTGCGTGACTTTAATTAGGTATTGTTGGCGTTTATGCATCATTATAGGGTTGGAGCAGATAAGAGTACGCAGCCCCTAAGAGTACGCAGCCCCTAAGGGTACGCATTTTTGATTAGTTCCAATGCTATTCGGATAGAGGTCGCTATTCAGTGTAGACGCCTTCAATTGACAACAAGTTTTAATTATAGTCGCGTGGTGCTCCGTAAATGCTTCGACGAATTACAGAAAATTAACCAATTTTATACACAATTTTATAATTTTTGGCATCTTTGCTGTAAGGAGTACCTTACCCTGCGAATGTTTAACTATATTGTTCAACTGTGCATCATAAAAAGGCTTTAGATAGGCATGTTTTGCATACGATGTGTAATTATGGTTGACTGTTTTAGTTAAATAGATTATTCAATCATCGCTGACATGTCCGCAAGAGTACGCATGTAAAGAGTACGCGCGCACAAACAGGTCTATTAAAAAAGGAATTAAAAAAGGGGCTGCCACTTGTTGAAATAACTAGAAAATCTCAATACGATATTCTTTGTTCTCTCTGCAGGGAACACTAGAGCATTTCAGAATGGATTAAGTGTGATTCATGAGGTGCATGGTGGCACGAAGACTGTACCAACTACCTCGGACATGGCGTCAATATAATA
Source organism: Pseudeuparius sepicola (assembly GCA_963920635.1). Lineage (NCBI taxonomy): Eukaryota > Metazoa > Arthropoda > Insecta > Coleoptera > Anthribidae > Pseudeuparius > Pseudeuparius sepicola. Next base: position 11,382,650 of record OY987298.1, on the reverse strand, counting down.
TTTATGTGATTTACGTCAAGAATAATATATTGATGTTATTTGAATTTTTTTTGGCGCTTGCTCTTAAATCCAGCACTGCGTACTCTTTCGATCTCTCGTTCCTAAAAGTACGCAAACTATTTTTTTTTTACTAAAGATGTAATATCTCTCATGTCGATAATTATAAAAAAATATCTCGAACAAATATTTCTTTGCATTACATATTCTTAAATGTAATAAAGAATTTATACTGTAAAAATGTAATAAGGAATTTATACTGTGTCGAATAAATCTGTATTATTTATTGTTGTCGATTTATTTAACTTTAAATATTAAGTGCTTACTCTTGGGTGACCTTACCCTAATGCAATTTATTGTTAGTTTTGAATGACCTAAAAGGTATAGGTATGTAATATTCTCGACGTTATTACGCGTTGAGGTTCTAACATTTTCGTTTAGCATAGGTATCTGCAGTGTGTCCCCGTATTGAGTTCACATAAGGTGTAAATAACAAAAAAAAATTCGAGTTGAAATTTTACTTTCGAAAAGTCACGTATGGAAGTGGATAGGTGCGAAAGATTTCAAAAGCCTAGGCCGACTGATTTTTTTCTGCTAAAAAATTAAAACGGACAAGAATCGAAGTAGACCTAGGCTTTTGATTTTTTCACACCTATCCATTTTATTGGGAACAAGTTTTCTTAATAACATTTTGATGTGAAAGCTACACAAACTGCACTTTTCTAGAAAAAGTGGGAAAAATGACAAAAAATCAAAGTAGGCCTAAACTTTCGAAATTTTGCAAACCTACTCAGTTCTTCATTCTGAACAAGTTTCCTTAATAACATTTTGTCATGAAACCTACAAAGTGGGCACTTTGCTGATGTGGAAATTAGTTTCTTCGTAATCCAAAAATGACATTATTTATCTGCTTACCAAAATAATAAACCTATGTAATATTTATAATGTAGGTAGGTAGGAAATATATAGAAATGTCTAGTATAGGTATAAAATCAGGTTGATATATTTAGATACCAGATACCTACTTCCAAGATTCCTCTGCTGAAGATGTTTGTGATTCGTGTTCTGTTTTTTTTTGTGCTGTTTGCTTTATCAATCCAATAATGAATAATCAATGCGAAATAACTACCTTTTAATGTAAGTACTTATTTAAATACCAAGCTATAATTGTATTGCAATGTATTTTTTCCTACCCAGCTTGAAGAAAACACAATGAATTGGGGAAAATTCTTACAAGGTCCGCACGTATTCGCCTTCGATTAACCTGACGTTCTGTCCCATATTTTTTTTACCAAAACTAGCATCCCAAGTTTCAAAAGAGGAAAACAAACATTTTAAAAACCAAGAATTTGTCGAGGAAAAACATAATGACCTGGAAAAATACATAAATAGAGAGATCAAATATTCATGATAGCTAGTATCATGGCAAATGTCTATATTTACATAACTTGTAAGCAAGAATATTTACTACCTAATCGAATACTAAAAATATATCAACTTACCCACCTTTGCACTTTCACTATTTTCTGGTGAAAATAGATCTAAATTGTTTATATAATATCAGTGCAACAGTCACCATAATGGGAGGATTGTTGGAATAAGCTTTTTCAAGACTCTACTCCATACTTTCTGCAGCTTAATAAACTTCAAAAGGCCACTTTCACAAGCACTTAAAGGAAAATATGTTTTGAAATAAACAAAATTTATATACGGAAATACTGTGTGATTTAAGTGCTTACATTATTTATTTACAAAAGCTATTAATGGGTACCTAGGTACCTACCTCCATGACTTGGTATGTAACAACAGGGACACTTGAAGTAAGCAGTTTTATTCATAGAAACCAGTCTCACCCAGCAGATAACAGGTACTTTAAGCTGTCATGCTGTCATACTGTCAGCCCACAAATCACTAACAAATTATTAGGGACCCTGAAGTTGCCGCACGCGGGTTTGAGACAGACACATTTATATTTTGTGATGTCGGTAAAGAAGATTACTACTACCTTAAATATGTTAAGGTATTTTCAAATTTCTATGATTGTGGATATTTATCTTGGACAAGGGCCTTTTAGGGAACTAGAGACTGTAGTTCACCATTGCAAACATCAAATTAATTTTTAAAATTTTATCGTACTAGCTCATTGAATAAAGTAATACATTATCTTTAGGTTGCCCTGTTGTTCCACCGTTCCACCACGGGCAACTGGAAACTGATCCGAAGGAGAAATATACCGAACAATAGTACAGTAAAATTGGGCCAAAAATCAAACATCAAAAAAAAAGTTCTTTCTAGCGCGAAATAATTCCATACCCTCCTAAGAGTTAGTACTAAAAAGTTACACCACCACCAGCGTCGGCTTTCGGGGGGAGGGGGTGAAAGGGGCAGGAAATTCTTATTTTTCACAGTTTTGCGTGAATATCTAGTAAACTATGAGGTTTAGCGCAAACGTCATCCTATACGCAAATGATACACATCAAATTCCGAACAAGAATTGTTATATACAGAATTATGGTAAAGTGAACGGTTTCCATGATATGGAGGGGTAAAGATTTCTTTGTTTTCATTTCACGTAGTTTTTGTTGAAAAAACTTAAAATGATTACAGTATACACTAGTAACTGAATAATGTATGTAGAATATATATAGATATATCTATGCATATATAGATACATCATATTACACCCATAGATTGTTATTTTTTGTCACAACATAACCTCATAAGTGTATGACTGTAAATATGTCCAATACAAGTTAGTAGCCTTAGTTAATTTGTACTCACTTTTTGCCCTCATTAATTATAGCGTTCTGATTTCCATTCGTTCTTTTATGTCAAATCATCCCATCCTTAGCTTGTAAAAATGAAAAAGTCATGAATAGGAAGCTCATGTGAAAAACAAGAAAATATATTAAACAATATATATTGAAAAAAATGGGAGGGAAATCAAAATGATACAAAAGGTTAAGTTTTAGGTGAATCATTAATTGCATTATCAGTCAGCACCAAATAGTTCACTCGGGCTGGTGAGAGGAAACAAATCTTCGTGTCCACTTGAGAATCATCATTTAAATCGTCGTCGATGATTACAGTATCTCTATTGAGACATGCAAGTCCTAAGCAATTGCTGCACATACTTGAACAATTGAGACCACTTCTTCGACACTCGCAGTTTTGGACGCATCCATCTCTGCAGAAGTATACGATGAGGATTGTTTAATATATATTTTCTTGTTTTTCACATGAGCTTCCTATTCATGACTTTCTCATTTTTACAAGCTAAGGACAAATTAGATATGGGAATGATTTGACATTAAAGAACGAATGGAAATCAGAACGCTATAATGAATGAGGGCAAAAAGTGAGTACAAATTAACTAAGGCTACTAACTTGTATTGGACATATTTACAGTCATACACTTATGAGGTTATGTTGTGACAAAAAATAACAATCTATGGGTGTAATATGTATCTATATACGCATAGATATATCTTTATATATTCTTCATACATTATTCAGTTACTAATTTATACTGTAATCATTTTAAGTTTTTTCAACAAAAACTACGTGAAATAAAAACAAAGAAATCTTTACCCCTCCATATCATGGAAACCGTTCATTTGCGTATAGGATGACGTTTGCACTAAACCTCATAGTTTACTAGATATTCACGCAAAACTGTGAAAAATAAGAATTTCCTGCCCTTTTCACCCCCTCCCCCCGAAACCCGACGCTGGTGGTGGTGTAACTTTTTAGTACTAACTCTTAGAAGGGTATGGAACTGTTTCGCGCTAGAAAGGACCTTTTTTGGATGTTTGGGTTTGTCCTAATTTTGTGTTAGTTTTACTGTACTACAACGGAGCGGCGGCGGGCCGCGCTGGAACCATATCAAATTTGATCGAGGGCCGCGCCGTATCCTCGAGGTGAAATTTCAATTATTGCCGACGAGACGAAAACACGGGCGTTATTCGTTTCTCGCGGTGATTCCATAGTTTCCTCCCCGGTTTGTTATTTTCCCGACCTGCGGCCCCTCGCTCCATTCCACCGGGGCTTCGGCGCCGCGCCGTATGTCTCGGGGAGTAATTAAACCGACGGACGAGATATTTATATTATCCATGTAAATTGAGAGCGGTTTTCGTTTCTCGGAAGGTCGGAAGTAGGTACGACCTCCGACCTGTTTTGAAAATAGCGTCTTCCTGCTCCCTCCTACACTAAGTTTATATAATATGCTTTACATCACAGAAAATATTGCACGCCCGGAAGCTTAAGTAAAATGTTCGAGTTTGGTTGCTGGGTACGACAAAATGTTCCTTGACCACTCTTACGCAGCGATAAGGACCTTAACACTACAGAGAATATACAGGGTGATTCACGTAAGTGGTTCATTAGAAGTTTACGGGGAAGGAGTGCGAATTTTGATTTGAAATTTTGGTTACTTATATAACAAGTTGTAAACTTTCTTTCTAAAATATTTTCAACTTCCGATCACTTCCGGTTATACCGGAAGTCGATAGCAACTTTGTTATTTCAAATAGAACACCCTATATATTATTACAACACCATTTGGTTCCCTATTAAATTCCAACTCTTTTTTCTAAATATATTGTGTACCCTATTCCTAACCCTTTTCGAGATATTCGCAAATTTTTGATTTTTTTGAGTGTTGCAGCCATCGACCATAGTGATGATAACTTTGAAATTTATGAATCTGGAAAACTGAAATTTTCTACTGTCGTAGGCGAAAGTCAACTTTATTAAGTGGTCTGTATGCCATTTCAAAATATTGTACAGGGTGTTCGGGAAAAAATTCCCAATATAATAAAAACAAGAAACTACATATAAGTAAAACACTTTATTCATATTATGCTATTTACCTGTACGTATTTACATATTTACTTCTCTGTGTTTGGACCTTTGCCATGGACTATGAAATTTCGTTCGAACTTTCTGAATTTTCGTTTCGCCAAAGGTGGTAAATGCAAATGCCTTTCATTAAAAACTCTAATTGTTCTTTCTAAAATTCTTTTACACTTTCCATGAGTGTAAAACATATTCAAAATATCTTCGTTAGAATAGTTAATTTGAGCCACTCTTGTCAACAGTCAATATTTTATTGTTTGGAACACAATAAATGGCAATCACAAATGAAAAATCCATGGCCTCCTATTAGAAAAGGTCCGTTGTTTCTCGATATCGAGCAGCAAAAATACGTATTTTGCGTAATAACGAAGCAACCGCTTCATTTAGACATATAGTGGGTTATATCTTTTTGAACTGTCTTTTCACAAGCATTTCAATGGTACAATAAAAAAATATGGGTTCTAATGAACCACTTACGTGAATCACCCTGTATATGTGGCAACATACAGAGTGGCTCCGTTGGAATGGGGACACCCCTGTAAAATTTTTATTTTTCATGCGATTTTATTCTTACTTTTGTGCAAAATTTCAGGTCCCAATCTCAATTTTCAAGGCCTACTACGAATTTTTTTTTCGAATAAAAAATGACGAAAATCATTTAGCGATTTTTTTATTTAAAATCTGGCACCACAGCATCAATCAGGACACCCTTAGAACCCCATTTACCAAATTTGAATAAAAAATATGCAGAGAGTTCCATTTTGCGGGTTGTCAAAGTTCAGCAAAGTAGGAATTTTAAAGGCATCTGGCAAGTAAAGTGTGCCATGGAATCCCCTCAAAACAGTTGAATGCTCAACAGGACCACTCAAAGTGTTGGTGCGCAAAGATGCAATACAAAAATATACAGGGTATTTTTCTCTGGGCCATCTCAAAAAGCTGAATTTTTATGAAACTTTATACTGGTCATGATTGCTCTGGAATTATTGAAAAAACATTAACTGTTTGTTTGTCTTCCTTTCTTCTTAACACGTTTTAAGTACATTATTTTTATATTTATGATTTTTGTGTTTATCTGTTCATAAACATCCACTAGTCAAATATTTTTATTTAATAATAATATGTAGGTACTTATATAGCGAGTTAATATGGCATTGTCATCCCGTTGTGGGTTTTGTTTAAAATCGAATTTGTCGAATATTGGGATGGCTTTTGTCGTTGTTACAAATTGTTCCTTGCTTGATCCCACTTCATGCCACGTGTCCCTTTTCAAAAATATCCTTCAGCTTTGACAAATATCGTGTGGGGGCCAGTACGGGTCAGATTTTAAGATTTCCTTTTCTATTACCAGCTCGACTTCTGCCATCTCGAGCCCGCGCGCCGCCCCTGGTCGCCCAAGAAAAGATCCATTACATAACCTCGGGTTGGACGGTTGGCCGAGATGGCGCTCCGCTCCGCCGGATTTAAGACAACAGATTAAACCGGAGCCCTGCAATTGCGCCCCTCCGCGTAGTGCTGTATAAAAATGAAAATGCTCGAGAGTCCCTCCCCCACTACAATAGATTGAAGTCAAACAGAGCACGGCAAACGGCAAACAAATCTAAGAGATTACGAGATATTTCCGGTGGAGTCCTCCAGGCAGGAAGCCGGCCCTTCACGTCGAGAAATCGATGGGAAATAGTGGAGTATGAGAAGTCTAGAAACTGGAAGAAATATGAACATACAAAGTTTCGACAATAATAATGAAATCAGTTGATGGGTTATTTTTCCACTGTTGCTATAAGTTTCATTCGGGAGTTAGTTATAGCAGAGAATATAAAACAACCAGCAGTATAACTTACTCTTGAGAAATCATCCGCAAATTCAATGACCTTGACGCCTTGAGGCCATATTGGGGGAATAAAAGTCAGAAGGTGTATTCGGGAAAATCAATTCAGAAATACAGAGTAGTATTAGTAAAGTATATAGTGTGTGGTAAGTACTGGTAAGCATAAGCAGCTTTGACTCCTTCCTGGGATTCTTTATTTAAAGATACTAGTACAAAGCACAATTTACAAAAAAGCACACTCCACGGCACTGTAATATCTCTCATACAGCCAAGAAAAGAACTGCCCAATCGCCCCGATACTGCATCCTTTTGACAGAATCTATTCCCAAATGGCGGCTGCGAGAACAGGTGCGCAGAATTTTCCCGCCATGGGAAATAATACTGCTTGTCGTCTTATATATATGCTCTGGTTATAGTTGGTACGTTATGCAATTAATTTATTTAACACCAAATGTAGGTAGGTACTCAAAAACACTTGTAAGCCGGTTTTAAATTTCATGTCAGATTTTGTAAAGACACTACAGAATCCGACAAGAACTTTTCTCAGTTAAAATTGCCCACAACAACGAAAGAGCGATTTAGATATTCAATTGCTCAATCTTGCAAGTTATATTCATGTTTCGAAATTCTTACCTCCAAGAAAAAATCCGTGTACGCCACTGAATTCTATGTGAAAAAATCTATAAGGGTTTATTTCTACCATTTCAACAAGTTAACGTATAACGGATATACGGGGGTGCCTGAAAATTGCAAATTTTAAAAATTACCTTGTATTTCACAACGCCATGAAAATTCTGCGCGGAAAGCAAAAAGTCTAAATGGGTCTTGGTGCTGTACTCGCATGGTATTTTCTGTGATTTAGTTTAATAATTACCATTTTAATCTTTTAATATTTTTGTGTTCCTTCCATGCACGCCCATGGAAACCAGACCATTTTTATGAAACTGTCATAACCAATTAAGACATTTTCAAGAAAATCGATGTTAAAAATAATTATATTCGTCTTATTTACAAACAAAACAATGCACTTTATCGTACTGAAAGGTAGAAAGAATTTGAAAAATTTATATTGAGAAAAAATAAAGTTTTAGGGCATCTTTCAAAGATAGTTTGTTAAATATTTACCTGTGAAACGAAATCCCGGGCTCTTGCTTTTCTCTTCTGCTTTTGCAACCAAACGCTGAACAATTCACCATCGTAAGAGTATATTTTCCCCTTAACCACTGTTACTCTTAATTCACAAATTCACGAAATTAACTCACAAAGTATCCTCTTAGGTTAAATGCAACAAAGACTTATTATAGTCAGGTTTTCTATGGGTTTGTCACCTGCTAAGTCGTGACAACTTCAAACTAATAAAGTATAATTCTGGCAGCCAAGAGGTTTTTTTTGTCCACTAATACTTAATATCCATATCGCTGATAAATATTAAGGAACATTGCCTGCTGTCAGGTAAGCCTAATATTTTGGTAAAGTTTGATTCTTATACACCATAAACAAAGTACATGCCAAAAACGTCTGTGTGCGTCTATGGCTAAAAATTTAAAATCGATTTCAGTTCGATTTGCTTATCGAGTTGAGTAGTTTATCGATTCAGAACGTCCTAAAATCAGAAAAATACCTCTCTCACATCTTCTGAGGACAAAAAATTTCACTGGTTATCGTCAAAGGCATTATACGATGCCTTTGGATATCGTAAACACTGAACGGTATTGAATGGAATTCGGTTTCAATACTCCATGAAAATGTAGTAACTATTTTATATAATTTTGGCAATTTTTGTTACTTACCTATTTTCCACGTCATATCATTTTTGTGTTTGTTTGGTAGAGAGAGATTATTGTAAATAAAATGTACCTTTTACAACCAATTCTTTTATTTGCCATTAATTAATACTACATCCACCTAATAATCAAATATAATAACAATATATACACTTCGAAATCTATAAAGCAATATAAATAAGGAGAAAAATAGTTAACTATATATACCGGGTATATACATGTAAATAGCTCGGGTGGAATCAAGAGAACTCCCCCTTTCATGTATAGAGTTAAAATAATTAATTACAATAAAACCAAGCCAAAAAACCTAATAGTTAATTAAATATTCCTTTTTCTAAACATAGCTCTAAACAGATCACACTTTTCATAACCAACGGTGAAAATTTCTTGTTCGTACGTCTTTTTAGTTAATATATTGGCACGGAATATTGTGTCAATTTAAGTTAAAACTGATATATAAACCAATGGAGTGGGTAACTATAAAGTGCCAACTGCCAATATAGAGTATACATTATATTGTGTTTCGTAAAATTATATTCTTTCAGAATGTTTGATGGGTCATGGCAGTACTGGGAAAATTTAACACATTAAAAAAGTTAATACCACTTATACGTAAAAAATATAACTAAAAAAAATTATAAATAAAAACTTTACAAGTGTTCTTGTACGGTGATATTGTTTTTAACTCAAAGAATATTTCTTGTGCATTTTTCATAATAAAAAAAGAAAATGAAAACATTTTTAAAACTTCCATCGATCTAAAATTCGAATACTGCCATGACCCTCATATTTTGGAAAGTAAACTCAGGTTCTTGTAATTCTGTTATTAAAAGCGGCAATTCTAAGCAAGCCTTCCTGCAAACAAAAAACACAAAAAAATAAAATCCTATAAGTTTAGTGTGGGTGTAGCTCGGCGACGGGCGACATATAATTTTAGAAATGTCATAGTAGAATGTTTGTAAATATAATAAACTGATCTTTCTGAATACTCTCGTAAAAAGTTACATCTCTATGTGAGACATTTAAGCGTGTAGTTAATTTAGAAATATTATACAAATAGGTACGCGTCGTAAAATACACCGCGGGACGTCAAGATTTCCATTTTTAATTCGGTATTCCGTGCCGGGCCAATCAGGAGCGTGGCCACGCCCGTCGCCGCGCGCACCCGACCAATCACGGGCGTGGCCACGCCCGTCGCCGCGCCCACCCGACCAATCAGCGCGCTCAGGGCTGGTCGGGCCCGCCCGCCGGCGGCGGCCGAACGCCCTCGTCGTTCGTCTGGCACGCGCTCTCGGCCTGCTGCGTCGCGGCGACCGCATGGTTCGACGTCTGAGATTCGGCGGTCTCGACTGACGCCGGGATCGTTTGGCTCGATTGGCTGGAGCTCACCTGGAAGAGGAGAGTGTGGTGGATGAAATACAAAAGTTCCATTCGAGAATGTGAAGAGAAGAAGGAGAAATTTATATTTTGCCTGGATTTTTAAAATTGTTCAAGGGATTCTTCTCGTTGCCACAAATAAAGATCAATTTACAATTTATCCAAAAGTGGAAACAACCGATAGACTATTCGGTAAATTATGAATTTTGCTTTTTGTCAAAATTACAGCACTAACAAGCAAAAAATTTGTTACTTCAGCGACACTGTTTATTTTTTAAGGTTTAGCTGTAAGTCTATATTGTAAAATCTTTTAATTGAAATAAATCATTTTGTATTGAATTGAACTGATAAAAAAATTGGATGATTTTTTATATCAACCGGTCCTGGACCGCTTTATTTCCGAGATACAGGGTGTTGAAATTTAAGAAAAAAAAATCATTTGCCCGCAATACCTCTAAAACAGCTTTGTATTTTGTTTGTACTTATTACTAAAACTAAATAATAGTTACTATAAAATTATAATAATCTTGCCTAGATACCACAAATCGTGAAATTGAGACTAAGAGAAAAATCGCAGAAGGACAAGGAAATTAATGCGTTTTATTTTTTAAATCGAAAACCGTCAGCAGGACGAAAAAATTCAAGAGACCATTTTTATGAGATTATAAAATAATATTTATTTAAAAAAACAGAGGCGTATAATTTTTTTCATTATAAATATTGCAGGGCATGTTAAGGGACGCCACTGATGAAAATTAAAAAACATTTATCCCGGAAAAATGTATTTTTGTGGGTTATGTAAAAAACTGAAAAAAATACAAAGCGGGTTCAGAGATACTGGGGAAAAACTGATTTGTTTGTTAAATTTCAACACCCTGTATCTCAGGAATAAAGCGGTTGCGGAGCTATGTTGACATATTTTTTTTCTTAAAATCATCCAAGGATTTGGATCAGCATTCAATTATGAAACACCCTGTATAGTTATATCTAAAAATAATCGAGCAGCAAATTTTCATTTTCTGATGAATTTTCTCAAACGTGGCCAATTTGCATCTTCGCATGCATTTTTTAGCATTCCATAAATAATATAGGTATATTTTTATATCTATAGATGGCAAATGTGCGAACATTTATGATTTTGAGCAAGACGCTTGTAAAAATGTCCGCCGAGGCCTCGAGCATTTATGGACATTTTTGAAAATGGTGCCATTCAATTGCTTGTGAAAATACCTTTAAAACAAGACCCCATATGTATGACTTTTGATTAAAAAAGTATAAAGTAAAACAAAAATAAAAATATGTAAAATTAAAAAAAAATGTTTCTAGTTACAGACTGAAGACAGATTTAGAAGACCCAACGCGTAGGTACATGTAGGCTGTAGGTTAGCTAGGTTAGCAATCAATAAAATATTATAGTATTGTTAAAATTTAAAATTATTAAAATAAGTTTTAATCTGAAATTCAACGCAGTAATTATAATTATTGCAATAAAATTACCTAAATTAATTAACAATGAGAGCTATATTCAATATTCAATATTTACATCTACATCAGAAATACTTTCTACATTTTTGTTACTATATTAAATAACTTCTTTACCTGTACTGGAGCCTTTGAACGTTGAATATTCAGCTTTACAAAATTCACAAATAGTGACCAGAAATTGTCATTAATTCTGTAACTCACGACATTTATATAAATGATCATAAATGCTCTAACACTGCCGGACAGTGACCAAAAATGGCAAGACACTTTTAAAAATGTCCTGCTCATAAATGCTCATAAATGCTCCAGGCATCTATATTTATATCATTAAAAATAACGATAGGTATTGATACAAAACTATATACTTATCGTTGGAATCAGGAGAATAAAATGAATCTAAAGCCCCCAAAATACACAAGGTGTCTCAAAAAACCGCATTAAAATTCAACTTCATATTTCGGTACAACTTTTTAACAACTGCAGCCCCCCTCCCACTTGTAACCGCCACTGGACGACACGCTTCAAGTCTTGGTAAAGGCAGTGATTATAGTATTGTATAAGATTCCTTACCAATTGGTAATATACGACTGACAAATAATATTGCCGACGCGAGTTGTCGCTATCATTCGCCTTCCCATTACGAGGATTGGGAATTAACTTGAAACGTGTACGAAAACTGTACAAACCAAGACTACGTTTAGCTGAAATCTTTTATAATTCTACGTATACATCATCAGTATTGAATCCTACGGTTTTCAATCCTCTCTAGGGACATTAACTTATTATACTTATTCCACAGTAGGTTGGTGCACATTCTGGCCAACTTCTGTTTGGAAATAGCGGCTTGACTTGAAATTTTAAATATGATTGAATTTCAATCTGTAGGGTTTACGCCGTCTATTTGAGTCCGCTCCAGTGAATTCAAACCTCTCTCAATCGGATCGAACGCGTCGAGATAAACGTAGTCCAAGTTTCCATAGTGGAGTACAGCTTCCGTCAGTTAGATGGCGGCGTCAAAAACATTCGGCTGAGGCTGAGAGTTAAGCATATGAATTAATCTGTCTTTGTGGTTCTATATTGAATCGTCAGGATCGCATTGCGATCTCCGCGCAGATATAATGACCTCTGTGGTTCTCCGGCATAGGCATGTACCTAAGCAGCGACGTTGGGGCCATCCAGCAACCAATAGCGAAACTACGACGGGAGAAATTAAACTTCAGACTATCCTCCATAGAGGGCGGTATGTAACGAGTCAAGAACATTGCATTACAGTAGCAAGTAGCGGTGACTACTGACATTCTAATCAGTACACATGGAGTTTACAGGCTCAGTCGCTTGAATGCACAGCGGTTGGATGCATGGGCGTATCCAGCTCACAACAGAAGGTGGGGCAGCCATCTGAATTAAACCTCGTTCATAGTAAATGGAGGGGGGCATAACTAAAGGATTAAAACCGTTTACTAAAAAACACTAATATTAATTTTTGAACAATTAGTTTTGGGAGGATTATTACTAAATTATTTTGCTACATCTTCCACCAATTGCTCCTTGTTTGCGAAAACCCATTGACGTTGAATGCAGCGTAGCTAACCCGTTTAAATTAATTTCACCAATAGTACTTCTTAACCACATTTTATTTCGACGAAGGGAACTAAATGAACGCTCTACATACTAGTTGTGCAGGGCTGTGAAAGCAGTATCACTATAGCGCTTTACGAATAGTCTGAAAAAACAATGCTCTTTTTTAAAATTTCGATGATTTCTCGCGTTTTCACTATCTCATTCCACATTTTGAACCAAAATTCCTTCCAAATCGTAGAAAGTTGTACAGGGTGATCCAAACTCGACGCCCCAGGCCTACAGCGGGAACACGAAAACTCAAAATAAAATTTCGAAATGGGGAAACGGGACATACTAAGGTCCAATTTTGACCGAAAATTAGCTTTTTTGATGTTTGGGAAAATGGCCGCTGTGACGTCATCGATATTATTTTCCCAGAAACATACCAGTTTTTCTCTATATTTTGAAAGTCCTTATCATTCTCAACAACTTTTATAGAAAGAAATTTTCTGTATCTTTTGTTGTTCCAAATCTACAGGGTCAAATATGTAAAAAAACATGGAATTTTTTCTAATCATTTTTCGAAATCTAGATAGCTATGGAAACAATTGATAGTCAGAAATTATTTAAGTGTTAGGGTGCCTTGCGCACCCTTAAATTTATTCAACTGGAATATTTTTTAAATTTTTTTTTGTAACAAATAATAATAACAAACAAGTTAGTAACAAGCATAATTCAGAAATTTAATAAATATTCCAGTTGAGTAAATTTAAGGGTGCGCAAGGCACCCTAACACACTCTTAAATAATTTATGACTATCAATTGTTTCCATTGCTACCTAGATTTCGAAAAATGATTAGAAAAAATTCCATGTTTTTTTACATATTTAACCCTGTAGATTTGAAAAGACAAAATATACAGAAAATTTATTTCTATAAAAGTTGTTGAGAATGATAAGGACTTTCAATATATAGAGAAAAACTGGTATGTTTCTGGGAAAATAATATCGATGACGTCACAGCGGCCATTTTCCCAAACATCAAAAAAGGTAATTTTCGGTCAAAATTTGACCTTAGTATGTCCCATTTAAGAACCCCTTTTCGAAATTTTATTTTGAGTTTTCGTGTTCCCGCTGTAGGCCTGGGGCGTCGAGTTTGGATCACCCTGTACAAGATGAAATATTTTCGTTCCATTCCTCGACGGAGCAAGCACAGCACCGGACCACACACTCCGCGTTCAACCTGGACCGACACTATATTAAAGACTCGAGCATGTCGTCATATTTCATTGTTGTTTACGGACTGGGGTAGCGCTACTCGACGAAAAAAATTGCGACTTATTACAGGTTATAGGGGGGTATTCTGTGGTTATTGGTATGTCAGTTTCCGACGTTTAAATTTTAAATATCCAGCTTTATTAAGATTTGCCTTTTTTACGGTAACGAATTGACTTTGCGTCCAGTATTTAGCCAGTTTTACCCTATTAACACAGCTTTTATAGGTAGATTTGTTTTGATAACTTGAAATTTCCATGCACATGAAGAAAATGGTTTGCACACTGCACAGACCATTAGGTGTATTTTAGAAGAATAAACACTATTTTGGAATTATGGGATGATCTGATCAACCAACTGAAGAAGCGAAAATTCTAGATATTATTTTGGAAGAGTATTTTGTAACATATGCAAGAATGAAAATAGAAAATTTAGTTTATAGCTCCAAAGCGAACCAATAGTCCTCCATATGAAGAAGAAACTGAAAAATCTAAAGCGTTTTAAGATTACTTACACTACAACTAGCCATGGACTTCATTTCAAACCAAAAGGTACCAAATACTCTTGCTTGCTTTTTAGGCTCCATTTTCTTAAGAAAATGTATGGAAATATGCCATGTGAACTTGTCAAATTAGAGGGACATAACAAACAAATATTTTATTTTATTTTGAATATTAAATTCGTTGTTACAGACATATTTGCATGTTTTTACTTTATAAAAGATTCTGCAACAATGGTGTTTTAACATTAATCCACCATGTAAATTTGTTTCGTAGGGTGGCGCCAGTGGCGATGCTTGAAACAGCGCTATGCACAAGTCTTCAATATAGTGTTGATCCAGGTTCCACGCGTACCGATACAGACTCATCCGAATTAATCTTTTTAATATTTTTTTACAACAACTTGGAAGGTGGAGCAGCAGCTGCCCCACCGTGCCCCACCCTGGATACGCCCTTGGTTGGATGGATACCTTATCATTTCTCAACTATAACTATAATCACTGGTAAAGGTAAGTCTTAAGGCGGGGTTACACGGCGCGTGGTTCGGCGAGCCTGGCTTAACGAACCGCGATCCACGAGCCGTCTGACATAACCGGTTCGCTATTGGATCGCGGTTCTTGGTGCGTGGTTCATAGGATCCATCGGGGGTCGGTAAATGTGCACAGATCAAAGGAGTTTGGCTCGCCGGTTCGTGCAAGGTTCGTATAGGTTCGTGTAGGTTTGCTATATTACGAACCTCTTACTAATAGGGCGAGTTATTATCAATTTAATTTAGTCGTGCCCAGTCGAAGTCGGATGCTGCCATTCTACAGAAATTTTCAAAATATCCTGAAGGCTCCTTTAAAAACTCTGATAACATGTGGGACCAACTGTATCTGCAATATCTTAAAGAAATGAGTATAATAATATTTTATAAAATACACACATAGACGTAACTAGCTAGGCTGATATGCTTACCGTAAACAGAATAGATCTAATACATTCCAACCACTGGCGGCGATAAGGCACCCGCAGAGCCCAACGTGCGGGGGGGCCAGCTCCGGAAGGGGTCCCTAAAAACTGATCTATCCACTAATATTAATTTTTGCAAAATATTAACGCTATTAGGCTGAAAATCGGTGTCGACCAAACGACTTAGAAAATTTTTATTTCAGGAAACAATTAGCAGATTGCCAGCAAATTATTAAAACACCCCGAAAACACGGAAAAATGCAATTTTTGTCAAATTTTGTGCGTTTATTTGAAGTGCCTTTAGTTTCTATTTAAACTCGTATAGAGGTAATAATTATTACGAAAAATATTCACTTCTACACTGAGGGAAATTGACCAAATAAAGTATTTTGCTAAGAAAAATCTATTTGTTGTTAAAAGATCTCTGTTTTCTACTGAAAGTCGAACTTGCTGTGCCAGCAAAAACTATCTTGCTAAGATCATTTTGTTGTCACAATCAGATATCTATTTGTGGCAAATAAAAAAATAAATGAACCTATTTACTATTGCAAAATTTTTATTTATTACAAATAGGTAAACTTTGCTAAGATATTCTACTTGCCGCAAATAAGGAAACTATTTGTAACAAAACAAACCCTATTAACCACAAATATGAACCTTCCTGGTACAAATAGGTAGTTTATTTACTTCTTAGTTTTGCGCATGCGTTTTGTGGTTTTACGTATTTCTTATGCATTGGTTCCGAGCGTTACCATTTAGTTTTCAGTTGCGAGTCAACAACTAGTGATAGTTGTCGTTCCGCGAGTAATGTTGTCGATCGATTTATGTACCTATACTACAATACATTTTTTTCAACCGACCGGCCAGAAAATACACCCTTTATAGATAATTTTCCCTCATAAATTAACGTTTCCCGGCCTAGGCCGAAAAAAGGTAAAAGTCTTTCCCGATCCCTATTATTCTCTTCTCCTGTCCCGATTTATGGTATAGACGGCTTTGCTTTCTCGTTGCTATGGAAACAAACTTGTGTTGATTGTTGGGAAACGTGTCAAACTAAAAAGTGTTGGCTGTTAAAAAAATATTGTACGTTAGGTACATAAGGTAGATAAGTCTATTAAGTAACTATAACAGGTTCCTCCAGCAGCTTCAGCAAATTTAATATATTTTTCTATTCTCCGCAACAAGTTTAATAAAAGATTCTATCTCTCTTCTATTGCTCTGAATAAAATAATAAGTCAATGTATTAGCCAGAAATAAAGGATATATTAACGACAAATAAGTAACTTATTAGTAGTCACAATGTAATTTGTCTATTAATTGCAAATAAGCCCTTTTTAGCAAAGTGTTTTTATTAATCATAGATAGGTGATATAATTGAGGCCTATTCAAAGCAGATATTTTGCTGGGATTAATCGATTTTTATTAATGGTTAATAGATATTTCTCTGGGTGTATTGTTGTGTGTTTGTAGCAGATAGCGTCAATAATTGAATTTAGATCAATTTTTCTGGTAGCTCCTTTAAAAACTGGCGTATTATTAGGAAAAATAGCGGAATTTTCAATTTTTATACAACCAATATACATCAATTCTGCGACGTCACGTGATGTTTTTATACTAAGCACCATATCTACAGATTTTAGCAATGGTAAGATTTTATATTTTTCAATTAATAGATAAGGGTATTTGTATTACTCGGAGTGGCGGAGCCCCTTTTATTATACTTAATAAATATTTTTCTTTGGAAAATATTTTGTAATATAAATATCAAGATAAACATAATATTATGTAGATACTATTAAATCATGTCCCATTTATAAGATAAAACGTGAGACATTAGGCATGCCCAGTTTTTGTTAAGCTACGCTATAATACAGAACATTTCCCAGGTAGGTCTAGAAAAACTTAAAATAAAATTTATATATCCGAGCTTTTTTATAATTTAGCATCTTAGACAAAATTTCGGTATTTCCATATTTTATTACCACATGTATGCATCCTGGCAAAATTTTACGGGGGGGGGGTCGTTTGTTGTCTAGCATCCATGGCCGTTGTTGCAGCACTGATTTTGGTTCCGTGTTGTGAGGACGAATCAAATGCGTCACAAGCCTGTACGAACCACGTACCGTTTTGACACACCCAGTTCGCAAAGTGGCAAGCCAATGCGAACCACGCACTACGTTCGTGGTTCGCCAAACCACGCGCCGTGTAACCCCGCCTTTAGGAGTAAACTAATCTTGTTAGTGAACGTCCCCGTCAACCCCAATCTGCAACTCACCGGCTGCGCCGACGTGCCGACGTTCGCCGTCACCTGGCCGCCTGCGCCGCCGGCCGCGCCGCCCCCCGCCAGCGCCGTCCCCGACGTCTGCGTCGTCGCCGAGGCGGCGCCGGCGCCGGCCAGCGTCGCCGACGTTTGCGTCGCGGCGGCCGGCCTCACCGCCGCCATCAGCTGGCTGAGCCTGGCGGCCACGCCCGCGGGCCTGGGGGGCGCGGCGGCGCCGGGCGGGGCGGGGCCGCCGCCGCCGGCGGCCGGGTGGGCGGCGCGGCCGAGCGCGGGGGCGGGGCCGGCCGTCGCCGCCTCCGCCCGCATGAGGATGAACTGCTGGAAGTGGGCCTGCTGCAGGATGACGGGCAGCTCGTAGTGGTGGAAGAAGTACACCATCGAGTGCTGGAACGGAAAGAAGATGTGCTGTCTGTACTGAGATCAAATAACTCCGACGCGTGATGTAAACAAGAGCGCCTGTGTCGAGGTATTCGCCAGAGTCTCACTCAGGCACAATTAATTATAAATATGCTTGTAAGCAGCACATTGCCCTACGCTTTAGCTAACACTCTGTATATGTATATACGTAAATACAAAAAAAGTTGGAAACATTAAAATGTTTTGCAAGATCGCTAGCCGAATGTTACAAGCATATGAAAAGAAGATAAAACCACACAAATACACTTGCGATCGAGTGTACATCCCTGTTGCCATGCACGCTTCGAGTCGGCTGATATTTTATGGCCAGAGTTATTTGATTTAGGTACAGTTCGAGCGGTCAATGTTAGAATAATGGGCCTTTCAGGGGTAATATAACAAGTGGTGTGCCTATTATCGATAATACCTTTCGTTAATTTTACGAATTATAATCCCAAAGCTGAAAATACCACGACTGCGCAGCAGGAGTGGTATTTTCTTAGCATTGGGACTATAATGAGTGATAAATTATGGAAAGGTATTATCTATTATTAGGCATACCACGAGTTGTATTTAAAAAGAGAATTTAACAACTGCAAATAGTTAGTTTGACAGCTAGCTGTCATTTAGATTGAACTTTCGGTTCTGAATATATTTTTTGTGCTAATAGATATTTAAAGATCAATGTGTTAATAGGGTATTTAACCGTTTTTCAAATTTTATTTTGTTGAAAGCCTGTATTGATGCAGACTACACTAGTAAAATTCTAAACTAAAAATTTTACCTCCTTTGGGAGAAAATTGAGTTTAAAATTATTTCCGTGTTTAACGGTTTTCTTAATTTTGACGTCATAATAATTTCGAGCTATGTGAATAGGACCGCGAAGCCTTGAAGCTTTATTCGTTTATTGTACGTTGCCAACTCGTGTGATTTTTCCTTGCTGGTCGAATATTTTGTTATTAGAATAGCTGTGTTCTAGTATGGAAACTCAAATTGTCAACATAAAGTTGATTATACAGTTCAAATTCTCTGACTGTTTTTAACTCTGGTTATTGGTTCGGACTAGTTTGAGATTGCTTCCTAGAACAAACCTATTAATTGCAATAAATAATAACAGCAGTTAACTTTATAAAAAAACACTATATTCCGTAAAGATTTAATATACTCTCTCAATGTTTGTTGAAGAATAGTCGGTCTTTGGAGTACAGGAATTACTTCTGAATACAAATCCGAAAGGGGATCTGGCAACGGTGCAGTAAACTAGTAAGGATAACGGTGCCGTCCTAACCTAATCTTGATGTTTTGTGGGTATCGAAATATAACCTAGCTTTCTAGCTTTGCGGTTTTCGCGTTTGGCCTAGAGATTGTTTGGCTTTAGCATCAGATTGGGTTATTGTCCTTGTACTTCTGGTGCATTATGTCTAAAAAGTGCTTTGTAGAGTATTGTGCCAACACCTCTACAAATAGTAATAAAATATTCGTAAGAGTGCCTTTTGCAGGGGACAAAAAAAGACAATGGTTACTCTTTGTCAACTTCTTGGCACTGAAACAAAAAGCAAATTAAACACTCTATGTCATACCTATATAAATGCATCAGGTAGGTAGGTATTTCTTGGAATTTAAATGATTACCTATTTATATTCTTTAGGTACCTACCTACAATCAAATTGAGAAAGAGTGCTTACTAAATTATACTTTGCTCTCAAACACTTTTATCTGGGGATTGAACTACCTACTACCAATATCAATTTCATGGTACCTATTCATTTTTCTTTGTAATTGAAACTATAGGGTTTAGGATTGTACCATGTACATAAGTTAAGATTTGCATTTGTAATTAATTAGATTTTATTACACTATCTCTCTCAATTTGAAACACGAGCACAATTTTTAATTATATTATAAGAAAGGAGCAATGATAAAAATTTACATTGCCTACTTGCTTACCTTATTTTAATCGTTAATTTGTGAACACTTAGGTCAGGTATAAAAATGAATTAATACCTCATTTAGTCCTTTACTATATGATAATGATAGCTAGCGATAATTTGCACTAGTGCAATTACCGGTAATTGCACTTGTGCAAATTATCACTTCGTTGCTTAGCAACCGCGAATCTGTTGGATACAAACACGTACCTACTTCTTAAAGTTTGTGTGTTTCACACTGTTCTAAATTATGCAGCTTATAAATTATGTTTCGGTATTATTAAGCATTATATCAATGAATTTATAAAACTTTTACATTGCTAAATTTTTGTTAATTAGGCCTCCGCCTCCGTTTAAATGTATGACACATTCAGAAAATAAACCAACGCTGACAGGGTGTAGGTATAATCGCATTTGCCTTGGATACCCAAGCGTCATGTTTGTTTACTCGAACGCTACAGTCGAAGCTGTCAATAAACTCGTTCAAAATGAGTCGTTTTGGAAATGTAAACATAGAAAAAATTAATACAGAAATTATTAAATCGTATTCGTGAAATAATCTCGGCAAATACCACTCGTGCCGGAAAATTTTCCAGATAATTTTATTCTCAAGCCCTATTTTGCCCATTAGCAAGACCACTCGTACAAATTAGGCTTTTATTTTCAGAGATAAAATAAAAGCCCAATTTATACTCGTGATCTTTCTAGGCAAAATAGCGCTTTCGAAAAAATTATCGATAAAATTTCCGGCACTAGTGATATTACATACGAAAATACCACTAGTGGTATTATCGCTGAAATCATCACCTGATTGGTTATTATTTCAAAAATCGTATCATTTCATTGGTTCATATTGGCAGGCGTTGAATTCTCCCATTAATAAACCGGAAGATAGTGACAGATTTATGGACATGATTTTACTCAGTATGCCTTTCAAAGGGCATTATGTTGCGTATATTCTCACAATAATAAGGTATGAATCAGAGAGTCATCCTGGGTTCTTCATATGGAAAAGTGAATTTTCATTTATTCGAGAAATATGCGTTTTGATATGATTTTAGTCTTCCAATGATAAGCATGTAAGTTCTTGCATAATACTGCTGAAGTAGAGATGGCATACCGTTTGCGCATGTCCAAGTACACTTTACATCAAATAAATCGTTTAAGTGATTAAATTAGATTAAATTTAAACTGTACCTGGACATGCGCAAACGGTATGCCATCCTTTTTTCAACAGTTTCATAACAAGGACTTGCATACTTCTCATTGGTAGCCTGTTCAGAAACGTGGAAAAATTAATTATTAAAATACAAGTTCACGTGGCAATAATAGTTCTTTGGGCCCACGTTAACGGTATGCCTATAGTTTTCCGAGGAATTTTCTATTTTGAACTTCATTATAAAACGTATGGCAGCCTGTATGAAATCATATCAAAGCGCATATTTTTCGAATAATTGAAAACTCAGTTTTTCACATGAAGAACCCAGGATGACTCTCTGATTCATACCTTATTATTTCGAGAATATACGCAACATAATGCCCTTTGAAAGGCATACTGAGTAAAATCACGTCCAAAAATCTGTCACTATCTCCCGGTCTATAAGTTGAAGTTACTTAAACACAAAGTGGCATATAGAAGTGGGCAATTAGTAACAATTATTGTTTTTGAAAAAAAAATGAATCATCTTGTATAGTAATAAAATGTATTGATTTTTTATGTGAATTTTAATTTTAAACAAAAATGTCCTCTGGGCAATTTTTCGTATGTGTCATGGTTTCATGGCAAATTTATTACCTATTATTTTTTTTTATTATTTCAGGGCATTTCTGAAAAATTACCTAACTACTAATTTGCTATATATGGGTAAGACTCAAAATAAAAAACCTGTATTTCTTACATTAAATAAAGTAAAGTTTTAAAACAAACTTACCTATTCAAAGTTTTACTTTTCGAGATACAGAGCGTAACATTAATTTTACCTTCTATAAATATTTTAGACCCTGTATCTTCGAAAGTATAGCATTAAATAGGTAAGTTTATTGGAAAATGTTTGGACCAACGAAGAATGAAAAACTCGGAATGACTATATAACTCGTACCGTACTATTGTGAGAATATACGCATTATAATGTCCTCTGAAAGGAATACCTACTGAGTAAAATCATATCTAAAAATTTGTCACTATCTCCCGGTCTATAAGAAAGTCAACAATATTGAGCCTATGTTGTAAACATTATCTATGGAAGGAAAAAAATATCGACTAATCGAACTTACAAGCAATCGCCCACACCAATATTCTCGAAAATAGTCTCCATTCTCTTCGACTGACCTCCTTATTTCACATAATTTAAAGAGCATAGTTTCTTATATCACTGATTACAGTTAGAGTCTACGTAACTAGTAACACGAGTCTAATATACCTAGGTCTTAAAGAGTTCAACCAAATTATTATTACAACATTTTATACCTCGCATTTCTCATATTTAATTGTCATCTGATTGACGATATGGTTGTCAGAAAAAGCTGCCACTTCGCAAAATATACAAGGTGAACTTCTATTCTCATTGGGGATTTCAAAAAATTGCGCTGTATAGGGTGGTTTCCTAAACATATTTTTTAGAGCAAAATGACCTTAATAAAAGTTGTAGGGGAGTAAAATATGAACAACTTTTCCAATTTTGTTGCGTCTCTAAACGAGTTATACAGGGTGAGTCAGAATGTATAGTAAATACTTTAAAGATATGTCCGGCACGTGGTTTTATATAAAATTTTTCGATTTGGGCTTTCCTTGCCAAGTTATTCGGGTCTACAGGGTGAACTAAAAGTGTTTCTTTTTATTTATATCTCAATAACGGCGCTACTTAAAAATTTGAAATTTTGTATGTTTTACCTACTTACTAGAAGACGCCTTAGGGTAGTTTATTCATTTACACAGTGCCCTAAAAAAAGGGTAAAAACTATCAAACCCTATTAATTTTTTTGCTCAAACTTTTTTGAGGTTATCTTTTTGGCCTTGCAGGTCCATCATTTCAGTGTATCTTTTCATTTTACAACAAAAGTGTACTCTTGTTTCATAACGATAAAATCAACCGGTTGCGTTGAAATTGGCAAAACGTGCCCCAAAACACCTTTTGACTTCAACATTCGAAACATAAAATTTTTACCTACCGCTTTCAAACGTTACACATCGACTGTAGCATTTAAACTGAGAACAAAAATCCTATGAACAATGTACCAAAACTTATTAGCTTTCAAAATGGAAAGGATTGAATTTAACAAAATTTTAACACCCTATTTCAAGTACAACCTAGTAAGTACTAAAGTAATTCTTGTTTATTGTAAATATGTAAATATATGTAAAGTACAACGAGGCATGTTTAGGTAGGTACCTTTGCTGTTAAAAACACTTCGTCTGGTGCGTCTCTCAAAAATCGTGCAATTTCATCTTCTTTAAAAACAAGTGATTTTTTCGCTACATAATTAGTATTTTGCCTTTTCAAAAATTCAACCAGTTTAAAATACTTCGAAATTTCAATATTTTCCTTCAATGAAATCGTGGATTTTAACATAGAAAACGTTGCCCACAAGCTTGATGATTTCTTGTTTTCTTGGTTATCCATTGTGATGCCCAGATACTTTATTTTTTTAGTGGATTCTATTTGGTAGTACAGGCCATCATCATTGCTTGGAACACACAGGGAACCGTATGAAGGTAATCCGTTCTTGTATGGCGCAAATGGCATAAAAAAAGTTTTGTCACAATTAACGGTTAAGTACTTATGTTTAAAAGCATCAAATATATTCCGAAAATCTAATTCTGTTTTTTTTTTTAGGGTTTCCCATGATGTATCAAAATATAACACCACGGTGTCATCAGCAAAACTGTATATATCCCCCCTTCTATTTAAGGTAAGAACCTCATTGATATACAAAAGAAACAGAACAGGGCCCAACACAGTGCCCTGCGGCACACCATATGTTACAGTTTCTTCGTTGCTTAGAATTCCGTCAATTCGCACCATCTGTTTTCTATTTCTTAGATAATTCGCAAAGAGCACCAGAGGCGCTCCGCCCACTCTCTAGTGATTTGTGTATTCCCTCAACCAGGACCGAAACAGTCTTTAAACATTGTATAAGTTTTTAAGTAAACACTTTTCGACTTCTGTGGAAGCAATTGATCATTAACCTTTTGTGCCTTTTCTCTAATTTCCGGAGGAGTGCAGAATATGTTTGGCGAGGATGAGCCATCATGATAATTATTATCACACATTTTTCACAAAAATAACATAAACTCACAGTTGATTTAGTCAAGAATAAATAATAATAATAATAATAATTAATGGCTAAATTTGACAGATAACAGTAAAGAAACTTCATTTGATGAAATAAAAATCAAGGCTAACTTGATTTGTGATTAAATATTATGAAGGAAAAACAAAGGTAAGTTTACTATTAAAAATGCTTTAAAATTTTTTACAATAATATTTATATGGAGTGTTAGTAGTGGAAAAATATTTTTATGGAGTGTTAGTATTGGAAAAAATTGTATATTAACCACGGTTTAGACAGCTATTATTGCCCTCACGTCGTTCGGGTCAATAATGGCCTCTGTCTAAACCTTGGTTAATAATATACTATTTTACATCAAAATGAAAATGAAATGATTAAGCTGTGAGAAGAAGAAGAACAGAAGAAGACGTTGTAGGTGGTAGGGGGTTACCTTTAATAATAGTAATAATAATAATTCTCACCCTTACAATACTCCAAACTAGGAGTACCCCAGAAGCAAACACATGCTTGTGCGGGGGAGGGGGGCAATTACTATTATTTTGTCTTCGTTGCCATTTGCGGCTAGGGCCGACTTTTTTCCCGATAGAACTAGGATAGCATTCGCTCAAGTACTACGGAAAACCCTAGTAATCCCAGTGAGTGTAGGACAATTAGTAAATCACACGGATAAAGCTATTTAGGAGCAATACCGTGAACCCACATTTGTCCAGCGCTCTTGGCCATAGCGGTGTTTTTCTTTAAAGTCATATATGTGCATGCGCCTGCCTCGAACCAAGGTAGATCGAAGGCAGAAAAACATGCAGTCTAAAAAGTCAGCGCCGATACGAGCGACGCCACCGCGGTTTTGTTAAAGAGTGGGGGAATGTCCTAACCATCCCAGAAACTAACCTTGTTATGGAAGAGTTTTCCGTCCACTATTTGCTACCCCTAAAATATTTCCCCAAACACACAAACTACTCCACACAAATGATATAATGTCCGGTTCCCCCGCATATACGGCCGGAGACATATCAAAGGGGCCACGGGGAGTTTTCCAATATTGCCGACGGTCCGGTCTGTTTGCGAGCGGGGGGACGCGCGCCCCGTCCTCCCTGGGGGCAGGCCGGCTCCCCGGCCTGGGGCGATGGGCGCCCCCAAACGGACCTACATGACAACCCTCAGAGGCAGGCTGGTGTATAGAGCGGAAGCTACATTATGGGCGAGTTACCCGGAGTGGCATAACATTATACGGATTCTGTGATAAATGTATAAACTTCTTTCTCTAATGTAGGTATTAGATCTATAGAAAGTTTTAGCACAGCAAATATAGCCTACGGCCGCAGTGTAATTCACTGAAGTAGACGGCAAGTTTAGAAACGTTTCCGTTTTGGAGTGTAATTGTAATCATACTAAGGGTTTGGTTTTAATTAATTTATTTTTAAGAATCAGATGTTTGTGAGTGGCTTAATTGTCCCTTTTTTATCAATTACCTAAGAGAATATATTTATAACGCGGGTATTAATTAGTATTAATTAGAAATTTTGATGTGCAAGCCTTAATTTGTTACGTTATATAGACGAACTGCTCGGGGTTTGTTGGAGTAGCATAAAAAGGGTGGTTCAGGTAATCTTTAACTCAAAATGCTGTGGGCGCCAGCTGCATAGACATAGAAGAAAAAGAAATATAAATTTTAAATTGCATCACACTTGACTTTGCACTCAGAACATGTCGACAAGTTAGGTCGAACTATTGGCTGACCTCAGGACAAATGTTCCCCGAGACGGAAGGCTTCTTACTGGCCATACAAGATCAGGCTATACCTACTCGCAACTACCTAAAATTCATCGTAGGAGATGCATCGGTAGTGGATGACAGATCCAGATACGGGTGTCAAACTTCAGAAACAATTCAGCACATAACAGGAGGATGTCAGATGTTCGCATCAACGGAATATAAGGAACGACACGATTCGGTTGCCAAGATCTTGCACCAAGAACTGGCGGAAAAACTGCTGCTTAGGTAGGCAGAGAGGGTCCCATATTACAGCTACACTCCGAAGCCTATTCTTGAAAACAGCAACTACAAGATGTAGTTGATGCAGATGTAGTTCCATGCAGAAAGCGGTACTACTTGCGACAGCCAGAACTGTCAACAACATCCTTGTCACTTAAGGCCCGATAACATGGCAAGGGTCTCGTCCGAGCCAGATCCTCATGGTATCCGGGATACCCTGGATCTGAGTGAATGTTCCCCGTAGAGGAAGTGAGAATGCCTTTTGGCCAAGTCGATAATAATAATAATAATAATATGGACTTTATTGCACAAGAATACACAAACTACATCCTACATTTTCATGCAAAGGCGAAGTACGCCAAAGATGCCATTCACACTTAACCATAAGTCTATTCCAACTCATTAAATAACATAACCTTTAAATGTCAACGAATACTGAATTTGTTCTAAATCTAAATATTTACAAAATAACCAAAATATGTACAAAACTAGCAATAATAACGATAAGGTAATAAGGTAAGATAAAGGCGAATTTACAGGTAGCGATAAACTTCAAAAGCAACAAAATAAATGCAGGCAAACATTTGCCGACAAAATCTCATACCTATCATCACGAAATAACTATAATGCTACATGAAATAACTAAAATGTACAATATTTAAACACATATTTATATTAAACTGAGGCATCTGTAACTCAATAAACTGAAATTATATATAAGCTTTCCTAGTTTGATAAAAGAAAGTAGCTAATAGATAAGCCTTCGTAGCTCGATAAAGCAAATAAACAAAAATAGGCACATAAATGTTGTCAGTTTGAGGTCACAACGGTGCAAATAGGCCCAACAATACATTTCGGTAATCAAAAAGGGAAAACAACCAAAAGGTATTTATCTTGAAGGTGTGATAGCAGATCCGATTACTCGAACGTAAGACCATACGTACGTTTCCACACAACCAATCTTCGTCTTTCTCTCGACTAACTAAAATTCCTTGATTTAAACGAAAAGTTTATCAAATGCGAAACGTAAACCTATGTATAAAAAATGCGGAGAATATTCGTGTTTGATATTCGCCGAAATTAAATCGTTTAAATTTAAAGTTAATACTTTAAATGATTGACCAAATTGTTACTTGCTACTTAATAGTAAATGGAAATGACAAAATTTCCGTTACAGGAGTTATAACGAAAAAAAATTAATGGGAAATCAAAACTAAAGTGTTATAACTTTCAAACGGTAAAGTACAAAAAACTGCGGTCTTCATAAATGAATTCTAAGCAAAATATTGCACAAAAATACTTTTAGAGAAACGAAAGATATTAGCAAATAAAAAGGTTACGAAATCGAACGTTTGGAAGAAATTGTCCATAACGACGTTTTCTGGATAACCCATCAACGCCTTGTAACTTTTTTAATTGTGATTATTTTTTATCTTATTATTGGTGCAATATTTTGTATAGACTTCATTAATGAAAATCTCAGTTTCCTCTAGGTTGACCTGATTGTTTTGTGGGGTGGGGATAGCGCGTAATTGTTTGGCCCTCACTATATACACAGACCTAGCTTTATAGGCATCATCTCCTATATAATTACTATTATGATACCGATCGTTCTCGTGAAACAACCGAATCTCATATAATTGTTTTCGTTTTTAGAGCCGCTTTTAGTACCGAAAATGGCCACTACGAGTATCGGAGAATGCCATTTGGGCTAAAAAATTCGCCTGCCACCTTTCAGAGGGTGATGGATGACATATTTCAACATCCCTTCAATAATACATAGAAACGCTATAAGTTACCTAGTCCATCTTATGGCGCCGAAAGGAGTGAAACCGAATCCCGACAAGATAAGAGCAGTGTTAGATTACCCGGCACTCACAACGCCAAAAGAAATAAAAAATTTCTAGGTGCTGGCGTTATTTAGTAGTTAGCCAGCGGAGGTTTTGGCCCGGCAGGGCTGCTCGGATAAGTCTTCCCAACTTTCCGTGGGGCGAATAAAACCATAGTCGTGCTACCGCGATCCCGTGGTCCGTGCGTGAACTTTCTATACAGTTCGTTATAAAAAACAGCCTGTCAACTTTCGATTTGAATACAAAACTTAACAATGGAACTTCAATTCGCGGATAGTAAACACTGTTTACGAAAATAGGCAAAACTTCACCTTTCACCTACGGAGCTATTTATTTATAACATATAGCGCACACCCAAAAAAATATATCACGAGCCGCCACAGAAAAAAGCCGGTTACGCTTCGTGCTCTCTAAAATATTAGATTGGACCAATCTTTTGCGCTATCATGTTTTTGTATATCACGAAAACGTTTTCATCCTTAATTTTACAGAAACGTTTTCAAATTGCGCTTTTCGCTGCAGACGAAAATCTCTCAAGCAAAAAGAATCCACTGAAGGCACTCCCTCATCGCAAAAGAAGTCCAGACAAAAAAACTGCATTTACCCTTCTCTTGCGGTTTATGAAATAAGAAAACCGCCGCCGCAGGTCCCGAAGTGGCTTTTTCCCTCCCTCATTGTTTGCGAGATTAATTTATAAAACTTTCATCCCCTAACAGAGAGCGCGGGTCACTATTTGCCCTTTCGGTTTATTTCTTGAGATTTTCCAGGGGATTTTTCGCTGGGCCGGTCACCGTATTTTCCCGGGGGAGGGTCCGCCGGATTGGTCGATCCACTTCTGGGGAAACGGAACGATAGTGATAATTATAATATAAGAAATTGAAGTACTGAGAAGAAATCACTTCAAAATATAATTCGGGCGCGCCGAAGGCGCTTTACACGCGAGTTGCATACAATATTTTCTCTAGAACCGTTTTAAGTAAGGTATATATAAAAGCAAGCTAAAATCGTTCTAAACTAGGCAACTAATAATAATTTTATTTTGTTTGTTTGTACACCGAAAACAAAAAAGACCAGAAAGACTACTACAAGAAATGATTACAATAAAAAGAAATAATAGTGTCAACCAAAGGGTAGATATAGAAAATCTTAATGCAGTTTATTTCAACATTCTCAACAAACAAATGCCATTTCTCATTTAACATCATGTTATTGATTATACCTTTACCTATACCTAATATTTTTGACACTGACTTTGAATATACATATTATAATTTTTACTAAATGTTTACATAAAAGAAACAAATTATTAAAACTTTAATATACTTACACTATCATTTAAAATCATCAGATCTTATTTCTGGTAAGTCTTCATTTTATATTATAAGTTTATAACATGTACCAAAAAAATTTTTTTCTTACGTTACTATTTTTAGTTTATATTCATTTTCTATTAGATTGTATTGTGTTTTAGAGCCCCGATGAAGATTAGATACATATTAATCGAAACGTTGGCAAAGAAATAGTGTTTTGCTAACGTTTTAACCCTTTTACAAACTAAAGCCTGGTTCATACAGCTTCTTTATCTTTTAATTTTACTTTATCATTAAGAAACAACCAACGGCATTTGCCCCTTGATTTGAACTGACCAATGACATTAATATTTCTTAAAGATAAAGTAAAATTGAAAGATAAAGAAGCTGTATGAACCAGGCTTAAGCTAAACCACAAAATTATTGAAAATAACGATTAAAAAATGTATGCTTTTATTGACGGTTGCAGAATAGTAGATTCTGTAATGAGGTTAGAATAACAAAAAATTCGATACGAGTATCGATTTTTTTCATTCTAACCGAGTAACAGACTGTATTTTCTCCACGACCATTCGTGAATGTAATTTGAGGTGGAGTATTATCAAATTCCATATCAAAATCACTCGATTTTTCACTCATTTTATTTAACTCGAAAATACTTATTATGACGCGCACCCCCACGCCGCTATTGTTGACAGCGAGGTTGACAGTCTTGAAATCCATGGCACTCTATGCTGTGTTTAGTTCGATTAGCGTATATTCATTCATTGTCTTGTTATGGAATGAAAATATATAAAATAATGCAATGATTTATTATTATTAGTATGAAATATTAATATCCCTATTATTATATTGTTTATTTATGTGCAATAGATTACAAAAATTATATTAAGATCCTGGAAATACATGCAAAACACTCGAGAAGCAAGTATTTAAGAATAAATCATCTCGCTCTAGAGTGAGAATTTTTAAGTTCTTTTATTAAAAATGATTTTAGAATACTTACATTCACGAATGGCCGTGGAGAAAAAATATTTATTAACTAATACTTACTTACTTAATCATTACTTTTAGATGTTTTGATCAAAAACGCACATTTCTACTTTGAACCCCGCTTATACAGGGTGTTCCGTAATGATGTGCACATATTTGGAGGAAGTGTTCTACAAGTGGTTTTAAAGGGGTCTTTCATGTATAAATTATTCGACTTAAATCCCCTTCTTT
Organism: Pseudeuparius sepicola; assembly: GCA_963920635.1. Taxonomy (NCBI): domain Eukaryota; kingdom Metazoa; phylum Arthropoda; class Insecta; order Coleoptera; family Anthribidae; genus Pseudeuparius; species Pseudeuparius sepicola. The sequence goes on along the minus strand of OY987298.1, from coordinate 11,351,770 downwards.
TTTATTTATTTCTTTCCTCCCAGATTGACAATACATAGATTGTACAGGATCCGTCACATTGCTATTAAGTTAATGAAAAAAGAACAAGAGTAAAAAAACGTTTCTAAATTAATTGGGCTATAGAATACATATTTATATTTACAAATAAACCAATATACAACAAAATTCTGTAAATAAGACCAATTTTCTGCCCCTCTTAAGGCTGGAATAACTTTGCAGAGGAGCCTTAAATCGAAAAATATCACTGTTTGATCAAAAGAAAGAAAAAATAAGGCAAGGAAAAATAAAGAAAACGGGGGATATCTTCACAAAGTAGGTAATAAATTTAATTATTTACCTTCACCACTTGCGTAGATCCTACCACAACTTTGTCTTTTATTAGTTTGCAATAGAAACATACCTGAATAAAAAGCCATGACGTCACCAACGCCAGACTGCTATACTGCCCATTGAATCTGTAGTGGTATGCGTAGAAGAGGAAGTGATAGAGGTAGAAAAACCTGAAACAACGAAATAATAATTATTAGTTACAAAACCAACACTGTTAATTTTTCTTTGCAAAAACCGAGCGTCCATATCTCTCATACAAGACAATTTGATGCGGTAATCCTGGGAACACAACATATTTAGTTACACTACAGAAACGGTAGCTGTACAACCTAAGTCATCCGATCCAATGTAATACCTGAAACGAATTTGCATGTACAAATTAAAATGCAGCTATTGTTATATTTTCAGGGGTGTTGTTATATTTTTAGGGTGTGCCTATTATCGAAATAGAGAATACTATATGTCGGATCACTCCTTTGAAGTCGTCGCAAAGCCGTCGATTTTTTGCGACCGGACAGCTGTCATTTAGGTTGAGCTTTCGGTTCTGAATATGTTTTTTTTTTGTGCTAATAGATACTTAACGATCAATGTGATAACTGAAAACTTATCTTCTAGTCCTATATTAAATTTGGCAATGTGAAGAAGTTATCGGATTATCAGTTTTAGCCGCCACAGTATTGGTTTAGCGTAACTAGGACGTAACTAAGAGAGTAGGATTTCACCGATTATTTCCCTCATACTGCTTACATCCAATAAGGTAGCTCCTTCCATAAAAATCCAACCAATGATATGCCTCTGCTAGCGATAATTTGCACTATTAGTGCAATTACCGGTAATTGCACTTGTGCAAATTATCACTTCGTTGTTTAGCAACCGCGAATCTGTTGGATACAAACACGTACCTACCTACTTCTTAAAGTTTGTGTGTTTCACACTGTTCTAAATTATGCAGCTTATAAATTGTGTTGCGGTATTATTAAGCATTATATCAATGAATTTATATAACTTTTACATTGCTAAATTCTTGTTATTTAGACCTCCGCCTCCGTTTAAATTTATGACACATTCAGAAAATAAACCAACACTGACAGGGTATAGGTATAATCGCATTTGCCTTGTATACCCAAGCGTCGCATGTTTGTTTACTCGAACGCTACAGTCGAAGCTGTCAATAAACTCGTTCAAAATGAGTCGTTTTGGAAATGTAAACATAGAAAAAATTAATGCAGAAATTATTAAATTGTATTCGTGAAATAATCTCGACAAATACCACTCGTGCCGGAAATTATTCTAGATAATTTTATTCTCAAGCCCTATTTTGCCCATTAGCAAAACCACTCGTACAAATTGGGCTTTTATTTTCTGATAAAATCCCGAGAGCGAAGCTCGTGATCTTTCTAGGCAAAATAGCGCTTTCGAAAAAATTATCGATAAAATTTCTGGCACTAGTGATATTACATACGATAATAATACCACTAGTGGTATTTTCGTATGTAATATCACTACCACTGCTGCGCAGTCGTGGTATTTTCAACTTTGGGATTATAATTCGTAAAATTAACGAAAGGTATTATCGATAATATGCACACCACTTGTTATATTACCCCTGAAAATACCACTAGTGGTATTATTGCTGAAATCATCACCTGATTGGTTAATATTTAAATTCTCTAAGATATAAGGTGGCAATCAGGTCAAGTTAAGACAGCGACGGCCAGGGCGGTGTTGGTACCTCGCTGCCGGATTGTGCATCTCTTCATCATCGATACCTAATAGTGGTAAAGATCTACGGCGGGTGATTCTACCAAAAAGACAATCCTATACTAGACTTTCCGAGTTTCGTCGCTAAGTGAACAATTTCCAAAAGAAACAAAACGCACCTTTCGACCTCCCCTCTAGCAACAGATCTGAAAGAAACGGGGATTTCCCGTCCTTTCGGGCCCCGACTTGTCGACGGTCACCCCAGCGAAGGGACAAAAGACAAAAGAAGACCTGAAGACCCTTAGTCCCCTCCGTTCTTTCTGTCAAATCTCATTAGTCCGGCGGATACCTTTTGCCGGCGGCTTTTTGTGTCGCCGAACATAATGGGGCTGCTTTTAAGGATAAACATACCGTTTGATAAGAATGGCGCGGAAAAAAGGTGTTTTTCCTAACGGGCGACATGCAGATAATGGAGGAAAATAATGGGCGAGGAAAGGGTGTCGAGGAGGAGACACGTGGTGTAGGGTTTCGAGATTATAGAGGTCCAAAACTATACACACAACATTCTCAAGCTTACCCTGGGCAAACATAGACCGTCAGACAGTGACAGATTCTCCTTACTGATTTTCTCATTTAAGGTGGATTTATAAACTCGACGTTTGCGTTGGCGCTCGAAGTTCACGGTGACCTTCGCAGCTTGCGTCCAGAAATGTGAACGACTGAACGTGAAAGATGAAATTAATTTATCTCGGACGGCATCGGACGCAGACGGCAAAGTTGGACGGCGGCGTTTATAAACGGTTACACATAAAATATTGGGATTGAATTTTCGACGCAAACGGCAACGGCGAGCGCCAACGCAAACGTCGAGTTTATAAATCCACCTTTATGCCTTGGAGAGGGTTGAAAGGTAAATCGATGCCGTGTCAGAAAATAGTAATTTTGAGTTTGGCCCCCGGGGAAAACATATGGAAAATTCGATTTTTCAAAACAGAAAAAAAGGTACTAATTCTCACTTATGCCATGTTCACCGTATGATTTCTTATACTATTCCGACCTCGAAAACCCACAGGCATAAGTGTAGCGTGTGGAAAAAGGGTTGAATTGGTAGATCACACAAAGAATGACTTGGTTTACTGACTCAGTTATGCCCTTCGAAATGGTGAAAACTTGTATCCTCACTAGCCCAAAAATTGATTGGCAGAAGTGACGCGTGGGGAAAAATGCACTTTTCGGTCGGAAAATAATTCGGAAAAAAAATTTTTTTCGTCAACTGATTTTGTCAGGGAAAAAATGAATTGCAATAAAACTTTCTATATTTTCAGAGGCATAAGGGCAGAAATCAGTTGACGAAAAAAATTTTTTTCCGACTTATTTTCCGACCCAAAGGTGCATTTTTCCCCACGCGTCACTTCTGTCAATTTTTGGGCTAGTGAGGATATAAGTTTTCACCATTTCGAACGGCATAACTGACGGAGTCAGTAAACCAAGTCATTTTTGTGCGATCTGCCAAACCCTTAATTCAACCCTTTTTCCACACGCTACACTTATGCCTTTGGGTTTTCGAGGTCGGAATAGTATAAGAAATCATACGGTGAACATGGCATAAGTGAGAATTAGTACCTTTTTTCTGTTTTGAAAAATCTAATTTTCCATAATATGTTTTCCCCGGGGGCCAAACTTAAAATTACTATTTTCCGACTCAGCATCGATTTACCTTTCAACCCTCTCCAAGGCATAAATGAGAAAATCAGTAAGGAAAATCTGTCACTGTCTGACGATCTAACATGTGGCAACGCCGCAGTGGGACGGTTCAACGGGTTTATGCAGTATAGAGCAGTCTGCACTTTGGCTTAGTTTATCTTTTCTATTAAATGTTCAACCCTCTTTTTAATTATAATTAGATACATTTGTGAACTTTGCTTGAATAATTCGGTACCTAAGTAATTAGTTACGTTTGTTTAACAGACAATAAAAGCAGTAACAAGTAACAAAATATACTCAGAAGTATAAATATTTATAATAAGTACGATTCCTGGTGTGAATAGGTACATTTTCGACAAATAGAGGGGACTACATTTTGTCGTAAGTCGAATTTTTGTGATAATTTTTCGCCATCAGGCAAATGATGATTACCTATCTTCCCTTATGGTTAAATTTTCATAAAATATACAAACAACAAGCGAACAAAGAACAGTATGTTGTGAAGGAGAGTAATCTCTTCTGATTGAAATGGCAGTTAGGGTCAATTTCATAATACATTCAACTAAATTTTCTTTTGACTTTAACATTAGGTAAAAAAACTTTTGCAACAATACTAAACAATGGTTGGATTGTTAGAAAGCTCCTTTAATTTTAAAGGGTGCTTTAGTTTGTGTATGCAAATGGCCCTTAATCATTTTATTCTTAAAATTTCATCCTTGGGAAAGCCCAAAACGAATACAAGTTGACCGCTTGCCGTCAAGCAAAGAAAACCTAGCTACTTCAAGTTATTATTACGATTTGACTTACAGCCAGGCATAACTAAGATCTAGCTTCCCTTCTGAAAATTTGCATAGGGGTAGAATAATGCAATACAAACACATTTTCTTAATAAATTTTTCCGATATTTTCAAGGCAAACCTGATTTTTCCCAATTTTTTTTATTTCAAATGTCAAATTTTACAGGCATGGGCTGTGGCGTCACGACCCTCTCTAGGCGCAATAGTGTAAACAAAACGTGCACAACATATCCCAAAATCAGATTAAAAAAAAATAGAAAAATACAAATTTTTCCCATTTGGTGCAAACTTTATGAATAGCACTGTATATCTCGATAATTATCAAAAGATTCAAAATGATAGAATAATTTTTATTATATATTATATTATATTTATTTCTACGTACTTAATCGCTAAAGCAATTTGCATGACGTGTTTTTATTCATTTTCATTGAGCTTATTACGTTTGTTTCAACGTATTCTCACTTCACTGCCTCTTTATTATCAATAATAAAAATATAAATGTTCATAAGGTTGCTTGTTGCACGAGGTTTTTATGCAGTTTTAATTTCCTTGAAAATTCATTACTATCTCACTAGAAGATAACCCACTTTTATCTTTGTAATCTGCTTTATAAAATGATAATGGAGTTATAGAGAAGCGATAATGAGTGCTGCATAAAGCCACCTTTAATAATTGTTGAATTTCATTGAGTTTATTATGTTTATTAGATACTATAATATACAGTGTGTCCCACTTAAGGACTGAAAACCCCTGTAAAATTTTTATTTATGGCTAGATTTCCATAAATCTTTTTTTGTTGAATAGAGCTTCAAAAATGGTATTAAATGTATAATTCAGGTACCTCGTGCCTTAGATTCATGGCCCACTGAGACGGTGTTTTAGTGCTGAAATTTCGAAAAGTACTATTAGGAAATTTTTTTAGAGGAAAATCAATGCAGGATTCTTATTCAGCGTTGTTCGAAACCCAAACGTACCAATTTGCATTGCCGTAGCTCTGTCCCACTTAATTAGTGACCACCCCTGTAAAATTTTTATTTTCAGCACGATTTCATAAACTTTTTTTGTTGGATAGAGCTTCAATAATGGCATTAAATGCATAATTCAGGTGCCTCGTGCGTTTCATTCATGGCCCACTGAGACGAAGTTTTAGTGCTGAAATTTCGAGAAGTACTATTAGGGACTTTTTTAGAGAAAAATTAATGCTAGATTTTTATTCAACGTTGTTGGAAACCCAAACGTACCAATTTGCATTAGAAAATGGAGGACTAATTGAAATGACTGAAATTTGAGTTTCTGTTATGTTGTGTTGTTTATTCATGTATTTGATGATATTAAATTAAATAAAAAATTTGTTCGCTAATAAATTTTTGAAAGAATATGAGTTCCTCATAATATTTTAGTAACCAACTTACCAGAAATTAAGAAAATTAATTACAAATTAGTACGTTTTTGTTTGAAACCTCTCACTGCATATAAGAATCCGGCCTTACTTTTCCTTTTAATTTTTTTGGAACACCCTGTGGAGCTATGGTAATGCAAATTGGTACGTTTGGGTTTCCAATAACGCTGAACAAGAAACCGGCATTAATTTTCCTCTAAAAAATCCCTAATAATACTTCTCGAAATTTCAGCCCTAAAACACCGTATCAGTGTGCCATGAATTTAACGCACGAGGCACCTGAATTATACATTTAATGCCATTTATAAAGCTCTACCCAACAAAAAAAAGTTTATGAAAATCGAGCTATAAATAAAAATGTTACGGGGGTGGTCAGCCCTTAAGTGGCAATAAAAATTTTGAAACTCCCTGTAGAGCTACGGCAATGCAAATTGGTACGTTTGGGTTTCGAACAATGCTGAATAAGAGTCTGGCATTAATTTTCCTCTAAAAAAATCCCTAATAGTACTTCTCGAAATTTCAGCACTAAAACACCGTCTCAGTGGGCCATGACTTTAACGCACGAGGCACCTGAATTATGTGTTTCATGCCATTTTTGAAGCTCTATCCAACAAAAAAAAGTTTATGAAAATCGAGTTATAAATAAAAATTTTACAGGGGTGGTCAGTCCTTAAGTGGGACACACTGTATACGAACTTAATAGTTTAGAATGATTTATTTTCTGTTGTGCGTAACATTTTTCGGTTTGTTATGGTATATGATAATAAATAATCTGAAAAATAAAAAAAATGGCTCTAAACTCCCCAAAATACCGCAAGGCATAGAATATCTTAGTTATAATCTGCCCGTGTGCCTCGGGCAGACGCATCAATCACTATTATGCAACCAACTATACCTACAGCCCAGTTATTCAGTTAAAAACGCACGCAACCGATACAGGAAACTAATGTTAAAATATCGAAATTTAGAATGATATTGATGCACGACGGAAAAGTTCTTTTGCGGCCGCTCACGAACATCATTCAATCCATCTAAAAGACTTCAATTGTTAACTGGTTTCTGTTCTAGAAATAAACTCTATAAAAAAACCTGTTTCAATTCAGCAGGGTAAACTGCCGCGGCGGTGTCATCAAGCAAGCGGTGTATATACTCGAGGGGGGCGAGACAATTTTCGAAGCACGGCAAAATAAAAATAAAACGAAGCTATTTATTAACGAGGGATGCTCCGCGATCTGCGCCGCGCATTACGTCCTCTCGAATTCCCTAAGCCGGAACGAAATCATGAACAAACGCAGAGAGCAGAAACAATCTTAATAAAGAGCGAAAGCTCACAAATAGCCCGTATATAGGGGAGGCAGGGGAGCGTGGGATAGAAGCGCCGGCCGCCTAGCAGGGCCGAGGTAAGAACATACTTAATAAAGATGGAGTGGAAATATTTTTAATAAAAATTTCGGAATTCGCCCCCAAATTGAAATTAATCCACTGCAGGCTTCCGCCTCTGCGGGACTGACGCGGGCACGGGCGGGGGGATGGGTTTTGGCGGAGGGGTACACTTAAATAAAAATGTTCGATAAATATAATTTTCTTGAAATCGTCATTTTCCAAAATCGTCATTAAAAGCTCAGAAATCGGCACCGAAGTAGGTAGTCCATTATTGCACGATTTTTTCAATAAGTAGGCCTTGGCGAGATGTAAACATCAAACGTCAGACGCGGAGCCATCGCCCGTCAAAAGTGACCAAATATTCAAAACCCGGCCAATAAAGGCCCATTTAACTTTTCGTACACATTGCGAAAGTGTTACCTATAGCACCGCAATCTTTCAGTATAAATATTTTAGTACGTTTAAATATCAAGATTTGTTATGGAGGCTGCACAACAAGCAGCAGTTTGGTTTTTCTGTTCGAAGGCGCCGTGTCTTGTCGTACTTGACCTAGGTAGAGCGATCGTCAAAGTCAAGCAACGCCACTCGTAGTTGGTTCATGGACGGGTGATCCAGTACGATTATTTTCTTGCCAATAAAACATCTTTTCCGATTAAAAAAAAATGATATTATGTATGTACCTCGGCACTGAAGTTTTTTTTATGACTCATGTGGTTTATTTGCCTAGGCCAGAGGCCTCGGCAACTAAATTCCACATGGGTCATAAAAAGTTGAACTTCAGTGTCTTGGTACATTAATAGTATATTATACACCTAGGTTGAGAAGTGAGCCATTATTTACTGAGCATGTTTATATCCTGAGGCGCGTAGCGCCGAAGGATATAATATGCGAGGTAAATAATGGCCTTCTCAACCGAAGTGTATATAGAATTTTTTTACTACTAACATTGAAATATTGCCATATTTTAGTCATTTCTCGCTTTTTTCAAATACTTCAAAATATCAAGTAGCCTGGGAGTTCAGTTGTCAAGCTGATAAAATGACACTAATTTTTAAATGTCACATAGAAAATTTTTCATTATTTACCTAGATATTTTTTTATTATCATTATTTACCTAGGTAGAGAAATATTACTTCTCATTAGAGGAATGAGGTAAATAATGGTGATTTCTCAGGTTAGTAGTAAAAAATAGTATATTATACACTTAGGTTGAGAAGTGATCCATTATATACCGAGCTTTTTTATATCCTGAGGCGCATAGCGCCGAAGGATATAATATGCGAGTTAAATAATGGCCTTCTGAACCGAAGTGTATATAGAATTTTTTTTACTACTAACATTGACATTAGTTTATTTTAGTCATTTCTCGTTTTTTTCAAATACTTCGAAATATCAAGTAGCCTGGGAGTTCAGTTGTCAAGCTGATAAAATGACACTAATCTTTAAATGTCATATAGAAAATTTTTCATTATTTACCTAGGTATTTTTTTATTATCATTATTTACCTAGGGTGAGAAATATTACTTCTCATTAGAGGAATGAGGTAAATAATGGTGATTTCTCAGGTTAGTAGTAAAAAATAACTATTTTGCTGCCCTGTTATTTTGGTTGCTAGCTTCGAAAGTGATTGCTAGGTACAAAAAGTATTGCCTAACAACTCTTGCGCAGCAAGGACCTTAAAACCATTAATAAAATAAATGTAGCCACTCGAAACTTGCGTTAATTTTAATTGGTTTCAGCTGGTTTTTATCAGAAAGAACATGAATTATAATAAAGAAAAAATAATAATAAATGTTTCCCTGGCGTCAAATAAGAGCCGTATAACAGACCAAATTTGACAGGCACCTCGCTAACCACAGGGTGAGAACGCTCGACTAGTAATTCGTAGGTCCCGGGTTCAAATCCCGCACAAAGCCCAAACTTTTTTATTTATTTTTTATTGTCGCATTCTGCCCCCGTATCATTGATTATCATATTATTCTTTTAATCCTTTTTAAAAGTGGTATACTGAATTTATTTAAATTTTACTATTTTTTGCCCTTTAGTCTTGCATTTGCAATCGATTGTAAACATCTTGATGAGATTATGACACAAACATGTGGCAAATTTCAGGTTTATTTCAGTTTCTCTTCACCTGATCATATTTGAAATAGAAAATTTTTATTCCTACCCACCAATAATATATCAATCTGTTTAATTGTTATTCTCCTGAAAAGTAAAATAAAGAAGGAACTAAAATTAATGTCGTAATAGTTTTATTTCAATATTAGAACAAATTAATTCCATCGGGTCCTTCTTAGTTGCCAACTTATGATGATGGAGATTCTAGTTGTCGCATTCTTGCAAACTATTAAATAACTCGCTATCTGGTCTGTCCATGTTTGTTTGTCATCCTTTCTTCTTAAAGCGTCTTTATGACGTTATTTTTATTTATTACCAACAGTGTATAGGTACCAGCTTAGGTATAGCATGCGCTTATCTATTCATAGATTTCCACTAGTCAAATATTTTTATTTACTATTTATAATTTTTATAATAACAAATAACATAATAATAACATATAGGTATATAGCGAGTTACTATTGCATTGACATCCAGTTCTGAGCTATGTTTAAAGTTTTAAGTCTTTAGCTCATAGGCACGATACACTTACCCACGGTATGTCACTAACGAATCCGAAAACAAGGCGAATCATGAATTCTAAATAATGCAGCGGCTGCGGTTGTGTTTTACGATTTTTCATAGTTTACAGTTTAATGTGTCAAGAAAAAAGTATAAACAACTGACTGATCGTCAGTCCAGCTCGACAGTGCTTTGAAATAGGTCAAAAATGCCGGGATGTGCAGTCAGCGTATGTGCAGTCAGCGTATCAAATTAAATGTGTTTTTTATCAACAGAATATTCATTCATTTATCTAGTAATAAATTCTACATATTTTTAACAACATTTATTTAAAATAAATAAGCAAAAACCCATAAAAAAGTATCTATGCCGTGTAAAACATATATGGAGCAATTTAAATTCTGATTCGCAACTGACGTCACAAGATGCGCAATGACATACCGTGGGTAAGTGTATCGTGCTCATAGAGGCATTAGTTACATCTAGAAATTTTAAATCGAAATGAATTTGAACATCAAAAGCAAACTTTATCAAAAGTAGAACATATTAGATATTTCTTTAGGTACAAGAATAAGTTTTGTCTTTTGTGGAAAACCAAAGCCTGGGCAAAAAAATTGATAATATCCACTTTCGATTTTCTATACGTAAGCTCGACAACAATAAGACGGTTTGAATTGCTTTTAGGCGAAATCGATTTAGACGAACGGAAAAATGAAAATATACAGGGTGGCCTTTTTTGTTGCAGGACTGTAACAGTCGATAAAAAGGGAAGGGAAGGGAAGGGAAGGGAAATTTCATGTCAACACAGACCCGTAAGCGCGCGTCGTCTTAAAGTTTAAAAAAAAATCGAATATTTGTTAGTGTCCCTTCAACCAATGGAGATTTTTAAACCAAGGTTTCTAAGGTTTTATAAGCGTCTTCTAGATGACCGGTTACTTATAGGTTTATAACCTGTTATAACCCTTTTTAATAAAACCTTGAGTTCCTGTTAGCAAAAGTTTTATAACCGAGTTATATTATGGTCTTGCAAACTATAAAACCTGTAGGGCTAGGTTTTATAGAGGCAACTCTAAACACCTTTTTGTTCCTTCTGCGAAATTAAGAGACCGCTTCTAAGCTTCTCCAAATCAATTAAAAAACCTCAAGTAATATCAACCACGTTATGCAACTGAAAAACATGATTTCGATCTAGGCATATGCCCCATAACATGTGGCTCATTTATAGCTTATTCATTTATCACATTATAACCATACTCTTGTTATACATATACATTACATACATTATCATGTAGTCTTAGTATCTTATAATAAGACCATAAAATAAAACAGAACTTCAAAAACTTATACGGTAAAACAAAATAACAATAAGTGAATAAAAACACAAAACAGGCGCTGAATAATTGTTCATTTTATTCACTGTCATTTATATTTTCTTTACTATTTCGCCTTTATTACTGGTATCTTTGTCTGAATTTCCATTTCCTTCTGCAATTTGCCCACACACGCAGTACAACTGATAAACTAGAAGTATTTTTGCCGAGTTCTTGTGGTTTTACAATTTTAAATGGCATTTCGCTCGTAAAACACACACAATACCTAATCACAATAATTATTAATAATGTTTCTGATCCAGGTAGTAAAACTAAATTAGAGGTTATGTCATATATTCGTTTTTACAGAATGTGCGCGTGCGCGTGCTACTATATATAAGGGTTACTTGTATTATCAATAGTTGCAAAATTTACTTTTAGTTTTATTAAAGCTCTTAGGTTCTCAGGTGTCACTAAAATTGGAGATTCGAGTTATTACTATGTAGCTTTCAGCAACCACATTTTTATAACAGTTGTGGGGTACATTATCAAACCTATGGTGAAATCTATAACTAAAGGTTAATGGCTGTCAATTTAAGCTTTTTACTGTTATAGGTTAGATTTAAATTCATCACAGTAAATTAACTACAAGGTTATTTTATGATATATTTCGTTACTTTTCTCGACATAAACTTATGAATTTATGTATCATATTTAATGAATGAATTTAATCATTATGTATCCTATTTAATGAAAATAAATCAAAATCGAAAATTACTAATTCGATCACAAATTTGTTAACACGTCATAATATTTGCAGAGCCCGTCAATTTTCTGGAGCTACTTAGAATCCAATTTCACGCTATGCAGAAAAAGTTGCATGTGGATTTACTGCTCTCCTGAGATCGATTCTTCTTTTACTATGATCAAAATAGCAAACATGATATCCAGACAACTTTTTCAAGTTGCCTGGAAAATTAATAAATTCAACAGTAAATGAACTAAACTTAGATGAGTTTTATAATGGTGTCTGAAAGCGCTTAAGAAGAAACTTAACTAACCAGAAGAACTAAGGGTTTCTTAATTGTAACGGGAAAGTTTTATAATAATAGTAACGGTTGCTTCTTCGTAACACTTATAAAACGAAAAAATGTTGTTTGGGTTTTAGTACTGCTTTGTTTAAGTATACTATACGTATTTTATCATTGTTCAGGGCCGCATAGAGGCTAAACATTAACAAATAACAAATATACTTAAACAGGCTGAGAATTATTATTATTAATAAATACCCACCCTCAAATTGGTGTCTGAAAATATACACAGATAAATTATCCAGTCCTTCTAGCGTAGGTAGAGGTAGGTATATATACTTAACTTACTAAAGGCGTAGCAGAGTTTCATCTTCCATAATTCGGAAATTCCGCATTTCCCCGCAGCGACATAGTCCCGAGTCCTGGCCTGTACGCCCTTGGGACTCGGCAGGTTTCCGCTTCATTAAAAAAGGATATAAATCTGGGGGCCTCTGAAAAATCGTCGTATGCCTTTTAGCTACGGAGGAAAAACGGATCCGGGAAGCCTAGGGAAATGCTCAATTAAATTAGACGCGGCCGTATCCGAGGACTTGGGAAAACTCGGCAGCGATGAAATGGGAGCGCTTATTTATTATATATATGGCGTCCCGGGCTTCTTATGGGAGCACATAAGAACAAAAACGAGTGACGAACTACTTTAACGGCACATTTTCCGAAAACAGACAACACACAGTGTGGCCCAGAGAGTACGCAACAAATGGGACAATTTTTTTATTTATATATAATATACAGGGTGAGTTTTTTTCGATGACCACTATAGGGATCTCGGAAACTAGCAGAGGTAGAAATGGGGAAAGAAATATTGCAGTTTTGAATGCTCAATCGAATGCCCCTTTTGGATTTTTAAAAAAGTTCATGGCTCACTAGATATATTGAAAAAATGATTTTGTGCTATTTCATCAGATCTCTGTAGCTCCGTTATTTCTGATTATACAGAAAAACTAATTTTGGGCTTAATAAGATAATCTAATCTAATTTTTATGTTGTTTGTGATTTTTGAGACCATAAACTTGTGTTTTTTTTTTTAATGTAAATCATAGTTGGCTGTGGCCTTATCAAATTGGCCATTTTTTGAGCTCTCCAAAGATATAATACTCGGCATAGTTATTATAAAAAATAAAAAAGCTATGGCTAATTTTCAGATTTTTTTAAATTTGCACATATACCTAGTCAGCCATGGAATATTTTCATAACTACGTTCTATTTTATAATAAGACATACTACAAAGTTTCAAATATTTTATTTTTAGCTGGTAACAAAATGTGACAAAATGAAACAAAAATTATCATGATGGAGCTCCACCACATAATTATTTGCCCATAAGAAATTACCTAGATCAGCTCTATCCAAATAGTTGGATAGGGAGAAATAGACCTATTTCTTGGCCGCCCCGATCCCCCTATTTGTCTGTTTTGGATTTCTTTTTGTGGGGAACAGTACAAAATAAAGTATGAGACAATTTTTGAATTAAGAGCAGCTGTTTTAGAAGCAATTGCCAGTATTGACAGACGCTCTCTAAGAAAGGTGACAAATTCAGTTTTAAGATGCATTATTTGCATAAATAATAATGGTGGATTGTTTGAACACCTTTTAAAATAATAATAATTTGAGTTTGAGTTTTTTAATTTTTGTTTTAATTTGTTACATTTTGTTACCACCTAAAAACCAAATATTAGAAAGTTGGAAGTATGTCTAATTATAAAATAGAACGTAATTATGAAAATATTCCATGGCTGACTATGTGAAAATTAAAAAAAAATCAGAAAATTAGCCATAGCTCTTTTATTTTTTATAATAACTATGCCTAGTATTATATTTTTGGAAAGCTCAAAAAATGACCGAAACGAAAGTTTATGTCATATCTCAAAAATCACAAACAACATAAAAAATTGGATTAGATTATCTTATTAAGCCCAAAATTATCTACAATAATTTTTGTCTCTACAGTTTTTCTGTATAATCAAAAATAACGGAGCTACAGAGATCTGATGAAATAGCAAAAATCACTATTTTCAAAATATACAGTGTCCCCCAAAAAGTTCGCACCATAGGGGGAAATTTTTAATTAACGTTTTATTTTGAATTTTAATATTGGGGTTACCTTTTGCTTTAAAAAAGATGAAAAATAACCCACTCAAATGTGGACATGACATTTCATTATCTGTCAAAAATGACATTTAAAAAAATATAGCGCTAAAAATGGGTTTAGTGGTTAAAATATCAAAGTTTTATTTGAAAAAGTTGTTTGTTTTTCAATTTTACGTAAGTGTACTGAATTTGAACATTCTACTAAAATATTCAGTTTTTTGCCAATTTTTAATATTTATGAAATTTCTGAAAATTTTAAAAATTCGAAACTTCGTAAAAACTGTTTTATATCACTAGCTTTATCATTATATTAATTTTTTATTACTAATTACCGATAAGAATAGGTATTTTTCAAAAGAAAATTATATTTACGCTTTAAAATTCTGTTATGTTTGTTGCAAAGTTGATGTACCGTCTAGCATTTGGGGTATAAATTTAGTTACATTACGTTTCCCAGTTCTAAATTGATGCCAAAATACAAGCTTCAACTTTTCGCCGCATAGATTCTTTTATTTTAGCTAATATATCGTGGCCATTTTTTATTTCATTCGCAGCGCATCCTATTCGAGCTCGTCGAGTGGCAACATTGGACAAAAACTTATTATCGATCTATTACAAATTCCAGTCATTGCTGCAATCAGCTGTCGCGTCGCCCTGGCGGCGCGTCGTATCGATAATAGGCCAACAGCGACGTTCAAAACAGCGGTTCTAAAAAAGTTTCTAAGTATAAGAACAATTTTGTCATATTTTTGGTATTTTTTTAATAAACTTCATAGGTGGCGCTTATGGAGTCGGAACCTACCGCCAGTTAAAATGTATGTACTATAGAGTAACCCAAATATGCAAGTCGAAACCCTAAAAATATGGGCATAAATATGCAAATAATTTAGTCAAAATATGCAGGAAAATGTTGATAATATGAAAATCAAGAAATACATTAAAAATATAAATTTCTTGTTTCATTTACAAATAAACATATATAATGTACATACAAATTTCTAAATGCATTTATACATAGTAAAAGTAAAATATTTTATTTTAAATTTTCTACATACAGAGCGCTTGAACTAAATCTAAATATGCATTTATTATAAATTATAAAAATCAGGTTGAAACTCAGTTGTAAAAACAAGAAACCACTAAATGTTGCTCAAAATTCTCTATCAGAATATAAAAATTTATAAATGGAGAAACTCTTTTCCACATCAACCGATGTAAGAGGTGCGCTTTTAAAATTGCTCACCATCACAGGATCCAATTCGATGGATTCGGTAAAATCTCCCTTTAAAATATTTGCTACTTGGCTAAGAAACTGAAACCCGCTATTTTTTTCCATCACATTTCCAAATTTTTGAAATATTTCGTCCCCAATTTTACCTGTGACATTTTGAAAAGCAACCTCAGATTGTTTTACCACTTCTACACTTCGGGTTAGTGGCAAATTAGATTCCTCCATTTGTG
Organism: Pseudeuparius sepicola; assembly: GCA_963920635.1. Classification (NCBI taxonomy): domain Eukaryota; kingdom Metazoa; phylum Arthropoda; class Insecta; order Coleoptera; family Anthribidae; genus Pseudeuparius; species Pseudeuparius sepicola. Next base: position 11,335,881 of record OY987298.1, on the reverse strand, counting down.
TTATTCTTTTAGAAAGAAAGCTATAATTTGCTTTTAGAAAGGAAAGTTGTTTATTTCCTTCTTTTCGAATAGTTGTTTAACATCCGTAAGGGACTGGGAAGATTCGTTCGAAAATTCTGAAATTATATCTTTCAGTTGGCAAAAATTCTCGCAATAAAAAATGCAGCTTCCAACCCAGTGCCCCATCTTGTAAATGACAGGTTGAGGTGGAAGAGGAGTGTTTGGTAGTTTTTCTTTGTAGAACTGAACCCTTAGGCGCTTTAAGGAAGACTTTTTTCATGTTGGAAATTAAACTATTTACAAGCGGAAAATGTTTCCTAATGTCCTCAGCAACCCTATTTAAAGCATGAGCAAGGCATGTTACATGTATCAACTTCGGATAAAAGATTTTCAAATTTTGCCCGGCTCTTACCATGTACGGTGCTGCATCTGACAAAATGAGCAAAAAATTATCGGTAGGAACAGGTGTAGGAAGAAAAAATGTTGATAATTCCTCTTGAACAAATCTGGTCACTGTCAATGCATTCATTCGTTTTTTCTAATTCTTTAGAAGCAAGCAGGAGTTAAGATTTTGGTAAAATCTCGCCGCTAAGAACTCCAATCAATAAATGAGCAATATAACGTCCTCTTGAATCGGTGGTTTCATCAATACATAATATGTAAAAATATCTGTTTGGAATTTTTGTTTTAATTTCCTCGATTACCTTCGAATACATTTTTACCTATCTATAATTTATTCTGTCCTTTTCAATAATTTTGTACTTTATTAATTAGGTATAAATACCTACTTTATTCCTTTTCAGATCACCATGATTAGTGCCCATAAAATTATAATTTGCTTATATTAATTTGGGAAAACCAGGTGCCTACCTAGACACCGATCCCTGTTCCCAAAAATAAATGAAACACCTGCCAAAGATTTAAATTATCCTAAATTCTTTCAATTATGCACAATATGCCATATTTTAAGGATATATGCAAATATTTAAAAAAATGTATACAGGGTACACCCTGTATACCCTGTGGTTTCATTTTTGACCACCAGTTTAGTTACACCCTGTATAATGTGCAAAATATGTGTGTTGCATATTTGGGTTACTCTAGTACTAATCAAAGTTATATCCCGTACAGTGTGTTCCATTGAACAATGAAGCATCCTTAAAATGTGCTCGTCAATTTAAAACGTAACGAAGTGAGGTATTACGCGGTCTGTTTACTAAAACACATCAAACAAATGTTATTATCGAACAACATTTCGGTAACAACACGCACAATCTGTGCGGAACTGGGTATTGTGTAAGGTTCGTTCGTATGTAACCCCGTCGGCGCAACAATAATGAAACATGGCGGAAACCTCAGAGAAATAACCAAGGATAGAGGGAGTAAGAACAAAAAGTAAACAAAGCCAACATCTTTTTGAGTGATGCCGCTTTCTCCATTGTTTACAGCATTTCATTTCAAAATAGAAGGGTTTAATAATGAGATTCAATGAAGGCACACCTCCCATAACGCTAAATTAACAAATGTAGTTATTAATTTCTTGTTTGTAACAATTTTAAACTAAAACTAAATTGCAGTGTAATTATAGTATCTAATTATCACTTTAATAAAATCGTCACAGATACCTCAAACCGCCCGACATGGCAACGCTGCTTTTGCTGCCGCGGGCGCCGCGTCCGTTAACTCAGCGATATTTGTTTTGTGTATGCCCAGCATGTCAAGTTTTCCGATTGTTTACGTATACATTTCTCCCGTTTTTAATTGTTTTTCTGTTAATTTAAAGGCTATTTATTATTATTTAGGATATAGTGACTGATTTTGTATACAATGGGACGCAGAAAGTGTGTGGTATGTGGCTACATTGATATTTCTCAGGACATAACCTATCTCAGGTAAACGTTGTACACACGGGCCTAATGTTTGTTTACTTCGGTAAATTTGCATAAGATGTTGGTTGACTACAAATGTATGTATTTTGAGGCTGTTGCTCCCTCTATCCTTGGTTATTTCTCTGAGGCGGAAACTCAACGCCCGTTTCCCCTCCACCACCGTGTCCGTGACACGTGCGGATCGGGTCACGTGTCCTCGGCACGTGGGCCTGCTGTCTATAAAACCGGACGGGAACGGTCCGTTACATTCCAACCGGGAATTGTCTCTATAAATTGGGGACACAAATATGGGCGCATTGAGGATATTCCACAGAGTAAATAATGAAATAAGGCACGTTGTGTAGGTACTCTTTCTTGGACTGGAATAGGGTACTCGACAATATTTTTAATTGCTCTAAAATTGTACTCTGTTTACAGTAGATGCACCAACATAACACGTAATAAATGAAACAACGGCTTTTAACCCTTATTTTTTATGATAATTAAAACCAGACGGGAACGGTCCGTTATACATTCCAACCGGGAATTGTCTCTATAAATTGAGGCCACAAATATGGGCGCATTGAGGATATTCCACAGAGTAAATAATGAAATAAGGCACGTTGTATAGGTACTCTTTCTTGGACTGGAATAGGGTACTCGACAATATTTTTAATTGCTCTAAAATTGTACTCTGTTTACAGTAGATGCACCAACATAACACGTAATAAATGAAACAACGGCTTTTAACCCTTATTTTTTATGATAATTAAAACCAGACGGGAACGGTCCGTTATACATTCCAACCGGGAATTGTCTCTATAAATTGAGGCCACAAATATGGGCGCATTGAGGATATTCCACAGAGTAAATAATGAAATAAGGCACGTTGTGTAGGTACTCTTTCTTGGACTGGAATAGGGTACTCGACAATATTTTTAATTGCTCTAAAATTGTACTCTGTTTACAGTAGATGCACCAACATAACACGTAATAAATGAAACAACGGCTTTAAACCCTTATTTTTTATGATAATTAAAGACGAAGTTGCACAATTTTGTTCAGGCTGAAATCTACAGTTTCGTCGTTCTATTGTCCAGAACGCCAAACGTGGCAACTCTGTGCCTCTCAGGAGAAACGGAACTGTAACTTTGCCGGTGCCCGTTTGCAATCATTCGTGGAACAAAGTCAAATTGCAGTTGTCTATTCAAGTATCTCCAGCTTGCCTATGAATATCTGTTACTTAATATATTGAAACCTTTGAGCTTTAACTAACGCAATTGCACACACAAATTTTGTCACATAAAGACTTTTTATTACGAATATGTTCCGTATATTGACTCCTCTATATCAAAATGGTGTCTGTTTAAGCTGCACACGCTGGAAACTATATCCTTCATCTCTGCCACGTAACACTTTAGTTAAAATATCTGTATACGGAACATACTATAAATATTCAGGTACCAATAATGGGGGAAATATTCGCGTATTTGGCAACGTTACCCGCCCACCTAGGCATCTAGCCATATTCATATATCCACATGTCATCTAACACGTACGGTTTTCTGATCGGCAGATGACATCCCATGATGCCAACTGTCATTCCGTATCTCGATAAATCAAAATATTAGTAGATAATATCTGTGCCATTTATTATAGTTTGTTATTGATATTTACTATTATATATTGTTTGCGGACCTAGTTATAGATGTGTAAGGTAAAGTATCATGGACATGGACCCTGAAAGGACAATCCGTAATTTGCCGAAATTGGATGCTGTTAGCGTCTGCCGAAATCCATGGGATAAAACTGCAAAGGTTTGTACTTACGTTGTAGTAAGAATACAGTATTATGAGTTATTAATAAAGAGAGAACCTCGGCCTAGGGATCATCTTGAAGGCGCGTTTATGAAGACGCCATAGTACTTAGAAGTACCTACTGAGCCCGAATTCCGGACTTTAGGCCCAACCTAGCCAAAAAAAATTACAGAAAAACGATTGAATAAGTATTTACGAAAAAAACCCTTCTTGACTAAAATCGTCGATGGAGGAAGGAATTAACCAACGCTAAAAGTGGTTTCACGGGGCATCATAAGTCTTGGAGTTTGAGGTTAGAATTTTGAAATTTCAACTTTCCTTGCAACTTTCACTGCCGAATAAGGTTATGTCTCAGAACACTTCAGTGGTATCGCTATGTTGCCAAATTGCCGTTATAAAACACTTGTGACGTCATAAGTGCTTTCCCGCCAAATTTCAAAGAAAATCTAATAACTTGCTAATTACGTAAATATATATTTTTTAAATAATCGTAGGGTCTTAAGCAAGTGTCCAGGAATTGTTTTATTAAGTTTGTAAAATTTCGTCAAGTACCCTATTAATTTAACCTTAATTTAGTTGCATGTTACAACCTAGTTAAATGCTAAAATACATTTTCTATTCATTTATTCTACCGTTTTAAAATAATACTCAAACATGGCATATTTTAAATTATCTGTGAAGAATATGCCATATTTAAATATTATTTTAAAAAGGCAGATGATGTTTGTTTTCCGTTTTCTTTATTAGTTTCGATAGTGTTGAATAAGTTTGCTCAATATTCAGATGTTTCTAAAGCTTTCCTGATTTTTAATTAAAAAAAAAGGAATCAATAATTTTCCTAACTTTAAGGTCCTGTAGAAATGTCAGCCTGCGGTGTAAATTAATAAAACTTAGGATATTGGGGTTTCAGGGGGTGCTATGTAGTCAGATTTTCGATAAAAAATCCTTAATATCATTTTCCAAAAATTCGCATCTAAAAAATCATACCAGTCCATAGAATAGTGCTGCCACCATGAAGATATATACAGTGTGTATAGAAATTGTGGAATATTGCTTATATTTCTTAAAATATTCCTCATATATATATATGAAAAACTTGTTTTAATAAAAGTGTTAGTTGAAATTATTTCCCGTTTAGTGACATCAAGCAATCTTTCGTAGCACAAAAAATGTGGTTGCCATGGTAACCGATTTAATTTTTTTAAATGGCACCATATACTTTTTTTGGTGAAAATTGATACATTGGAACTTTCTGAATACGATACAATACAATTTTAATCGGGTCGCATAAGAAAAAAAATACAAAAAAAAATTTTCTATTATAAAGTTTTCTATTATGCTATTGACAATGTTCATCAAAATAATTTTTAACATCAAGTTAGCCATGCCAAAATCAGAACAATGGCAAACTGTCACTAGCTGTCAGTTGCTTGTAATTGTGTGCATTGTTACAGTAAACGTACTTTTTTTACTAAATTTTCTGTGTACTTAAGTACTTATAGTAAGTTATAATGGCGCTTGAATTAAGTGAAACGGAAAAAAATACAGGTTACCATACTAAGTAGATACACAGAAAATTGAGTAAACAAGTACGTTTAGTGTAACAATGTACACAGTTACACAGCTAGTGACAGTTTCGCATTGTTCTGATTTTGGCATGGCTAACTTAATGGTAATAATTATTTTGATAAACATAATAGAAAACTTAATTTTTTTGTATTTTTTTCTTATGCTACCCTATTAAAATTGTATTGTATCGTATTTATAAAGTTCCAATGTATCAATTTTCATCAAAAAAAGTACCTATATGGTGCCAATTAAAAAATTAAATCGGTTAGCATGGCAACCACATTTTTTTGTGCTACGAAAGATTGCTTGATATCACTAAACGGGAAATAATTTGCCCTAACACTTTTATTAAAACATGTTTTTGATATGAGGAATATTTTAAGAAATATAAGCAATATTCCACAATTTCTATCCACACTGTATGTATATGTCCCACGAGTGTAGGACACTTCCTACAAACAAAACCATGAACAACATCGTGCAACGCATCACAATTTTACACGGGTATTTATATTATTTAATTTATTGCAACCTTTGAGTTTTAACTAATGCAACTGCATACAAAAATGTCACATAAATACTTTTTTTATTACTCCTCTATAGCAAAATAGTGTCTGTTTATGCTGCACACGCTGGAAACTATATCCTTCATCTTTGTCACGTGACACTTGGGTTAAAATATCTGTAGGTATACGGAACATATTATACGATAAATATTCAGACTCCAATAATGCGGAATCATTAGCGTATGTGGCAACGCCACCCGCCCACACGACGTCCCGCCATGCTGTCATTACGTATGCCGTTCAATCAAAACATTAGTAGATACTGTGCGATTTATTATAGTGTTATTCTTATTTATTATTATATTGTTTGTGTAGTTATCGCGTTGTTAGTTACGCAACTAACACTACACTACGCAGTTAACGCAGTGTAGGTAAATTATCGTGGACAAGAATTACGTGAAAGGGCAATACGATACTTTGCCGAAATTGGATACTTTCATGGATCTAATAATAAAATATCCGATGTCCACGTCTACCGAAATGAGTGGGATAAAACTGCAAAGGTTTGTTTGTATGTTGTAGTAATAGTATAGTATTATGAGTTATTAATAAACGCAGAACTTGGGGCTAGGGATTATCTTGAAGGCGCTTTTATGAAGGCGTCATAGTGCTTAGAAGTACTGAGCCCGAATTGCAAAAAAAAATTGCAGAGAAACGCGACTGAACATTTACAAAAAACAAAAAACACAAAACACTTCTTGACTAAATGTCCTTTCACGGGGCATCCTAAGTCTGGGAGTTTGAAGTTAGAAATTTGAAATTTCAAATTTCCTTGCAACTTTCACCGCAGAATAAGGTTATGTCTCAGAACACTTCAGTGGTATCGCCATGTTGCGAAATTGTCTATTAAAAACACTTGTGACGTCATAAGTGCTTTCTCGACAAATTTCAAATAAAATTGACCCAGGAATCTTGCCTTGAAATTTTGTGACACAATAATAAAGATCTTACGTTCTAAATAAAACTTTCTAAAAACTTTCTCGATGTCTTGGCTTTATTTTATATGAAAATATCCACAATTAAAATAGTTTCTCGCATAGGGAAAATATTGATGCATTAATCAAAAATATATAAGCAATTTTCGACTAAGGCAATGTAGTAGTAGTAGTATATTACGTGTTTAACATTATACAGTGTGTCCGAAATTGGTGATGCATGTATTGCGATCTCGGAAACTGTTAGAGATAGAGAAACGGTTAAATGGGGAAAGTTTTAGATAATTCTGTTTATAATTGAATGCCGTTTAGGTTGCCAATTTATCTGTTTTGGTTTTGAAGATATTTTGAAAAAACTAAAATGATGCATTTTCGAAAATTCCCTGTATTTCTTTATTTATGAAAATTTTTAAATTCTGTAAAAACTTTCTTAGGGCAACTTTTTCCGGCTAAAACACCTGTGTAGTCAGATTTTATTTGCAACGTATCGGTTTTTTGGAACCATCATCAACTTTGTTCTTTCATATGGGCGCCATATTGGATTTTTACGGTTTTGAAAAGCCTCTTTTTTTAGCTTTCTAATGATGTATCACATCTAGTAAAAAAAGTTCGTTTATGGGTAAAAAAAACAAAATTACGATTTTATGAAACAGAATTGTCTAAAACTTTCCCCATTTAACCGTTGCTCTCTCTCTAGCAGTTTCCGAGATCGCAATACATGCATCACCAATTTAGGACACACTGTATATAATGCTTACACCTGTCAGATAAAACTTAATCTTAAAACCTTACATACATTATTCTATCTACACGATAAACATCAATTAACATAAGACCTTACTCACAAAACTGATAAAATACATTTTCTCTCAGAAAAGTTATTATTGCACTTTTAAACTCTAGTCGTCTCCATTCTTTGGGAAGCACATTATAAAATTTTGCTGATAAATATCTATAAGAGTTTATACACTTAGACAATCTAAAATAAGGAAGCATGATACCTTCCTCGTTCTAAAAACTGGATTTACGTTATTGGATAAATTTTCCTTTGCATAACACAAACATTCGAATATGAACTAATTTGTAAGTGTCATGACTCTCAATTCCTTAAATATCGGTCTGCACAAATCCTGATACTTTTTGAAGGTGATAACCCTTAGAACCCTTTTCTGCAATAAAAGTATTCTCTTAATTGTAGAGGAGTTACCGCACAACAACACTGCATATGACATCACACTATGAAAGAGGGCATAATAAGCATTCAGTAGGTAGTCGGTGGTTAGATGTTCTCTGAGGTTACGCAACATGAATATGACAGTCGATAGTTTCCCACTAAGCAGACTCAAGTGTGGGTCCAAACTCAGTTTACAATCGATAGTCAGACCCAGGCATTTGACTGGACCATAATTCAAAGATAATCGGGGGTTAAGCGATAGAACCAATGTCTGAGTCTTCTTAGCGTTAAGAACCAATCGATTGACAGGGAATTAATTTTGAACAACTTTCTGCGTTACTTCCAACACCATCCCAACTTCATGCAAAGCATCAAAAGCTGACAGTACTGTGGTGCCATCAGCGTACAGATCACACTCGGACAATGTCTTGATAGAAAAGTCATTTATATAATATTAAAAATAAGATGGGACCAAATATGGAGCCCTGCGAAACTCCAAATCGTAGAGTTTAAGAGGCCGACCTCGACCCATCAGCCCAGACAAACAACTGTTCACGGTTTCTGATATATTGCTCGATCAGAGACAATGTCGGTCCTCTTATTCCACAGCATTCTAACGATCAATAGCAGGTCATGAGATACACAATCAAACGCTTTTGACAGGTCATATAAAGCCGCAGTTGGGATTCTGATGCCAGATACCAATTCATTGGTTACATATGTAATAAATTTGAGAAGGGCTTTCAATGTTGATTTTGTTTTTTGATAAACAAACTGACTCGGTCCTCTTATAATATCCTCTTATAATATCGTAAACAGGCATATCATATTATGCAGAAATGACCACTATAGTGTAGGGTGCGACCTGGTTCTACGCAAAAAAGTTGTTCAATAACGGAGCTAGTTTTCACAACGCCACCTAAATAGACAAGGCCAGATAACTCGCGCGGGTGAGTCATCGTATCCGGCCGAGGTTTACTTGACGTTTACCTGCGTCGCTTTGTATTTTCGGCGATATTTTCGTGTATTTGTGTATTTTGGTGCGTTTTCACGCTATTTTGCAATTAATTGAACGCCAGGCTCTTTTACTAGAGCACTAGGACCACAACATTACGGGTTAGAAGGGCTAAAATTAATATTTTAGTTTTGAATGTAGGTATGTGAAACAGTGAAACATGTTTTTAGGCGTACCTTAGGATTAGGTACGCACTTTGTGGAATCGACCAGGCAAACTTAATTGGCTAAGTTGCGAAGCACCCTCGCTTGGTCAAAGTAGTGTTTTTAATAAAGAATGTTTTAGTGGCATGTCAGGCAAAGGATATCAATTGAAAAAAATGCACTCCAGCCGGGACTCCTACTGTGGCCGTAGGCACTAACCAACTAAGCTACCGGAGATACGGATTCCATCGGCTAGATGTTATTTATTCCAATTGATATATAGTTAGTAGCGGTGAGATGTAGGAGACTTCGGCGTCTTCTACAGCTATTAGAAGGGGTTAGAGGGTGTAGGATTACCATTCATGATTGTTGGTTATGTGAACTTCCTATTTGTTCATCAACCCACAAATTCGACATATAGCGACTTAATGTAAGTATCGAACGTGGAAATTCTAACCCACAATGTTAAGCCAGAAAATGAAACTACATCTCACCGCTACTAACTATATATCAATTGGAATAAATAACATCTAGCCGATGGAACCCGTATCTCCGGTAGCTTAGTTAGTTAATGTGCCTACGGCCACAGTAGGAGTCCCGGGTTCGAGTCCCGGCTGGAGTGAATTTTTTTCAATTGATATCCTTTGTCTGACATGCCACTAAAACATTCTTTATTATTTATAATTACAGGTACTAAAAATCTTTCTGTAATGTTTTTATTTGATAGTTCTTATTTGAAGGTGAATGGATTATATGTTTTTAGATGTACGGTACACTATCAGCAGATTGACTCACTTATTTGGCCTGGCTCAGAACAAGTAGGAGAGAAGATCCTGAAGTAAAAAATTCAAAAATGAATCGATATTTTGAAAAACAAATGTAACCTTGAGGAACAACCCATATAATTATACAGGGTGATTTAAAACTATGCGGCACCCTTTCAGGGGCGTAATTTACTCGTTAAAATAAGACGAAAAGTTCATATTAACATGGGTCCAAAAACTCTTCGTTTCGAAGATACAGGGTGATTAAACTTTGAAAAAAATATCGATTTTTCTTTATACCTTCCAAACCAATAAGAATATTTAAATCAAATTTGGTAAACAGTAATACCATCATATTAGGGTGACATAAGAAATGCTAATATCAGGTCGCGAAAGTATCCAGTGGCGGAGGTAAGGGTAATCGGTACCATAAATTAAACAAAAAAAAAATAGAATGGCCCTGTACAATACAACAATTTATTATGTTATTGAATAAACAATACAATTTGGAACAAAAAATGCCTCTTTCATTTTTTTCATATCTCTCTCTCTTTCGCGGAAAGTTGGAGTTTTCTGATTTGTCGTCTTTTTTCGACTCTAACGCTTTTTCGGGTTGAGGTATGTAACTATTATTTGAAGTAAACGAAATAATTTTCAAATGGAATGGCAGTAGGAGTATGTAATTTTCGTTACAAGTAAGGCGCTAAGGCATAAAAAAATAATTGATTGTTAATAGATATTTTTTTGAAAGATTAATCACCCTGTATTTTCGTAACGAAGAGTTTTTGGACCTATGTTAATATGAACTTTTCGTCTTATTTTAACGAGTAAAGTACGCCTCTGAAAGGATGCCGCATAGCTTTGAATCACCCTGTATAATTACTCCAAAACAAAAAATAGTACTTCATTTTACTTTTTTTGCTTCAGGATCTTCTCTCCTATACCTACCTATCCTAAAAGGATATAATTAATCCACTTACTTACAAATAATAGGAACTATCAAAAATAAAAACATAACTTTGACCAAGCGAGGGTGCTTCCGCAACTTAGCCGATTAAAGTTTGCCTGATCCGAAGGTACTTCTTTCATCAATATCCTCATCCTCAGTGGGAAAATGTTGTTCGCACGCCTAAAAACATGTTTCACATAGCTACTTTCAAGACTAAATTAATTTTAGCATTTCTAACATGTAATGTTGTGGTCCTAGTGATCTAGTAAAAAAGCCTGGCGTTCAATTAATTGCAAAACAGCTTTAAAACACACCAAAATACACAAATACACGAAAATGTGGCCTTGATTTTTTATGGAAATTTCTATTCACAACTGCTATAGGTCTGCGATAAGGGCAAAAAATGCCTCTTTCATTTTTCTCCACACCTAGAAGTGTCAATTTTTCGCCGTTTACCTCACGTTTCAGAGGTCAAAGCCCTACTGTTTGGAATGCCGTCGGCGTTAATTAACATATTCACCGCGGCAGTTCGTGGCACCACGTATTTTCACAGATTCGCAATTTGTGGCGCCACGGGTGGCAGGGGGGCGGAGTCCCGTGTCAGGCCCGATTAATTCAGCCATTGAATCCGCATTTCCGGATCGCATACATCGAGGGGAACATATTAGTTTGCTGGGTTGTCCTTTTTTTTCACCGTGACATTAAAATACATAAAACAAATTTTCGGGTAAATATAAAAAATTAAAATGGTAGGCAGGTCTTCGATTTTCTTTATTTAAATGCCTTTAAATGTAGGAAAAACATGCAAGATCAAGTCCCCCTTAAAAAATATTCAGCAGATTTTGGGCAAAGCCGCGCATTTTTTCATTAATAACATTAATAACATTTGAAAGAAGTAGGTATAAAATGTTATTTTTCGAATGTTGTCAACAGGTGCGTTGGTGCACATTTTGACAATTTCAACGCAAAGAGTTGATCTTATCGTTATGAAACGAGAATATATACCATTTTGTTACAGAATGAATAGAAAAAAAAAGAAAAAAGTTGCGAGTAAAAGCACGATTCAAAAACAGCGCAAGTGAGATATGTATAAATTGACACCTTTAGCATATTCTTTGTCCCCAAAAATACAGCAGTGCCAAATTTCAGTTCAGCAGCTGGATTATTTTGGGAGATGTAGCCATAATTCTATTTCAAGAAAATGAACTTTAAACAAACAACATTTTTCTATCAAGGCATATTGGCCTCAATCGTTATATTTTGGCCCGAAATATGTCTAACTGCTATACGGACAATTTATTATTAACGGGTCACCCTCATGCATCCATTTAATTTTTTAATTGGGGTTTTGGTCGCCAAACTGGTTAAAAGACAACTTTTTCGAGTTTCCTGGAAAATTCATAAATTCTTAACAGCAAAAGAACGACCAACGTAAGTATAAGTTCCTTTTATTGGTTGTTTTGCCTTAATTGATTACCAAAAATCATTGTTGGGCCTATTTGCACCGTTGTAACCTCAAACTGATAACATTTATGTACACATTTTTGTTTATTTGCTTTACCAAGCTATGAAAGCTTATCTATCAGCTACTTTTGTTTATCAAGCTAGAAAAGCTTTTCTTTCTTTGTTAATCAGTTTTGTTTATCAGTTTAATATAAATATAGGTTTAATGTACATTAAAGTTATTTCGTGATGATGTTAGGAGATTTTGTTGGCTAATGTTTGCCTGCATTTATTTTTTTGCTTTTGAAGTTTTTTTGCTAACTGTAAAATTTGCCTTTATCTTACCTTATTACCTAATCGTTATTATTTCCATTTTTGTAATTTTGGTTATTTCGTAAATATTTAAATTTATAAACAAATTAAGTATTATTTGTTGAAATTTAAAGGTTATATTAGATATTTAATGAGTTGAAATAGACTTAAAAATACCCACTATTTTTATTAAGATTTGAAGGTAAATACTATTTATAAATTTACTTGGTAATTTTTCACTTGTTTTTTTATACATCTCAAGTATGTAAATATACCTAGTTGGATTTAAAAAATCTTTTTTTATTTTGGTGAGAATCTCAGTTCTGAAAATAATTTTCATTTTTGTATAATTTTCAATTTTTATCTAATTACAAATTAGCATACATAGTAGTACCCAAGCGTTATTTAAAATGTATAATTTTTTTCTTCTGTGCAGATGGCAACCACAGCCTTTTGGATAAAAAATACCCTTTAATTACCTGAATCAAACCTTTTATGCTACTCCAACAAACCCTGAGAAGTCTGGCCGAGGCCTACGATAAAGACAGGCCATGGCGCACATGACCATCTTAGTCCGACGTTACATGTGATTTGTCACATAACTGAAAGCGGCAGCTTGGGTTTTGAGAAGCTTTAAATGTTTAAAGTGTTTTTAAACGTCTTAGTCTATATTTTAGAAACAAGTTTGTGTCTAGTGCGCGTGTGTCCTGGCGGAGGGGAATCGCCCAGGTGTTCTTATGGCCTATGGGTGGGAGCCGTGCCGTCCAGACGTATTGCCGCTCGCGCCGACGCGTGAGCGCTGTAAGGGGAATTCTCCCCCCGGAATGGACTCAATGGACAGTGGAGCCTGAGAAACAGACGGGTGAACTGCTTACGGGAGATACGCGAGTTCAGACGGGACGGGTGGCTAGAAGCCGTTCCCGTTGACTACGTTCGGGTTTGTGTATTTTGTATTCACCATTCACCTTGTGCGAAATAAATCAGTTTTGTAACGTACTCGAGGATTTTCGTTGTCGACCCACGCCCTGATACGGTTCCTGTTCGGCCTTTCACGCTGCCGATCAACTGGGACTTCGTCAATATTTACAGTGTACTGAGGTGAGTTTTCATTTTTATTTCGTAAAAAATAACCTAAATACCAAATATTGGGTATGTTTATATTATATTTATACATATTACAAAAGCCAGGAAGAAAATGTCACCATAACAACATTTGATTTGCCTCGGAATGAAAATTTGCGCCAAAAATTGATTCGTCAAATTCCAACTGAGATTTAATTTCTAAAAAACCCTTAAGTATGGGTGGCTAACACATTTTCAAGAAAGTGAAACAATTAAGGTGGACAAATGTGTTGTGGGAGAATATCACCTAAGCTAAAGGAGGGTGCTGTGCAAACAATTTTTGAGAATGTGTCAAAATATTTGAGTGCAGTGCCGTTTAACTGTCAGCCCAAAACAGCTGAGGCAGGTTGAAAATTTTGAAAAAACAATTAGAGAAAGCCTGGATGCACAAAACCAAAAATGTAATAGATGAAAGAAAACTCGCCAAATTGTTACGAAATTTGTTTTTTCTACTTATCTCCAAAAATGCCTTTTATTATGTAGGACTAAGTTGGTCACGTGACTACGCGATTATGCGTTAGCACCATGGCCTGTCTTTATCGTTGGCACAGACCTATATAGCTTCGCTATAGGTCTGAGTCGTTGGCCTCGAGTCCGGCTAGATAACGTCACAAATCAAGACTTGTACATATTTTTTTTTATTAATAACTACGTTATATTATATTCTCTTAGGTAATTGATAAAAAAACCAAACCCTTTTTATTATTGCTACAAACTTGATATACAGTGTGTCCCGTTTTTCATGTTAACACCCCTGAAAATCTAAGTAGGCTGAAGGAATTGAACGGGGCAATTTTCTTATAGATATGTCCCTGAAAGGTCATCATTTGCGAAGTATTGGTTTGGCATTGCCGCGAAAGCCTGGCCTACTGAGATTTTTTAAAGAGGTGCGTTTTTCGAAAAACCATATTAGGCATTTTTTTATTTAAAATCTGACACCACAGCGTTAATCAGGACACACCGAAACCACCTTATACCAAATTTGAACAAAAAATATGCAGGGAGTTCCATTCTGCAGGGTGTCAAAGTTGAGCAAAATAGGAATTTTAAAGGCATCTGCCAAGTCAAGTGTGCCATGGAATCCCCTCAAAACAGTTGAATGTTCAACAGGACCACTCAAGGTATTGGTGTGCAAAGGTCCAATACAAAATATACAGAGTGTTCTTATCTGTGTCATCTCAAATTACCGAATTTTTTGAACTTGTATACGGGTAAAAAATAGAGTGTATTAAATCCGCTCCACATACTATAAACGAACTAAATCTAAAAAATACAGAAGCCTGCCAGTCAGTAAGTCCATATCAGTTAATGTGGCTGATGTGCCACAACAGGAAACGCACAGAAAATGTATCATCTTAAACACTGACTTTGTTGAGAAAGGTCCAATAATTTAAATTGTTTTTATTTGTTGGTTGGCATTTTGCAACGAAATGAATTACTTTTGTGTTTATTAATATTTTTCCAATGATTCCAGAACACTCCTGACCAGTATAAAGTTTAATAAAAATTCAGAATTTTGAGATGGCTCCGAAAAAAATACCCTATATATTTTTGTAGTAAATCTTTTCACACCAACATTTTTAGTGGTCCTGTTGACCATTCAACTGTTTTGAAGAGATTCCATGGCACACTTGACTCGCCAGATGTCTTTAAAATTTCTATTTTGCTCAACTTTGACACCCTACAGAATGGAACTCCCTGTATATTTTTTGTTCAAATTTGGTATACGGGGGTTTCGGTGTATCCTGATTAACGCTGTTGTGTCAGATTTTAAATAAAAAAATGCCTAATATGGTTTTTCGAAAAACGCACCCCTTTAAAAAATCGCAGTAGGCCCGGCTTTCGCGGCAATGCCAAACCAATACTTCGCAAATGATGACCTTTCAGGGACATATCTATAAGAAAATTGCCCCGTTCAATTCCTTCAGCCTACTTACATTTTCAGGGGTGTTAACATGAAAAACGGGACACACTGTAAATTGGCCTGAATGAAAAAAAAAAACAAATTTATTAAGGGTAGTCTCGTTTTCCAAAACCCCCACGCATAATACGTATACACATCCTAACAAGGATGATCGCATTACAACCGGACATCATTAAGTAATGATAGATGGCGGTCGGGCTGGGCCGCAGGGGCGGGCCCAAACGGGGCTGATTAGCCGGCGGGGGCGCCGCGGAGTCACGGCGGCGCCGCGACGCTTGATTTTCAATTCACTGTCGCCAAATTGGGACGAGGACATAAGGGGGTCGTTTTCTCCTCTAATTATAGGAGCTCGGCGGGGAAAACGTGCTCTTGATGCGGAGAGTATTCGGAGGGATGAAATTGTGCTGTTTGCTCGTTGAATTATACACACAGTGTATTATTTACAGTGGTCGATTAATGTTTTTTTGCGTGCAATCCTATTCAACCTCAATGAGGAACCTGTAACAACATTATCTTTAAGTATGGGCAGTTTGAGCAAAGACAATTATTCTGTAATATAGAAATCGCCCATGGCTTCGTTTCACAGTAGTAGTGGTCCATTAGCATAGCGATATGGAAAGTGCAGAAACTGCGGGCGCGGTCGGTTCATGGATGGGTGACCGCCTGTTTGAATTTCATATTTTTTGAAGGATCCGTGTATTTTCTTTATTTATGGAATTGAAGGATTAGTTTCATTAATTAAAACATTAAAAAAATAATTTTACTTCAAAAATCCCACTAAAAGTTGAAATTTAAAAAATTGCAAAGAAATATAAAAACAACACAAATTCATTTCGAGATCAATGAAAAAATACGCAGCTTCGCGCAAAATCTGTCGGATACCTTTAAATTTAATTTCGCATATTGTTAATTTTCGTGGAACTTTTAGGAACATTTCTAAAAATCTAAGTTTATACGTCAGAGATACATAGCTACGCAGCTTTCTGCATAAATTAAAACTTCTTGTTTCCCGATTTAAAAAAATATACAATGTACCCCAGAAAGTTGGAAACATAGAGAAAACTTTTTTATTTTTTATTTGTTAGATCACTTTCTTGATAAAAGTTTATGCTTGTCATTTCTTAATTTCCTAAGGAGTAAACTACCTTAATTTTTAAAGATACGCAAAAAGTTATAAGGAATAGTTCTTTCAACCGTTTTAACCGTTTTTTAAATAAGTTTTCAAATATTTCTACATTATCATTAAAAAACAAATAATTTGTTGAAGGGTGCCCAAGCACTTAACCAAATTTTATGTTTGACAAAACCAATACAATTGATCGATTTATTTCAAAGTTTATTTTCTTCTTTTCAGGGCATTTAAATAAAAGCTGGTTTTTAAAAATCTTGTTTACTATTAATTAATTAATTATTTTTTTAGTTCAAGGAAATTAACCCGCCATCTTGGAGCTGTGGCCATATTGAATTTAGTGTGATGTCACTAACTTTATCGTTTTCCACTCTTCAAGCTCTTTTATTTGATATCCATATTAAAGGGGTTGTAAAGAAAATAGGTACCTAATTCGCACATCTTGGAGTGGCGGCCATTTTGAAAGTATTACAATACTGAGTATTTCGCATTATATTTCCACCAGAAGTAAAGGTGTATGCAAAATTTCAGCTCAATCGGATGTCAGGAAGTGGTTCTAATTCAGCCTGCAAGATTTGACCCAAACAAACTAACATACCGTGGTGGCGTCGCTCGTACCGGCGCTGACCTGCATGTTTTTCTGCCTTCGATCGACCTTGGTTCGAGGCAGGCGCATGCATATGTCTTTAAAGAAAAACACCGCTATGGCCAAGAGCGCTGGACAAATGTGGGTTCACGGTATTGCTCCTAAATAGGCTTTATCCGTGTGATTTACTAATTGTCCTACATTCACTGGGATTACTACGGTTTTCTAGGGTTTTCCGTAATACTTGAGCGAATGCTATCCTAGCCGCAAATGGCAACGAAGACAAAATAATAGTAATTTCCCCCCTCCCCCGTACAAGCATGTGGTTGCTTCTGGGGTACTCCTAGTTTGGACTATTGTGAGGGTGAGAATTATTATTATTATTATACATTGCAAGTTAAATAAAAACTTTTAACAAAGCGTTAGCGGACATAATATATGTTTATTTAAAAAATGTTTTTAAATCACGTTTCCTATCATCTGTCAAGCATTGTCGGTGTAATTTGTGGACACCCTGTATAGCAATTACTGCAGGGTCTTTCTGATTTAGGTACCAACTATTTGGTAAATCTACTATGTTTTTCAAGTTTGATTTATTTGTTTGTTTGTATAATCGAAGAAACAAAGGCAGTTTTTGATTCAAAATTTTGTGTGAACAAAAAATAGCTCTTGGCATTTTTTCATAACTGCCACCATTTTACCGCAAATTACGATTTTTATAATTGGTGTTTCTGCCATAAATCCTATCGTTGTTTTTTTTGGTTATCTCTTATAATATCACTGTTTTAAAGAATTATTTAGAAATGCCTCTGAATTTCACAAATGCTGAATATTAATTTCATTTACGGTTCTTGCGATGGGAATTCCAAAGCAGCTGTAAGGGAATACCAAAGATTCCCCGGAAGGAGGTTACCATCCAAGAAGGTTTTTGTACAAACCCACAGGGATTTGCTGAATATGGATTGAGGAAGCGGATGAACGGGAGGCGCTTGGACCTAATCAACAAGCATAGACCTCGGAGCGCCACCAACTTGACTATATATATTACTCCTGTTAGTAGCACAGTATTTTCCTGTAAATTTATTTTGCTACTTAATTTAAATTGTTCAGAATTACAAGCGCGACCTGGAATCTCATATTAGTCCGACCTTGGTAATCGACCGCAAGGCGGTCATGTGACTTTGTTTATGTCTACTGCCGCTGTATCTTGGACAGACTATAGTTTATACGAGAACGTGCGGTTATTTTTTGCAGATCTATCACCTGTTACAGTTGGGTGCCTGTCAGGGCCGCGCCGATGCTTAGTGGCGCCTGTGTGCAATTTTTTTTTATGGCGCCCATGAAATGCACACAAATAACCTAGAATGCACCCAATATGGCTATGGCGGCTGAGGAGCTCAGAGCTCTCTGTCGGATGGCTAAAATTTTGCGCCTACTCGAAAAGCATCTTAAACGTATCGAAAAACGCCTAGGCGCTTCGAACAGCATCTAAGGATCTAAGTGACTCGAAAAGCGTCTAATCGACTCGAAAAACGTCTAATCTACTCGAAAAGCGTCTCGAAGCGTCTCGAGACGTTTCCTACGAGAGTTCTGAAACGGAAGTGAATTCATAAAGATCGCCAGTAAGTTGACGGTCAATAATCTCCCATCTCACGGCCATATTGATGAATTCACGTCTGCTCCAGAACGCTCGTAGGAAGCGTCTCGCGTCTCGAGACTCTTCGAAACGCTTCTCGAGTGACTTAGATGTTTTTCGAGTCGCTTAGACTTTTTCGAGCCCTTTTCGAGTAGTTTAGACGCTTTTCGAATCGCCTAGACGTTTTTGCGTCGTTTTTCGATATTTTTAGACG
Source organism: Pseudeuparius sepicola (assembly GCA_963920635.1). Classification (NCBI taxonomy): domain Eukaryota; kingdom Metazoa; phylum Arthropoda; class Insecta; order Coleoptera; family Anthribidae; genus Pseudeuparius; species Pseudeuparius sepicola. The sequence goes on along the minus strand of OY987298.1, from coordinate 11,316,715 downwards.
CTTTTCGAGTGTTTGTCGAGACGTCTAGACACTTTTCGACTCGCTTAGATGTTTTAAAGTCGTTCTTTGAGACGTTTAGACCCTTTTCGATGTTTCGATAATGACCTGGCGGAAGCGGTTTGTGTGAACTTAGTCACGCTTTTGCCAGCCACGATTTTTGACGTAGCGATTGTTGAAGAGGAATTTTATTTCTCGGGTTTCGTGAAACGCGGGTACAGCAAACGGTTTTGAGTTTAGAGCGCTTACGGCTCAAGACTATAACTCTGAGAAGTAATTTGCCAATGAAATGAGAATTTTTCAAGTTTTCCAGTTCCGTTTCACAAGACCAATACTGCAGCTAAATAGAGAGGGCATACATGGGGGTAAATTTGGGAGTAAACAGTTTTCTTTACCCGTTTTAGGGGTTGAAAAAATAATAAAATTTGTCAAACCGAGCGGTAATTTGCCAATACAATGAGAATTTTCCAAGTTTTCTAGTTCCGTTTCACAAGACCATATACTGCAGCTGCCATAATTTGGGGTGAGAAAACAATTTTCTTTGTCTGCCCGTGTTAAAGGTTGAAAAAATTTGCAAATCAACCGGTAATTTGCCAATACAATGACAATTTTCCAAGTTACAAAATTTAAATTTTTTTCAACCCTTGAAACGGGCAGGATTGTTTCTATAGAATTTCCTGTTTAAATGCAGATTATAATAAGGCTTGCTGACCGCATTTACTCTATAGGATCTCTATAATTCATTTCATATCTCTTAACATGCTTTAAATAAGTTTGCAATTTGCAATTTATTAAATAGAGATTACTAAATTTGTAAACTATTATAGGAGATCTTGAAAATTATGGTTTTTAAGGGGATTCTTGTTTTCAACGTTTGAGGTCAAAAACCTAGGTTATGTCCAATTACTTTGGGTCGCCATTCGACGCCTTTTGGCGCCCGTCGTACCTGGCGCCTGTGTGCGCCGCACACATTGCACACGTCGACGGCGCGGCCCTGGTGCCTGTGTATTCGAATTCGGCAAGAAACACCTCTGATCTCGTCTCGCCGGGATCAAGACGCGGCGCGGTCCCTCAGGCACGCACAAAGCCGGGCCCGGTAATCCGCATCCTCCGCACAAATGCGCCCGTCCCGCATTGTCGGCGGCCCCCGATTTAAATATTCCGGCGCGGGGCGGCCCATTGTCCGAGCGCCCAGCCGCCGTAATCTGTCATTTCTCGTCGGCCGGACGACGTGGAGATCCGCCAACCCCCCCGGGGTCGCTCGCTATACGGATATGGGTGGGTAGCGGCAGCACCGCGGCAGGTTTATAAACGCCTATACCACGGGCGTAGCCAGGATTTAGTTTTGGGGGGGGGGGGTTTAGTTTGAGAAGTAAATAAAACAACAAAAATATACTTACATGAAATTTAATATCTATATATTCATCCGAAAAACTACGACATATTTATAAAGTTCTTAACTTTAAATGAAATGGATAAATTAATTTCGTTCCTCTGCGCTAAATCTAAAACCATTAAAGAAGAAATCTTCGGCTTTTTCTTTTAAATATATCCACTACTTCATCTGCATGAATTTCTGTTCCATAGTGAATGTTCATTAGAGCCAAACCATTAAGTCTGTTTTCACTTGTAGTGTTTCGTAAATAGTTTTTCAGTCTCCTTAGGCTCGAGAAAGACCTTTCTGGGGTAGCAGTGGATACAGGAATGGTAGCCAAGATTTGTAGTAATGTGTAAATATTAGGATAAAGGTTTTTATCGCACATATCTAGGCATTCCAAACTAGATTTCGGGGTAGGCAGTCTTCTTATCAGCATGCAAGGTAGCTGAAGCTTTGATAGCTAAATCCAAATTTGTTTCTTTATTAGAAACTCCTTGACCTTGACTACACCACTTTTTCCAGTAGTCCATACCTTTAGGTTTATCATCCTTCCTTTTTTCCCCTCCATTTTTCGACAGTAATAATGATTCACGTATCTATCCTTAACAAGGTCATCGAATAACAGTGCACTAAAATTACTCACTTACACGGTACACTTAATTCTCTTCACTATTCGTTCACCACTTTTCACTTTTATTCGCTTCGAGTTCGCATGAAACAATACTGCCGTAAGCGCGGTCACGCGCCGCGGCGCCGCTTATATAGCAGCCCAGTAGCCGTCCAGAAACTTCCACGAACTTCCACAAAGTTCCGCTCATTTCGACCGAGGGGCGTGGCGAATAATCGAGAAACAACGCAAAGTGTCCCTACAATACAAAATAGTTCGGCTGCAACTGCGTCTGCCTCTCGTCAAAAGATGGCGCTAGGCGCTACTATTACTACATAATATATTCAAACGTAATAATAATTTAACTCTTCACTCCTCGTATTTTTTCGGTATAATATTAGGTAATATTTTGCTTATTTCGGGGGGGGGGGGGGGGGTTGAACCCCCGAAACCCCCCCCTTGGCTACGCCCGTGGAATATGCATTTTTAACTAGAACTACCGTTTTATCCATAAAGAATACATTTTAACGTAAAGTTCTGATGGCTTTGGCGTTACCCTGTCAAGAGCCGTCGCACTACGCGGGCGCCCTTAGGGGGGGGGCCGGCCCGCCCTCCAACCCCCGCGATTCCGTATGCGCGGCCCGGGAAATATAAGATTATTTCAAAGGGAAATTTTTAATACTGTTTCGGCCGTGTTTCTTTTTGATGCGCGCCCCTCGGAGAGGGAACGACGCGGGGGGGGGGGGGGGTTAGAGAAAATCCGAGACGACAGGCTTTCTGAGCGTGAACCGTGGAATGCGAAGGCGCGAAGAAAGACGTGGTGTTTGCTTGAAAAAAGGGAGTAGATATCATTGTTGTGGTATTGGGCAACTATACAGGGTGTAACTAAACTGAACTTGGCGTGTCACATGAGCGGATCAGTTGTCAAATTTAAGGTTAATATGAAGCTTGTGAGGCCCCCAGTTGCGGAGATACAGCGTGTTATTAAAATTAATTAGTTCAGAAAAATATGAATACCCTGTATAATCGCATTTTTTACATTTCTTTTGAATGGTAAATTCAATGGTGAACAAAGAGTATCTCTTAGTATTTTTTCATATTCTCAGCCGTTTTTTAATTATTTTCAAAGAACGGCAATGCTGCAATAAAAGTCATTTTAAGAATAAATCTAACAATCTGTAGATGTCACTTAAACTTGGCGTTATTTGAACCATTTGGCTGCCAACTTTGCAGCTTAGTATCAATATTTTGAAAAATTATATTTTCATTCGAAGAATTGACTGATATGCACTTTTGCTATGGACTTGCGAATAGCAATAATATACATGCGGAAACGCATAGTTGCGTGTATTGAAAGAGACGGCGATCATTTCGAACATTTAATAATTTAATTTTCTAATAGCAATACGTTTCTTTTATTATTGTTTTTGCTTTTGTATTTTGTTAAATAAAGTTTAATTGACATCCACAGATTGCTAGATTAATTCTTAAAGTGACTATTGTTCATTGCAGCGTTGCCGTTCTTTAAAAATAATTAAGAAACGGCTGCGAATATGAAAAAATACTAAGAGATACTTTTTGTTAACCATTATATTCACCACTCAAAACAAATTAAAAAAATGCGATTTTACAGGGTATTCATATTTTTCTGAACTAATTCATTTTACTAACACCCTGTATCTCCGCAACTGGGAGCCTCAGAAGCTTCATGTCAACCTTAAGTTCGACGGCTCATCTGCTCATGTGACACGCCAAGTTTGAAGAAAATATCTCGTATACTTCTAGAAGTACTAAGAAATATGTGTATTTTTCTCCAAACTTCTACGCTCTGTATAAAGAACTATGGCCCGTAGGAGAAAAAAATATATGAAGAAGTGCCCTTATTTTGACTCCAAGAATACGTGGTTTCATTTTTGACCATCAGTTTAGTTACACCCTGTATATTTATTTGTTTTAATGAGGTCTGACATAATAGCGTTCATCAGGACCCCTTCGAAACTATCATGTACCAAATTCGAACAAGAAATATACAGGATGTTTTATTTTGCCGGGTGCCAAAGTTGACCAAAACAAAGGAATTTTAAAGGCATCTGCTGCATTTTTGAATCTCGTTTTTTGATTTATAGCGGCAAAAGTGTTACAAAAAAGAGCTTAATAAAATGAAAATCCTACCATATTTCTGATTATACAGAAAAAATGTAGAGGAAACATTGTAGATAATTTTGGGCTTAATAAGATAATCTAATCCAATTTTTTTATGTTGTTTGTGATTTTTGAGATATGACAAAAACTTGTGTTTTTTAAATGTAAATCATATTTGGCTGTGGCCTTATCAAATCGGCCATTTTTTTGAGCTTTCCAAAGATATGATACTCGGCATAGTCATTATAAAAAATAAAAAGGCTATGGCTAATTTTCTGATTTTTTTAAATTTTCACATAGTCAGCCATGGAATATTTTCATAATTACGTTCTATTTTATAATAAGACATACTTAAAACTTTTTAATATTTTGTTTTAGCTGGCTCTGCTAGTTTCCGAGATCCCCATAGTGGTCATCGAAAAAACTCACCCTGTATATACAGGGTGTCCCGTTAATAATGGTCCATAGAGCAACTGCACATAGTTGGGACCAAAATATGACGATTGAGGCTAATATGCCTCATAGAAATGATGTTTGTTTAAGAAATACCGTTGAAGTTCATTTTTTGAAATTGAATTATGACTACATCTCCCAAAATAATGAAGCTGCTCAACTGAAATTTGGCACTGCTGTGTTTTTGGGGATGGAGAATAAGCTAAAAAATATAAATTTTGCTGTATCTCACAGAGGGTCACTTGCGCTGTTTTTGGATCGTGTTTTTACTCCTAACTTTTTTGAGGTTATCTTTTTGATGTTGGAGGTCCATCATTTTATGGCATCTTTTCATTCTGCAACAAAAAGGTACTCTTGTTTCATAACGATAAAATCAACTGTTTGCATTGAAATTGCCAAAATGTACCCCAAAACACCTGCTAACATCAATATTCAAAACATAAAAGTTTCAGCTATACCACTTCCAAATGTTACAAATCGACTGTACAATTCAAAATGAAGAAAAAAATGTCAGATGGGCATTGGTCGAAACACCATTCGTTTTCTTGAAATAGAGTGTCCAAATTTTGCCAAGTTTCAATCCGTTCCATTTTGAAAACAAAATATTTTTGGTACATTGTTCATAGCAATTTTTTTCTCACTTTAAATGGTACAGTGAATCTGTAACATTTGAAAGTAGCAGGTAAAAATTTTATTTTTCGAATGTTGGAGTCTACCGGTGTTTCGGGGCACATTTTGCCTATTTCAACGCAAACGGTTGATTTTATCGTTATGAAACAAGAGTACCTTTTTGTTACAGAATGAAAAGATGCTCTAAAGACATGGCTCTGAAAGACCAAAAAGATATCCTCAAAAAAGTTAGGAGTAAAAACACGATCCAAAAACGGCGCCCTCTATGAGATACAGCAAAATTGATATTTTTAGCTTATTCTCCATCCCCAAAAACACAGCAGTGCCAAATTTCAGTTCAGCAGCTCCATTATTTTGGAAGATGTAGCCATAATTCAATTTCAAAAAATGAATTTCAACGCCCTGTATCTCTTAAACAAACAACATTTCTATAAAGCATATTAGCCTCAATCGTCATATTTTGGCCCCAAATATGTGCAGGTGCTCTATGGGCCATTATTAACGGGACACCCTGTATAATACAGTGTGTTTCACTTCAAGTCGAGACAATTCATTATTTTTACGGGTTAACAGATTTTTAAAAACTTTTTTAAAATATAGTGCTCCAAAAGATCTACATTTTGACACTAATTTTTTTCAGATTCGTCTTTTCCATGACCTACTACCAAAAACTGCAAAAGTACATTAGGCATTTCTTTAGGATTTGGAAAATACTAAGCTTACAAGTTGGAGTCTGTTTGACAGCTGTCATTCAGGAACCTGTTCTTAATATATTTTCTGTGTTGTTAGTCAGTAAGTCAGATTAGTTAAGGCGGGCGGTAGAATGCCTCGACGGAAAACGCATAGAAAATATATCACCAGTGACATTTAATACGTATTTACTTGTTGGTTGAGGTCTTGTACAAAAATACTTCTGCACTTTGCATTTTTAAATATTTTTCAATAATTCCGGGGTAAAGTTAAATCGACTGTCTCGAAAAAGTTATACACAAATAAAAGTAAACTTAAAATAAACACAGTAGGCAATTTTGAGTTTTTTTAATGCCAGGATTTAAAAATTGATTTTAATTTTTTCATTAAAACTGTTTTTTCTGCGGCGCTAGCCTGCAATGGGCACATTTCACGTTTTTTTCTGATAAGCTCAGATGATAGCTTTGACTAAAATATACTTATGGATTTTTTTTTCAAATTTTTGTGAAGGCCCGTTTGGCCGAAAAAAATAAAAATGTCCACGGAGTGATATGAGTATAGATACTTTTTGTACGTCCGGCAACGCCGCAAAACGGTCAGGTTCAAATTTAAACAGCGCGCCCTCCTTTCTGTCAAATCACAGCTGTGACTTATTTATTGCGTTGGTTTGTTTTTGTTGGTTATTCGTTATTCGTTTGGCTAGCCATCGTTTACGTTTTGTTGTGAGTTACTGCTTAATATAATAGTGTTCAGTATGGAAGACGGCTTTGTTAAAGCATTGTTTAGTTTTCATAATGAAAAATGAAAAAACTCTCAACACAAAGAACAAATCACCAACTATCGATGAGGTTAACTCCGACGACGTAAACAATCGAAATGACAGTGGTGCGATGTTGCCGGCTATTTTGTCGTCTACCTGGGAGGGTTTATTACTTTAAAATGTTCTATTTAAATTACATCATAAAACTATAATTAAACTACAATCTGGTTATAATGGTGTGCCATATAATTAATACACCCCAGTTGTATACCTTTTATTAATAATAAGTGTTAAAAAACAAGTAAACCTATTAAATTTTTTAGCCCGAACTTATGAAACTGACTGGTAAAGGGTCCAGCTGACGTCAGCAGGACCCCGATTTTCAAATTTCAATTCTAATTTTTGGCCTAGTTAAAGATAATAAAAACAAACGGGTGGACTTTTTGGGACTTCTAAGACATAATACATAAAGTAAACGCAAAGAAAACAAATTTTTTTTTATGAAATGACCCCATTATATAGGACCCGCCCCTGTCCTACCGACGGCGCCATACGTAGCTTAATTGTCCCACAAATTGCCGCCGAAACTTCGTTAGTGGAGACGACGCCAGATATTCTGTGGGGGGTTTGTTTACAACTGTTTTGCTGATAATGGGCTTATAGGTTCACTCACAGAATGTAAATTTATAAATAAATAACAGTGATTTCCGTAAAATAGTGGATACATTCGATAATAAAAAAGATTTAACAAAAAAATTTAAACAGACTTCAAAAGTTTGCCTGTACTATGTAAACTAAATTAATTTTTTTTAAATAACAAATAAAACACCGATTTCATAAATTTGCCCGTATGCACATTTCAACTAAAATTTTAGAAATATTTTTCTCTTTCTAAATTGAGTTATCTTTGGATTTGGTGACAGTCAAGGCAAGGAATTTAAATATATTTAGATATGAATACATCATATCCTATATATCATAACTTACTGTCACCGACTCCAAAGATAACTCAATTTAGAAAGAGAAAAATATTTCTAAAATTTTAGTTGAAATGTGCATACGGGCAAATTTATGAAGTCGGTGTTATTTTTTTGTTTTTTTAGTGTGCATACGGGCAAAAGTAGGTTTTAATTTGTTTGTTAATTTTTTTTTATTTCTTATTTTTTAGCGAATTATTAAGAATTATCGAAATCGGTCCAATATTAAATTCCCTCCCCTATTTGTCCACCCTTAGGATTGAAATTTTTCTCTACAAATTTACCTTCTCTTCAAATTTAAAAGTGACCACCCCTAAGGTAACCCCTTTCTATTAAAATAAAAATTATCCAAATCGGTCCAATATGACCTTTCATCCCCTATTTATCTACCCTTAGGGGTGGAATTTTTCCTTTAAATTTGAATGGGACCACACCTAAGGTACCCCCTTTCCAATAAAGAAAGAATCATCGAAATCGGCCCAATATGAAAGTTTATCCCCTATTTTCCACCCTTATGGGTGGAGCCACAAGTATATAATAATTAGGTACAGATAGATACATATTTGCTGATATGACTTTACTAATAAAAAAAGTGATTCAACGAGAAAGCATAATATGCTTTCTCTTTGAATCACTATGATATATTATATCATATTATACTTTAATAATTGAAGCCACTTTAAATATTTTACTTTCTAGTAAATGCAATTGTGCCTTAACTACTGTATATTGTATCATAAAATATTACTTAATAATTTCAGAATAACCTATACACATTCTTCTGCTAAAAAAATTGAAATTAATTTTTCAAAAAGGTCAAGAATCGTTTTTCTTAGAATTAATTTGGAAATTTATTGAAAAAAGATTACTTTTCCAGTGGCGTACCATTTTTTATCTTTTATTTAAGTATATGATAGTTGACCCCCGTGTCTCCGGCACTGGTGGAAGTAGACAAGCCGAATTATTTTTAATTTATAGCCTTAGTGTGTGTCTACACTGTACCAAATATTTTTGCCTTAACTGTCTTCCTTTAGGAGAAATTAAAGAAAACATGAAAAAAATTTAACTTTAACGCCCTGTATAACGAATACCGTTAGGATGTTTGTATAAAAAAAATCTACTTACTTTGACTTTTTCTATAGCTATATCTCTGCAAGGAAAAGAAAAATCGAAAATATTTATACGAAAGACACTTTCTTTTTAAAAAATCGATCACCCAATTTTTCGCACTTATTCATTTTCACCCTGTATAATAAAAACGTTTGCCATAAGGTGTATCGCAGTCATCTACGCAAAGATACAAAATCTTCAATCAAGAAACTACCCGATACTCTAATTCAAAATTGACTTTACCTATTGTCTTCCACAACGAACCCATTCCGCTCCAATTTACCTTTTCATTCGCGACTTCCTTTGCGGAACTCCCATTGTTATCGTTCCTTTTTAAAGGCTCTCAATCGCCATTATATACCGGCGCGTTTCCGGCCCTTCCGGGTTCCGTCTCCTGTTAATTTGCGAACAACGGCAACTCTTAAATATCCGGGGGGGGGGGGGGGGCGGGCTATTTTTCCGGAGACAAGCGGCAATTACAATTGTCGGCGGTATAAATGGTCTGCGATCCTTTACTGATTATCGCGGGGAGACCGGAAGGGAGAACTTAAGGGAAGTGGAATCTGTCCGACGATGAGCAGGTGGGTTTTAACAATACGAACGGAGGGTTTATAATTTTTAATGTAAAAAGAAGGATACTTCAGGCGCGTTCTCCGTAAGGTCATTTTGGTCAATGACCCACCGAATGTTTTTCTTCTTTTTTAATAATAAATGCAAAACGCAACTCACCAATTTATTACCACTGGTGCCAAGATTACTAATTTCTAATTCATTACTATCCGCTGCCCGTCTAGCCGTATTTTAAATTGACCTCATGGGTTATTATGGATAAATGCATTGTAAGTGAGACAGAGACAACAGCATACGCGCCCGCTCTGAAGCTGAAAAGTGATAAGTAGAGTCGCCGTCGTCGACGGCCGACCACTCATAATGCATGCATTAGTTTAATAGAGCGTCCTGTCAGCCATAGTGGTGAAAATAAACCCAAACAAATTGGTTCGGCACGTGGTTTGCCGGTTCGGTTCAATTTATTTACGTCTTTTAAATGTTTCGTCTTGTGTTTCGGTGTATCGATTTTCGATAAGGGGCACATTGACGTAAAAATAAAAGAAAAATGACGCCCAAAACCTCTTCTAGATGGAAAACAAACCACAAAAGAGAAAGAAAAAAATTAACAGCTATTTTAAGCCAACTATGTACAACATTTCTGACTGGATTTGTGGGTGCAATGTAAAAACACGTTTTTTGTTTTCCCTGTACTTTGTTTTGTACTGATTCATTATGGACCAGAACTGGCATTACTGATATAAAACATTTAAAAGAAAAAGTGTCAAAACATGCTTCTTCTACCATCCATATATGAATAATGCTATGAATTTCTGTAGCCTTGGACGCGATGCTAAAGAACTCAATTAAGTATTATTTTGCTTCTTTGTTCCTGTTCCTTGTTCCTTCCCCGCTACTTATACTATTATATTTACTATTTTTTTTTAAATTAGCGCAACGCCTGTACTGCCCTGTACCCTGTACAGGCGGGCACAGGCGTTGCGGCTAACCTCCTGACTAGCCGCCCGGGCGTAGTCCTGTTTCGGCCGCTACGCCGTTAGTGCGAACCGGATAAAAAATGCAAACGGCAATTATACGCGACACTTTTCTAGAAGTACGTACGACAAGAACAAGTGGATATCTGGATGCGACACATTAAATGCACTGTTTTGTTTTCCCTGCTTACTGTTTTATAAAGAAGGAATGGGAATGGATAAGACATGGACTAGAATAGGATTCAAAGATTTAAAACATTTAAATAAAGAAATAAAAAAACACGAGCTTTCTATTCGGCACATGAATTGTTCTACAGAACTAGCATTTCTAGGCAAGGTTATTAGTATATTGCCGCCCAGTTAGATTCCACGTACCGGCAAAACATTATTAAACATAACGAAACCGTGGATACAAATATATATATATATATATATATATATATATATATATATATATATATATATATATATATATATATAAGGATGTAAGATTAGCGAGTGTAAATGTAACAATTACATTACAATTAGCTTTGAGTGTTTGCCCATTATCACCTTTTCTTATATATATATATATATATATATATATATATTTAAAAGAATAAAAAGAATAAAAGAATAATAAACTGCATACAATTTTGTGGCAAACTAGAATTAGCGTTGCGAGGGCACGACGAAAAAAAAGACTCTCAAAATCGTGGGATTTTTGAGAATTAATCGATTCTACATCCGAGTTAGATTATATTACGAAAGAACATTTAAAAGGTTCTACAGTATTCAAGGGTACATCAAAAACGGTACAAAATGAAATTTTGAAAAGCATGCTGGAAGTTTGTCGCCAGACATTCGAGAGCAAATAAATAAAACAGACTTTTTGGCCATACAGATACAGTGTGATAAAACAACCGACATTTCCTACCTACCTACTTCGGCTTATAGATTTTTTTAGTAGGAATTACGGATTTTGCGTTATTAACTTTTCCTTTGAAAAACGGGAATTAGTGTTTTAGGTATGCACTTTCTTACTTTTTTAATAATTATGCAAAAATAAGTGATTTCTACTAATAAGAAAAAATTAAAAAGCCCATGCCGAAAGTAGGTACCAACCTCGACCTCGGTACCCCCCTATTTTTTTAAGTGACACATACGAGTGTGTTCTTTTCCCTTCTTTCCCCTGTGCATTAACCCACGACTTACCGTAAACCTATAAAAGACTATAATGATAAAATAACGCAAAATAGGTACATTTTTAGCAAAATTATTGACTATAAAATTCTGCGGTGCATTTGAACTCCAACCATCAGTGACTTCTCGTAACTACATAAACAGTGAGTAAATTATCCTGGGAAATATCTAAATATTAGGTATTATTTTTCATAATAATTGTCTAATGGATATCTCCAGGGATACATCTTTTATTTGCTCTATTTAAAAGTCAAAAACCTAAAAAATACATAAAAGTTAGTTTGCGCGTACTAGCACTCTTAGAATTGATTTCGATACATGTTTATATGAAAAGATCTACTTATTTCCACTTTTTATATAGATTCTTGAACTTTTATCCATAAAAGCTGGACCACCCTGTATATGTATTACTTATGCATATATGTACATATACGTGTACAGATAGAATAAGGAACAAGGATCATGTTACTACGGGTAGTAATCAAATAAAGACCTTACTATCTTACAAAATAAGAAAAATATGGGTAATAGTCTCACGTAACATAACCAACACCATAAACTTGTCGACCTTTAGAACTGTCTGGTTCTTTTTGTCTGACAACGATGGCCGGCGCAGAACCCCAGAGTCTGCCGCACGACGTATAAAATAAAAAGTACTGTACATGGAACGAAATATCTTGCTCAAATGTGAACTAACAATAACAGTTTCTGCTAAAACAATGCCGTTATTATTTCGATTCTTGAAACTGTTTAATCCAAAAACTAGGTATACGTATTTATTAATTCTATTTGGATGTAACGTTATTCTTAAATTTAGATCATTGATAATTGATAATATAACGCTATTTAGATGTTGGGCGTTATTCTTGAAGGTATAGGCATTTCAAAGGGTGATTACTAGAGAATTTATTCAAAATAAGTTCAGTATCTATAGTTTCTAGTCAATCCAACTGATTCTTGAATATTGAGTGAAAATTTTATAATTTTTCAATGATACGTCGTTTTGCTTTAGGTTGATATTATTAATTTTGAAATGGATATACAGTGTGTCCACGGATGGACTTAACTATACTTGTAAAATATTTATTTTCAATTCTTCGAAAAAAGTCATTCTTCATAAAAAAGTATGCTTGTTCTTAAAATAAAATTGGCATGGAAAAAGTTGACATTACTTATACTGGGTGACCAGAACTACCTCTATTTGTAGAGATAATGAAAAAAGTTATAAAGAAAATTTGCTCAGCGTGGTAAGCTACTTAAGTGTACAAAATTTCAAAGCGTTAGGCCTACTTTGATTTTTTGATTGTATTCTCTTTTTTTGTCAAATAAATGGTTTTCTGTAAATGGTACGACAAAACTGTATTAAGGAAACTTCCCCAGAATAGAAAACTGCGCATGATAACAAAATTTTACGATTCTAGGCCTACTTTGTATTTTGGAAAATATTGGAGGAAACGCAAAGTGGGCCTAGGATTGTCAAAAAATTTTCCATCATACACAGTTTCCTATTCTGAGTAACTTTTATTTATTAGTTTTGTCTTACTACCTACAGAAAATTATTTAATCGAAGAAAAACAAGAAAAAAATCAAAAAATCGAAGTAGGCCTAACGCTTCGAAATTTTGGACACTTAAGTAGCTTACCACGCTGAGCAAATTTTCTTAATAACTTTTTTCATTATCTCTACAAATAGAGGTAGTTTACTCTTATGCTAATTAACGTTTCTTTAATTTTCTGGTCACCCAGTATAAGTAATGTCAACTTTTTCCATGCCAATTTTATTTTAAGAACAAGCAGACTTTTTTTATGAAGAATGACTTTTTTCGAAGAATTGAAAATAAAAAATTTTACAAGTATAGTTAAGTCCATCCGTGGACACACTGTATACTTTTAAGAAAATCGAAATTAAAAGGACCATGTGAATTTAACTGACCGAAACTTTTCCCGCCCAATTTCAAAACAAACTGCCAGAGGGGTCTCTCGGTGAGGCGGGTCGCGGCCATTCGATTATTCGGCGGCACGCGACAAAATAATTTGGGTAATGGCCCAATCCCGGGTCCTAATGGATTAGGCCGCGTGAGATATACATTTTCGCGGGCACACACACACCCGGAACTTTTTAGGGACAAATCCGAAGATAGGACCAGCCGAATTGCGGGGGGATGATGTGGGTATGTCGGGTTTAGCGAGATACGGTGGGTAGCGCCACGAAAAGGGAACTTTTGGGGGAAACAAAAGGGTTCGGATGCAATTTACATACAGTTCCTAATTTAGACGTAGTTCGATCCAACGAAATTTGCGTTGGATGGTTGACTGGAATATGTACAGGGTGCATGGTCAGATAAGAATGCAAAGTGCTGTATCTCGGAAACTACCTATTCGTCCTAGAGACTTGCGGTAAAAAATTTTTAGAGTAAAGTGGCCATGAGAAAAACCAGGAAATTATTTTCAGATTTCCAAGATAGTCACCAGGGGGCGTAACCGCCATCTTAAACTTTTAAAGTGATTTTTCACTGAAATCCACCTAGTAATGTTACCAAAATAATATATGCTTTTTAAAGGTAAGCTAAGGACTAGTGAAAACCGTATCTCGATATCCTATTATTCCTAGCTGAAAATATCAAAAAACGAAAATTTAGTTTTATCATAAAATTTTAAAAAGACCCTGTTACACCGGTACCTATTAATTCTTATTTGTCTTTTTTTAAGGTTTAATGATAAGCTTTCATAATTTTATCATTTTTTAATTATAAAAGTATACTTAGTTCAAAAAATTTAAAAAAAAAAACGTGTAGGGCATAATAATCAATGCATTTAATATGCAAGTGAAAGGTAGGCAAAATACGAAGGGTATGCCATGCAGGAAAAACAAATGCCTAAAATCAACTTGTCAACAAATATTAAAATCCTATTCCCAACTGAAAATGTTTTTTTTTTATAAAACTAATGCTTCCTTAAATGCTCGAACTGTCTTCCATCCAATGTTGATAAGCTGATTTTAGGCTTTTGTTTTTCCTCCATCGCCTACCCTTCGTATTTTGCCTACCTTGCACTTGCATATTAAATGCACTGATTATTATGCCCCTACACGTTTTTTTTAAATTTTTTGAACTAAGTATACTTTTATAATTAAAAAATGATAAAATTATGAAAGTTTATCATTAAATCTTAAAAAAAGACAAATAAGAATAAATACCGGTGTAACAGCGTCTTTTTAGAATTTTATGATAAAACTAAATTTTCTTTCTTTGATATTTTCAGCTAGGAATAGGATATCGAGATACGATTTTCACTAGCCTATTTAGGTATCATTTCACTACCTTTTTATGAAAAAACGTAATATTATTGCATTTAATTTTTTCGAGAATTTTGCAATTTTCTGCTATTATATCAAAAAACGCGCTCTAGCGGCATCACTGAGACTTAGACATAATATTATCACGGGTAAGATGGGTTTGATGGACCAATAAATGCTTTTTCCATCGAGCCCAAGTTCGTTAAAATCCGTTCAGTCATTTAGGAGTTACAGCTGTTTATTTAAAAAAGCATTGAATCACTCCCTGGTAATTTTTGTTTAACACTTTTGACATATCGATTAAAATAAAGTGGTGCTTTATTTTAATAGATATATCAAAAAGTGTTAAACGAAAATTACTCGAATAAAGCTTACCTTTAAAAAGCATATAAGTATTATTTTGGTAACATTACTAGGTGGATTTCAGTGAAAAATCACTTTAAAAGTTTAAGATGGCGGTTACGCCCCCTGGTGACTATTTTGGAAATCTGAAAATAATTTCCGGGTTTTTCTCTTGGCCACTTTATTCCAAAAAATTTTTACCGCAAGTCTTTACAAAGAATATTTCCGAGATACAGCACTTTGCATTCTTATCTGACCGTACAGGGTAGGCCAAATTGGACATTTTTAAAAGGAAACTCCTATTTTCGAGGGAGATAGACGAAAACTGATATCGGTGTCTGAGGCTCATTTTTTATGATAAACTTAACGGCGAAAACCGCAAATCGATATCAGTCACCGTTCTTGAGTTACAGGGCGTTTTGCGAAAATGTGCGTTTTCGAAAAGTGGCCGTAACTTTTTTCGGGCTAAAAATTTTGCGTTTCTTAAAACATTCCCTAAAGCACTTTTTTACGTAGAATCCAATGCTGCTGCTACATTTTTTTCTAATCAATGGTTTAAGAGTTACTGGTGACAAAAAATATTTTTTAAATGGAACACCCTGTATGGTTTTGCATTTTTTAATAGAGCAAAAAGTTAATCGCTCACAAAAAAGGCTCAGTTCTGAATGAACGTTTAGAGCGAACATATAACATTATATACTTCGTTGGAATCAGAAAAATGCGTAGAATTCAATAATCCAAAAATATACAAGGGTTCCATTTTAAAAAACATAAGTTAGGTCTGCCACGGCTTTCTAGAACACACTGTATAGGGTCCAATAGCGTCACAAAAACTTTGTATTAGTATCTAAAACTTTTGTATAAGACTTTTTTTTCTAATCTCAAAACCTAAAAAGCTAAGGGGGGTGTCAATAATTTATAGTGAGCCTCCCTGTACTTATAAAAATTTGAAAATCTACTTTCTTATTCGAGGGAGGTACAAAAATATAAAACTTGCTCTAGAGTAATGTGCCCTTATTTTTCAAACTAGGGGCAAAAGTTATTTAAGAAAGTTGTTTAGAATTAAAACATTATTTCAAATACCAAGTCACAGCTACCTACAATGATTTTTTTAAATTTTTTGTTTTTTCGCGGACACCCTGTACCTATGTATTTTTATTATTTCTTCTATTTTTAACTTTAAATAATCTACTTGAGTTGTTGCTGGCGTTTGAAATGTTTAGCATTAAAATTTGTTTGAGTAAATGTTGTTTCTTTTTGATGGTCACAAAAAATGAGAGATTTTTGACAATAATTCCAATTATTGGAGAAAGTTTTCCATTAATGATTGAACTAAATTTCACTTTGCCAATATATTATTATGTTCGCCAACCTTAAGTTTCCTCTGCATTATTAAGTTTTTTGCAACGTACAGGGTTGAAAAATAAGGGCACTTTTCTCTTCAGCAAGTTCTACATTTTTGAACCTCCCTCGAATACGGAAGCAGATTTTCAAATATTTGAAAGTATAGTTTGCGTTTAAAGGTAGCCACATATTTCGTTTTTGCCGAACAGTTTTGTTCGACGAACAAGTCAGTTCGATCAAAACCGTCGCAAAACCGAAATGTGTAGTATTTTTTTTCTGGCAAACAAAACCGTCGAAAAAATCAGGTTGTACTTGATTAGGGCGGCCGGTATTGTTCGCTGAACAAACGAGTTCGAACAATTCTGATGTGTGTGGCATAAACATTTTTAAAAGACTACGGTTTTCGCAGTAACGTACCTGCAGGGTAGCAAAAATGACTGATCTACAATAAGTTTCGTAATCCATTCTTAAATAATTAAACCAATCTCCTGGTTTTAGTTTAAGTTCATTCAGCAGATTAATATGGGAAAAGTGAGTTCTCTTCAAAAGCCATTCCTTTGACCATTTTGACCGATTTCTTTTATTTTTTGTTTTTGTAGCTAATGCCGCCGCCACTGCACACAAATATAACGTTTTCACCTCTCTCACAGATATTATTTTGTCGACTGAGGATGGAGAACAAAACTGAAGTGTGTGTAAACTCAACCTTTTGTGGTTTTGATCGAACAGACTTGTTGGTCGAACAAAAATGTCTGGCAAAAGCGAAATGTGTGGCCACCTTTAGAAGAAGCAGAAACTTTTATCAAGATTTTTTTTTTCGGAAAATACAATTTTTTCCAATTTGTGGTAATATTTATGGGGGATACTGTATTGAATCGAGGATGGCGGACCACAGGAGTATGAAAAACTACTTATTCTACAATCGTGCGGAAAAGTACAATAATACTATGTTTTGTTCGAATGCGCTTAGATATACAGTATGTCCCCGGCTGGTGTTTTCAAGAGGTGAAATAGCAAACAAATTTAACTTTTCGCAAAAAAGTTACTCTTCATAAAAGTTTTTGCTTACTCCAAAATCAAGATTCACGTTGGGAAAATATTAATTTATTATACGGGGTGTTCAAAAATGACAAATTTTGAAATAAGGTCAAGAGTGAAGTACCCCTATTAGTAAAACTATTTAAAGAAGTTATTTACCAAAGTTGTTTGGCATTGAGGGAAGATGTCAACTACCAAATTAGAGGCGCCTGGTCGAAGAACATTTTTCGTTCTTATTGCCGATTGCTGTCCGCCTTAGGTGGCTTAATTTTTACTTTGTGTCAAATTAATGAGTCATTAATTTAGCTCAAAAGTCAAACATTATTTCCTTGCGACCATTACTTATTTTTTCCTTCAAGACTTGACCAAGATAAAACACCACAATGCTATCTAAAGAACAGCGAATTTTTTTAGTGGAAACCTATGGAAATGGCGAGGTGTCGTACCGTTTTGTAATTCAAAGATTTCAAGAAATATATCCAAATATGGAAATTTCAAAAATTAGCCTCAGTAAATTAATTAGAAAATTCAGAACAACCGGATCAATACTGGATATCAAAAGAGAGAGAAAAGTTGATGCCGCTATAGTTCTGGTGATGAATTCTCTTGATGGCAATCCCAAATTTTCATTGAGAAAACGAGCTGAACATTTAGGGGTCAACCTATATGGATGCCAACACCGAACTGCGTAACGAAAGAATTTTAGAAGCTGTAGCGTTTGAAAAATATCGCGCCTTATTTTTGATCTGTAGATGTGTTAAAGTCACTAAGTTGGACGCTATAGGTTGGGTCGAGTTTATTTGAGAGAAAAGGATTGAGTTTCTCGCTGCCCATCATATTCAGAAAGTTAGTAATTGTACTCTGCCGTCTAAAACCGCTTGTTCTGTGGAATAAATTAGGGCAAACTAGATTGGTAAGTCCTTACCTGGTCAACGCCGGTTTTTCCGTGGCGCACTTAAGTTTTTGTGGCGCCCGGTGGTACCTATCGTTTTTGTTGAAAAAAAAAAGGCAGTCTGGGCTGAACCGTTGGCGAAATCTTTGGATTATTTCGTCCTCGGAATATTTTTGATATCTTCTGGAGTGCCGTACCTTGCCCTGCCTTACTTTGCCTATCGTTTGCATTCTGGAAAGCCAGTATCGCCTGGTGGACTGTTTCTTTTTAAGTGGGTAAGCTCGTTTTTATTATTCTTTTTGAATTCGACATTTTTTTATGATCTTGTAGGCATACTTCCTGCCCGAGTGATTGGGACTGTTATACCCATATCCAGTTCTTTCATCCCTGTGTCACAGAAAGCCTGCAGCTTTGCCTAGTTATCTAAGAAAACCCACAAGAAAGTGGTAAGTGTACAAGTTAGGTCATAACTATGAGATAGGTCGAATTGGTGCCTATTTTAGGGTTTTCTATTGGGATGGAGCTTACGACAGTTGCTAGTCTCTTGATTGGAATAGATAGAGAGAGAGCTATCCCTGGATTCAGTGGCGTCCGAACCTACGCAGGGTGCAGCAAAGACGGTTGCAGCGAACTCCTGCCTACACCCGACAAGCGGTTCTGCCAGTTTGGTTTTCTTCTCCGGCTCTTCCCGACTCAACGCCAAACCAGATAAGTGGTGAACACGTATTATTGTCTGAGGTTATAATCGAGTTATTTTCTCGCACCCTACAAGCAAACTTAGTATCTACCTACTTACTGTGGTCATAATAAGACCCCCTCTCATTTTATTTTGAATAGTGATCATATTATTACATAATACTTTTGTCATGAAAGTAAAAGTGTAAACTTTAAGAGTTCGAACTTGAAAAGTACTAGTTACTATAATGCAATTTAATATATTTTTGTGCACGTCTCTAATGACATGTCATAAATAAGTTCATATCAATTTGTAGACGGTTGAGTTCATCCAGATGGATGACTTTTGTTTGTAGGTAGTTCCTACGCCTATTAAAAATGTGTTTTACATACAAGTTGTGTTTCATTGTTCACATCATTGCAAAGTGACACTTGTTTTTTTAATCAATGTGGTTTTCCAGCTTTCCAAAAAAAAGGTCAGTGGCGCCCTTTTTCTTTTTTTAAGAACATTTGCTTTACGTTAAAATAAATAAAATTGAAAATCTCCTTGCCCACGAACCTTGCTCTTCACCAACCCCATAGCTGCCGTACGCATTGTGCACTACCCTTAAGGTAGAGATACATTAAACTAAATCAGAAAAAGTTACAATAATGTTCGGAAACGACTGGAAGAATGCGTGGATAACTCAAAAGGGTGGTTCCCTGCCAAATTAGGTTAGAGGAGTCTATAAGGCAGCAGCCCGATTCCTATAAGTGAATTAATATGATGCCGCAACGTTGCAATTACATAGGATAATCGTTTGCAAAACTGTATCAGGCATTTTTCTGAAAATGGTTCAATTTGGGCTACTTTACCCCAAATTCTTGCCGTTTGCTTTATATGCACACCCTCCGGCTTCCGCCCACTGTTCTCCCCATCTAGTGAGACCCACGATACACTCACCCACGGTATGTCATTGCGCATCTTGTGACGTCAGTTCCGAATCGGAATTTAAATTGCTGCATATGTTTTACACAGCAATAGATACTTTTTTATGGGTTTTTGCTTGTTGTAAACGTTTTCTTTTAAATAAATGTTGTTAAAAACATGTAGATTATATTACTAGATAAATGAATGAATATTCTGTTGATAAAAAACACATTTAATTTGATAATTATTATAATTTTACAAATAATTTGTTTTCTTTGCGTTTTAGCACAAGGCTCGACACAAGCACAACCTGCACAACTAATGCTTAATTTATAGTTAAACAACAAACAAAACAACATAATAAATAGTGAGTAAAATAGGGATCAAATAATGATTCCTTTTAACCATAACAAAGCTAATTTTTTATTGCACATTCTATTTTATTTGCTGTATAAACCAGGCATAAACTCTGTTGAATTCCCTATTTTTAATGCTCTGTTCTATAACTAATCTGTTTCCTTACCAGATTATTGTCCTTGGGAAATCTATAATACTTAATTTTTCCGTTCCCTTACTGTTTCTATTATTATTTGGACATACTCTGACTGCACATCCCGGCATTTTTGGCCTATTTCAAAGAACTGTCGGGCTGAACTGACGATCAGTCAGTTGTTTACACTTTAAACTGTAAACTATAAAAAAATCGTAAAACACAACCGAAGACACCATGCATTATTTACAATTCGTGATTCGCAACTGACGTAGATGCGCAAAGTTGCCTTGTTTTCGGATTCGTTAGTGACATACCGTCGGTAAAGGTATCGCGGTGAGACCAACAGCGGGAGGTCCACGTTCCCCTCCCCCCCGCCTGCGGGCAACGCGGGGGAGTCCCAGCGGGGCCCCCTCTGATTGAATTCGGCCAGCATTAAGTATTGACGGCGTTGTTTTCTTGCCCAGGAGGTTTTCGCCCCTCCCCCCCCCCCCCATCCCACCGACGCGGGGGTCTGGACGCCAATAAGTTCACGTTTGTTGGCCTGCAGTGATGTGAACCGATTTCCTTTGGTTTTCTTCTGTATTATTTGCAGCATGGACGATGTGTTGGTATATTTGAATAAAGAACCCCAGGAATGAGCAAAAATTTTGGCTTAACGCTCGACCGCGACGGTTTTTACAGTGGCGCGCATCTGTGAGTTGTTTCGAGGCAGAAATCCTCATTTTTCACAACACTGCAATACCTACAGGCCAAAAATTGTAAGGCACGTTTATGTCTTTAAGTTTAGGAATTCTTGATAATACACAGCAATAGGGAAGTTGATGGTTTTTCAAATTTAGTGGTAATGAATTCCCTTTACCATCGATAATTTTGTAATACATGTTATTTTTTATTTTGGAGCTCTGTCAGAGAAAAAAGTCCACTTTCTGTTTTCCCGCCAATTTGAGCAATTTTTAAAAATATAGGTCACAATAGTTTTTCCTATTTTTGGTGCTATGTATGCCGTTCCGCCATCTTTTCTTCTTGTAACCTGGCTGTATCGAATAATATGAGTGGGTAAGCTATGGGGCTACGAGCGCAATTTCCCCATGTATTTCTTATGGGGGCTAAAACGGGGTCAAAACGTGACCAACCGCCGCGACTTCGCAAGACCCCCGACAGCGAGGGTTGCCGAAGATGTCCGGCTTTCGCCGACCGTTGACCCCCAGCCGCGACCGAAAAACGACTAGACGACTCGAAAAAACGTCTAAACGATTCGGAAAAACGTCTAAGCGACTGTAAAAACGACTATAAAAACGTTGAAACGTCTCGAAAAACGTCTAAACGACTCGAAAACGACTAGACGACTCGAAAAAACGTCTAAACGATTCGGAAAAACGTCTAATCGACTGTAAAAAAGACTATGAAAACGTTGAAACGACTCGGAAAACGTTGAAACGACTCGGAAAAACTAGTCGTTTTCCGGTCGCGGCTGGGGCAAAGGTCAACGGTCGGCGAAAGCCGGACATCTTCGGCAACCCTCGCTGTCGGGGGTCTTGCGAAGTCGCGGCGGTTGGTCACGTTTTGACCACGTTTTAGCCCCCATAAGAAATACATGGGGAAATTGCGCTCGTAGCCCCATAGCTTACCTACTAATATGCTTGACCCAAGCCTATTATTATTAATTCCAGTGTTGTCGGACTGTGCGTTTTAGAGAAGATTTATAGATATTATTTTGTTTTCTTTGTACTTTTTAATAATATGTATAATAAATTGTTCATCATATAATAATAGATTTAAGTTACCCGATTACTTTTGTGACAGAAGTAAAACGCTTAAGATGGGTAAAACTAAAATACACATAACGCATATTTGTAACGTGATGCCCGGAATAAATTTGACAACTAAGCTCGGCCCTATTGACATTTTATACCAGAGCTGTTTGAGCAAGCTGTTTGTTTACAATTTCCAGGCGTGAGGACTTGTAAAGGAGTTGTATATTTTGTGGGAATTTACTGTATTTCGCCGAAAAAGTGCTTTGTTGGCTATTGAACAAATACATCCTATAATATCAACAAAATTTTTCTGAGCTTGCCCGCTGCACCAGATATAAAGAAACTGTGATTTGAGGCAGCTGTTCCACGCAACCTCCCTACGAATTTAACAGTACATTTCTGTTATGAAGATCATTTTCAGTTACCATAAATATGTCTATAGTGGGCAGATTGTCGGTACCTATACAGGGTGACCGTATTTCGAGTCTATGCATGGGGATCTCGGTTATCTTAAGAGATACGAGGTCGGTTAAATTGGGACAAAGTTGCGGAATCGATGCCGAGTAACATGGTAAATAAATTTGGCTGGCCCTTCTCGTTTTGAAAATAATGTGAAAAAACTGAAAAATTGTCGTCTTCGTTTTTATTTTTTTAAACGAAAACGAATGGCGCTGGACATTCCTAAGTTAAACACTTTTTTTACAAGGAATCTAAACATTACCTCACATTTTTTTCTCGCCTCCCTGGACAAAAATATGACGGTCAATTTTTTTCTTATGGGCGCCATATTTTTTCTGGTTAAAATGATATGTCACACATTATGCTTTACTTTTTTTTTCTTGCCGTAATATCAAATTAATCGTTTTTGCATAGAGTGCCTTAGAAACGTAAGCCCCATAATGTTTGACGTTTTTGCATAGAGTGCCTTGGAAGCATAAGCCCCATAATGTTTGTCATTTTTCTGCATAGAATACCTTGGAAACATAAGCCCCATAAAGTTTGATAGTTTAGTTGTTATGTTACGCTGTTACTGAAGAATCTGATACCAAACCATGGTATATTGTTTTTACTTAGTGTGAGAACCTCACCGTGGAGAGTACACCCATTAAAACCCCTCCTCAATTGAGGAATTGATCGGTTTTCACTCAGTGGTCTAAAAATAAAGTCAAAGCATGAAGGGAGTAGGTTTAACATCATAATTTGTTGCAGCTATGACAAGAGGATTAGGATGAGTTTCGGTATTTAGGGGTATGGATAAAATAATCTTCAATGGTTTATCTTTATCTTCCATAAAGAATGGCAGTTGCTATCGAAAAAGACGAAATCAAAGCAATATCCAACAAACCGTCACCCGTCGCTCCACTCAATCCGGTGTACTTTTATAAAAAGATCTTTTGTGGAAGTATATTATTTCGATCGGGATTCATGTCCTGGAAGGAAATCGCGTCTGAAAGGCGTTTAGCGGCGGCCGGGGCAGTATATATTGACCAGTCACCCCGAAAATATACGGAACATGACGTACGAAACGGCCGACCGCCCGCCAGCAGTAATCGAAGTGCCGTGTCCGCCCCGCGCGGATATTGTTCTCGGCTTGGCGGGCGGCCGCTTTTTAGACATTTCCCGTTTATCGAAGAGTCGTGTTTCCGCGGCGGTCCCGATCGGGAAAATAGTTTTGTATAGGTTCGAATACGTCGCCTTTTGTGAATAAACTACACGGCGAGACGTAAACAAACCACTCTGCGCGTTACCCACGTGACCAGACGTCGCCCGCGTCATTTGCAAGCCGTCTGGCTGAGACAAAGCAACCGCGAACAACTCAATACTTCTCGATACTCTACAGGGTGATTCAGTCATGATGTAAAAAGAAAATTTTGTATTTGCTTAAAGTCTTTTCGCGAATTTCCAGATATACGGCAATCCATATTCTGCACATTTTCATTTTTTTATTGTTTTTTCTAAGCAACAAAACAGTGTCGCAGTGTCATAATAACGGTACCGACTGAGGCGCTCTAGCGACTGTGGCGACTAGGCGACTCAGTCTTGTCAATATCTTGAGTACAGGTGTGTGAACCGTGGCGTGTAGAGTTCCGCGATTCGCGAGGCCATGAACTTATACCTGTTGAAGTTGAAAGTAAACAGTGATAGAGTGTTTTAATTTCGATGCATATTTGCACATTAATAATACACTTTATTGCATTCTTACAATTAACTAACAATTAACAAATACAATTTACAATAAATGTAGTAGGTACTATGTAGTACAAACACTGCTGAAGCATATTTACAATAATATGCTTGTTGAGTGTTACCATATTTCTATAGTTTATTAAAATCTACAATACAGTGGGTATTGTTTTTAAATCCACTTTTGCAGTACGTCTAACTTTCTTAAATAGCACTGAGCTACGCCACCCCATCCAGCAACAGCATACGTCAAGTGACTTTGTACAAGAGCCGTGTATAATGTTCTCAATTGAGTTTTTCCAAGGAAGTCTCGCAGGTAGGTAAATTTTGGCAGGATTGTTCTGATTTTGCTGGTAATCCCACCTAAGGTGACAATCTATTCTGATACATAAATACTTAACAGACTTTCCTTGTGGAATTTCATCTTCATCGGCCAATTTTAGGGGACCTAGTTCTGGTAAATATTTACTGTATTTGGTGAAGGTATATAACTTGCTTTTGCGCAGTTTAACGTTAATTTGTTATATTTACACCAATTTTTAATAATGAACAAATCACGTTCAGTTTTGTCCTTTAGTTCTTCCCATGTTTCAGCCGTAAAGAAGACTGCAGTATAGTCTGCAAAGCTGGATATATCGCCCTCAATATTAAGTGTCACCAAGTCATTGACATATACTGTAAATAACAACGGCCCAAGAACAGTACCTTGCGGTACACCCCATGTCACCACCCGCGCATCACTGATCTCTCCGTCAACATCCGTAACCTGTCCTCTCTCATTTAAATAACTTTCCAGCAGAAAAAGGATTTTTCCCCGAAATTCATATTTTTGCATTTTTTACAAAAGTATTTTATGGCAGACTGTATCGAAGGCTTTAGACAGGTCCAAAAAAACAGCGATGCATGGATGGCAAGAATCCAGACTTTTATTTATTTTAGTTAGGAGATTTTTAATTGCATCCCCTGTTGATTTCCCCTCTCTAAAGCCGAACTGATACTGTGAAATGATGTTGAATTTATTCAAAAAGTTTATTATTCTTTGTTTCAGGATTTTTTCTACTACTTTTGAAAAGACAGAGAGCAAAGATATTGGTCTATAGTTAGTGATTTCTAATATGTCTCCAGTTTTATGTAATAGTTTGATTATTCCCTTTTTTCAAACATCTAGGAAAGCATGCAGTGTCAAAACATTTATTTATTATGAATGATAATGGCTCAGAGATCTGAGGAGCTACCTTTTTAAGTGTTTCCGCGCGTTACCATCCCAACCCGGAGACTTCCCATTTTTCAAACCCTGTATTATTTTCAGAACCTCATTGACACTGGTGCCAAACAAACATATTTATTAAATTCGTTTGATATCAACTTGGGATTTGTGATTCTGACGTTTTCCTCCGACACGACTTCATTGATCGTCATTTTTTAATTTTGCTTTCCCACAGATTCTATTAACACAGCGCGAAAGGTCACATGGACCACTGGATTTGTTCTTATTTATTTCCTTGTTATAGTACAGTTCTTTAGCTTGTTTTATATGAGTTCTCAATCTATTTTTGTAGCTATTGTATTTTTTCTTTATATTTTCATTAACTGGGCTTAACAGGGTCTCCTTATACAACTTATTTTTTGCTTTTATCGAATTTAGTAGTCCCGGCGTCATCCATTCATTGCGATTTGCAATACTATCTTTTTTATTTGTTCGGGTGTATGTGTGTCTGTCTATAAGGCCCTGCAGTCCGCCTCGAACAATCCTTTATCCTCCGCCTTCATTTACATCTCTTTCCCCATACACGTTGTCCCATTTTCCTTTTTTTAATTCTAAGGCAAGAGTTTTATAATTTATGAACTTTTTGGTATAAGAGTGTCATCTGAAGATTTAACGAAGAAATGGTCTAAGCAAGTTTTACTTTTAGGTCTTGTGACGTTATTTATGAAGCTTATGAAGTTATGTAGCGCTAATACTTTTTGTATTCCTCAACTGAATCATTATCGCCTAGAAGATTTATATTCAAATCTGTGCTTAGTTTTGTGTTTTTGTCTACTACTGCAGCCTCTGCAAACAACGTGCATCCGTTGTGGGAAACCAAGAGCTCCCTATACTCCTACACACCCACCAATTACTGTTGACTGACAGTGAAAAATCAAAAAGGTAATTAATTCACTTTGCGTATACATTTTTTGAAATATCTGGGAAAAGGTTCAAAAAAAGTAAATTTACGATATGTTGTGCAACTGGCAACTCCGGGCCCCGGGGCCAGCAGCCTCGACGCGCGAGCTTAACAGCTGATCTGGCGAACGTCGTTAACAAGGGGTTTTAATACACTTCTAAAAATTTATTTTTTTCTTTTTTTGTTGACTTTTGAATTTTTCAAATTTCGAATTCGTATTAGGCTATTTTTCCCACCTGTGGTTACAGTTTTTTACATAATGACTGAATCACCCTGTAGATACATCGATAAGGGTAAAAACTTAGTCTCAGTGCATTAAACATCGATTGACCCCAAGTTACGTTATGGCCTACTTCAAGATATGGACTATTTCCTCAAGTTACTGTAGATATACAGAGTGAGTCAATAATAATAGCACAAAGTGCAACCGCAACCGCATATATTTTGGGCCAAAATATTACGATTGAGGTTAATATGCCTTATAGAAATGTTGTTTAAGAGATACAGCGTGTTAAAGTTCATTTTTTGAAATTGAATTATTGCTACATCTCCCGGAATAATCAAGCTGCTGAACTAAAATTTGGCACTGCTGTGTTTTTTGCGATGGAGAATAAGCTGAAAATGTCAATTGCGCCATATCTCGCACAGGGCGCCACTTGCGCTGTTTTGGGATCGTGATTTTACTCGTAACTTTTTTGAGGTTATATTTTTAGTCCTGCAGGTCCATCATTTTAGTGCATCTTTTCATTCTGCAAGAAAAAGGTACTCTTGCTTCATAACGATCAAATCAACCGTTTGCGTTGAAATTACCAAAACGTGCCCCAAAACTCCTGTTGACATCAATATTCGAAACATACAATATTCACCTACCACCTTCAAGTGTTACAGATCAACTGTACCATTTAAAGTGAAAGAAAAAATGAACATTGTACCAAAAAGTATTCGCTTTCAAAATGGAAAGGATTGAATTTGACAAAATTTGGACACTCTATTTCAAGAAAACCAATGGTGTTTTGACCAATGCCCATTTGGCATTTTTTTCATCATTTTGAATGTACAGTTGATCTGTAACATTTGAAAGCAGTAGGTGAAAATTTTATGTTTCGAATATTGAAGTCAACAGGTGTTTTGATTTCAACGCAAACGGTTGATTTGATCTTTATGAAACAAGAGTACCTTTTTCTCGCAGAATGAAAAGATGCAGGACCAAAAAGATAACCTCAAAAAAGTTACGAGTAAAAGCACGATCCAAAAAGAGCGCAAGTGGCGCCCTCTGTGAGATACGGAGAAATTGACATTTTCAGCTTATTAAAAACACAGCAGTGCCAAATTTCAGTTCAGAAGCTTGATTATTTCGGGAGATGTAGGCATAATTCAATTTCAAAAAATTAACTTTAACGCCCTGTATCTCTTAAACAAACAACATGTCTATAGAGCATATTAGCCCCAATCGTAATATTTTGGCCCAAAATATATGCGGTTGGACTATGTGCCATTATTAATGACTCACCCTGTATATGTTTATGTGACAATACGAATTTCATCAATATAATGTAAAGATCTACACCTATTATAATCTGCATAATATATTTAGATTATTTCAATTTACAATGTTTGTATTTTATATAATATACAGTGTGGTCATTTAAGTGTGCAACATATGGGACTCTTTTTTATTAATTGCACAACCAAAATACAGATATTGTTCAATAATCATATTATGTGCACTTAGAATGGTTGGAAGTGAAACAACATACAGGGTAGGTCAAAAAATATAAAAATTGTACAAGTGTAAAGTACTTATTTAAAAAAATTCAGGAAAAGGTTATTAAGAAAAGTTGTTGAGAATTAAAGGCTATGCCTAAATACCAAAACAAGGCCTCCTAAGAAAAAAATGTTTTCGTCAATTAATTTCCAGTTTCTTAATAAGCATTTAAAATAAAAATGTTGCACCTTAAATGAGAGTTTTTTAATATACACATTATCATTACTAACGTTTTACCTTGTTCAAAAGAATTTTTGCGAAATTTTAAAGTTTTTTTTAATAATATAGGTACCAATTGTTTCGTTCTTTTTGTTTAATATTGTTGCAACAAACATGAAGTTTGTATACCTTAAAAAATTAAAAATCTAATTTTACAAATATGCTTGAATTTGAACAAAGTTATACGAAATTGATTCAATTTTGATTGATTTATAAAATTGTTTAGGGTAATAATAATAACAATAATAATAATAATAATAATATATATATTTCCATCCCAAAAACAATAACATGAACAAAAATAAATACTATTACTAATAACGTGTAAAGGAAATATAGTTACACCACTGAAACCACTGAAGGTTTGTGCGTGGGCTCTTTTCCTTCCCTTAAAATAAAATAGCGGTTATTGTGATATTACAGATGCAACATACAACCATAATACTAGATTATAACTAACACAAATACAAATGCCCTGAAAATCAAAACTAAACTGCGAGTAACCCCGTATTGTAACATAAATAGGAAAAATGTATAAAACCATACATTAAATATAATAATAAATAATAAATATCCAAAGGTAAGTAGGAGATAATGATAATAATAATTATAATAAATGCAATAATTTTTTTTTTGCACTTGGAAGAAGTTCGATGGACTTGACATTTAAATATTTTTATTTGTTTGAAGACAATCAAGAGAGAAATACGTAGCAGGTAAACCTTTAGATTGCTTGTTTGTTTATTAATTTTTCAAACTGTGACCGTGGTGTAGATAAAATCCATTCGCTTAGTGCAGCCTTGAAACTGCTAATATGCAATACTGATTTTACTTTTTCAGGCACTCGGCAGTATAGGAATGGCCCTAGATAACAAAACGACCTTTGCCCTTTCGATGTTTTAGCCTTCATGCTTCTGGTTTTGCTTTTGATTTTGTAACGGGTGTTGTGCGTGTGGCTTATGGTACTTAGGCAATTTCTGTATTTGTGTTGTAGAGTGAGAATCCTCAAGCAGCAGATCTGATGGATGTCAAGAAGTCTACTCTCTTCATAAAGCTTGTCACTTGGGTAAGTATAATTTTTATTCAACATAATCTTCAAAAATCTTTTCTGAATTACCTCTAACTGATATAAGTGAATTTTGTAAGCGCTTCCCCACACAGAAATGCCATATTGAAGAAGTGAGTAGACTAAGGCAAAGTACATTGTCCTCATCTGCGACAGCTCTAGAATATGTTTTAATTGGCGAAATTTGTACAGTATTACTCTTAGTTTATTTATTAGCCCCTTTATATGGATGTCCCACTTTAGAAACTGATCTATTTGTATGCCAAGATATTTAATATGGTTTACTCGTTCTATATTTACTTGAGTTTTTAAATCTTCCTTGATTACTAAATTTCCAAAGCGATGCATCTTTTTCCTGTCGCAGCTAAAGGCAATGCACTTCGTTTTCTCAAAATTCACCGTGAGAGACATCGCATCAAACCATTTTTTTATGGTAACTAGATCTTTTTCTGCTTCTTGTTTTGATTCGTCCCAGGTCTGGCTACTAAATTGTATTACAGTATCGTCTGCAAAGGAAGATATATTGGGTGAATATATTTTTTTTCTTAGGAGGCCATGTTTTGGTATTTAGGCATAACTTTTAATTATAGACAAGTTTTCTTAGTATCTAACATTTTGCCGAATTTTCTGAAATAAGGGTACCTACTTTACTCGTACCATTTTTATATTTTTTGACTTGAAATATTTGTATTTTCGTTGTGAAATTAATAAAAAAAATCCCGTATGTTGCATACTTAAATGACCACACTGTATATCTATGAGTACCATTTTGTAGATCCCGAAGATGTGATGTAATTAAACGAAACGTCGGAATGTATGTGCTGAATAATTTGGTTCCTATTTTCAACCCACGAAAATCCGGCGTCCGCGGTAACCCTATATATAACGGAAACAAACATATTCATAACCCATAAACGGCACAATATGTATTCCTTCCCCGTTTCCCGTGTGTTCATTGTCTCCGCCAACGCGACGGGTCTCCTCCCCTTCCCCAAACAATGGCCTAATCAATTACACGTTTGCGGGGAGTTTAGGAGGCCCGCGTTGTCGCAATTAATCAAATTAAACTGTTTTAATTTTTAATTGCGTTTTGTATCTGCCGGTTGGGGAAGTCGCTTCTGATTAATCGACTGAGTTAAAAAAAACGTTTATGTATTAGACGCAGTCACATAAGATAAATACAGGAACCGCGGTATAGTAATGGAAAAAATATGCCTTTCAAATCCTGGACTTTATTTTTAACTAATACATGAAACTGAAAGTTTCCTAAAAAAATTTTAATAGCTTGAAGCCTCGACGAAAAAAAAACAAGTACTAAACAATTCGACAGCTGCTTTGTCGTAGGACACGATATGTTTGCATAATTAAAATAATATTGCATTAAAACACTTATTAATAGGCTTTCTTACCTCCGCGTCGATGTTCTTGGTCTCTTAAATTTCCGTCATTCCCCTCCGCCCACAAACGATGGCCGAATCAATTACATGTTTGCCGCCGTGGTCCCAATTAATCAAATTAAAATGTTTTCATTTTTATTACCTCCGTTCCAGGATTAATTGGCCACCTTAAAAAAAGATTACGGGGGAGTTGAGATCGTCTATAGCAGACTTCCAACGAGGGTGAATGAGATGTAATAGTATAAATGAAGTCACCTGGAATAGCATAAAAACGCTTGGGCGTTGTTTGCTTTGTAAAACAAGACCGAGTCTTAGGCGGCGCGCGGCTCTAATAACATTATAAAAATTTTATTTAAATGCTCTAAAAAAGAAGAAAATAAACTTTGAAATAATTCAAACCAAAGCAAACCAATAATTTTGTCTCACACAAAACAACACCACACAAAATACTATACATAAAACTGAAATCCGTAAAATAAAGCGCAATCTTATTTCCGTGCACGGTGTTGGTTATACTGGCCTCACTGGCCTACATAGACACCTGCTCCGTGGATTTTCGAAACGCCGACCAATCAAATCGCTACGCTCGCTTTCTTATTGGCTGCCTCCTTGGCGAGGTCGACGTCGACCGCATAAAAACCTTTGATTGCACATTTTCGAAAAACGCCCTGTAACTCAAGAACGGTGACAGATATCGATTTGCGGTTTTCGCCATTAAGTTTATCATAAAAAATGAGCCTCAGACACCGATATCAGTTTTCGTCTATCTCCGTCAAAAATAGGAGTTTCCCTTTAAAGGTGTCCAATTTGGCCCAGCCTGTACGTATACAGGGTGGCTCACCCCCCTTATACCCCCCCATACAGGGTGACACCCCCCTTAACTTGAGTTGTTGAGGTTAGAAAAAAAAGTTTTTTACAAAAGTTTTAGATACTAATAGAAAGTTTTTTGTGGCGCTATTGGACCTTATACAGTGTGTTTCACAAAGCCGTGGTCGACATAACTTAGGTTTTTTTAAAATGGAACACCTTGTATATTTTTGGATTATTGAATTCTACGCATTTTTCTGATTCCAACGAAGAATATATGTTATATTATGTTCGCTCCAACCGTTCGTTCAGAACTGAGCCTTTTTTGTGAGGGATTACTCCTTAGCATAAAATTCGAAAAAAATCGGAAATATGAGACGTGTAGAGAAAAACATCCTGTATATTCCTTCTTGCAATTTCTTCCATCAACACTTTGGGTGGTCCTGTTAATTCTTCCACTGTTTTGAAATAATTCCATGGCACGCTTGACTCGCCAGGTGCCTTTGAAGTCCCTATTTTGCTCAACTTTAACACGGTGTAGAACCGAACACCCTCTACATTTTTTGTTCAAATTTAGTATATGGGGGTTTTGGGGTGTCCTGATCAACATTGTTGTGTCAGATTTTAAATAAAAAAATCGCTAAATGGTTTTTGTGAAAATCGGGGTATAAAAAATCGTAGCCGTCCCTGGTTTTGCATTTTGACAATAGTAAAAACGTCAAAAGAAGCGTTTTTTGAAGACCTTTCGAACAAAAAAAGGTTTTTGAAAATATCTCACAAAATACTTTTTTTTTTCTAACCTCAAAAACTAACAAGTTAAGGGGGGGTTTCAATTTATAATGAGCCACCCTGTACATAGGCGGACTCTAAAATAACAATGAAGAAGACTCGTCCTTTCCTACGAAAACAAACATATCCATAACGGCAAAACTGCGCCCGGACCCGCCCCTGTGTTCTTTGTCTCTGCGGCGTCCCCCTCCCTCCGCAAACAATGGCCTAATCAATTACATGTTTGCGGGGAATTTGCGACGACGCCGGGGACCGCCTTCAGCCGCCATTGCCTCAATTAATCAAATTAAAGTGTTTTCATTTTTAATTGTTAACCGCCCCCCCCCCTCCCCGCGGGGCCAAGCCGCCCCTGATTAATTGGCCGACTTAAAAAAAGATTAGGACGAGTTTGGGTCACGTAGGAGGTGCCGGGGACGTTCGATAAGTTTTCGGTATACAGGGCGTGAAAGTTTCATTGGACAACAGGCAAATATATTTGATACAGTTTAGACACATCCACCAGTGACGGAGAGGCGGGGGTCTACCATATTTTTAATAAAAAAAAATGATACGCCACTGGAAAAGTACCCAATCGTTGACTGACGTATTAATAAAGACTGCTCACGGCTGTCATGTTTGACAGTTCTCTGGCTCAACATGCGCTTCCCGGAGACAAAATAAAATGCAAAATATATTGTTGACCATAGGCGCTATCTACTTTTCAGAATATGAAGCTATAGCCGTGAGAAGTCTTATTAATACGTCAGTCAACGACCCAGTCTTTTTTGCCTTCACTAAATTTATCAATCAATTTTGCACACCCACTCAGTTTTTAATTCTGAACAACTTCCCTGAATAAAATTTTGTGGTAAAACTTAGGTTTCTAGGTTTGAAAAATCATTTTTAGATGCCCAGCCTTTGTTGGTGGAAAACGGTCAAAGATATGGAAATATTATTGATGGGAGATTATATAAAGGGTGCCCCAGGAGAAGTGAGCCAATAGGTGTAAAATACAAAAAAAAATTGAGTTCAAATTTGATTGTTCGAGGTTCTGATATTTTCGTTGTTGAAAAATCAAGATGGCGTCGACAGCGACCATTTATTTATTTTCATTGTAGGTGAAGTACCTTTTCCTTTAAAGATAGCGAAAAATTTTATTAAGAAAAGTTGTTCACAATTAAAAATTACTCCCGCGTACCAAATTTTGGAAAGATCGGACTACTTTGGTTGAACCAATGTTCATTTGGCATTATTTTTCTTCATTGTGAATGTTCAGTTGATCTGCAACATTTGAATGCGGTAGGTGGAAATTTTATGTTTTGAATGTTGGAGTAAACAGGTATTTTGGGGCACGTTTTGGCAATTTCATCCCAAACGGTTGATTTTATCTTTCTTTAACAATAGTTCACTTGTGTTACAAATGAAAAGGTGCGCCCGCAAGGCCAAAAAGATAACCCCAAAAAAGTTACGAGTAAAAGCACGATCCAAAAATAGCACAAGTGGCGGCCTCTGTGAGATACGTAGAAATTAACATTCTCGGCTTATTCTCCATCCCCAAAAACACAGCAGTGCAAAATTTCAGTTCAGCAGATTGATTATTTTGGGAGAAAATGGCATAAGTAATTAAATTTCAAAAAAATTACTTAGAAACCAAGAAATTTCGGACCTATGTTTATACGAGCAACAATGACTTTTTTTACAAAATGACAAAGTCCTGATCAAAAAACCTGGGGCACCCTGTATATGGAGGAACCAAGACATCGCCATTAAACCGGCACCGTCGCAATGATAAAGGCCTGCCAGCTGGCGACGCGAAACGTCACTACGTCATCACATGGAGGTCCAAGGCCTACTATAAAGACAGGCCCTGGCGCACAAAAATCACGTGACCATCTTAGTCAGACGTTACATGTCATTTGTCACATAACTGAAAGCGGCAGCTTGGGTTTTGAGAAGTTTTCAATGTTTAAAGCGTTTTTAAACGTCTTAGTTTATATTTTAGAAACAAGTTTGTGTCTAGTGCGCGTGTGTCCTGGCGGAGGGGAACCGCCCAGGTGTTATTATGGCCTCTGGGTGTCTGGGTGGGAGTCTAAGAGTATTGGTGCCGTTCGCACCGACGCGACGCGTGAGCGCTGTAAGCGGAATTCTCCCCCAAACCACAGAATAGGGAACCCGGAATGGACTATTATGGACATGGGACAGTATTAGTATTGGACAGTGGAGCCTGAGACACAGAGGGGTGAACTGCTTACGGGAGATCCGCGAGTTCAGACGGTCCGGGTGGCTGGAAGCCATTCCCGTTGACCACGTTCGGGTTTGTGCATTTATTGTATTCACCATTCACCTTGTGCGAAATAAATCAGTGTTGTAACATACTCGAGGATTTTCGTTGTCGACCCATGCCCTGATATGGTTTCTATTCGGTCTTTCACGCTGCCGATCAAATGAGACCTCGTCAATATTTACAGTATACCTACTGAGCTTAGTTTTCATTTTTATTTCGTAAAAAATAACCTAAATACCAAATATTGGGTCTGTTTATATTATATTTATACATATTACAAAAGCCAGGAAGAAAGTGTCGCCATAACAAACATTTGTTTTGCCTCGGGATGAAAATTTCCGCCAAAAATGGATTCGTCAAATCCCAACTGAGATTTAATTTCTAAAAAACCCTTAAGTATGTGTGGCTAACACATTTTCAAGAAAGTGAAACAATAATTAAAGTGGACAAATGTGTTGTGGGAGGAAAATACCTATAGAGAATATCACCTAAGCTAAAGGAAGGTGATGTCCTAACGATTTTTGAGAATGTGCCAAAATATTGTGAGTGCAGTGCCGTTTAACTCTCAGAATAAAACAGCTGAGGCAGGTTGAAAACTTTGAAAAAAATGTAAATGTAAATGTAATAGATGAAAGAAAACTTGCCAAATTGTTTCGAAATTTGTTTTTTCTACTTATCTCCAAAAATGCCTTTCATTATATAGAACTAAGTTGGTCACGTGACTACGCGATTATGCGTTAGCGCCATGGCCTGTCTTTATCGTTGGCTTCATTAATAGATAAGGTGGTAAAACAGCAGTGGTTCAGATTAAGGTGATTAAAGTTCAATTTTAGTTTATAGGTTTTAGGTTGTGTCTATAGTTTCGGACTAATTTAAATCATGCCGTGGACGTGTTCCATTCCCAACTGCAAGGAAAACTACAAAGGCGGTCCTAATGTGTCCGCTTTTTCCTCCATAAAGACCACATTTTAAGGGAAAGGTGGGTTAAGGCCAACAAAAGAGATTTTGTTCCTACACAGTTTTCCAGGATTTTGGTTTGGACTGTTGGAGAGTGTTATACCTAACAATTTTACGTGATTAAACGTAACCACCTTGAAATCAGTAAGTTTTATGGTTTTATTTATTCGAATTTATTTGTATCTAGGCAGGCAAATAAGAAATAATTGGCATTTACGAAAATTTTACCGGTAGATATCTAAATGCACCAAAACCCCTTGAAAATATGACCTTCACCCTCGTAGATTATTATCCGTGTTGTAAAACCATGAGCTATATATGTAAACAATCATTTTAAAGTGTTTTTTTACCAAATTTACCAAGTTGACACCTTGAAATTTAAATTTGGCGCCTTGGGCTCACCTCCCCTGGATGACTCATCGCTTTCAGCTGGCGGGTCTTGTTATTGCGACGGTGCCGATTAAACCCATCCTGCTTTACACAAATGGTGATTGTTAAGGAGACATGCGTCTAGTGTTGATAGTTTTTTGTACCTGTAAATATGATGTATGTTTTTGTGGCATAAATACTTTTTTCCAATTGGTATGCTTGTTTTTTTTTTGGATGGTGGATCGCCCTGTAGAAGTTATTCTTTACTTTTTCCCGCAACTCCCCACTGGAATTAACCGATACGTATCCTTCGGCGCGGAAACAGAGTTACTGGAACGCCACGCGTCCCCCGTCCCCCTCGGGAGGGGGAGTGGGGGGTACTAATCGAATCGCGGGGCTCAAAGGCCAGATTGCGAAAGATGCCGGCGTGGGGGGACGCATCCCCTCCGGGAGCCGCAGACAATGACCCCCGGCTGACCGGGGGAAAGGGGGGAATCTTAATCCGAGATTAATACGAGAGTGTGCGCCAAGGTTGATGGACTAGACTGCACGGACGGTGCACTCTGGCCGTTTATGGTCCAGAGTGCCGAGTAATTATTATGATGGCATGTGAAATTTTCAGAGTGGCGGCTGCAGGTATGTACAGGGTGTTCCCCCCACCACTAGAGCCTATATTTTTCGAGTTAGAAAAAAATTACTTAAATGAAAGTTGTAGGGGTTTTTCTGAACCGTTAGAATCTGTTACTAGATAAAACAAATGAGCGTCGCAAATTTATGAAAAATATAAACTTACTTTTTTTTTAATGGAACACCCTGTATATTTGTGAATTTTAGAATTGCACGCATTTTTCCGATTCCAACAATATAAATATGTTATATGTTTGCTCTAAGCATTCGCATGATATTCCAAATTGCAGATAAATACGATCTTTATTATTTAATCAAGGTTGCCATGAAAAAACATTTCAACTTAGGCAAGGGCATTCCTGTCAATCCATTATTTTTGGGACAATACACCTTGGTACCCCGCAACTTTCACTTTAGTAATTTTTTTCTAACTCGAAATAGGGGCTCTAGGGGTGGGTCAAAATATACGGGAACACCCTGTACCTTAAACTACTATTAACAAATATGTTTAAATTTTTGTTTGAGACACCCTGCACTTGGTTTAATGCCATCCTGTATATTTTTGATATAGTATTGGCAGACACCCTATACAATAGTTTAAATAATTTCTTTTTCTTGAAATCGGCATTAAAATGTCCCAAAATCGTCATTAAAAGCACAGAAATCGTACAATAATGTAGCCCATTATTGTACGATTTTTTCAATAAGTAGGCCTTGGCGAGATGTAAACATCAAACGTCAGACGCGGAGAAATCGCCCGTCAAAAGTGACCCAATATTCAAAACCCGGCCGATAAAGGCCCATTTAACTATTCGTACACATTGCGAAATTGTTTCCTATAGAAGCGCAATCCTTCAGTATACATATTTTAGTAAATTTTAAAATCAATAGATTTGTTGTGTAGGCTGCACAAGAAGCAGCAGTTTGGTTTTTCTGTCAGAAGGTGCCGTACATCATTATACTTGTCCTAGGTAGAGCGATCGGTAAAGTCAAGCAACGCCGCGCGTAGTCGGTTCGTGGACGGGTGATCCCTTATTATTATTTTCTTGCCTAATAAAACATTTTTTTTCCGATTTCAAAAAAATATAATATGTACCTCGGCACTGAAGTTCTTTTTATGACTCATGTGGTTTATTTGCCTCGGCCAGAGGCCTCAGCAACTAAACTCCACATGAGTCATAAAAAGTTGAACTTCAGTGCCTTGGTACATAAATAACTATTATTCAGATTATATGAATATCCTTTTTTTGTGAACACTTCATTTTGTGTATCGAAATTCTATTTCGGTTTTTATGATATCACTAGAATTGGGAGGAGTCAAATAACAACAAAAATAGTTCATTTATGTCCGTATACTATTTTATGACATAAACAAACATTAAAATCTAGGAAAAAAAACGATATCAAACGTTTCAACTTATTTTTAAGCTCCTTCACCAAACTCCGAACAAAACTACAGCAACGCGACAAAACATATTTCCCCACAGCCCCCGCTCTGCTTTTTTGACTTCCTTCTTCACTTCTTTCTTTTCTCCTTTGATTTCCCCCTTCGCTTC
This sequence comes from Pseudeuparius sepicola, assembly GCA_963920635.1. Taxonomy (NCBI): domain Eukaryota; kingdom Metazoa; phylum Arthropoda; class Insecta; order Coleoptera; family Anthribidae; genus Pseudeuparius; species Pseudeuparius sepicola. The sequence goes on along the minus strand of OY987298.1, from coordinate 11,278,339 downwards.
TCCTGTGGCATCCCCGTTCAGTTTTTCCTTCGCTTGTTTCTTTTCTCCTTCGGCTTCCCCCTTCGCTTGTTTCTCTTCGCCCTTGGCTCCCCCCTTCGCTTTTTTCTCTTCTACTTTGGATTCCCCTTTCGATTGTTTCTCTTCTCCTTTGGCTTCCCCCTTCACTTCTTCCTTCGCTTGTTTCTCATCCGCTTTGGATTCCCCATTAGCTTGTTTCTCTTCGCCCTTGGCTTCCCCCTTGGCTTCTCTCTCTTCTCCTTTGGCTTCCCCCTTCGCTTGTTACTCTTCGCCTTTGGCGTCCCCCTTCGCTTGTTTCTCTTCTATTTTGTCTTCCCCGTTCACTTCTTTCTTCGCCTGTTTCTCATCACCTTTGGATTCCCTCTTCGCTTCTTTCTCTTCTCCTTTGACTTCCCCCTTCGCTTGTTTCTCTTCTACTTTGGCTTTCCCCTTCGTTTGTTTCTCTTCTACTTTGGCTTTCCCCTTCGCTTGTTTCTCTTCGCCCTTGGCTTCCCCCTTCACTTCTTTTTCTTCTCCTTTGCCTTCCCCCTTCGCTTCTTTCTCTTCTCCTTTGGCTTCCCCCTTCGCTTGTTTCTCTTCTACTTTGGCTTTCCCCTTCGTTTGTTTCTCTTCTACTTTGGCTTTCCCCTTCGCTTGTTTCTCTTCTCCTTTGACTCCCTCCTTCACTTCTTCCTTCGCGTGTTTCTCTTCTCCTTTGGCTTCCCCCTCCCCTTCATCCTTCGCTTGTGTCTCTCATCTCTTGGCTTCCCCCCTCACTTCTTCCTTAACTGCTGGCTGAATGGGTTCACCTAGTTCATTTTAAAATAGTTTTAATATCAGGTATTATAAAACTGAAATAAATTGTCCTATTTGGTTTTGTTTATTTTACATCATAAAATATATTTTTTTTATTTCTGTGCAATGAGAACAGAATCATCAAGATTTGGGATTATTATCTTATACATTTAGGTGTCGTTTCAACAAAAATCTATTGCAAAACATAATGGTTCAGCAAGTTGCAATGCTGATGTTCCATCTAGTGGGCAAAGATCGTACCAGAACTGAAGTAGACGGTAATGGAACACGTCTTGCATCCTATAGAAATTCATTGAAGTAGCGAAAAGTCATTATAAATAGATACTATGAGTTTTGCGATTGGGACATGAAGCGGTAATGAGAAAATGGTGGTGCTCTATAGTCGAGGGCACTGAGGGCAGTACCGGGTAGTCTTTTGCAAAATAAATCGTGGTATTAAGTAAACGAGGAAAGTTTGTTAAGAGGGTTGTGACGTTACAGTATATGCCTGTCAAATTTGACATATCAAATTGGGAAAATCAGGCTTGTCTTTGAAATATCGTCCGTATTGTATTATTGGGCCTCTGTGTCAATTTCCCTTCAAATCGGCACTCGATTTTTTTTCCTTAAATAATAATAACAATAATTCCCGCCCTCACAATACTGCAAACTACAGTCTATCCAAGTTACAGCGGCAGTAGATATAAACAAAGTCACATGACCGCATTGCGATCGATTCCCAGGGTCTGACTAATATGAGATTCACACTGGCTTGTAATTCTGAACTAATTCTTTTAGAAGTTCTAAAAATTGCGTTTTTACCTTTCGTGGATCTTTATAAATTTCCTTAAATTAAGTAGCAAAATAAATTTACAGAATATACTGCTCGCGATCCGATCTAAAATATGCAGGAAACTCGACTGAGGGAAGAGCCGACCCTGCATTCTGCTCGCGGCGTAAACACTTGACATTTTATGTCGGCCAGACCAATAAGAGAATAAGTCACGTGGTGGCCAATGTTTTGATTACCCCAGAAGCAACGGGGGAGAGGGGCAATTACTATTATAGTTGCCGTTTGCCGCTTGGGCCGACTTTTCCCGATAGAACAAGGATAGCCTTCGCTCAAGTATAGTCCAAAGCACGAAAGAAAACGTTTCTAAAGAATGCGGGCAGCGTTGCGAGATTTCCTATACGAGTAGTCGTTATTTATTGGCGAATACAAGTTTTATCATATTGAAGCCGAATTTCTGAACTCTGTTATACCGAAAAAATAAAGCTCGCATCACGGGACCACTTACCCATTTTTGTTTATCATTTATTTTTAACGCGGTGTGATGAAACACCTATTATATTTTTTTCAACATCGTCGCGTCTACCATCGCCTTTGAAATACGGCAACACAGCACTTCTACCAAGCAGTCGGCTGACAAAATCAGTTAGCCAACGCGTTTTGTGCCTGTTTCTATAGTACGTAAAGTTAACTGCGTATTTGGTCTACCACACAGACCTCATTTTTTAGGCCGCTGGCAAGTTTTTTCCGCCGGCTCAGAGAGCTCAGTGGCGTTTCGTATGTTCGGGAGTGAAGGTGTGCAAAATGAGTAAACAGGGAAGAACGTTGCATTCTCAAGCACGAGAAATAATTGCCAATGTCAGTGAATTACACAATATTGAGCTACGCCCCTGAACTGTGACTAATTCTATAATATTTGCGAGTTTTTCCCCCTTACGTCGCACGCATTCTGCCGTAAGGAGGACTATACTAGCCCTAGAAAAAAAATTATCTAGCGCCTTTAGTTTTTTAACTGTGTTTTTTTTTGTGTCGCGCTATCCTGCATAAAAGTGTCTTGCGCGTTACGACTGCTACGGATAATAAGACGGTGCGAGAGGACTGCTCGCGGCTCGTATTCGATATGGCGCGTCACAGAAAAAAATCACAGCTAAACAACAATAGGCGCTAGATAAAAAACTTCTTTGACATTTTGGGTACATTTGCCTCGCAGCTTGTATATAAAATATTCCACAACTAAAAAAGTTTCTCGCTTGGTGAAAAATACAATACACTTTTTCCGATTTAAAATGGTTAATAAACAATATCGGTCAGGAATGGAGGCATTCGTTTGAAGCACTCGAATGTTAGCTTCAATTTTAATCCAAGTGTATGGCTCTACTATGGTTCTACTATTTTTAAGAAACAATTTCAATAAATTGCCAACTTTGACACTTTTTTTTAAATAACAAGAGTCCTCGACCACAAAAAAATTTCGTAAATCGCCATTTCGTATGCAGAATAACGTAACTTAACAAAACCTATAGGGTCCGATCTGGCTATAAGTACCTTGAAAAATTTGAACGGAGCGACCATTTAGCTCGATTTTACTCATAATAGAATTATTAATCTTCGTTGACTAACTGCCAAACTGGTTATTTTGGACTTGTTATTTTTATTACTGTTATTGTTATGTTGGATTAAATATTTTCCTTTTCCTTTCATTATTTATTTGTGTATGTAAACCAACTTGACCCAGAAGCTCTATTCCCTATACAACTTATTAAAACCGTCACACACACACAACCGTCCTAATTCGTAATGTACTATTTTTATAAACATTTTTCTTTCTTACGTAATCATTAACAACGCAATTTATTGATTTTCCATTTAAGGAATTATCTATTTGAATTCGGAAATTTTAAAAGCAAAAGATCCTACAGTCTATTCTACCTTATTAGATTGAAGATCAGGTGACGGTCTAGTATGCGGTCTACCGCAATAACTCTGGTCTAGTATGCGGTCTACCGCTACTACTGCGGTCTACCGGATTAAATTACACATTATATTACGGGTAATTGATTGGGTAAGAATTGTAGGACAATATAGCTGATACAAAACAACCGTAGGTAGCTAGGTACTTAGTGAAAAAAAGCAACAAAATATTGATTTTCATTTATTTTCTGTTGTAAATACCTATTTTATTATGTGTGATATACAGTTCTAACATCATTTAAGAATCGACGTAATTTTGCTGATGGTTAACGGTGCTGTATACATATCCTAACTGATTTAAGCGCCTGTAAGCCGGCCATTCATCTGAATGAATGACAGATCCTTGTTGAATTTCTCTTTGTATCAGTGGAATCAATGTATTGGCATCTCTCCTTTCAACGACGAAATATCTAGCCTCTGCCTTGTTCCTTATGCCAAACACCCACGGACCGTCTACGCGTCTTCCATGGTTTCTGTTGTTGTCGACACTAGCGTCGGAATCTTCGGAATTTGCAGCATGGTCTCCCTGAAGCAGTCTTCCTCTTCCATATTTTCGGCGTCCAGCAAAACGAGCTTCGTCTATTTGTATAGGATCATCCGGTGTACCGTTGAGTTGTCCACGGGATCTGTATGACACAACCTCTGTACAAACCTCACTACACATATTGAACCAATCAACTACTGTGGAACGTGCCCGACCAGTTATTGTGATTGTCGAGTCTAGGTATAGCCGCAATAAATAGATAATTAATTTGAAAAGAATAGATTGAATTTCTAGTTAGACCGCATTTCGACCGCATACTAAACCGGAGATTAAAACAGGTAGATCGCAAAGGGTAGGTAGATCGCATACGACCGGCACCGAAGATCATTATGTAAATAATGGTATAAAAATAATTGGGGATAAATAGTAGAGAAGGTGTGAAGTGCACACTATCAAATAATTTGAAAACAAAATAATTGCACTACAGGACTCTCACGTCAATTTGGATTTTTTATTACCGGCTTTATTTTATTTGCATTTTAAAAGGTCTAATTATTGCTCCGTAGATATAGTCAACATTTGCCCCACAATAAAACTAAGTCTATTAGACAGCTATAGGATGCGCCAACGGCGGGTACAAAGTTGTATTAACTGCCCGGGTTTGGCTAATTCGGTTATTGCTTCCATTCGTCTTTATTCGATGCGGGAGTCCATGCGGCGAACGGAGAACTGCGGTCTAGGAATCGACAATAATTGGAGCAATTAAAACAATAACTGCTCTCCGGCCCTGGATGGTCCGATATTGCCATTTAATGGAGGCCAGATGCCACGATCTATGTACTCCCCATTTTAAGCTCGCTTGGAGTCACATATGTATACAGGGTGATTCACGTAAGTGATTCATTAGAAGTTTACGGGGAAGGAGTGCGAATTTTGATTTGAAATTTTGGTTACTTATGTAACAGGTCGTAAACTTTCTTTCTAAAATATTTTCAACTTCCGATCACTTCCGGTTATACCGGAAGTCGATAGCAACTTTGTTATTTCAAATAGAACACCCTATATATATATATATATATATATAGGGTGTTCTATTTGAAATAACACCATTTAATAAAGTTGACTTTCGCCTACGACAGTCCAAAATTTCAGTTTTCAAGATTCATAAATTTCAAAGTTATCATCACTATGGTCGATGGCTGCAACACTCAAAAAAATAAAAAATTTGCGAAAATCTCGAAAAGGGTTAGGAATAGGGTACACATTATATTCAGAAAAAAGATTTGGAATTTAATAGGGAACCAAATGGTATATATATATATATATATATATAGAAACTTTGTTATTTTAAATAGAACACCATATATATATATGAAATAACAAAGTTGCTATCGACTTCCGGTATAACCGGAAGTGATATATATAACACCATATATATATATATATATATATGGTGTTCTATTTGAAATAACAACGTTTATATATATATATATATATATATATATATATATATATATATATATATATATATATATATATATATATATATATATATATATATATATATATATATATATATATATATATAGATGTAAGATTAGCGAGTGTAAATGTAACAATTACAAGAAAAGGTGATAATGGGCAAACACTCAAAGTTAACAAAAAGAAAAAACTAGTAACCGCATACACGTGTTTCATGCTATTTGGCAATCATCAGTACGGTGTAACATTAACCAAATCAAAAGATAGGCATGATTTGGGAAGCAACAAATGAAGTCCAGGCAGGAGCCAACAGCACATTTGCAGCTTCAGTCAGCACTTGCTTCCCAAACCTTTTTTTTGTTCGAAAGGTCTTCAAAAAACGCTTCTTTTGACGTTTTTACTTTTGTCAAAATGCAATTCCAGGGACGGCTACGATTTTTTTTATACCCCGATTTTCACAAAAACCATGGAACTCGAGCTGTCACTGAGTGGCTAAATAATAATTTTGACAACAGGTATTGTTATTGTTACACTTACATGATTTTAGATTAATATACTAATAAATTTTACCACTTGCAGATGGATTGGAAGAAATAGTCCATTAATTAGATGGCCCCCTCGATCGCTAGATTTGTACTCGATGGACTTTTATTTTTGGGGTGCGATAAAGGATAGAGTATATAAAAATCGCCCTAGAGACATAAACGAGCTACAACAAAAAATAATAGAAGCTTGCCAAACAGCAAGCAAACAGCAAATGAGTTAAAAAATGTTGTTTGTAACATTAAAAAGCGTATTGATAAATGTATAACCTTAGAAGGCGATTATATTGAGAAAACCTCGATAACTTAAGACTTAAGTATTTTATTTCTTGATGTTTTGGTAAAATTTAATTTATTTTACATTTAGTAACATTGTTTCAATAATCCAAGGCAAACTTGACCAGCATAAAATTCGAAAAAAATCGGAAATTTGAGACGCTGTAGAGAAAAACATCCTGTATATTTCTTCTTGCAATTTCTTCCATCAACACTTTGGGTGGTCCTGTTAATTATTCCACTGTTTTGAAATAATTCCATGGCACGCTTGACTCGCCAGGTGCCTTTGAAGTCCCTATTTTGCTCAACTTTAACACGGTGTAGAACCGAACACCCTCTACATTTTTTGTTCAAATTTAGCACATGGGGGTTTTGGGGTGTCCTGATTAAAGCTGTTGTGTCAGATTTTAAATAAAAAAATCGCTAAATGGTTTTTGTGAAAATCGGGGTTTAAAAAAAAGTCGTAGTCGTCCCTGGATTGGCATTTTGACAGAAGTAAAAACGTCAAAAGAAGCGTTTTTTGAAGTCCTTTCGAACAAAAAAAAGGTTTTTGAAAATATCTCACAAAATACATTTTTTATCGATTTGTATACACCGAGGTATACACTTAAAAGTATTTTTCACACTCCCCCTTCCTTGAAAAGCCCCTGCCAGAACCCAGCATAATTACTACTTTATCTACTACCAAATCTGTCAATAAAGTTAACCCCCTAGTTTTACATGTCACGCCACGCCACTGATAAAATTTCGCTTACTTTCGAAAAACGTCACCGTCGCCCCTGCCCCCGTCGACGTCGGTCGCCCGGCCCACGTCACGGCCGCCATTAATTTTCGGGGGTCCCCCAAAACATCCCCGGCGACAATCACGCAAATGTAAACACTCCTCGGACCATTAGCGGCTTCGCGGCGCCGAACCCCAAAACCCGACGGCGGCCCCACGTTGGGCGCCGGACGACCGACACCAAATGACATAAATTCTTCGTTGGTCCAGATAGTTTATTTATTTATTTATTTAAATAACCAACAGGCATGTGCAAAATTACAGGATAAGTCACAACTTTAAAAGAAAAACATTCAAGTACAGTAAATAATTCATTAATAGGTATGTATACACAAAAGTGGTAGTAGCAACATGTTCATAGTAAGATAATAGATAATGTGAATTATACAAACAAAGAGGAATAGTATTTTCGATAATCTGTTAGTGAAGAAAATGTCTTTTTCCCAAAATCAATCAGAAATATTGACATTTTTGATAACATTTTTGAAAGAAAAAGTCAATATTTCCTTGCACTTAGTCGTTGCCAGGCAACGGAAAGTAACTGTTAGGAAATATTTATTTTTGTACTGTAAGGAAATATTATTTCCTTACAGTTATTTATAAACTAAAAAAATGATTGAGAACAAGTTTTTCGAAAACAATTTTTACTACAAATGATCTTGATGTATTCGTTTTAGAGTCTGGTATGCCAACTAAAAGCTTAGATTGTAGGTCTTCTACATCTTGTAAGGTCATTTTAACTAACTCGTCCATTCTACAAGCTCCAGAAATACCAAATATTACAGCAACCTACAACAATAAATAAATATGTAAATAATCCGAATAAAAATTGAAGTTTTGTGACCTACCTTAATCATTAAATATTCTTTATCTGAAGCTTCCTGGATAAATTTGTTGATTTGTTCTTTAGTTAAAATCTTGGATTTTTTTGGCCTATAGCCTTCTGCCTGCCGTTTCAATAATGAACGAAGTTTTGGATATTTAGATATATCCACATCATGTCTAATTGCAAGGGTTGCCTTCAACATTGAATAGTTCGCCCACAAAGTAGAAGATTTCATCTTGGAACCAAGCTCCAAGAAGTATGCCATTACAACATTTTCTGAGAATGAACTTCCATTTTTATTCTTACGATATTCCATAAAACGATTGTATGCATAGTTATATTTTTCTCTGGATTTTGTTGGCAACAAATCCAAGGAGGCAGTATTTACTGCTTCCGTGAGTTCTGGGGGGGGGGTTCCAGAAATGGAACAGTCATCATCACTCATCACTTTATACTTTTACTTTTGCTTTTTAGAACGTTCGAAAACGCGGAAAACACTATGGGAAAACGCCAAAAATAAACTTTTCATGCGTCAAGTTTGACAATTCAATATTACTTTGTTTCCATAGTTACAAAACAAATATTTCATGGCATCCTTTATTTGTGAATAAAATTAATAATGCTTATTTCAAAATTTTAACAAGTTGATTGTAATAATTTATGTTCTTTGAGTAATTTTCGATTTTCGGAAAAATAGTATGTATACCTCGTAGGAAAAGACACATTCCCCGACTCCGTATTGCCAGTCTCGGCTTACGCCTCGGCAGGCAATCTTTACGGTCGTCCGGGAATGTTCAGCTTCTCCTACTAGGTACACAATGTACTATTAACATCCACTTTCGAACATTTAAAATAGTCGAGGTTCTCGGCTTGGTTATACCGTTTGCACATTCTGTAAATAGGGGAGTTCTGTAGCGCAATTGTCCTAGGTGTAGGGAGATACAATAGACAACTTTGCCGTGTTGTTATTGCTGGCACATAAAATTTTATCATTTGGAGCAACCTAGGGCAGTCAATTAAGTTGCTTAGAATTTTGTATAGTATGGTTTGAGTAAAGTAGTCTCTCCGGATACTCAGAGACGTGAAGTGGTGCTGTTTGAACAATTCGTCGTGCGGAAACCCCCGTTCGGGATAGACCCCAGTTTGTTTAAAAGTAAGATATTTTAAGAATTTTCTTTGTATTGTAACATTTGCAAATTCCCATCTTTTATAGAAATATAATAATAAGAAGTTACTTTCCGCTCTTCTTTTTTTTTCTGTTACCACCGAAATGGAGCGTGGTTGTTTTTGTTTTTGTTGATTTAGATATATTATTCCGGCGTTGAAGACAAAGACAAAATTTTCGGCACAGATTTGAGATTCTAAAGAAACTTTTCGACAAAGTCTATTTTGGTTTGATTGGAGACCAGGCCGAAGTCAAATGGAGAGTGATTTGTAAGGTTCCTATAAGTGGAAATACTCCCATTAATTATGTTTTATGGCCCTTGTCATCCTACAGCTGATTTCGTAAGTTTTGCCGTCATGTTAATAGTTTTCATTGATGTTTTTCAATGTGTATCTTTTTTAGGTTAAAAAATAACTACTTTCATGAAATTTTTATGTGTTCTGTGAAGCCTATTTGACTCGTTTTCTTTGGATTATTTAAAAAGGATTCCCACTCAATAGTGGTGAGTATACTCATAAATTTTTGAAGAACAAAGGAGAAACCAATAATTTTTTATAGGGAATAATAATGAGACGTAATTATGAGACGTTAAAAATTTCCGACAGTCTAATTTCCAAGAGCTTAATTTCCAAGAGTTTATGAGAGGTTAAAATTTCTGGAAGCTTGTGAATATTTTGAAGTTTGCTGTCAAGAGGTTAGATTTTGAAAAATAAGAAGATTCATGCAGAAATAATCACACATGTGCGTTCATCAACTGAAGGATAGTAGGAACGTCTGCCTCCGAGTCATGGGGTTTGTTTGATTGTATGCATGATTGTCTACATGGTTGAGGTAGGATTGACCCTTATCTGCATTCAGTGATTTAACGTACCTGAACTTTGATAATTTTTTGTAGTATAAACTTAACCTTAAAATTATAATTGCCTATAGTCGTAGAAATTTAAATCAACTTTCTAAATTTATGATCATATAAGAATAATAATTTTATCGTTATGCTAACTGTAAACGAAGAGTTTCGAAACCGTTTCGTAGATGCAAATATGTAATCTAAAGTTTGATTTTAAATTTAATCATATCTTGCAAAGGTGTCTGTCATTTTGGCAGTTCACGGTAAATGTAAACTTTCAAGAAAAACTAATAAATGTCTCCACCAATGACGTCAAAACCTATAGACGTGGTGCCCCATTGTTAAAATGCCCTTTATTTTGACTCCAAGATTAAATATATCCATACTACTCTAAAAACATGCTACAAACAAAGACAGAAAGTCAACCATCAACCAACTATACACCCGGTGATTCCCGGTTATAGTTCCTCCAGAATCACACTTAGATATCGCATGTTTTTTTCTTGTTTGGGGGCGTCGGAAGCATTGAAACCTCACCTGAAGACTCGGGGGATGGTCTAACGAAGCCAGCCTCCGAGCCCAGAGTCGAAATAGGTTCGCTACGGCTCGACAAAAAGGGGCAATTTCTGACAATCTCGCGACATTTTCGGAATAATTTAATGGAGCGTTTAGATTGTGATTAGTTCTGGGCGTCAAGCGTTTATCAAAACAAACCTGTCTACAGGTTCTGACGTCATTGGTCTCCACGCATTTGTGATTTTTATTTGTGGAAAAAGAAGGCAGGGTGTGAATAAAGGAATGAACTAGACCTTTCTTTCTGATTAATAATATTGTAGGGTATACAGAGATTCAGGTTTTTTCTATTGACAATATTTACTACCATTTCCTACTTTAAGAAGTGATTTTGATATAAGGGAAATTTCAAAAGTAGGTGGCGCCCTTTTTCTATCTAAAAAATAAATAAATATACCTATAATAAATTTTAACGAACCTGCGAATAACCCAGCTCTCCTCTAACCCTGAGTAGCACCCCAAAATTTTATTTGAGTGATTTTATCGCTACAGTATATTTTCGATTGCACAGATATGCACTTCAAATAGAGGCGACCACACGGCAGAGGAATACTCCAACCCTGATCTGACAAGTGTGTAGTAGAGAACATTGATAGTATCTAAATCCTCGAAGTCACGCGTGTAGCGCACAATGAATCCATATGCCTTAGAAGCCCTGGAAGTCACATTTTCAATCTGCTTCACAAAGGAAAGTTTACTGTCAAAAGTGACGCCCAAGTCGCAGAACGTGTCTTGTATCTGTAAGGTCACATTGTCAATGTGATAATCGTGCTTTATATAAGTAGATTTGTTGATAAATGACATAACGTTACATTTAGACACGTTCAGGGTAAGTCAATTTTTTTATGCACCAAGCGTGTACCCTCTCTAAATTTCGTTGCAGCTGATAGCTATCCTTAACCGACTCAATTCTAGAGAATAATTTGAGATCGTCCGCATATTGTAGGTGGTCTACGTTTAATTCCGCTCCCAGGTCGTTCACAAAGATATTAAATAACAGGGGCCCTAAAACGGATCCCTGTGGTACACCAGATGTTGCGTAGTATTCAATGGACTTGTGTCCATATAAGAAAACATACTGTTTGCGATCGTGTAAGTACGAACAAAAAAATTCCACCAAATCACCAGAAAAACCGAATCGATGCAACTTGGAAACAAGCGTATGTTGGTCTAGGCGGTCAAATGCCTTTGACATGTCAGTATAGATAACATCAGTCTGCATCCTCGCATCAATGGACTCGGCTATGCTCTGCGCAAAAATTGTGAAATTTGTACATGTGAACCGGCCTTTCATGAAGCCATGCTGATTAGGAGAAAGAAGTTGGCAGACTTGCGGGTAGATTTCGTTGCAGACGGCTACTTCCAGTATTTTCGCAAAATTGCAGATTATGGATATTGGTCGATAATTTTCAATCGCAGCTCTGTCTGACTTTTTAAAAACCGGACATATTTTAACTTGACGCCAAACGACTGGAATAGTATTTGAGCTTAAACATTTATTGAACAATTCACACGGGGGTTTCTTTAAAATAGAGCAACAATCTTTTATTACAAATGCCGGAATAAGGTCAGGACCCGCGGTCATATTTGGTTTCAATTTGTTTATGGCAATTTCGATGTATCGTTCGCTAAATTCCTTGACAAGTATAGTATTGATGTTGTTGCCAACATCTAATTATTTGCTTTCCGTGGCAGAAGAGCTCGCATTAAGTAGATTCTTATCTGCCGGAGGTAAGAAGTTTTGCTTGAAAAAGTGTGCGAAGGAATTTAAAATGTGTTCAGGGTCGCTTAACTCGATATTATTGTAAGTCATGATTGAAGGAACAGACGCAGTTCCTTTTTTTGCTGTTAACATATGACCAAAAACATTTAGGATCTGCTTTTATGTTTTCTTCGATATTAGAGGTATACTTTTTTTGTTCCCTTTTGATGTTCTTTTTAATGCTTGTTCCCAAAAAATTGAATTCTCGTAGATATGCATTATTGTTGGTTTTTTTGAATTTTATGTGCAAATTAGCTTTACGTTTTATGTCACGGATTATTGAGGAAGTAAACAGTAAACCATACTGGATATTTGCGATTGGGTTGAGGCTTAACTTTGGGGGTGCATTTGTCAAATATATCATAAATTTTGGCGTAGAATAAAAGAGCAAGCATTGTCGAAATAATAGATGAGAGATTATAGTTAGCTTTCCTAAAGTTATAAGTGCCTACGAGGTCAGAGATAAGCCTGTTATCCGAGGTAGCGTGATTGTTTATTGTAATTGAGAGAGCAGAGTGGTGCTGAACTTCTGGAACTAACAGATCGATTGCTCTTTCAACTAATAATTCACAATTATGTAGAATAAGATGAAGTAATCTGTTATTCTGGTTCCTGACCCAGTTAGATTGCTTCATGTCCATTATGTGAAGGAAGTTATTAAAAAGCATGACACTTGCGCTGAATCTGCCCGTGTCTAAGAATTCAGCATAGTTAGGCATAGTTTCAAGATGTTAAACATATTTTCTATATTGCATCTTTCCATACAAATCTGCGGCATTGCCGATACTACCACCATTAAAATAAGATTCCAAAAGTATCGGTAGTGCGCGTTCAGTGTTCGGTCGGTTAGTCCGGTTCCAGTCATATAATGCCACCCATAAAAACTGGCCCTAAATTCTTGATTTTGATATATATGTCTTCTAAATTGATTGATTTCGATGATATTTGGCACGTGCCATGAGATAACTATCTCACACAATTATACAGGGTGTTTCGGACCCAAATACAATAATTTTAATCACATACTCAGAAAGGTGTCTAAATGCGGAAAATCGAAAAAAAAAGTTTCGGAAATATTTTAGAAATAATTAAATAATTTTAATATTTTCCCTAACGAGCCGCTTAGTTTTATTATCGGGTAGACGTTTACCCGAGGCGCCAGGGAGAGGCAAATTCGTTTCAGGTCTTCCTTATGACGTTGCCAGATCGCGGCGCCAGGCAAGGAAAACACTCAATATTTTTTTATATTTTCAAGGTATCTACTGATTTATCTAAATGTGCCTACCTTTTATTATCCCTTTTAGGATAATAATCGCTGATAGCAAATGAAAGATGGTTTAAAAGCTATCCTCCTCTGGTAAGTTGAATGGTAACACCTCGGTAAGATACGCACTCACATTCGCACTTTCCACATTATCACAAAACTCCCGGTTTCGAAAAAAAGTTCGGCGGCACGGCAGCGCCCGGACGATATGGTACTGCGGTTTTCCACGGCATCCACCGACGGAATTTAGACCTCAACTCGCCCTGCGTCCGAGGGGAATTGTAGTACCTTCTCCGCGTATCTTTTCGCGTTGTCGGTTTCTTGGTTTCTAATGGCCGACTGGCCGACTCTCCTGCGCGGTCGCGCTCTGCGCTCCCTTTCGATGTGGCGACTGTCGTTTTGCTCGCGGTGCGACGTTGCCGATACAGTTCGCGGAAGGGCCGCCTCCACCGCCTGATTTCATTAGTCAGTTGCTGGACGGCCATAATGGAAGGAACGTAATGGGTGGAGACAAAGCCAGAAGCCATGATTTAAGACAATTCGAAAAGGGATCTACCTCGTCGCGGTCGCCAGGCCGAGTGCCTCATCGCAAAAGTCACAACAATTGAGGGAAACTAAGAGGTCCCTACATAGTACGTAAAATGATGCTGAAGCAAACAAAGCCAACGTGCTTGGATTTTTTCAAGGATTAACAAGAATAAGAACAGAAGTTTAGTTACTTTAATTGAATTGGCCTTTCATAAATGCATAAATGGTAAAATTACTTAAAAGTATTTAAAATCGGGGAATACCAGCTAAAACCAGCAACATTGCACGTCGCCCAAGAATGTAGCTTCTGGCCGGCCCACTTCGCGGTCGTTACCTCGCCAGTGGCGTCGTTATTGTCTGTAAAAAATAGCTTCCATAAAAAAAATTGTGGCTTTATTATTGACTTTTAATTTTTTCCAGATGTGGTTAAAATTATTGTATTTAGGTCTAAAACACCCTGTATTATAGTGCAATCTTCGCAACCGCTAGAAGGGAAAGATGCACAAGTCCTCAACAAGTTATCAACGCCTGGCCGTCTAATATAGAGAGTAACGTTAGCTGCGTTCGAATTTGCGCTTGCGCACTTGGAGAGAAGCTCGCTCTTCCAAGTTGTTCTTTTTGTGTACAATATCTTCTGGACACTCATCTCAAATGGGAAGTGTGTGCAAGTTGTCATTATTGCATAATGTATACATTTTTGGGGGCGAAAGAAAAATTGGCTCTATACGAATAATCGGGGATTTCTGGGCCGAGAGGTTCTTGGCGTCGACGCGTCGCGTACGTGCCCTCCACGGGGGTGTTTACCGCGCAAACACCCTGCGCGCGTCCGCACGACGCCTAATCAAGTGGGCGCTGTTTACCCGCCCTCTCCGGATATTGGGGGCAAGGAAATTAGGTTTTGTGGCTGTCTGGGCAGCGGCCGGTGCTCTTGGGAACCCACAGGCCATCGCCGCACAGGGATCGGGGTGAACGCACCTACCCGCGCGCGGTAATTCAAAAGTTGTAATAATTATAGTTGACTGCTCACGGCTGTCACGTCCGACACATTTTTGGCTCACCATGCGCTTTCCGGAGATAAAATACAATGCAGAATACATTGTTAGCCATCAGAGCCATCTGTTTTCCAGGACATAAAACTATGGACGTGAGAAGTCTTTATAAATACGTCAGTCAACGCTATATTTATATTACACCTAAAATAGCTGGATAGAATAAAAAATATATAAAGTCTTTGCTCTTGGAGATTATACGATTATCAAAGGGAGAGCTTTTAAAATCAAAACAGTTCTTAAGTTAGTAGTGTGAGCTTCACCTCCAAAAACCACTTTTAACACGCACTACGGAGCTTTTTCTCGTTTTCTCAGAAACCATTAGTTGCACAGAAAATTTTATACTTCGACTCTTATGTTCCTTATAAAATTTTCTAAAAAATTTAACTTTACCTAAACCCAAAACCAAAATCCGTAAAATAAAGCGCAATCCTTATTTCCGTGCACGGCATTGGTTATACTGGCCTAACTGGCCTTCGTCGACACCTGCTCCATGCGGATCTCCGAAACGCCGACCAATCAAATCGCTACGCTCACTTTCTTATTGGCTGCCTCCTTGACTAGGTCGACGTCGACCGCATAAAAACCTTTGAATTTTATATACGGGTAATTTCTGCTGATATTTTTTTTCTGGTATTTTTCCGAGTAGCAGAACGTGGTAAATGCTTTTAAATAGATCGCGCCTCATATATCACTATATTTTACCAGGCTAGCTCGATAACAGACTCCTTGGCAATAAAATAGGAGACAAAACACTTTTTTAACCATACTAAACCGAACCTGGCATTAATGGACACACGCGTCATCACTGACAAAGTCTGCAAAAAGTTTTCTTTGTTGGATGGATCATACAATAGTCACAAATTCTAAATACTGCAACCATAATTTTGCAGTTTTCCCATTTCCTCGTAATCGCTTTATTACTTCTGAAAACTTTACTCTAATTATTGTGCATAAAGGAATCATTTTACTAAGCTGTCGAAAGTTGACGTATTATATTTGTTCCAATGCCAGTGAGTAAAGCTTGGATATAGTCTTTGTATTTCTGTGGAACTTCAATTTCTTCAACTATTATCATCGAAATAGCGCAAAAAGTAAGAAAATAAGCTCGAATCGCTCTTGCGTATCCATGGCCCGAAAGCATATTGCCACACCGGGCTGGGAATGCCCTGTGTGTGCCACGAGAGAACCCTGTTGTCCCTCGCGACTTGCCGGGGATCTTTGAGGGGGACGACTGGCAGTGGATTCTGGACGTAGGTAATCCCAGGAGAACACACACGTTACTAACGACACGAGGTAATTATAAAAAACTTGGTTTTATTGAGACGACTCACAGTATGGCTTTTATTAGGACACGCATCCTGGCGACCAGGGTGGCGACTCGGACGGGCGAGGGAGGCAGGCTTATAGGGTCCTAGTTGGCAAAAAATTTTGATCGCGCGAGCGAGCGAGCGACGCGATGGGAAAACAAACATATATAGCGTAACGCATGTGGCCAAATCGGAGACGATCGCGCGCTCGCACGTCGCATCGCGTGATCGCGTTTGTTTGTTTTTCAAACCAGTTTGATTTTGGTCGCGCGAGCGTACGTTTTGGTCGCGCGAGCGTACGTTTGTGCCATTTAAAATAATTTTATTATTAATATGTCCAACCATATATTAATAGAACAATTAATAAATGAAGTGCAGAAACCGCCCACTGCGTGGAATAAGTGGTCCCCACTGAATAAAAACCGGGTGGCCGTAGATAAGGAATGGGAAGCTTTAAGTTTCGCTTTTTAATCAAAGTAAAATATTTAATGTAAACGTTCCCACACAACATTTGACGAATGCGTTTGTCGCATGTCATTTTGCCACTGATCGACACAATCAAAAAAAGTAAATTCACAACACGTAATAAAAAAATAATAGAATGATAAAGCTAGTGATATAAAATAGTTTTTACGAAGTTTCGAGTTTTTAAAAATTTCAGAAATTTCATAATAATTATTAAAAATTGGCAAAACTAAATATTTTAGTAGAGCGTTCGAATTTGGTACACTTACGTAAAATTGAAAAAGAAACAACTTTTCCAAGTAAAACTTTTTGATATTTTAACAAATAAACTCATATTTGGCGATATATTTTTTTAAATGTCATTTTTGACAGATAACGAAAGTCACATGACCACGTTTGAGTGGGTCATTTTTCATCTTTTTTTTTAAAGCAAAAGGTAACCCCAAAATTAAATTTCAAAATAAAACGTTAATTAAAAATTTTCCCCCTATGGTGCGAACTTTTTGGAGGACACTGTAGAAGCCGATGCCACTGATGCCCAGCTCTTAGCTGGCGCCGAATTTATACCCGTCGATTCTGCTGAATCGGTGGTGAACTTTGATTTGTTATTGGTATTACTTTTTAATTGTTCCTTGTATTTACGTTAGTGTATACTGTTGACCACAATTCTTAATTTATTTAAAAAAATCATAATATCCATAGAGCGTTGACTCCTTCCTGGGGTATTGTATGATTGCACAATATTAGAACTTAAATACTATTAATCATTTAGAACAATTGTCGAGGTAGTAATTCCATTAGAAGTGTTTTTTCATTTACATGGCGTGTTAATTGACCTACAAATTTTACGATACTTTCCTTCGTTACCCCCGCGATACAGAGATACGCAAATTATTATTCAGCACTGAGAGGCCCCGTGGGGCAATGCTATATCCGCTCTGATCCCGCTAATGAAGGGCGCAGGGGCGCCGGGGGATCACCCTCGTTTAAGCCCAGATCCAGTCGAGTCCAGGATTTGGGGAATATGCACCCATCCCCATTAGGGGGACCAATGTAATCGAAACGGACCCGGGGTCCCTCCCGACAAAAAGCAGAAAATTTTGGAAAGGGTCGAAGAGCGGCGAGCGGGTAAATATTTAATTAAAATAAAACGCGGCGTTACTCGGCGTCGAGATCAAAGCTAATTAATATTACATGTACTTTCGGAGAAAGGGTAAAGAAAATCGAAGGTGTGTTTGTTGTGTTGCGACTTGATTCAGTTTTATTCTGGGATGCTTGAACAGATGATAGAAAATCATAAAATAAGGCTATTCTGTGTTTAAATTCTCAAAAATTTTAACATTTTAACTTTTTTTATATAAATCCATAAAATTTTTATTTTTGAAGATAATCGAGGGAACTTTCTTTTGTTTGAAAAGCTTTCAAACAACCTTCACACCATTTTCAAAATGCAAATCCAGGGCCGGCTTCGTTTTTTTATAACCAAATTTTCTCGAAAACCATTTTGCGATTTTTTATTTGAAATCAGGACACGCCAAAACCCTCAAATACCAAATTTGAACAAAAAATATACCTACATGGAGTTATTTTCTACAGAGTGCCTAAGTTGGGCAAAACAGGAAGTCAAGTGTGCCATGGAATCAGCCCAAAACAGTTGAGTGGTCAACAGGACCACCCAAAATGTTGGTGTGCAAAGGTCTAATACAAAATACAAAAGGTGTCTCTCTCTTTGTGACATCTCAAAGTACTTATATACGCAGTGACTTTTGATGGAGAAGGTCCAATAATATAAATTGTTTTTTATTTGTTGGCTAGCATTTTGCAAAAAATGAATTACTTACATGGAAATTTCATCACAAACAAATCTACCTATAAAAACTCTGTTACTATGACAAAACCGCTAAATATTGACCTAAAAAAACGTAAATGGTAATAAAGCTATAGACATTTAAAACACGGGATATTCTAAACGTCAGAAACTGACATACCTGTAACCACGGAATGCCCCCGCAACGATAAAGGCCCGCCAGCTGGCGACGCCAAACGTAACTACGCCACCACAGGGTGGTAGCTTTTTGTAGTTGTTTACGTTTACTTGTCTATGGCGATTTTCCTGTTTTAAAGAATGTTTGTTGTGTTTATTGTATGTTGGACTGTGTTTCTTAGCAATATAGGACGTGGAGTTCCATTAATACGGTGGTAAAATAGCAGTTATTCAGAATAAAGTGATTAAAATTCAATTTTGGTTTATAGGTTTTAGGTTATGTGTCTAGTTTCGGACTTATTTAAATCATGTTGTGGAAGTGTTCCTTCCGTTCACAACTGCAAGAGAAACTACAAAGGCGATCCTAAAGTGTCCCATTTTAAGGGAAAAGTGGGTCAAGGCCATCAAAAGAGATTTTGTTCCTACACAGTCCTCCAGGGTAAAAGTGGTTTTGGTTTGGACTGTTTGGAGAGTTTTATACCTAACAATTTTACATGATTAAATGTAACCACCTTAAAATCAGGAACTTTTATGGTTTTTAATCATTCGAATTTAGTTGTATCTAGGCACGCAAATAAACAATTGGCATTTACGAAAATTTTGCATCAAAAGCCCTTGAAAATGTGACTTTCACTCTGGTAGATTATTATCCGTGTTGTAAAGCCATGAGCTATATATGTAAACAATCATTTTAAAGTGTTTTTTTTTACCAAATTTGCCAACTTGACATCTTGAAATTTGAATTTGGCCGGTGGCGCTCCAGTCCGCGAACCACTTTGAAATATGACTCGGGTCTTTAATATAGTGTTGATCCAGCCATTACACGGAAAGTTTTAATTTCGTATTATATACGTCCCTATTATCATAATAAATGATGTTTTAGTGGCATATCAGGTAAAGGATATCAATTGAAAAACTGCACTCCAGCCGGGACTCGAACCCGGGACTCCTACTGTGAACGTAGGCACTTAACCAACTAAGCTACCGGAGATACAGGTTCTCTTCTTCTTCTTCTTTCAGCGTTCATACTTAAGGACGACCTGATGGTTTTGTCCTCTGTTTCTTGTGGTTTTTACTTTCATTTGTGGTTTTGGATTTTTTGTCACTCTAGTTTCGTAATCGGTGTAATGTCGGCGTCTTGTAAAGGTTACTGGGGGTCTTGCAAAAATTTATTTACTGCACTATTTGTGATTTATGGAGTATAATGGTTTTAATCAGAATTTAGAATATCAATTCCTAATGTATTGTTGTTTCATGTGATAGTTTCCCTAATTCTGCGATAAGGTTTTCCGGGGACAATATTGTAGGTGATAGCTTCTCTAAAAAGAGTGTTTGGGTGAAGTGGGCCTATATCCTCGTAGATTCGCTCCGTTGCAGACCGAATAAAGTCTGCAAGGGAGCAAATCCCGAGGTCCGTTTTTATAGTGTCATTTCTGACATACCATGGAGCGTTAGCCACAAGTCTAAGACTTTTGTTTTGGATTGTTTCTAGTTTATTTAGTGTTGTTTTAGCGACTGTGGCCCAAGCCGGACCGGCGTATGTCAAAAGTGGTCTAATGATCATAGTATGAATTAAGATTTTATTTTCCATTGAAAGCTTTGAAGAACGATTTATTAACGGAAAAAGTGCACCAATCACCTTCCGAGCTATGGCGGCCCTTTCTTCTACATGAGTTTGCCAAGTTAATTTGCGGTCAAGAGTGACTCCCAAATATTTTGCTTTTGGGAGCCAGTCTTTGTAGGTGTTATGAATTATAATTTCACCGCGTGGTACTGTGGTTTTTTTGGTGAAAAGGACTGTTTGTGTTTTATCGGCGTTTATTTTGATTTTTTTCTTGCGGAAATAATTTTCTATTTGTTGAACACTTCTTTGGGCGCTGAGTGTTATTCTGTTTGTATTTCTATTGTTAATGGTGATAGCTGTGTCGTCAGCATAAAAGTATAAATTTGAGGCTGCGTTTGTCGGTGAATCGGCAGTATAAAGAGTGTAGAGAAGAGGTGAGAGTACAGAGCCCTGTGGTACTCCCGCCTCTATGGCTTTTTCGATTGAATTTGTGTTTTCAATACTGACTGTGAATTTCCTGTTTTTGAGGAATGAAGCTAGTAAATGTATTATCGGGGGGCTAATGCCGTGATTAATCAAAGTATGTAATAATCCTAAATGCCAAACGCGGTCAAAAGCTTTTTCAACATCTAGAAAAATTGCGCCCGTGCTTTCTTTTTCTTGAAATCCTGCTTGTATTTTCTCTACTAATCTAATTAATTGATGTGAAGTACTATGCTTTTTTCGGAAGCCAAATTGTTCATTAGGAATTAGGTTAAGCGCTTCTACCTCCGCTAGTAATCTTGCATGAATGACTTTCTCAAATATTTTGCTAATTGTTGACAGTAGACTAATTGGCCTGTAATCGGCCGGAAACAGAGATCTGTCTTTTTTAGGGATAATAATGACTTTAGCGAGTTTCCATTCTTCTGGAAAATGTTTAAGTCTTAGGGCAGCATTGATTATATTTAGTAAGAGTATTTTGAATTTGGGGGGCAAGAGTTTTAAACTTTTATTCGGAATTCCATCTGCGCCGGGGGCTTTATGTACATTAAGTTTTTTAAGAATTGTGTTTAATTCCTCAATGTCAACATGTTCTATTTGATCGTGACACTCTGTTTGAAGCCATTCCCTTACTGACCGTTCGGTCCTGGCTTCGAACAGGATGTCGTCGTCTGGATCTCTGTTTTCCGTAAATTGTGATTCGAAATGGTTTGCAAAAGCTTCTAGTTTGTCCTCCAGTTCATACACTATACCAGTAGTACCGTGTATAGGAGGGAGTTCCGAGTTTTTCCCTTTTCTAAGAACTTTTGTTATGTGCCAAAAAGATTTTTCACCTTTTGCTAAGTTAATTAGTTTTTCACCCCATCTGTCATTGAAAAAGGATAGCAGTTTTTCTTTTAGTTGTCTCTGAATTTGGTTTAAGTTTTCATTTACGCCTGTGATGCGAGCTCTTTTTTTCGCTTGATTTCTTTTCTTAAATAGTTCTTTAATTTCTTGGGGAAAATTAATTTTGAAGTCTTGTGGGGTGGAATTTTTGGTGGCTTGCCTTAGTGCGGCTTTGATGTCATTTGTGAATGTTGTCGTTGCTTTTTTAAGAGCATTTATGTCGCGAATAAAAGTTAAATCAGGATTTTTTTCTAGTAAATAGTCTTTAAAAACTTCCCAATTTGTGACTAATTTGGGGGGATGAAATAGTTTGAGGTTTTTGATTTCTAGTAATATCGGGTTATGGTCGCTATTCAATGAGTCTATATTTGATATGTCAAAGTCGTGTGGGTTATTGTATGAGAGAAAAAAGTCTATTATGGTAGGGGTACCATGAGCCGAGTAGTGAGTGGGAGAGTCGGGAGCAATTACTTCGATCGGTTCTCTGTTTATTATACCAAAAATTTCTCTGCCCTTTTTGGTTTGAGCCCCCGGGGACCAAGCTCTATGCGAAGCGTTAAAGTCACCCCCTGCAAGGACGGTGACGTCTTGATTAGAGGTCATAATTTCTATTATTTCATTCTCTATTATTGGCTTTGATGGGGGTTGGTAAATTGAGAAAATTTTTAGTTTTTTATTGTTTATTGGGTTTTTGATTATTACTGAGACGAATTCCAGATTATTGTCCGGGGAGGAGTAATTTGCTGGATTAAAGGATATATTGTTTTTGACCGCTATCAAGACGCCGCCGCCTCTGCCTGTGGTTCTATCATTTCTGTAAATTTTGAAGTTGGGTAATTTGAAGCTTGAACTAGCTTTCAGGTAGGTTTCCTGAATTAAGATAATGTCTGGATTGAATTCTTGTATAAAAACGATTAATTCGTGTTTTTTATGTAAAACGCTGTTTGCGTTCCAACTAATTATTTTTAGATTTTGCATTTTTTCACTCATTTGTTTTTGTTCCGGTGAGTTTTTCTAGGAGTGACTGAATGACTTCGAGTTTGTCTTCAAGTTTTTTGATCCTGTCATTGTTGGTGTTATTGTCGGTGGGTATATTTTGTTGCGTGACATTTGCGTAAGAGCGATTTTGATTAGATTGGTTTATAGTAGGGGGGTTAGAATTTTTCTCTATATTTTGATTTTTTGGGTAGAATTTACAACCTGAAAAATTTGCGGGGTGGGCTTCTGAGCAATTAGCGCATTTGGCTGGCGTATTACGGTCTTGGGAACATTTATAGGTAAAGTGAGGTTGGGCACATTTCAAACATTTTGCTACCGCGTAGCAATATGTTTGCGTATGTCCGAATTTCTGACAGCGGTGACACTGTACAATTTTTGGACCCCCCTTTTGAGGTTCAAAAATTACGTTAAGTCCGTTTAAGGTTTCTTCGTTATAGATTTGTTTAGAGAAATCATTTTTGGGGAGAATGATCAAAAGGGTGTTGAGAGGTTCTTGCCCTTTTGCTTTCAGCCTGATTATTGATTTTACATCAAAGCCTTTATCAGTTAAGTGTTCTGTGGCATTTTGGATAGTGCCTGGCAATGACATGAATGTTCTTGTCAGCTTTCAATGGGAAAGAATGGAATTCATACTTTTGGGTTGTGAAAAACTTAATGATGTTTCTGTAGTCCGTTTCGGTTTGGGGTAAGATTCTTATGCCTGTGCCTGTGGCTGACGCTCGGGTATATAAAATTTTATTTGTCTTAAAATACTTTGAGACCGTGTCCCATTTTTCTTTGTCTCGTAATACTACCGGCATTAAATCTGCTTTTGGATTTTCGGGTTCCGGGTGGTTTTCAGTTTTTTCTTTATCAGCTTTTTCTGATTCTTTTTGTTTTCGTTTTTCTTTTAAGGTTTCCGCTATAATTTCCGCAAAAGAGGACGTTTTTGGTTTTTGTTGACTTGTATTTGGATCTAAATCCATGTTTTCATCAATTGTTAAGGTCGCGTCAATATTTAGAGATTCGCGATTGGATTTTTTAGGGCATTCTTTGTGGGATTCAAATAAATTTTGAGAAATTGATTTAATGTCCCTGTTATGGTTTGATACGTTTTTCTTTGCTTTTTTTGGGGAGGATTCATAATGTTCATTATTTGGGTTTTGATTTTCAAGTTTATCAGTAAGTTTTTGAATTTGAGCAGACAATTTGTCAACTTGAGCATTTAGAGTATGAATATGATTATTTAATTGCTTAACTAGATTTTCTTTTTTCTTAAGTTCGGCTTTTAAGAATTGAACGACTGCTTTATTGCTATCCTTGTCTTTTTTTGACTTGAATTTTTTGTTATTAATTTTATATGAAGGGCCGCTAGATTTTTCGTCATCTGAAGAATCTTTTTCTTTATTTTCGCCTGACAATAATTCGGTGATACCTTCCATATTTGCGCTGGAGGTAGCACGGTTAATAGAAAACGGGGTTTTCCTTACGCTCATTTGAACGACCTATTTCTAAAAGCAACAACAATACACTAGGAACGATGCAGTTAAGGCAAAAAGAACATAGAACATAATGCGGGGGTAGGCAAGCCTACCCCACAGAAAACTGAGTAATAAGTGCAGTAAACAATTTTTGCTCACCTTTTTTCACCAATCTACTTCTGACTGCCCCTTCAGAAGATCCCATCCGGGGAGGTGTAGTGGTCCACTAACTGGTAACGGGAGGTCGTCTTTCGGCTTGGCTGGGCACAAAAAACTAGCTGCTAACAGTTCGGCGGTTCACTCGGCAATAGATACAGGTTCCATCGGCTAGGTGTTACTTAATCCAATTGTTATTAGTTAGTAGCGGTGAGATGTAGGAGACTTCGGCGTCTTCTACAGCTACTATAAGGGGTAACCATTCATTATTGTTGGCTATGTGAAATTCCTATTTGTTCTTCTACCTACAATATTACAGGTACTAAAAATCTTTCTTTGTCGCTATCATCGTCGAGTTACTTTCGAAATTCTAAGATTTTGTAGGTGCCATACCTATACACCGATCCACTGATTAAATTTCGCATCGCCCCTTAAATCCTTCGCCCTGCTTTTGATGGGCCGCGGCCCCCATCGTAAAACGGACACAATCTCGGAGTCACCCAGCGAACAAACAAATGACCGGGGGGATATCCGCAAATTGTTTACACGGGGAGGGGAGGGGGTCGCTCCATCCACACCCCCCCTCCCCCGCCCGCCCGGACGTCTATAACGCCCAATTTTATGCCAAGCCGTGCGCTCGCCCCGACCGGCTACGGGGCAATAACACACGAGAAGGGAAGAACTCTATAAGGGCCCGGGTCACCCTGGAAATCTTGGTACGAATTGAGCTAAATGGTGGTTTCCTAAACAATATGGGTGGTTTCCTAAACATTTTTTTAGATCAAAATGACCCTAATAAAAGTTGTAGGGGATCAAAATATAAACAACTTTTTTTGTTACGCTTAAGGCATTGTCCTACTGAGGACTTTTTTATTTCTAAATCCCGACTCAGTTGTCTTACACTTATTTCAGGGTGTTCCACAACAGCCAATGTTATAGCTAACTGATTTTCTTCATTTAAAACTGGTTTTGTTCTAGTTTGCTTTTCATAGGCAACATTTCCTGTGCGATCGAATCGCTCCTTTAAGTTCTGCAGCATTCTGGTATCAGGATGCCTTCTATCTGGGAATTTTTGGGCATAAACTCGAGATGCCAAAAAACAATTTCCAAAACATTCACCAATTACGTAAATCATACTTATCAAGTCTTGTTTACAATAATTCATTTTGTGACAACTTTTTGCTGTTTGAAATTAAACAATGAGTTCTCCTAAAACTTTTAATTTTTATAATTTAATATTCTATTTATAATGCAGGTGTAGTAGGTATACAAAAATATAGTAAACTAGAGATTGTAACTAATACTAACGCTTTTTTGATATGCAGCTTTTTAAATAAGTACAAGTTTGATTCCCGAGTAATTTACATGTATGTAATATTATATAAGTAAAAAAGTTGCAAATTTTCTGTTTATACTGGATTTTTGAAAAAACTGCTAGAGATAGAGGTACTGTATTAGGTATCAAATTAAAGCTGAATGAATGCTCTATCCAATAGATGTTAGATATAGGGTGTTCCATTTGAAAAAAAAAAGTAAATTAAGTTTGAAAATGTCGGAGTTTTGGCGGAAAACAGTGAAACATCCTGTACAAAAATTTTCAACTTGGTTCTTAGTCATTAATAAAATGGTTAAGTGTAAATCTACAACCAAAGTTTCAAGAGAAAAATCAAGCCACAAGAAGAATATAGCAATATTAATGAAGGGTTGGTATTTAGCAAAAAATACTTTTAAAAAATTATAACTTGGCAACGCCGCAGATGGAAGCGGAAGTAATTTAGGGATGTAAACTATACTTTGATAGGCTTCATTTGAGATAAAAGAATTTGGGTCATTCCATTTAAAAAAATATATTTTTTTGTCGCCACACCTTTTGGAACACCCTGTATATACCAAACTATTTTTAAAATGTGCTCCATCTTCCCTTATTTGGATCCCCCGAACCGATTTTTTTTATCCTCAAAAGTATAGCCACAATCGAAGAAGGGAATAGTAAATGGAAACGCTGTATAATTTTCAAATACGGGAGCTGCACGTTGAAAGTGCAAATTCAAAAACTTCTTTAAATTACACCAAAAGTTAAGACTCTATGTGACCACTTTCGTGTTTTAATTTTACCAATTTTTATTACTGTGTAATTTCGTCGTATTTTCGGGATATTCAATAGATTACTTGTGCGAGGTGCCATCTTTTGAGAACAAAAGGGGAAGTAACCTAATAAAATATTTGATTATATTTGATTTGAAACCCAAGGAAACTTTGTATATAACATTCCTCAAAGTTTCCTCGACCTGCAGCAAACAATCCAATCTACCGTCTTACAAAAATTTGTAGCGGTGGCTTTTGAAAATATTCATCCATATTGGTTTTACAGGGGAATGCCGCATTCTTTCATTTGATTTGTATTTCAACCAAGTTTCGCGGGGATTCGAGTGTACGCTAATGACATGCGCACGGAATAGAATGTCAAAGATATCCATAGCTATCAGGTACATACAGGTCTATTTTCTCTTCCGCCCACATGAATAGCTCGTTGCTTGCCTCATACAATATCACCCCCCCCCTCGCTCGGCTGTTCCACAGCCAACCGCGAAACCGCCAAGCGCGGCCTACTGCTCGTTCGCGGATGCTAATTAAGTCGGCGCCGAACCGCCGCCGCCTTTGATCTCTCGATTAAAAACGGCCCGCCTAATTACCTCGCGATTATCCCGCAAACCGGGGGTCGGGGGGGGGGGGGGGGTATCCGCCGAGAGGCACACTCGATGCCGAGGGGTGGCTCCGACGTTACTTGGAAACTATCGAAGATCGGGGAAGGGTTTGGCAACGGAAACTAGCTAGAGTCGCAGGGTACTGTTAGTCACTTGCAAAATGGTTTGTCTGGGTCAGACACTCTTTAAAATAGGGGGACCCAGCATGTCACAGTCTATCACATAGGAAAAGCGAAGCCTTGTTTTCTGTATATCTCCAAGGAGACTACATACGTGGGCTGGTACAAGGTTATGTTATATGTCAGTGTCCAACTGCCATCAGATTTTATGTGACATGCCGCAGTGCCATAGATTCTAAAGGAGGCAAAAGATTTCCCATCATAATTCACAATTTTTAAGTTTTCTAACTTCCAGATAGTCAGTTAAAGGTAATGCGGCCGCCTGTAGTAGTCCCAATAATTGCAACTAGATTTTTCTTGTCTCACCTTTAGTAATCCTACAATTTCCATTACGTGTTTTTGTCTACAACTATAAGTTTATTTTACGTTTGTGAGGTACCTTGGGAGAGAAATAAAATTACAAAAATGAGCACCGGGAAAACTACATGATTAGAACTAAGTACAAGACCTAATCTTATTAGTGCATCCCGAAATCTGTGAAAGTTCTTTGGGTAGATACATTCAACAAGGGAAGAAAGTTCAAGTACGTACCTATTATACCTACATATTACAAATGGTTTGAGGAACCTGGTAACAAGGTGCAATAGCGACAAATTCTCAAATAAGCAAAATCGGCACTGACTTACCATACTTATATTACTTAAATTCCTGGAAATAATTGCAGGAAACCAAATTCAAATATAATATAAATTTGATTCATTTGGCACTTGCCATATTCTGTGTTTGTTGACAGAACATTGTCAAGTCTAATTTTTAGAAATCATATTAATTTTTACTAACAATCAAAGTACCTGTTATATCCATTGATTCTCCAATAAAATTGCATACTTGGCATCATTGAGACCATTAGAATGGGGAAAGAAACGGCCTCACTTTGGAAAGTATAATGCTGGGTCCCCTTACTTTAAAGGGTCCCTGGTCTGGGTTAAAGGTCAGGTAAGGAAAATAAAAAGTTTATTGATTTATTACTTGCTGTTGATTTATTCCTTGCTGTTCCTCTTCACCATATCTCATAGCTTCACAGAGATTCATTATCTATTATGCTCCAAAGTTTTTTTAATCTGCTTCCTCAGAATATAAGAGGACAGGTAAACCATCCAAAATTGTATAAACAGTATATACAAAGGTACCTGATAGAAAACCAAGACAAATTTTTGCATTTGTTTTAAATTATACCTTCTTTTTACTAACTTGGGATTTAAAAAGGTGAATACGTATTTGCCTCCATAGTTATATGTGCTATTATTTTTGCCGTGTCCATCTCTGCTTTCTTTTCTTTTATATTTGTCTCTATTGAGAGGTATTTTCGTTGTTGTAGATCACCTTCCAGCCTTCCTGGTATAGTATTAATCTGTTGTTGAGAAGTAGACATTATTATTATTATTATTTTATATCTAAGCGCTGTTTTTATATTCCTTATAATTCTAATGGGATTAGTTTACTGCATGAAAGCTATGTAGCTTAGGCAAAGCTATCCCTTTTGTATTATTGTTGTATCTATAACATCGCAATAAATTTGATTTGATTTGATTATCGTTTTACCAACCGAACAATTTTGCAAAAATATAAAATTTTAAAACAATAATAAAACAAACTATTTGATATTTATAATAATGTTCGCAATAAAATTTCACATAGAGAATTTTACGACTATATCTAAGGCAATAATAAGAGGCTCGATTTCCAGAATATCGCTAAACAATTCATCAAAATTCCACTTTTTTTTTCTTTCACAATGATGTATCTTATTTCGCCAACTTTCTGCAGTAAAAATGTCCAGTGAATTGCCGCCGTACATTCTTAAGCTTATAAATAGTGTTATGTCTTGCAACATGTCCTTTTGTTAGGACCCATCTAAGCTCTATGTCGTTAAGATCACAAAGTTATGACGGCAGTCGCCACGTTCTTTCGCCATTTCGTCGACTAAATATTTCTTAAATACTGACCTATGCTCCCTGGCTATTTTTAAAAGTTCTTTTTTGATCATTCCTTTTTCAAATTGCAGCCCCTTCTCGTTCAGGCATTGAATAATATTCGCTTTTCTCCAAGAACTCGTTGGAAGCTTCTCCACTAGTCTAGAATGATAACTTGCATTATCCATTACAAGTAGGGAATTATTCGGTATCCGCTCTATCATTTGCTGAAAATATTCTTCAAATACATCGCCCGTCATTTCCTCGTGGTAATCTTTAGTATAACTGGATTTGAAGTCTAATAAAACGCCATTTATAAATCCATCTTCGTTTCCAACCTACGATCTTTTCCAGACGAAGGGTTTATACCTCTTGACCACCCTTCTATAAAATTAAGAGATTTTGTCAATAAAAAACAAAATTCAGCATACGCTACTTATTTGTTAATATTTGATAGATAATTTTTCTATTTTACACATTGAGAATAAAATAAAATGACACCTGTGGTTTACGATCATTTTATGGGATTTGCTATCAATTCCTTTCGAATACACTATAACAAAAAAACAATTCTAGTATCATATTATGATCCAGAGATTCTTTAAAGTAAGGGGACCCAGCATTATACTTTCCAAAGTGAGTAAGTACTATTCTTTCCTCATTCTAATAAGTAGTATCAGTGATGCCAAGTATGCAATTTTATTGGAGAATCTATGAATATAACAGATACTTTGCTAGTAAAAATTAATAATGGTTTCCATTATTTCTAAAAATTAGACTTGACAATGTTGTATCTACAAGTGCAGAATATGGCAACTGTCAAATGAAACAAATTTATTTTATAGTTGAAATTGATTTCCAGCAATTATTTCCACGAATTTAAGTAATAAGTATGGTAAGTAAGTATATTGCCGATTTTGCTTATTTAAAAATTTGTCGCTATTGCACCTTGTCACCAGGTTCCTCAATCCATTTGTAATATGTACATACTTGAACTTTCTTCCCTTGTTGAATGTATCTACCCAAAGAACTTTCACAGATTTCGGGATGGACTAATAATGTTAGATTTTCTCGGTGTTCATTATAAAATTTTTATAATTTTATTTCTCTCCCAAGGTATCTCACAAACTTAAAATAAACTTGTAATCGTAGATAAAAATTCTTTAAAAAAAGACCTGACTGAAGCTACCTGCTTAATAATTTAAAATTTAAGAAATACGATTCTTGTTTTTAACTACCTTATACTTATACGTAATGCCTACGTAATTGGAATTGTAGGATTACTAAAGGTGATACAGGAAAAATCTGGTTGCAATTATTGGGGCGACTACAGCCGGCCGCATTACCTTTAATTGGCACATCTGAGTATCTGGAAGTTA
This sequence comes from Pseudeuparius sepicola, assembly GCA_963920635.1. Taxonomy (NCBI): domain Eukaryota; kingdom Metazoa; phylum Arthropoda; class Insecta; order Coleoptera; family Anthribidae; genus Pseudeuparius; species Pseudeuparius sepicola. The sequence goes on along the minus strand of OY987298.1, from coordinate 11,247,725 downwards.
GAAACCTTAAAAATTGTGAGTTATGATGGTAAATATTTTGCTTTCTTTAGAATCTATGGCACTGGCATGTCACATAAAACCTGATGGCAGTTGGACACTGACATATATAACATAACATTGTACCAGCCCCCTTGTGGTCTCCTTGGAGTCGACAGAAGACAAACTTCCCCTCAAGGCTTCACTTTTCCTATGTGATAGACTGTGACATGCTGGGTCCCCTTATTTTCAAGAGTTCCTGATATTGTCGTGAAAATTACAATCCCCCTGTAGATGAGATTTTAACTAGTACAAACATTAATAAATTTATTCTGCTGACAAAACAATATTGGTGGCCTCGCGTATCGAGAGCACCAATTGGCTCGACACTTGGGTGCTAGTGGTGTTCGGGGAAAGGTGGCCTGCCTGGTGGGAAGCACCATGCAGGGGTTGCTCCCCACATCAAGTGTAAAGAGGGTCCAAGTCAAGGTTTAAGTTACTCTTCAATTTCAAATTGCAATTGCAAGTATTTCTTTTATTTTTATTATTCTTTTTTATACTTTTATTTTCTATTTTTTTATAATAAATTATATTTGTTTTTCTGGAGTTGTCTTACTTGCCAAGGTTATGCATCCCCCAACACGACAATATGATCAAAACAGGGTCTTGCAGTTGTAATAGGGTCTGGATAAGTTCCTTCATTTTATTCACAAAACCGGGTCTTCATTAAAACCAACTCCTTTGCTTAGTAAACAGCTTTAGTTTCTTACGTAATGTTTCTCATAAGCTCCGACGTCGATCTTTTTCCATAAATTAGGTCCCCGGGGGGTTCGATCTGTGCCGCCAAGGGCTCGGTTCCGTATCCGATATCGATCGGGTATTAATGTGGGGCGCCGAGTAAATTTCGGTAATTGAGACAAACGGCCCTGGCCCCGCCGCCCCCGGCATCTGGATGAAATAAGGGCGTTAGCCCTCCCGCCGAGGGCCGGAATCTTATTTAGTGGGGGTGATGTTTAAAAATTTATCGGCGCGGTTAGCGATCGGGGATCCGGACGGGGTGATAAGGGTTTGTTTTCTGCATTATTGATTTGATCGAATTTGCGGAAAATTTGCGGGGTAAAATATAATAAATAAATAAATAAATAGTGATTTATTTAGACTGCATAACGTACAGAAATTTCTAGATTTGTTACACAGTGTAAAAAAGTAATATAATATTACACCAGGAAAAAGCCTATATAACAGCTACAAGTTATGATCTATTTAAAATTTTTAACAAGGCATTTTTCTTTATTACGCTTGCAGCGGAGGCATATGGCCTCCCACATGGAATACCAAGTTACGCCTTCTTAAACGATTATCTGGCACTGCAATATTTATATTAGCTAGTATTTCTGGTACATCATAAATGTTGTTTAAAAGATCGTGAACTAAGATAACTTTTGCATTATTTCTTCTGGCAGACAAAGTTTTAATCATAAATTCATTTCGTTGGTTATCATATGAAACAAGATTTGGAAAAACAGGATAGACTTTAAATTTTTTAAAATATAAACTCCGTACAAATCTTTTTTGGACTCTTTCGAGCATTTCACAATACACTACAGCATCCGGATTCCATATCACGCAACAGTACTCCAATTTGGATCTGACTAGTGAATTAAATATGTTGACGCAAGTGTCACTACCTTGGAATTCCTTAATTGTTCGAAGACTGAAGCCAAGTCTTCTTGAGCAATCAGATACTAGGTATTCAACATGACTAGAAAATTTATAATTGTCATTAAAAAATATTCCTAAATCTTTTATTTCTTTGACATTTTCTAAATCAGTATTATTTATATTATAGTTAAATTGAATTTTTTGCTTATTTCTTGTAACTGACATATATTTACATTTGCTTGCATTTAAGCTTAAGAGACTGGCTTTGCAAAAGGCAGATACGGAATCGAGATCTTCCTGCAGTAGTGAACAGTCTTATAGCTGAAAATAGGCAATTATTTTTTTAACGAATAAATAGTAATAATAATTCTCACCCTCACAATACTTCAAACTAAGATTACCCCAGAAGCAACCACATGCTTGTGCGGGGGGCAATTACTATTATTTTGTCTTCGTTGCCATTTGCGGCTAGGGTCGACTTTTTCCCGATAGAACTAGGATAGCATTCGCTCAAGTACTACGAAAAAGCCTAGAAAACCGTAGTAATCCCAGTGAGTGTAGGACAATTAGTAAATCACACGGATAAAGCTATTTAGGAGCAATACCGTGAACCCACATTTAATTGCCCAGCGCTCTTGGCCATAGCGGTGTTTTTCTTTAAAGACATGTGCATGCGCCTGCCTCGAACCAAGGTCGGTCGAAGGCAGAAAAACATGCAGTCTAAAAAGTCAGCGCCGGTACGAGCGACGCCACCGCGGCCCCATACTACTATTAATCCAACTAAAACAATATTAAGGCGTTTTTTTACACGGGAAATTTAAATATTCCTTAAATTTCAATCAAAATCACAAAAAGATATTTTCGAAAATAGTAGCTACGCTAATACAAATAACAAGGTTTTATTTTGCTTCTACATTAGCGGGTCGGGGGGAAGAAGACGAGGTAATTTGTTTACATTGGTATTTCTTAAATTCAGTCCTTCCTGTTTTGTAATTAATAATAAATAGAAACCTTAAACGTACCAACAATAGCATCTTGTAAAAAGATCTTGAAAGCCTTTGGTAATGTATCTATTCTTATAATATATCGTTGAACCCGAATTTTTTTTTAATAAATTCAGCACTTTGAGATGACAGAGAAAAAAGCCAGTCTTATATTTTTTTATTGAATCTTTCCTTATAAATTAACACTTTGAGTGGTTCTGTTGACTATATAACTGTTTTGAAGTAATTCCAAGGCACACTTGACTAACCAGATATAACTTTAAAATTGTCCATTTTGCAAATGAAAAATTTAAGACGCTGTAGAATGAAACTTCTTGTATGTTTTTTTTTGTCAAAATTTATACATGGGGGTTTTGAGGTGTCCTGATTAACGGTGTGGTGCCAGATTTTAAATAAAAAAAAATCCTGAATGGTTTTAGTCGAGGGCATAAAAAATCGTAGATCTGCAATTTATCCATATTGATTTATTCTAAAGTTATAAAATAATATACTAATATGGAAGAGAATTTTTTTTTTATAAAACGGAATAAGACTAGTTTCTAAACTATATCTAAATGTACCTAAAAAAAATTTGAGAAAGCACACTCATACAAAAACATTCGTCTAGAGACCAGTCAATAGATCAAGAGCTGGCGTCAAAAAAGTGCAGGGGTTTTTGGAAGGTTGATATTTTTAGATTGAGTTGTCTTTTAGTGATAGTCAATGTAGAGTCAGTACTTCCGCGGTCGGGACACCTGGTGCTGGGACGCTCGGAAAGGAGTAAAATTAATTAGCATCCCTAAACTGTTTTAGGAAAGCTCAAAATTTGTATATATTTAGTGAATGTAATATAGAGCACGAATGCGATAGTCAGATAGCGAAATAAAGGGACGCATGGCGTCAGCACTACAGTATACTTGTGAAATTTGGTACAGGCCTTCTATGCATCAAGATGCATTTTCTGGTGTACAAACAATTTTATTACTTTTACCAGTGGCGTCTGTACGGGTTTTGAATTGAATATTTTTATAGAAAAATATGTTACGCCACTTCTCTTTCATAAAGTAAAAATTATTTTTGAAATCCCCATTCCTTTCTGAGCAAATTTGGTCTTTTGATCTTTTTTGTTTGACGTACGGTTTTCCCATAAAAAAATAAAACTCATTCATTTGCTCCTTGGTATAAAATTAGATATTAACAATTATTCAAAACGATCTAGTTGGCAAGAATCAGATTTTGTTTTGTAAACATAAACAGTTTTGACAGTTGCCTACCTAGTCTAGTTGTCACGTATTTAAGTCATTAACATTAACATGGTCCAATTTTACCACCCTGTATCTCAAAAGCTAAGACTTCTAGGACATATGTTCATATGAAAAATGGACCCAAGAATAACCCCCTTATTAAGAAAAACACTGTATATACTGTTAGTGCTGACGACATGCGTCCCTTCATTTTGCTATCCGACTGTTGGATTCGTGCTCTATATTACGTACATTCAGTAATTACATACAAATTTTGAGCTTTCCAAAAACAGTTTAAGGATGCTAATTACTTTTGCACCTTCCCGAGCGTCCCAGCGTCAGGTGTCCCTACAGCTGAAGGCTGACTCTACAGCGGCCCTCTATCACTAAAATACAACTCGATCTGAAAATATCAACCTTCCGAAAACTCTCGCACTTTTTCACGCCAGCTCTCCGACTACAATAACAGTTCGAAACCGCGTTTCAGACAATGCTCACTTTTTATTTCGCCACGGTATACCGCAAACTGCGGGCTGTTACCCTTAAAACCAGAATTACGGTAGGCAGGTCACGCGTCTTAAAAACTCTGCCCCCATCACCGCCCGAATCCCGGGGCGCTGTAATGCTTTCAAAACAATAATTCCCCATTATCTCCCCCTGCGCAGCTCCCGGGGCCGTCTGGGCCCCCTTAAACTCGCCGAAATTTTATTAAACCCCGCCAACGAGTGCAAATTGGATCTTTGCCGGCCGGAAAAGTTGGCTGACGTCGAGGAGGGGGCTGTGGAGACCAAAGCGACGCGACGGCTGAAGGCATTTAGGTATTTTTTTGATAATACCCCAGTGAACGTATACACTACATGTTAATCTCCATAAGAGGAAAACGTGGCATTCTTTTGACCGGTTTTACCCCCTCTACTCCCACTTTGGCCACGCCTCCTCGCCTTCGCCGCTTGGCTGGGACCCGAGGTTACCCGAAGGTGTAGTGAATGGAATCCTCCCAAGTAGCACAAATTGTTTTTTAAAAGCTGTAACAGTATCTATATCGCTTTTTTATATAGCCTCAAGCTATATAATTAAGAGTTGTGTACAATCTTTCAGCACTAATAAAATATCAATATACCCAAAAAAGGCCCCCATTTATACATCTTTTAAGTTCTATAAAGGATATAAAACAAGCTGATATAGTAATTAAATTGCTTCTTTATTACGCCTTTTCAGCCCTTATAAAATATGTTATACAGCCACTAAGCAGTTACTATATCGATGTTGCACAAGAAGGCGTTATTCAGTTATTCTAATAATATCCTTTTAATTGTTATATAAGAGGTATTTACATGATACAAACATGATTTATACAGTGCCCGCTAAAAAGTCTGCACCATATGGTAAAATTTTTTAGTAAATAACTTACGGAAAATTTGTTTGCGACGTAGTCTCTTTTATATGTCAAATTTGACATTAATGAAAAAAATGTCCGAAAATGGGCTTATTTAACCGAATTAAAAGTCATAAGAAAAATATGTTTCTATCGCAATTTTATACCCCTATGCAAAATTTCAAGAGCCTACTACGATTTTCATATTTTGCCCTTTGTTGGATATTATTGGACATAATATTTTAAATTTTCTAGATATTTCTGATAAGATCAGCATGACAGAAATATTTGTGTGTTTTTACAACCATTTACTATAGAAAGAAGTTTGTAAATCGAATTTATGTGTTTATCTGTAAAAATGAGATCAGTTTTGCTCCCGTGCTTCTTCAACAAGCCCTCATTTTAATTTTTTGGCAAAAAAAAAGGAAAAGAAGGATATTTAGACCATAAACTAAGTATTGTGCAGTATGTATTCAGTCAATGAGTGTTTTAAATTACATAGGATCGACTTTTATAGATTAATAAATACGGAAAAGGGCAACAAAGGGCAAAACATGAAAATCGTTGTAGGCTCTTGAAATTTTGCACAGGGGTATAATATTGCGAAAGAAACATATTTTTCTTATGACTTTTATCGAAATTCGTTTAAATAAGCCCATTTTCGGACATTTTTTTCATTAATGTTAAATTTGACATATAAAAAAGACTACGTCGCAACATTTGATTATGTCAATTTTGGTTCTAGAGCAAGCAAAACCTGATGCCGCAAACAAATTTTCCGTAAGTTATTTACTAAAAATTTTTCCCAAATGGTGCAGACTTTTTGGCGGGCACTGTACATATAACACCTTAAAGTATATATTGAGGAACAAATCTTTTAAAACATCATTTTTGTAATAAAATGGCTATATTAAAGCATACAATTTCTATGTTCTCAAACTCACAAACAGAAATATGACGACTTTGTTGAATAACGAAGTAGAATCTGGTACCTAACAAGAATCCGCCAGAAGACTCTTTTGCCTGTATATTATTAATTTTATTGCTCGCCCTGGACTCGAAATTCATCTGCCAACAAAGTTTTATGGTAAAACCACTTCATTTAGTGCGAAATAACAACTGCGCCTCGAAAATTCCTTGAAATTAATTTAAACAAAAAAATATTTTTTAATTTTTTCCCGTTTTTTCACAACTCCTGTATTTAAATAAATTGCGTTACATATTCTGAATGTATTGTAACTAATTATCATAACAATAATGCAAAAATTCCCTTCTAACGTTAAAAAAATTATTGAACATATCAATATGGCCGCCCTATCACCTTTTTTTACACTATACAAAATGGATTCTTTCAAAAAGGTCACCATACGATCACTTATAAATCGTTTAAAGAGCACTATTCTTCATAAAGGTGTCATTTGTTTTATAGCCGCTTATTAAGCAATTATAAATTGTCAGGAGAATTTAACGAAGTTATAATAAATAATAATGCTTTATTATCTCATAAATTTACTATTTGTGTCTTCCTTTTTCATTGAATTTATGTCTCCAGTGCCATCTCTCGGTGGACGTTAGATATATTTTTTTATTTGATTTTTATTAATATCGTTAAACACATTTTGCAAGAAGTTCATTTTGGGAACTGGCCCAGCACCAAAGTAAATAATAATATAACGTGATTTATTAATCGTATTTTATTTTAACTTTTTCTCTAGATTGTGATAGCCCAAAGCACGAAAGAAAACGTTTCTAAAGAATGCGGGCAGCGTTGCGAGATTTCCTATACGAGTAGTCGTTATTTATTGGCGAATACAAGTTTTATCATATTAAAGCCGAATTTCTGAACTCTGTTATACCGAAAAAATAAAGCTCGCATCACGGGACCACTTACCCATTTTCGTTTATCATTTATTTTTAACGCGGTGTGATAAAACATCTATTATATTTTCTCAACGTCGTCTACCATCGCCTTTGAAATACGGCAACACAGCACTTCTACCAAGCAGTCGGCTGACAAAAGCAGTTAGCCAACGCGTTTTGTGCCTGTTTCTATAGTACGTAAAGTTAATTGCGTATTTGGGCTAGCATACAAACCTCATTTTCTAGGCCGCTGGCAAGCTTTTTTCGCCGGTTCAGAGAGCTCAGTGGCGTTTCGTATGTTCGGGAGTTAACGTGTGCAAAATGAGCAAACAGGGAAGAACGTTGCATTCTCAAGCACGAGAAATAATTGCCAGGGTTTGCCTTCCTCCATAGTCTAAGGCATCACCGTTAAGAATAATATTAACAATAAATTAAATAACAATTATATGACAATTAAGTCAGTGAGTTACACAAAATTGAGCCACGCCCCTGAACTGTGACTAATAATTCTATAATATTTGCGAGTTCTTCCCCCTTGCGTGGCACGCATTCTGCCGTAAGGAGGACATAAACGCTAATCACAAATAATACTTTATGACTATAAATAAATAGCAGAAATAGGTAACTACAATAAGGTATTGGTTATAAGAATATGGAAATAAGGTTTTTTATTTAATAATAATAATTATTTATTTCTAAAAACAGGTAAAGATAAAGACCTTCAACTTGTCACTGTCTGTCTCTATTTAACATATTTTTTTATCTATCGTTTTAATTTATTTTAACAACGGATCACTTAGTCCCTCGGTTCTTTTCTTGTGTGGCTACAATATTTATAATTAATTTAAATGGCTACGTTATTCCTTTGCTGTTCTGTATTTATGACAAAAGAAAATGCATACTGTTTTCCAATAGCACATTGTATTAGGATATTCTTGTAGATTATAATAATCTTTTATGTCTTGTTTTATACAAAAAAGGAAGACTTTTTAAAAACCTTGTCCTAGGATCTGTAGGAAGAGGTTGTCCAGTTAGATGGTCAATAAATATCCTTAATAAGTGTCCTAAAGCTACGTGACTAATGCCATAAGAAGTTGCTCAATCTCTAATTTGGTGACGAAGATCATAGCTTTTATTTGAAAAATCTCTGAAGCCTGAGCCAGCCTCTGAAAAATTTTCGTCATCTAGTTCAGTTTCCCAAATATTTATTATATTGTCATTACCAGATGAATATCTGCTATTTTCCCCATTCTTTGATTTTATTTTTTGGAATTTCCTTAACTTTAGTTGGTTCGATTAAATTAGTAGCTTGAGGGCTCGATTCTTCCAGAATCTTTTTTAAGAGGGGGTTGCCGACAGCGAAAGTGACGTTAGATTTCGTATTTTTTTAAGTTGTATAGCATAAAATCTAATAACATTTTACCTGGCCAAAATTTAGTACAAACATCTCTGTCTTCATTTTAATCATAAGATCTTAAAAGCATATGCACTGGAATTATTATTTTTCCCAAGGTTTTCATAACCTATAAAACAAAACCCTGCTTGTAAGATCTTATGATTAAAATGAAGACAGAGATGTTTGTACTAAATTTTTGCCAGGGAAAATGTTATTAGATTTTATGCTATACAACTTAAAAAAAATACGAAATCTAACGTCACTTTCGCTGTCGGCAACCCCCTCTTAATGCCAATTTCACCTTTCGTTTAGAATGTACATTTTGTTTTAATTTTTTGCAGCAATTGTCCATAGTTTAATAAAGAATATTTCAAAAACAACACCGCGTGTTACTATTATACTAACTTTGGAGCTTATGAGATAGAAAAGCTACAAGTACTAAAAGTACTTTTTACAATTAAAACATCTGTTGGTATATAGTTCTAAAAGAGCGTTTCAACTATATACTTGCTACAGAAAATATTCTCTTGGTGATAGTTACAAAGCTTTTATACGTCAAAAGCTATACTAAAGCTATATTTGAAGCTATTTGTCTTAAATAACTATATTGCTGTGAAATTATACTTTAATCACGCTCAAAACTCTATAGTATCCAGTCACAATAAAGCAAAAGTTGGGGTATTAGATTACTTCATAGAATCTATATGCAAGTTTATATAATTGTTACAGATCTGTTTTGCTTATTCTACAGGGTGAGTTTTTTTCGATGCCCACTATGGGGATCTCGAAAACTAGCAGAGCTAGAACAAAGGTTAAATGGGAAAAGAATTGCAGTTTTGAATGTTCAATCTAATGCCCCTTTTGGATTTCTAAAAAAGTTCATGGCTCACTAGATATTTTGAAAAGAGTGATTTTTTGCTATTTCATCAGATCTCTGTAGCTCCGTTATTTCTGATTATACAGAAAAACTGTAAAGACAAAAACTGTAGATAATTTTGGGGTAAAATAACGGGTATTTCAGCCAAAATTATGTTTTATTTATTCTTTACAATAAACCAAGCTTTCGGCCATACTTTTGGCCTTCGTCTAAATAAGATCATTTTTAATACCAGGATGCAACAAAATGTTCATACCACAAACAATAATTCTGTACTAACTAAATCAACAAAACAATGAAATAATCAATAATTTTTTCTATGGTTCCCTACCTTATATTGAAGAATTGACACCAAAAATTATTAAAACTTTTAAAGATGAAAATAATATTAGAATAGCCTTTAAAAATGTTAAACAAATAGGAAAATTATACACTAAATTAAAAAATAAAACTCCACTAATGTGTGAATCTAATGTTGTTTATTCGATCCCTTGTTATAATTGCAATAAAAAATACATAGGCCAAACTTCCCAAAATTTATATATTAGAATTTCAGGACACAAAAGTGATGTTAAATTAAATAAAATTTCTTCTGCTTTTTCTAAACATATAAATATCACAGGCCATCATACAAATTTTAACAATGTCAAAATTTTACACAAAGAAAAAAATCTAACTAAGAGGTTATTCCTTGAGATGTATGAAATTAATAAAGAAAATTATCCAATGAACAAAAGAACTGATATAGAAGATCTAAGTTGTATTTACTCTTATATTTTTCTTTTAGATGAAAAACAATCAAAATAACTCACTATAACCCTATATTTATAAAAATTTGTCTGCAATATTATTGTACACTACCCTATATCTATATTTCCCAAGTTTTCGGTTTTCAAACTAAACATTTTTATTGGCAAATATTTCTAACCTTTTTGACAAATAACCTAAAATTTATATTTCTTTTGTTTATTGTCAAACTTTTTAGTAACCTAAAAATGTTTATAACCTAAAAAATTTTTTATAACCTAAAAATTTTTATAACCTCAAAACAATATTACTGTCTGCTATCATTTGTTTTTCATGGCTTGCTTCATAATATGAAGATTCTCTTTTATTTCAAATTTCTATAACAACTATAACCCTATATTTATAAAAATTTGTCTGCAATATTATTGTACACTACCCTATATTTATATTTCCCAAGTTTTCGGTTTTCAAACTAAACATTTTTATTGGCAAATATTTCTAACCTTTTTGACAAATAACCTAAAATTTATATTTCCTTTGTTTATTGTCAAACTTTTTAGTAACCTAAAAATTTTTATAACCTAAAAAAAATTTTATAACCTAAAAATTTTTATCACCTCAAAACAATATTACTGTCTGCTATCATTTGCTTTTCATGGCTTGCTTCATAATATGAAGATTCTCTTTTATTTCAAATTTCTATAACAACTATAAATATTTATTACAAAATTTTCAGTTGACAACAACAGAAATATTTACACAACAATTTTATTCCATTTTTGGACGTTTATATTCATAGAACCATAACTTTTCAATATTCATCTCAATAGTAAGTATATAAATAATTCTCACTCAATAATATATTTTACCTAACACTATTTCAGCCCTGACGAAGGCCAAAAGTATGGCCGAAAGCTTGGTTTATTGTAAAGAATAAATAAAACATAATTTTGGCTGAAATACCCGTTATGTTACTTCATTGATATATAAATACAGCCCTTATTAAAAAAGATCTATTATGATAATTTTGGGCTTAATACGACAATCTAATCCAATTTTTTATGTTGTTTGTGCTTTTTGAGATAACTATGACATAAACTTGTGTTTTTTAAATATAAATCATAGTTGGCTGTGGCCTTATCAAATCGGCCATTTTTTTGAGCTTTCCAAAAATATAATAATCGGCATAGTTGTTATAAAAAATAAAAGAGCTATGGCTAATTTTATGATTTTTTTTAAATTTTCACATAGTCGGCCATGGAATATTTTCATAATTACGTTCTATTTTATAATTAGACATACTTCAAACTTTCAAATATTTTATTTTAAGCTGGTAACAAAACGTAATAAAATAAAACAAAAAGTATCATGATGGAGCTCCACCACATAATTATTTGCCCGTAAGGAATTACCTAGATCAGCTGCTCTATTCAACTAGTTGGATAGGGAGAAATAGACCTATTTCCTGGCAGCCCCGATCCCCCGAATTGTCTGTTTTGGATTTCTTTTTGTGGGGAACAGTACAAAATAAAGTATGAGGCAATTGTTGAATTTAGAGCAGCTGTTTCAGAAGCAATTGCCAGTATTGACAGGCGCTCTCTAAGAAAGGCAACAAATTCAGTTCTAAAAAGATGCAATATTTGCATAAATAATAATGGTGGATTGCTTCAACAACTTTTTTATTTTAATAGGTGACCTTTTAAAATAATAATAATTTGAATTTGGTTTTTTTATTTTTATTTTATTTTGTTACATTTTGTTACCAGCTAAAAATAAAATATTAGAAAGTTTGAAGTATGTCTAATTATAAAATAGAACGTAATTATGAACATATTCCATGGCTGACTATATGTGAAAATTAAAAAAAAAACAGAAAATTAGCCATAGCTCTTTTATAATTTTTAGGTAATAACTATGCCAAATATTATATCTTTGCAAAGCTCAAAAAATTGCCGATTTGATAAGGCCACAGCCAACTATGATTTACATTTAAAAAACACAAGTTTATGTCATATCTCAAAAATCACAAACAACATAAAATATTGGATCAGATTATCTTATTAGGTAAGCCCAAAATTATCTACAATTTTTGTCTCTACAGTGTATTCTGTATAATCAGAAATAACGGAGCTACAGAGATCTGATGAAATAGCAAAAAATCACTCTTTTCAAAATATCTAGTGAGCCATGAACTTTTTTAAAAATCCAAAAGGGGCATTAGATTGAGCATTCAAAACTGCAATTCTTTCCCCATTTAACCTTTGTTCTAGCTCTGCTAGTTTCCGAGATTCCCATTCCCATAAAAAAAAAACTCACCCTGTATAAAAAGGCTTTTACGAAGTAAAAATAATGCTATTCTAAAATGGTGCAATAAAGCATCTTTATAAAAACACTGTAAAGTTGTTTTAACAGCAACGTTATTTGGCCAATTTACTGAATAAGCAATTTGTTATCATATATTTTCTTAATATAACCAATTGGCCATATTAATTGCCGCAATATACTTTTTATAAAGTTTTAAGCGCAGAAAATAGCGCACCTAATGTGCTACTTGGGCTGTTTTAGATTCTAGATACACTAGAGTTGTTGGTTTACGAATACGATGGTTTACTATAAGAATCTCGTTCCCTTCCATACTCAAACGTCCTCGATACGTTAGAAACGGGCAATCCTCCCCTCGACTGGCTCTTTCCGTGTTCAATCAACCTCGCGTGGCGCGTTTACGTCGCCGCCGAGGTGACAAAGGCGGCTCCGGCACACGCTAATTGCATTTGTTTCAATTGTCGGGGTCCGCCGCGCCACCTCGGAACTTAGGAGCGGAGATTGCTACGGCAAAAATACGGGCGATGTCTGCCCGCGCGCCCGCGACTCTCCTCAATTAAGCCGGGAACGGGGCAAAGGCCGCATTATGCCGCATTACGAAGTTTAGCGGTGCTTTTTAAAAAGCTTTTATTTAACTTGCAATGTATGTATGTATGTATGTATGTATGTAATTTGTTCGGGTGGAATCTTGCAACTCAATTTTGAAGCAGATATCTTCAACCGATCGAGCTGAAATTTTGTACACACGTTTAATTTGGATGACAATGCATGATTATATGTGTGACGTCATTCTAAATCCAACATGGCGGATCACCCAAGATGGCGGACTAGTTAAATTTCAACCGATCGAGCTGAAATTTTGTACACACGTTTAATTTGGATGACAATGCATGATTATATGTGTGACGTCATTCTAAATCCAACATGGCGGAACACTCAAGATGGCGGACTAGTTAAATTTCAACCGATCGAGCTGAAATTTTGTACACACGTTTAATTTGGATGACAATGCATGATTATATGTGTGACGTCATTCTAAATCCAACATGGCGGAACACTCAAGATGGCGGACTAGTTAAATTTCAACCGATCGAGCTGAAATTTTGTACACACGTTTAATTTGGATGACAATGCATGATTATATGTGTGACGTCATTCTAAATCCAACATGGCGGAACATCCAAGATGGTCATTAGAAGGTCTCCTCATTGAAGAGCTAGACTGTTCTAAACTAACCGGCAAACGACCTTGCAACAATGATGCGTTAACTGAGATGAATAGACTCAGACACCTGGCCAAACTAAAAATTACAAAATAAATTAAAAGTAAAAAAATATTTTTAAAAAAAGCTTTTATTTAAATGCGCTAAAAAGAATTAAATAATCTTTTCTTTTAAAACTTTTACTATCAACTTATAACGTCATTCCACAATTTATATGATATAAAAGCTTGTCGCGAGATTTAAGTTTTCAAACTAAGTAAATACCACTACTTAAATCTCGCGACAAGCTTTTATATCATATAAATTGTGGAATGACGTTATAAGTTGATAGTAAAAGTTTTAAAAGAAAAGATTATTTTATTCTTTTTAGCGCATTTAAATAAAAGCTTTTTTTAAAAATATTTTTTTACTTTTAATTTATTTGCTTTCCGTTTATTGTGTCGCGTGTTCTGGATGCGGTCTCGCTTAACTCTTCCTCGACGCGACGCTTGTTTCAGTTTCGGGGGGTCCTTGGGCCAATTAACCATAATACCCGAGTAACTCGACACTTCTCATTCAACGTTAACCGTCAATGTGGGCACATCTCAATCATTTTTTTCTTGTGGAACATGGAACTGAAGAAGTAAGAAATACCTACCTCTCATCTGCATTATTGGTGTATTCAGTCTTGATTCTACAAAGGGCAAGCGTTTAGCAGTAAAATTATTTCAAGGTATTGTTAAAACAATAGTCACAATTCGTTTTATAGTCCTACGTAAAAGTAAATTTAGCGCCCCTGAGTTTCCTTGATGTGAACTAACTGCGGTTGAACTATTCCTAGAACAAAAGGAATGGTCGGGTGGTGGCGGTAGCATGCGGTAGAAAGGAACAGTACCGACTGTCGACTGTAGCGCTCTAGCGACTATCAATAACTTGAGTACAGGTGTGTGGACCGTGGCGTGTAGAGAGTTCCGCGATTCGCGAGGCCATGAACTTGTACCTACCTATCGAAGTTGAAAGTAAACAGCAACAGAGTGTTTTAATTTCCATGCATATTTGCACATTTTGTGCTTAATTTTGTGTGCTACTGCAGTCTCTGCAAACAACGTGCATCCGTTGTGAGAAACTGAGAGCTCCCTATACTTATAAGTACACACCTCGGACAAATTATAAACATAACAACTAACCTAAAGGGTGCATTATAATCAGCCAAAATAAAAAATGCCTACTCAAAACAAAAACAACAAATTTGAAACTTTAGCCTGCATCTTATGATAACCAGAGGTTACGTTTCCTATGCCATAAATCCAACACTTTACTCTTCCCATCGTTCTTAAAACTACTGTAGTGCATAAGCATAATATAATAACTATAGGTCAATAAATCAATGGACATTGCTCCCGCAATTGTCACGCATCGTATAATAAGCAAACTACTTTAGGATAGCACATTTTGTAATCGAGGCATTCAATAAACGATATTCGTCAAGAAAACATCGAACTTAATTTCACGTCCACCACTCTACACGAATTCATTAATTACTAACTTAACTGTACCTATATATTTTGTCCAATAACTCCAAAATTTCCTAAACTCTGGATCAGCTGTTAGGGCATAATAAAGCAAATGCGCATCGATCATAAAGAACTCGTACAACGTTGTCACGTTAGCCAGAATAAGCAATTTATTAAGGATATTGTAGACCGAGTAGGATCAATAAATTCATAAAATCACTAAAATTTATTGTTAAATGATAACTGTCAAAATTTTTACTATATGTAGATTGTAGATATCAACTAATTGTTCCAAATTGATATTTGTTAACGTTGGAAATACATTTATTTCGTAATTACAAGATAAATTTATGAAGAATTTTGGCAATGGTGCAAACATTGCATTGAAAAATCAAAAAGATAATAAATAAAGCTGATGGTAAGATATAAGCTGATCTGGTGAACGCCGTTAACAAGGGGTTTTAATACACTTCTAAAAATATATTTTTCTTTTTTTTTGTTGACTTTTGACTTGTTTTATTTCGAATTCGTATTAAGCTATTTTCCACACCTGTGGTTAAAATTTTTCCATCATGACTGAATGACCCTGTATATTCAGTTTTACTTTCTTCCGGATAATTATTGATAACTTCCAGTAGGTAAGTAATACGTTTTGCTTCTCGCTTTGAAATTTAACTTTAGATCAACGTCCAATATAGTAAAAAAATACGAAAATCACCAAAACAAGGGAACAAGATTCTCAGTAAAGCATCGTATTCGTAAACCAACAACTCTAGTATATCTAGAATTTAAAACAGGATTCTATTCATTACATCTTTAGGTAACCTACACGGTGAAGGTGAGGGGGCGTGGCCAAAGTGGGAGTAGAGGGGGTAAAACCGGTCAAAAGAATGCCACGTTTTCCTCTTATGGAGATTAACATGGAGTGTACGTTCACTGGGGTATTATAAAAAAAATACCTAAATGCCTTCAGCCGTCGCGTCGTTTTGGTCTCCACAGCCCCCTCCTCGACGTCAGCCAACTTTTCCGGCCGCCAAAGATCCAATTTGCACTCGTTGGCGGGGTTTAATAAAATTTCGGCGAGTTTAAGGGGGCCCAGACGGCCCCGGGAGCTGCGGAGGGGGAGATAATGGGGAATTATTGTTTTGAAAGCATTACAGCGCCCCGGGATTCGGGCGGTGATGGGGCAGAGTTTTTAAGACGCGTGACCTGCCTACCGTATTTCTGGTTTTAAGGGTAACAGCCCGCAGTTTGCGGTATACCATGGCGAAATAAAAAGTGGGCATTGTCAGAAACGTGGCTTCGAACTATTATTGACTGATATCTAGACGAATGTTCCTCTACGGGTATTTACCGTGAGGAGCCTGTTTTCTCAGCAATTTTTAAGGTAAATTTATAGTTTAAAAAGTAGTCTTATTCCGTTTTCCCCCAGGAATCAGCCGAACAAAAAAAAACAATTAGACGTCAAACAAAAAACTTATGACAAAAAAATTGATTTTTCACAAACAATTGGCGGATTATCGTTTATTTGAGTTTTTTATATTTTTTGATAGAGAAAATCGTTGGCGGGTGCCATCGAAGCACTTCCCAGCGACCTTCTTTTGTCATGATGAAAGTTGTTGTCCATGGCCAAAAAAAAAAACAAAATTATTAAACCGCTGTAACTTACAGTAAAAAATTACTTTTACAGAAAAAAGTTTACTATGAAAATTGTTTGCAACAACTGTGAGAATACAACTATTGTAATTTTGAAATATTAGATATGACTAACTTTGGGAAAAAATAAAGCAAGAGTAGCGCAAGCTTATAAAATAAATAAAAACTATTAGGAAAGTAATTTCTCTAGTTTTGTCCAATAACCTATAAAATGAACAAAATATACCTAAGGCACTGTTCAAAAAATATATAATTGCAACTAAATATTCATTACGTAATCAACATAAAATTTAAATAAAAAAAAATTAATACACCACGTTTTTAAAAAGAACTAAAAGTATAATAAAATAATATAATAATGGACTAAAAAGGATAAAATAATTTTGCATAGCCCTATAAAGATTCTAAAAACGTGGGGCGCATGCTCAGAGAAATAACCAAGGATAGAGGGAGCAACAGCCTCAAAATACATACATTTGTAGTCAACCAACATCTTATGCAAATTTACCGAAGTAAACAAACATTAGGCCCGTGTGTACAACGTTTACCTGAGATAGGTTATGTCCTGAGAAATATCAATTTAGCCACATACCACACACTTTCTGCGTCCCATTGTATACAAAATCAGTCACTATATCCTAAATACTAATAAATAGCCTTTAAATTAACAGAAAAACAATTAAAAACGGGAAAAATCCATACGTAAACAATCGGAAAACTTGACATGCTGGGCATACACAAAACAAATATCGCTGAGTTAACGGACGTGGCGCCCGCGGCAGCAAAAGCTGCGTTGCCATGTCGGGCGGTTTGAGGTATCTGTGACGATTTTATTAAAGTGATAATTAGATACTATAATTACACTGCAATTTAGTTTTAGTTTAAAATTGTTACAGACAAGAAATTAATAACTGCATTTGTTAATTTAGCGTTATGGGAGGTGTGCCTTCATTGAATCCCATTATTAAACCCTTCTATTTTGAAATGAAATGCTGTAAACAATGGAGTAAGCGGCATCACTCAAAAAGATGTTGGCTTTGTTTACTTTTTGTTCTTACTCCCTCTATCCTTGGTTATTTCTCTGAGGGCGCATGCAATAGATAATAGTATCAAAGATCATGATAATATTATGATCTTTGATAGTATGGAGTGTAGAGGAGTAGGTAGCTGTCGTTGAGAAAGTGCACAGGCCCGACGTTTCTCGAATCTTTATGGGCCTCCGGAAAATTATTTTATACTTTTTAGTCCGTTTTATACAGGGTGAGTTTTTCGGTGCCCACTATAGGGATCTCTGAAACTAGCAGAGCTAGAACAACGGTTAAATGGGGAAAGAATTGCAGTTTAGAATGCTCAATCTAATGCGCCTTTTGGATTTTTAAAAAAGTTCACGGCTCGCTAGATATTTTGAAAAGAGTGATTTTTGCTATTTAATCAGATCTCTGTAGCTCCGTTATTTCTGATTATACAGAAAAACTGTAGAGGCAAAAACTCTAGATAATTTTGGGCTTAATAAGATGATCTAATCCAATTTTTTTTATGTTGTTTGTGATTTTTGAGATATGACATAAATTTGTGTTTTTTAAATGTAAATCATAGTTGGCTGTGGCCTTATCAAATCGGCCATTTTTTGAGCTTTCCAAAAATACAATACTCGGCATAGTTATTACAAAAAATAAAATAGCTATGGCTAATTTTCTGTTTTTTTTTTAATTTTCACATAGTCAGCCATGGAATACTTTCATAATTACGTTCTGTTTTATAATAAGACATACTTCAAACTTTCAAATATTTTATTTTTAGCTGGTAACAAAATGTAACAAAATAAAACAAAAATTATCATAATTATTTGCCCATAAGAAATTACCTAGATCAGCTCTATCCAAATAGTTGGATAGGGAGAAATAGGCCTATTTCCTGGCAGCCCCGATCCCCCGATTTGTCTGTTTTGGATTTCTTTTTGTGGGGAAAAGTACAAAATATAGTATGAAACAATTGTTGAATTAAGAGCAGCTGTTTTAGAAGAATGGCAACAAATTCAGTTTTAAAAAGATGCAATATTTGCATAAATAATAATGGTGGATTGTTTGAACACCTTTTTTATTTTAAAAGGCGACCTTTTAAAATAATAATAATTTGGATTTGAGTTTTTTAATGTTTGTTTTATTTTGTTACCAGCTAAAAACAAAATATTAGAAAGTTTAAAGTATGTCTAATTTTAAAATAGAACGTAATTAATTATAAAAATATTCCATGGCTGACTATGTGAAAATTAAAAAAAAAGTAAAAAAATTAGCCATAGCTCTTTTATTTTTTATAATAACTATGCCTAGTATTATATCTTTGTAAAGCTCAAAAAATGGACGATTTTATAAGGCCACAGCCATCTATGATTTATATTTTAAAAAACACAAGTTTATGTCATATCGCAAAAATCACAGACAACATAAAAAATTGGATAAGATTATCTCATAAGCCCAAAATTATCTACAATTTCTGTCTCTACAGTTTTTCTGTATAATCAGAAATAAGGGAGCTACAGAAATCTGATGAAATAGCAAAAATCACTCTTTACAAAATATCTAGTGAGCCATGAACTTTTCTTTTAAAAATCCAAAAGAGGCAATAGATAGAAGAAGAATAGATAGAATAGAAGAAAATATATTTAAATTTTATTATTTTATGTTTTTTGAAATTTTGCAATCGATTTTAAACATCTTGATGAGATTATGACACAGACTTGTGGGAAATTTCAGAGTTATTTAAGTTTCTTTTCACCTGGTCATATTTGAAATTGTTATACCTACCTACCAATAATATATCAATCTCTTTGTTATTTTTTTTGTTATTTATAAAATAAAATAAAGAAGGAATCAAAATTAATGTCATAAGAGTCTTATTTCAATATTAAAAGAAATTAATCCCAGATCCAGATGGTTGTGGAGGTTCTAGTTGCATTGTTGCAAGCTGCTTAACAAGTCGTTTTCTTGTCTGTCTGTTTGTTTGTGTGTTATCCTTTGTTCTTAACGCGTTCTTAACACGTTACTTTTACTTATTACTAGCTTGGCATGTGATTATATTATGTTTATAAATTTGCACCAGTCAAATATTATGGTAAAACGTGGTAAAAACATACCTGGTTCAGTGTCTTCCACTTTTGTAGAGCATCAATTGACATTTTTTTGCCACCTTTCTTCAACATCCCAAAGCACTAAGGTGTAATTCTTGGATTTGACATTTTCTTAATTAATCCCCAACACCTCGCGGACCGCCAAAACAAGTATCAACACAGAAACATGTTTTGTAGAGCATCAATTGACATTTTTTTGCCACCTTTCTTCAACATCCCAAAGCACTAAGGTGTAATTCTTGGATTTGACATTTTCTTAATTAATCCCCAACACCTCGCGGACCGCCAAAACAAGTATCAACACAGAAACATGTTTTGTAGAGCATCAATTGACATTTTTTTGCCACCTTTCTTCAACATCCCAAAGCACTAAGGTGTAATTCTTGGATTTGACATTTTCTTAATTAATCCCCAACACCTCGCGGACCGCCAAAACAAGTATCAACACAGAAACATGTTTTGTAGAGCATCAATTGACATTTTTTTGCCACCTTTCTTCAACATCCCAAAGCACTAAGGTGTAATTCTTGGATTTGACATTTTCTTAATTAATCCCCAACACCTCGCGGACCGCCAAAACAAGTATCAACACAGAAACATGTTTTGTAGAGCATCAATTGACATTTTTTTGCCACCTTTCTTCAACATCCCAAAGCACTAAGGTGTAATTCTTGGATTTGACATTTTCTTAATTAATCCCCAACACCTCGCGGACCGCCAAAACAAGTATCAACACAGAAACATGTTTTGTAGAGCATCAATTGACATTTTTTTGCCACCTTTCTTCAACATCCCAAAGCACTAAGGTGTAATTCTTGGATTTGACATTTTCTTAATTAATCCCCAACACCTCGCGGACCGCCAAAACAAGTATCAACACAGAAACATGTTACCCGGCGCCACGATACACTTACCCACGGTATGTCACTAACGAGTCCGAAAACAAGGCAACTTTGCGTATCTACGTCAGTTGCGAATCACGAATTGTAAATAATGCATGGTGTCTTCGGTTGTGTTTTAAAATTTTTTATAGTTTACAGTTTAATGTGTCAAGAAAAAAGTGTAAACAACTGACTGATCGTCAGTCCAGCTCGACAGTTGCTTTGAAATAGGCCAAAAATGCCGGGATGTGCAGTCAGAGTATGTCCAAATAATAATAGAAACAGTAAGGGAACGGAAAAATTAAGTATTATAGATTTCCCAAGGACAATAATCTGGTAAGGAAACAGATTATTTATAGAATAGAGCATTAAAAATAGGGGACTCAACAGAGTGCCTGGTTTATACAGCAAATAAAATAGAATGTGCAATAAAAAATTAGCCTTGTTATGGTTAAAGGGAATCATTATTTGATCCCTATTTTACTCACTATTTATTATGTTGTTTTGTTTGTTGCTTAACTATAAACTAAGCATTAGTTGTGCAGGTCGTGCTTGTGTCGAGGCTTGTGTGCATTAATTAATTAGCTAAAACGCAAAGAAAACAAATTATTTTTAAAATTATAATAATTATCAAATTAAATGTGTTTTTTATCAACAGAATCTTCATTCATTTATCTAGTAATATAATCTACATATTTTTAACGACATTTATTTAAAAGAAAACGTTTAAAATAAGCAAAAACCCATAAAAAAGTATCTATTGCTGTGTAAAACATATGGAGCAATTTAAATTCTGGTTCGCAACTGACGTCACGAGATGCGCAATGACATACCGTGGGTAAGTGTATCGTGACCCGGCGCCTATAATTTTTGTGGCTAAAATACTGTGTTCGGCAGATCGTAACTTGTCAGCGGTTTGAGGTATACAGGCGCGATCAAAATATCCACCGATAATACTTTCAGATCTGCCACATAAGGAGGGAAAATATTACGATTTGTAAAGCCTGGTGTTCGTCCTGCCGACAGTACACTGTACATGATTAAACCTTGGCTGACTCTTCCGCCCTCTATGCATGGTCTCTAATGCCGCCGCCGTGCCTGCAAAGTAACGGTGCCTGCCTGCATTTTTCGAGCCGTAACTCAATTTTCGCCCCCGCTCCCTGGTTTAAGTGTGCAAAATAGTTTTTTGCGCTTCGGCACGCCCATCGAATACCTAAATGCTCTATAACGGACGATCCGCGTGACTGCTCAATTCCGCCCTCATCCCCATTCAGGATAATCGTTAAATCGGGGAATATTTATTTCCATTATCGTTATCCTCGTCACAACATCGCTCAAACGTGCAATGTCCGGAAAGACAATTTCTTTCTGCCTTCGATCGACCACGGTTCGAATCACGATGTGTGAGAATAATAGTACAGTAAAATTGGGCCAAAACCCAAACATCAAAAAAAAAGTTCTTTCTAGCGCGAAATAATTCCATACCCTCCTAAGAGTTAGTACTAAAAAGTTACACCACCACCAGCGTCGGGTTTCGGGGGGAGGGGGTGAAAAGGGCAGGTAATTCTTATTTTTCACAGTTTTGCGTGAATATCTAGTAAACTATGAGGTTTAGCGCAAACGTCATCCTATACGCAAATGATATACATTAAATTCGGAACAAGAATTATTATATACAACGGTTTCCATGATATGGAGGGGTAAAGATTTCTTTGTTTTTATTTCACGTAGTTTTTGTTGAAAAAACTTAAAATGATTACAGTATAAATTAGTAACTGAATAATGTATGTAGAATATATATAGATATATCTATGCATATATAGATACATATTACACCCATAGATTGTTATTTTTTGTCACAATATAACCTCATAAGTATATGACTGTAAATATGTCCAATACAAGTTAGTAACCTTAGTTAATTTGTACTCAATTTTTGCCCTCATTCATTATAGCGTTCTGATTTCCATTCGTTCTTTTATGTCAAATCATTCCCATATCTAATTTGTCCTTAGCTTGTAAAAATGAGAAAGTCATGAATGGAAGCTCATGTGAAAAACAAGAAAATATATGAAACAATCTATATTGAAAAAATGGGAGGGCAATCAAAATGATACAAAACGTTATAAGTTTTAGGTGAATCGTTACTTGCGTTATCAGTCAGCACCAAATAGTTCACTCGGGCTGGTGAGAGGAAACAAATCTTCGTGTTCTTCGTCCACTTGAGAATCATCATTTAAATCGTCGTCGATGATTACAGTATCTCTATTGACACATGCAAGTCCTAAGCAATTGCTGCACATACTTGAACAATTGAGACCACTTCTTCGACAATCGCAGTTTTGGACGCATCCATCTCTGGAGAAGCATACGATGAGGATTGTTTAATATATATTTTCTTGTTTTTCACATGAGCTTCCTATTCATTACTTTCTCATTTTTACAAGCTAAGGACAAATTAGATATGGGACTGATTTGACATGAAAGAACGAATGGAAATCAGATCGCTATAATGAATGAGGGCAAAAAGTGAGTACAAATTAACTACGGCTACTAACTTGTATTGGATATATTTACAGTCATATACTTATGAGGTTATGTTGTGACAAAAAATAACAATCTATGGGTGTAATATGTATCTATATATGCATAGATATATCTATATATATTCTACATACATTATTCAGTTACTAATTTATACTGTAATCATTTTAAGTTTTTTCAACAAAAACTACGTGAAATAAAAACAAAGAAATTTTTATCCCTCCATATCATGGAAACCGTTCACTTTACCATAATTCTGTATATAACAATTCTTGTTCGGAATTTAATGTATATTATTTGCGTATAGGATGACGTTTGAGTTAAACCTCATAGTTTACTAGATATTCACGCAAAACTGTGAAAAATAAGAATTTCCTGCCCTTTTCACCCCCTCCCCCCGAAACCTGACGTTGGTGGTGGTGTAACTTTTTAGTACTAACTCTTAGGAGGGTATGGAACTATTTCGCGCTAGAAAGAACTTTTTTTTATGTTTGGGTTTGGCCTAATTTTGTGTTAGTTTTACTGTACTATAAGGTGAAACGGCGGTGCCGCTGCTTGTCCATAGTCGCGAGATAGTCACTCGCATTCAGTCAGCGGCAGCGCGGCGCGGATGACAAAGAATTTGTGCGTTTCAGAATTGCCGAAGTATTTTAGTAAAGTAATAAAATGGGTTGGAGATGTGTAGTGCCAGCCTGTAGAGGTGGTTATGAGGACAATAAGGAAAAGGTTTCGTTATTTAAAATTAGGCTTATTATATAAGATCGCGTATATGCGAGAAACATTTTAAAGAAGATATAATACCTAAGAGAACTTAAACTTAAAACAGATTAGTACATGGTATTCGTACATGGTATTTATACCTTTTATAGGTTCTTAACATTGTGTCTTTATTTTTACAAGTTTTTTACAAGCTCTTTGTTTGTTTGTTTAGGTCAAATTTTGCAAGCTAAATTTGACCAACGTTCAATAATTGGGCTACCTATACTTATGTAAGTCGGATGACAATGCGATATTATGGTGTCAATAACCTGGTCCAAGGAAGTATTTAGAATAGGGGGCTAATATTTTAAATGAAACCTACTTCCCGGTGTTGAATTGAGCTGAAATTTTGCATACGTAGTTAAATCAGGTGGCAGTAAAATATTATGATGTCGGTAAACTGGTTCAGGACCGTATTTAGGTGCAAAATATTAAATTTAACCCCGTCTTGGGTGTTCGTTTCCCCTGAAATTTTTCATGGGCATATAAGACGGGTGACGGGTGACAATTAAATTTTATGGTGTCATTGTGTTGACCCAGGGCCGTACTTAGCGAAAAGGGGTAAAATTTACACTTAACCTACTTTCGGGTGTCCAATTAAGCTTAAATTTTGGATAAGAGAAAAATACCCAAGAAATATTTGACCCCCCTACTAACTTTTTTATTTTTTGAGCTAGAAACACGAATAAAAAAGCATTTTGTAGAGAATTTTATTAATTTTTTTGGGGTTTTATTGCATTTTATATAGGGTGTGTAGAAAAAGATTGGCAAACTAAACTTATGTTTTTTTAAATGGAACACCCTATATATTGTTACATATTTAAAAAAATCTACGCACTTTTCCCATTAGAACGATATACAGGGTGAGTCTGAAATATCTGGCATCCTTTTTTTGGGTAATAGAGATGGTCATTACGAACCACTTTTTTAATATTTTTTTTTCCTAGCGCCGAGATTTTTCTATAACTCTTCCCCTCAAAATCCCCCCTCTATGAAAACACGGCACTGGCGCCCCGCCAACAACCGAGTAGAAAATGATAAATCATCAACTAGTATAGTATTTTAAGACCGAGTTTACGCTATTCGTCAGTGCCGTGTCTTCATAGAGTGGGTAAATTAGAGAAAAATTTCGGCGATATATATATATATATACTTTTTTCTTAATATGTTTTTTCCTATCGCCGAAATTTTTCTCTAATTTACCCACTCTATGAAGACACACATATATATATATATATATATATATATATATATATATGTTATATGTTTGCTTCAACCCTCTGTTCTCTGGAGCCCACTGAATACACTACTGCAACGACACCAAACTCCGATTCAAAAAGGCAAGAATAAAGTAGTAGGCCATGAAACAAAATGTAACAAGTCTAGGAACTGTCAATTTATTACTAGATGTCGATTGAAAGTGTCAAATAGAGTTAAAAATGCGTTTAAATTAGAAGAAAAATCAAATAGGTATATTTAAGATATTCATAAGAAATAACGAAAATGCCGCCGCATCAAGAAGAGAATACTGCTTACTGTTTCCGAATCAACGGCTCCCCAGTAAAAACTTTTAAAAATGTGTTCCAGCTAATGACAACGAAGACAAAAATAATAGTAATTGCCCCCCCCTCCCCCCGCACAAGCATGTGGTTGCTTCTGGGGTACTCCTAGTTTGGAGTATTGTGAGGGTGAGAATTATTATTATTATTATTATTTGGGGCGACAAAATCGCTTCAAGCCAGGAAGCAAGGAAGCAGATCTGATGAAGACGAATAATTAAATATTTTATTACATTTTGAAGAATTTCCTCAAACTTCCATAAACACCCTATATAAAATGCAATAAAACCGCAAAAAATTAATAAAATTCTCTACAAAATGCTTTTTGTTCGTGTTTCTAGCTCAAAAAATAAAAAAGTTAGTGGGGGGGTAAAATATTTCGTAGACACCCTGTACCTATTTTTTTGTATTGAATCTCTGCACACCAATACTTTGAGTTGTCCGGTTGACCATTCAACGTTTTGAAGGGATTTAATGGCACATTTGACTTGCCAGATGCCTTTAAAATTCCTATTTTGTTCAACTTTTGACACCCTGCAGAATAAAACTCCCTGTATATTGTTTGGCAAAATTTTGTCTATATTGGGGTGTTGTGATGAAGGCTGGCTTTTAAATAAAACGCTAAATAGTTTTCGGGAAATTGAAAGAAAATTATTCAGGATCGCTTGAAACGCAATAATTGTTTAGAGTTTCATTGTTCTAAAGTCTGCGCGCGGAAAATATACGGAATGCCTGATTCAGATCTAGCGAATCAGAATGCAGAAAAGTAATTCCAGAATGGTTTTCAACCAACTAGATCTCTGAGAAGTATAGGGTGTCGTAAATAACATGATAAACCCGATTTTTCTCGGTAATTTTAAAGATAAATTATTGATGGTTTGTAACGGAAATTTTGTCATTTCCATTACAACATAATAGCAAGCAACAATTTGGCCAATCATCTAACATATTAACGTCTAAATGCAAACGATTTAATTTCGGCATAAGTATATCAAATACGCATATTTTCCGCAAGTTTTTTTTATACAGTTTCACATTTGATAAAATTTTCGTTTAATTCAAGTAGGTATTTCGCAGACTCCAACGCTGACCGCTTTCTATATCGAAGTTTTTCTAGGTACACTTTTTATTTTCACAGGTGTCTAGGGTTTGTCCGATAAAATGCATTACTCCTATTATTTTCGTAAATTTCCCATTATTAATCAAGCTTCACTTACTTCAGAGCTCATTTAACACTTTTCTATTCAGTTCATGCTTTACTTTCACATTTTTATATCACTTGGTGCAACACTGGCAGTGCAAATCTGTCTACCTTCCTTTTTGTTAGTCTGATTTTTTTAACCTAAAAACAGTCTTTTAAGTTAAAAATATCCTATAACTGAACCACCTCTTTTATGCTGCTCCAACAAACCCCCAGCAGTCCGACTATAATATAACGTCACAAATAAAGGTTTTTTTTTCACTACTAACCCTAAAAAGCATGTATTATTGACCCATCATTAACCCGAGAAGTTGATTTTCTCTCCCCAGGTCAATAATAATTTATTATTGACCAAGGTCAATAATGAATTGACGTCACGGGTCACTAGTATCAGGCTCTTCTATGTACGGCACAATTTCGTATTATTATACAACCCTGCTTACTTATTTCACTGATTTTTTTCAATTTGTATTAAACGCTGAACACACGCCAATGTAGATAATTTTACTTGTGGACTCTGCCCACAAAACAGAAATCTAACCTTCCCTTCCCTCACCTCCACCTAACCGTTCTAACCTAAAATTAGTAACAACAGCTGATGAAACAACGTTTATTTAAGTATTTGGGAAAACAAAAATTACAAATTACAACTAAAACTAATTATTATTATTAATGTAATAATTGACTGTGCAATTGTAACTAGTCATATTAATTAAACCTGTTGCAGTGCTTGTATTTGTAACCGGAATATTAATGTGTTGATTGTTTAAATGAATATTATCTGATGTGTAACACTGGCGGGATTTCTCGATTCTATATTAGCAAAGGAACTAGAACTGCCAATATCAAATAACTGTTCATCACGAGGTTCATTATGACTATCATTTGGATGGATAGTGTTATCGCTCTGCGCAACTACAGGTACTGATGTAGCACTGTAAACTGGCCCTTGAACCATTTTAGCTATTCTTTTTTAGAAGCCAGAGGTTCTTCAATATACCCTTCGGCAACAGTGGAAGATTTCCAACCTCCGTGCTGTTTTACAGTTATAAGATCGCCACCATTTTCCGCTAAAATAAGCGTGGTAAATCTGGGGTAGGCCGTTTTTGAATATACTTTTTAACAATTTCGACCCAAACTGGCTTCATGATAACAAACTTTCGTGCTGTTCAATTTTTACTAGTAGAAATATCAATAACGATCATATCGTCTCGAACATCCAAGTCTTTTCGAAGCATATTACAAAGTTCGTCTGTTCTACATGCACCAGCAACTGCGATAACAAGTACAACCTAGTAAGTAATAAAGTAATTATTGTTTATTGTAAATATGTAAATATATGTAAAGTAGAACGAGGCATGTTTAGGTAGGTACCTTTGCTGTTAAAAACACTTCGTCTCTCAAAAATCGTGCAATTTCATCTTCTATAAAAACAAGTGATTTTTTCGCTACATAATTAGTATTTTGCCTTTTCAAAAATGCTACCAGTTTAAAATACTTCGAAATGTCAATATTTTCCTTCAATGAAATCGTGAATTTTAACATAGAAAACGTTGCCCACAAGCTTGATGATTTCTTGTTTTCAGCTTGCGTTCGAAAATATACCAATAATATATTTTCAGAAATTGTTTCAATATTCTTCATTTTGCACCAGTCTTTAAACATTGTATAAGTTTTGAAGTAAACACTTTTCGACTGTGGAAGCAACTGATCATTCATCTTTTGTGCCTCTTCTCTAATTTCCGGAGGAATGCAGAATATGTTTGGCGAGGATGAGCCATCATGATAATTATTATCACACTTTTTCACAAAAATAATATAAACTCACAGTTGATTTAGTCAAGAATAAATAATAATAATAATAATTAATGGCTAAATTTGACAGATAACAGTAAAGAAACTTCATTTGATGAAACAAAAATCAAGGCTAACTTGATTTGTGATTAAATAATATGAAGGAAAAAACAAAGGTAAGTTTACTATTAAAAATGCTTTACAATTTTTTACAATAATATTTTTATGGAGTGTTAGTAGTGGAAAAATATTTATGGAGTGTTAGTAGTGGAAAAAATTGTATATTAACCACGGTTTAGACAGCTATTATTACCCTCAAGTCTTAAATCCCTCGGCGTTGCCTCGGGATTTAATATTGACGTTCGGGTCATTAATAGCCTCTGTCTAAACCTTGGTTAATAATATACTATTAAATCAAAATTTGTAATTAATAACTACGTTATACAGTGTGACCCATTTGTTTTGGGGTCAGTCTGTAAAAAGTGTATCAATCGTGCGATTTGGCTGATTTTTTTTTTAAATTGTAGAGCTCGATGAACTGCACATTTTGAACAAAAATTGCCTGGTTCGCATAAAATCCAAAGCCTACTATGACCGTTTTTATGAGCAAAATTTTAAGAAACCATATTAGCGTTTTTTTTTGAAAAAATCTGTGTGCGTCAATGGATTGAGCACCCCTCGAAATGGGTATGTACAAAATTTCATCAAAATATTTCAAGTAATAACGATTTTGTAGAAAAATTAAAAATGCAGCCAAGGTACCTCTTTATTTTCAAAAATTCAAAGTTGGCCATGGAAAATAATTGAATTGTAATAATACAACCTTATGCTTATAAACACAAAACATAAAAACAATTAAAATTATAAAATTTTTGTAACTTCTACCAAGCCTCCATTTTCTACAATGCATTTGTCGTTCCTCTTGCGTACATTCAAAATTACATTTCGTATTTGCTGTGGAGTAATTTCCTCACAACTACGGTTTATCCTAGCTTGCAGTTCTTGTAAATTATGGGGTCTTGAAACATTTTGCTTAAGTGTACCCCAAAGAAAAAAATCTAAAGGAGTTAAGTCCGGAGATCTCGGTGGCCACTCACAGAAAGGACTATTTCGCCCTATCCTACAGTTTTAAAAATTATTATCTAGCCAGTTTCTGATTAAACGAGCATTATGAATAGGACTGCCATCTAACTGTAACTTTAAATTTAAACGGTATCTTAATGGTAACTCATCTAAAGCATTTCTAAATTCAATTTCTAGAAAATTCAAGAAGCCAGCCGCATTTAAATTCCCTTCAAAGAAAAATGGGCCAATTATTCTGTCGCGTAGTATTCCACACCAAACGTTAATTTTTTGTGAATATTGTCTCCTTGCATTTATTATAAACTCTGGAGTTTCAACTGACCAGTGACGGCAGTTTTGACTTGATACTACACCATTTGTAGTAAACGTGGCTTCGTCGGTGAATAAAATTTCATTTAAAAAGTTGCCATTATGGAGATATTCACCTTGCAGCCAATAGCAAAATTCTAATCTTCTCTCCTCATCTCCTGGTTCCTGGGTGTGCAAAAATTTTGGCTTAAACGGTTTTATTTTGTTTTGTCTCAAACATCTCCTTATACTCTCTCTGGGTATATGAAGGTCTAAACTAGCCGTTCGAACACTATTTCGAGGATTGTCACTAAAGTATTGCAGAATTTGATTGTTATTTTCAACAAGTCCGCGTCCATTTTGCCTAGTTTTTAATAAATTTTTAGAAATCGATCCAGTTTCATCATATTGTTTATTATATTATGTTTATACGTTGTACAGTACTTCGACTCACTGATCTACCTGGGTGTCTATTGTTAAATTCGGCCGCAGCTTCTGCTGCCGAGCGCTCGTTGTCGCCCACGAGTCGAACAATTTCTATTTTGTCTCTTATGCTTAAATATTCCATAATTATGATAATTAATTGTATTGAGCACAAACAATTTCTGAACTCAATTTAGACAGTTTGACACTTAATAAAAGTAAACAATTCAATTATTTTCCATGGCCAACTTTGAATTTTTGAAAATAAAGACGTACCTACCTTGGCTGCATTTTTAATTTTTCTACAAAATTGTTATTACTTGAAATATTTTGATGAAATTTTGTACATACCCATTTCGAGGGGTGCTCAATCCATTGGCGCACACAGATTTTTTCAAAAAAAAAAACGCTAATATGGTTTCTTAAAATTTTGCTCATAAAAACGGTCATAGTAGGCTTTGGATTTTATGCGAACCAGGCAATTTTTGTTCAAAATGTGCAGTTCATCGAGCTCTACAATTTAAAAAAAAAATCAGCCAAATCGCACGATTGATACACTTTTTACAGACTGACCCCAAAACAAATGGGTCACACTGTATATTCTTAAATAAATGCCAAGCGTCTGGTTTCAGAAATGGGGGATCAATTAGATGTCGAGGTCACGGAAAAGGGTGTGGCGTAAGAACCAATGAAAAGGCGCGGGGGGTGTGGCGCGAGGAGTGGGGACCAGTGAACAGCTAAGAGGCGTGGCTTGGAGAGTGGGGGGCCAATCAGATGTCAAGGTCACGGAATGCCAAAGGAACCTCCAATTATCACTACTGGCGTCGCAAAAAAATCCAAGAAAAATCTTATTTTTGTGTAAATCAATCTTATTTTCAAAGATATTTTTGGGAGACGCATAGGGGATGTAGTAATACAGGAAAACCTGTAGGGGTTCTATGAACAATTAAGCCACTCACAAACATGTGAATTCCTAAAAATAATTTAATTAAAACCAAACCCTTTTAATTATTTTTACATATTCAAGATGTATAATCTTGTGTAGAATTTTCCAAGGAATTCGAATATGATATTGTTAAAAAGTTATTTCAGAAAGTACCCTTTTACAAAAAATTGCAAATTTGTCCTTAAAACTACCGAGAAAATCGGATCTAACTTTGACACAATGTACCCAGTGCGGACTTACCTCAGCCAATGCCGTTTGGTGATAGCGGTATGACAGCAAATGGCGTCATACTGATCTGCCATCCAAACAATTAAAATGATCCAGAATGCCGTAGTGGTGTCGTTGAAGAATTCTGACATTATGGCCTCCATTCCTGAAACAAAAAATTACAATATAACATCAAATACCTAGGTATTTTTCAATATTTTTTATCTACTTTAAGAATCTACAATTATTTATAAATAAAAACGCACTCTTATAATCCATTGTATAGTAGATTCTAAATTCACACTACCCACTACTAGCATATTGCCTTGAAAAAGACTTTGTTATAGATATTTAGTATTTAGTAACAAAAAGTTAATATAATGATAAAGCTAGTGATATAATAGTATATTATACACTTAGGTTGAGAAGTGAGCCATTATATACCGAGCATTTTTATATCCTGAGGCGGCGTAGCGAGATATTGAAATATCGCCATATTTTAGTTTATTTTAGTCATTTCTCGCTTTTTCCAAATACCTACTTCGAAATATCAAGTAGCCTGGGAGTTCAGTTGCCAAGCTGATAAAATGAAACTAATTTTAAATGTCATATAGAAAATATTTCATTATTTACCTAGGTATTTTTTAAATTATCATTATCACCTAGGGAGAGAAATATTACTTCTCATTAGAGGAATGAGGTAAATAATGGTGATTTCTCAGGTTAGTAGTAAAAAAAATAGGTTTTCCGATGTCACAAGTTTTTAAAAATTTCAGAAGTTTCATTAATATTAAAAAATTGTAAAAACCGAAATATTTTAATGGGTAGACTCATGTAAAATTGAAAAATAAATAACTTTGCAAGTAAAATTTTTGAAAGAAATTAGACCACTTTTAACAATTTTATTTTTAATGGCATTTTTTACAAATAGCGTGACTAAGATTTTTTTTAAAGCAAAAGGTAATCCCAAAGTTAAATTTCAAAATAAATCATTAATAAAAAAAATCTCCGAATTTTTTGGAGGACACTGTACCTATATTATGCAACGAGTATTTAGTGATGCTATTAAGACACTACTGATATCTGTGGATGTGTGTGTGGACAAAAACCGCGAAAGCCACTCTCCAAAAATGACCCGATTCACACTATGCCACACTAATATGAAACAAAACAAAGCATTAGGAAGTCCAACAGACTCTTGTAGCAAGAACAAGACAATGGGTGGTATGAATAAAAACGAAGTACTTGCTACTACTACAAGTATTAGTATCTTCTACCTAGTATTTACTTTGAAACAAAGTAGATACTACATTTCCGTAGTTCTCTGACAGGTGAAGTAAATACTATACGGAAATGTAGTATCTATTTCGTTTTAAAGTAAATACTAGGTAGAAGATACTAATACTTGTAGTAGTAGCAAGTACTTCGTTTTTATTGATACCACCCAATGACAAAAAATTTGCAAGAGTTTTGTGAAACACTAGCAAGGACAATAATACAATAATAATTAAACAGAGATAGAAGTAGGCGTCCGATATCTAAATCCCATGAATAATACACCATTATAGGCAAAGTTTATAACCTTTTTATGGTCTAAAATTTCACAAAATTTTGTGTCGAATTACATGAAGTTTGATACCTTTGTAATTTGATACCCCGGTGTCAGATTATACGTTTCCGGTGTCGGGTTTCAATTCACTGTAACTTGATACCCAACCAAATTTAACACTGAAAGTAGCCGGGTTGTATAAGTAGGTAGTATCAAGGTGAGGGAAATACAGGGTGTTTCAACATTCAGTACAAATATTTTAAGGGCATATTTTTGACATGTGTCCTAAAATGCACCCCCTCCGAGCTACAGGCATCGTAAGTTGCGCGAAAAAATGACGGAAACCTTATTTTGGGGTGCATTTTAGAACACTTGTTTACAGCAAAAATGCATTATTTTTGCCTCAAAAATATGCCCTCAAAATATTTGTACTGAATTTTGAAACACCCTGTATTTACTCTACTATAGGTTATAAACTTTAAAGTTGTAGAACGTTACTAAAATAAGTGCTGGTGAATTTTATAAATTGCTCCTTATATAAGTGTTTTTGTAACGGTAATTTTAAAAGAAATGGCTCGTGGCATATGGGACAAAATGCTTTGGTAATTGGCAACACCAAACTGGTTTCCGATATCTAATGAAAATTATGTATGGGTCTTTCGGAGGTGTGCAGACCACGACAGGTACCTGTTTCGGGCTTGTTGGTCCTCATCAGGCAGACGTAGCGCACCTCACCGAAAGACCCACATTTCGTTGGCTAAGTGGCTAAGTTTGGTGTTGCCAATTACCAAAGCATTTTGTCCCATATGCCACGAGCCATTTCTTTTAAAATAATAATGGAGACACTAAACATTCATTTTGTTATAACGGTAATGTAATAGTTGTGGTTACTGTATTAAAACCAAATATGTTTATTGGGATGTCTAATAAATCGATTAAAATATGAGAGTATAGGAAAAGATTATCACAGATCCGAGAACTGAAGGGATCCACGACTATGTGGCGTTACTTGTGGAATATTCGATCAGGGAACACTATCAGTGACCCCAGTGGCGTAACTACGGAAGAGTAGGCCCGTGTTCAAAGTGTCAGGTGGGCCCCTGTGATTTGTTTTATGTTTTACGTGAAAAAATCTATAATGGTCGATTTGTACCATTTCAACAGGTTAGCGTATAACGGATATACGGGAGGGCCTGAAAATGGTAAATTTTAAAAATCGCCTTGTATCTTATGAAAAAGTATGTTCCGAAAACCGCAACTCCCTATTTCTAACAATAACCGAGATACCTCGCAAAATTATCGAAAATGGGACTCCCTATAATAGGTAGGTACATACAAAATAATTCAACTTAAATTCTGTATTGACCAAAAGTTAAAAATTATGCGCATTGCTCACTACAGATCGAAATACGCCATTTTATGGGTCAAAATTTCGATTCACCATGTACGTGCTGTACAGGGTGATCCAAACTCGACGCCCCAGGCCTACTGCGGGAACACGAAAACTGAAAATAAAATTTCGAACAGGGGTTTTTAAATGGGACATACTATAAGATCCAATTATGACCGAAATGTTTTTCCCTATATATTGAAAGTCCTTATCTTTCTCAAAAACTTTTGTAGGAAAAGACTTTCTGTATCTTTTATTGTTCAAAATCTACAGGGTCAAATATGTAAAAACATGGAATATTTTATATTCCATGTCAGAAATTATTTAAGAGTATGTTAGAGTGCCTTGTGCACCCTTAAATGTATTCAACTAGAATATTTTCTAAATTTTTGAATTGTGCTTGTTACTAACTTGTTTGCTACAAACAAATTTTAAAAAATATTCCAGTTGAATAAATTTAAGGGTGTACAGACACCCTAACAGACTCTTAAATAGATTCTTACTATCAGTTGTTTCCGTGGCTAACTAGATTTCGGAAAACCGATTCTGGTGATTAGAAAAAAATAAAATAAAATAAGTTTAGGTTTTCGTTAAGATAATTCAACGCCAAATTTCGAAAAGTTTTTGTAAATCAAAAAGCTTGTCGCGCGAAATGTTCATAAAAGTAGGTACCAATTAATTTTATTGGACAGTGATTGGTTGATAAGCAAGTACCTACTTCCAATTATAATTACTTTAATTACAATTCGCTCAACAAGCTTTTTGATTTACAAAAACTTGTGACAATTTGGCGAAAACCTAGACTTATTTTATTTTATTCATTTTACTACATGGCTTAAATAAAAGCTTGTTTTTAAAAAGGATTTTTATCTTTTATTTTATTTTGTACAATATTGAGTATTGCATATTGTATTGTCACCACAACTAAAGGTGTATGCAAAATTTCAGCACAATCGGATGCCAACAAGTGGTTCTAATTCAGCTTGCAAAATTGGACCTACACTAACAGGGCAGTAAATTTTTTTTACATATTTGATCCTGTAAATTTTGAACAATAAAAGATACAGAAAATATGTTTCTACAAAACTTGAGAGATTGATGAGAGAATGATAAGGACTTTCAATATATAGGGAAAATATGGTATGTTTCTGGGGAAAAATATCGACCACGTCACAGCGGCCATTTCCCCAAGCATCGATAAAGCGATTTTTGGACGTTAGTATGTCCCATTTAAGGACCACTGTTCGAAATTTTATTTTCAGTTTTCGCGTTCCCGCATTAGGCCTGAGGCCAACCCTTGCATTTTTATTGTTGCGAAATTTCAATCGCCTTCTATGTAACCGGTTAGAGATTCTTCTGAGTCGTCAGTTACGCAGCACCACATCAATCGGCTCGCATCGGAAAAATCGAGTGGACGCGGATCGTCGGGTACTTAAATTTTTGTGCCCTGCATGAATCTTGGTGGCGGTGGGCCCCTAGCAGCTCTGGGCCCGTGTTCACTGAACACTCTGAACACCCTGTAGTTACGCCACTGAGTGACCCCGACAGGCAGGCGCCCACCAGGAGACGCACCCCGCAGAGTAGGCCTGTCACGGCCGCCCTGCTGACGGCGATGTCCACGGACAGAAATAAAAAAGCTGAGGAAGAAACTGCCAGGGAGAACCCAGAATAAAGTTCTGGTTTATGATCGGTATAGAGAACGGGGCAGAAA
The DNA here is from genome assembly GCA_963920635.1 of Pseudeuparius sepicola. Classification (NCBI taxonomy): domain Eukaryota; kingdom Metazoa; phylum Arthropoda; class Insecta; order Coleoptera; family Anthribidae; genus Pseudeuparius; species Pseudeuparius sepicola. The sequence goes on along the minus strand of OY987298.1, from coordinate 11,211,450 downwards.
AATATTGGAGGATAAAGAACACCTCATTTTAAAGAACATATTGCGAGGAATACAGGATAGTTTAGTATTTCCGAAATCGATTAAAACCTGTAAAAAAAGATGGCGACAAAAACTGGTTACACCGCGAACAATATAAAACACATCCATTTTAAAATTTCCACAATAATTTATTATAAACTTGACCCGCGTTTTGCTATAAAATGGCTTCATAGGATTTTATAATTGAATAAATGAATCAAAAGGGGAGGTATGAACTATAAATCTAAACTTATACAGGGTGGTTAGCTTTTAAAGGCAAAACTTCAAGAAGTAGAAAACGTTAAAATAAGTAGATTTTTTCATATAAATATGTAATTTAAAAAAATTACTAAAGGGGACAGCTAAGGCAAATATATTCGGTACGGTGTACACACAAATTAAATTCTATAAATTAAAAATAATTCTGTCTGTCTACTTCCACCAGTAAGAAGGAGGTCAACCGCATCATATTTTATAATAAAAAAATGGTAGGCCACTGGAAGAGTACCTAATCTTTTTGCCTTCACTAAATTTCGCAATCAATTGTTAGAAACTATTGCTGACTTCTTTTATTTTAGAAGAAGAAAATCAAAGCAGGTCTAGACTTTGAAATTCTGCACACCTATAGGTACTTATTTTTTTTATTCTGAACAACTTTCCTTGGTAACATTTTGTCGTAAAACCCACAAAACGGGCACTTCACTGGTGCGAAAAAAATAGATTTTTGAAAATTTTCAAGGCATAGGTACATGATTTTTCGAAACTATAGAAACTCTTTTTGCAGGTTTTACGACAATACATGTTATTAAGGAAACTTGTTTAGAATTAAAAAATAGGCGTGCAAAATTTTAAAAGCCTAGAGGTACTTTGATTTTCTTCTGCTAAAAAATTAAAAAATAACGATAGGTACATTTTTGGAAAAAGGCCAAGAAGGTTTTTTTTTTAGAATTGATTGAGAAATTTAGGGAAGGCATAAAAGGATTACTTTTACAGTGTCGTAAAATTTCTAGTATTTTGATATTACGAGTAGGCTTTCATAAAGTCGAGAAATCTTGACTTAAACGTAATTTCTTGACGACCTGAAATTCAAGATCAAGAAATTAAATATGTCTTGACTCGACGGTTTCTTGAAAGAAAAAGTCTTGACTTGAATTCAAGATTTCTTGAAATTGCTTGAAAAGAAGCGGCGCGCGAATATTAATGTGTTTAAATTCATGGCTCTCAAATCCCGACGTATCCACCTTGGATACGTCCAAGCAGTAGGTATTATTATTATTATTATTATGTTGTTATATTTTGTAAGTTAATTTTTATTTTTTTTGTTTTGTGCTATAAAATGAATATTGTTTTGCTTGGCACCTAAGTAAATTATCATAGGAATTTACCTATAGCAATAATTATTTTATAGTCACTAATAAATAGAGACCATTATGCTAATTGCTGAATTTTATAAGCAACCATGACATATTTAATTTCTATGCGAATTATGTGCAAAACTATAAGTATATTGCGACAGTTTTTTTTTTGCTTTTTCCAATTTTCTTGCGTTTTTTTCTCCAGTCTCTAGTAAAGACAGGGTTTTAAGCATCACGAATTATCCAAAACTTAGTATATTGCAATAGTTGTTTTTGTGTGTTTTTTTTTTGCTTTCTTGAGGTTTTATGCTTTTTTCCTTTTGTGCTTATGTGAACTTTTTCACGTATGTTTACATAATTTTCAAACATTTATTTTTCTTAATTGCTTATTTGATGCTTTTTGGCAAATTTTGTGCATTTTTAAGCACTTTTTTCAATTATTTTGCGCTTTTTTATCCGGTCTCTACTAATAAAACCTAATTTCAAGAAATTCAAGAATTTCTTGGTTTCTTGACAAGAAATCGAAAGACGCCCTCTAGCGGCGAAACGGTAAAATATATCGAAATGCGGTTTGCGGCAATGAAGTTTTCACGAAATTTAAGCTCGAGAGTGGGGGGTTCATTTTTTTCTCTCTGGCTTAGAAATGGGTGTTTCCTATAAAAAGTGCTCAAATTTGCCCACCCTGTGCATATCATCACCTAAGCATAATCTGTTTATTTATTCCTTGCAACCCAAACAAAACTCGGCCGCCTGGACGAACCGGGACCATGTCGCATGTCGGTTCGATTTTTCGATATTTATTTCGGCTAAGCCCCGGACGACTTTGTCTTGGAAACAGTTTCAGATTTCTTGACTTGAAAATTTCTTGAATTCAAGTAAAGATCAAGTAATGATCAAGAAATTTCTTGAAAATTGTGAAACCCTAATTACGAGAAACCATGGCCATCCGTCATTGCCTTGCCAGGGGCAGAATTACACTTCGCAATATCGGCCCCAACCACGCAAAAAGAAAAACACAAACATACGCCACAGGTCCGTATAAACGCGGAAGCCGGCCGCATATTTTGCGACCGCGGTTTTACGCGACGTTACGTCGCAAATAAACCGGGCGCATCGGTTTTTAATTACCGGAGTTCGGGCTCAATATCGGGCCGGTATATGGCGCCACCGTTGGCCCATCAAAGCGCGCGCCTAAAAAGAAAAATGCCGCCGACGGTGGCCGGCGGTAAACCGCCTGATTGCGGTAATGAAATCGATTGATAGTCCGGGAGGGGTTGTTACTATGCAATTAGGCGGTGACGGACTGAAAGGTCACCGGGAAAAACTACGACTCTGATAATAGGTAACTTTGGACTATTTTCTTCGTTTAGACAATAACGGAAACCAAAGAGGCTGGAGATTTTTTCCAACTCACGTATCATTGAAACACAGGAATGCAATAGTGCTATCGCTTTTTTGTGACAACTACACGTGAACAAAGAAATAACGCTTATGGGTGCCATATTGGATTTTTTGAGTAGTTTTTTTTTTGCTTTTTGCGTAGTTTTTGCTGACTAAAATGGCATATCCATACTTATAGTTTCAGCCTGAGGGCTGGCTAAAGGTTGGCACATGTACGACAATACATGTTATTAAGGAAACTTGTTTCATTGCTAAAAAGTTTCAAAAAAACAATAGATACAGGGTGCATGGCGCACTATAAATAATTGACACCCCACTTAACACGCTACTTTTTGAGGTTAGCCAACAATTTTGTTTACAAAAGTTTTAGATGGTAATACAAAGTTTTTTGTCACGCTATTGGACCTCATACAGTGTGTTCTAGAAAACAGTGGCAGACATAACTTATGTTTTTTTTAATGGAATACCTTGTATTTTTTTGGATTATTGAATTCTACGCATTTTTCCGATTAAAACGAAATATATATGATGTTCGCTCCAACCGTTCGTTCAGAACTGAGCCTTTTTTTGAGGGATTACTCCTTATTGAGTCATAGGTTGCCATGGAAGACAAATGCCAAATTATAGAAATAATTATTGACAGTTTGCGAGTATATTCACGCGCTTTGGAAAACAAAATGGGCTATTTTAAGATTTCAGGGAAACATGAAGAAGGGAAATTAAGAGAATAGAGAAATTTTAAATAGTAACATAGTTAATAAACTTCGTCAAATTTATTGTTTGATATTGCTCAATGAATTTACTGATATTTGCTACTAACTTTCTGTTTATTGATTCAACGATAAAATTGTGCTTTGTTCAGTATTTAATATGTAGATTTCTTAACGAATTCTACCTTTCAGTGTTTCTATATTTTCCGGTCATAATAAATTCTGTTTTTTAAATAACCCCACAAGAAATATATCCTTTTTCTAAATGTTGTTGTCGTTTTCAGTAAAAATTAAATTTCAAACAATAAATTTGACCAAATTTATTAACTAAGTCACTGTTTAAAATTTCTCATTTCTCTCAGTTTGCCTTCATCTTCTCTGAAATCTCAAAATAGCACATTTTGTTTTCCAAAGCGTGCGAATATGCTTGCAAACTGTCAATAATTGTTACTATAATTTGGCATTTGTCTTCCATGGCAACCTATGACCCAAGGAGTAATACCTACCTCACAAAAAAGGCTCAGTTCTCATTTCTGAACGAATGGTTGGAGCGAACATATTATAACATATATACTTCGTTGGAATCGGAAAAATGCCTAGAATTCAACAATCCAAAAATATACAAGGTGTTCCATTTAAAAAAAACGTAAGTTATGTCTGCCACGGCTTTCTAGAACACATTGTAAAAGGTCCAATGACTTTGTATTACTATCTAAAACTTTTGTAAAAATCTTTTTTTTTCTAACCTCTTACTTTTCCAGTGACGTATTTTGATATTACGAGACACCAGGGCCATCCGTCCTTGTCTTGCCAGGGGCAGAATTACACTACGCAATATCGGCTCCAACCACGCAAAAAAAAACACAAAAATACGCCACAGGTCCGTATAAACGCGGAAGCCGGCCGCATATTTTGCGACCGCGGTTTTACGCGACGTTACGTCGCAAATAAACCGGGCGCATCGGTTTTTAATTACCGGAGTTCGGGCTCAATACCGGACCGGTATATGGCGCCACCGTTGGCCCATCAAAGCGCGCGCCTAAAAAGAAAAATGCCGCCGACGCAGTGGCGTAGCCAGCATTTAGGGGCGGAGGGGGCGAAATTTTCCGAAATCTTTTCTTTGTGAAATATTGCCGTCTACTGTGTTTAGTCGGATTGAAATAGGTAAACAAAAATTAGAAAATCCACCGAAAATACAATGCTATTGTCACACAAGTTTACGTGGGAGACGCGTGGTGCAGCTTGAAGACTGCGCGCCTCCACCACGTGTCACAACTGAGTGCCTCCACACGGAGCCTTTACCATGTGACGCACTACTTGTGTGTGCCGGAGGGTTGGATTAACCCTCACAGCTTGCCGGGATCACTGGGTGCGGGAGTCGCGAAGCGCAGAAGAAAGACAGCAGGTACAAACTAGGGTGATGTTTATTCTTGCACTCACAGATATGCCTCTAACAGTATCTGGACCATGGCGGAGGTAGCGCGGACTGTGGGCCGACGCGACCGATAGTACGTGGAGGTGACCGGGACGCGAGCTGCGCCCTTGACCCGACGCGACGGCGGGGTGCCGCTACTGACCCACTGACGTCTTCAACAGTGCCCAGGGGCGCTGTCGTCTGCCCCTCGGAGCCCGACCTGAACAAGGAGGCTATTTAAGCGGGATCCATTGCCAGGTCAGACCACCGAGGGTGGTCAGTGATCGAGTAGCTGCTAATAAGCGGGGCTTACTGATGCCCAGCCTGTGGCTGGTGCTGGATTTATACTCGCAGATTTTGCCGACTCGGCGATTGGACTTTGATTTATCTAATGTTTATCTTATCGAGTAATCCTCGTATATTTTGTTATTGATTGTCCCCTGTATTTTGTATAATGTTATCTTTTATTTGTTAAGATTCAGTAGAAGTAAGTTTGAATAGTTTGGTCATCGGTCCACAGATGTCACTTTGTTGACACTATTCATGAACTTTGCACCAAATGGGAAAAACAATTTTTATTAGATTTTTTGAAAATCTGATTTTGGGCTACGTTGGTCCATGTTTTGGGTACACTATTGCGCCTGAAGAGAGCCATGGCCTTGCAGCCCATGCCTGTCAAGTATGACATTAAAAATAAAAATTATAGGGAAAATGGGGTTTTAGCTTGGTAATCGGAAAAGGTTATTAAGAAAATGTATTCGTATTGTATTATTGTGCGTCTATGCCAATTTTTAGAAGGATATTCCTTTTTTTTTTCTTAACTGATACTCCAGGAATTGAAAGTGAAACCATAAAATTCAATACAAAACTTATCATTTTGCTTCACTCAGTTTCAAAATATAGATGTGCTTTGTGTAAAAATATCACAACACTGGCCCAGAGCATGAACTTAGCTTAAAATTAAAGAGTCTGTACCAATATTGTGTTGTTACAAAACAACTATTTTAAAAATCTTATTTTTCCCTGTTTTGCGTTGAAATTTATTTTTATTTTTATGCTTTAGTAAGAAAGAAACCAGTAAATAAGTGTCCTTAAGTTATTTTGCGGGAAAAATATCGTGTACCAATTTGAAGAGATATAATGAAGAAAAACAAATATCTTGATTTCTTTCTGAAAATTGGCATAAATCACATTTTTCCGATATTTCCAAAGGCAAACCCATTTTTTTCCAATTTTTAGTTTTAAATGTCAAATTTGACAGGCATGGGCTGTGACGTCAAGGCTATCTTGAGGCTTAATATTCTCTATGTTTTCAAAAAAAAATTGTATACTTAATACATATTTTTCACATTTGGTGCAAACTTTATGAATAGCACTGTATATTATTTATTAGAAAATAATGCCTATACAAATAAGTCATAATAAAAGTAACACATGTGACATAGTGACATATAAAAAAACAAAAAAAATACTTTTTTAATATAACACGTTTTTAAAAAACGGACTAAAAACAATAGATAATAATAATTATTAATGCATTCCCACTTAAGTCACTAACAATAATTGTACCAATTGCACTGCAAATAATGTTTTCCAACTCATTATTATCTATTGGACGTGCGTGCCCCATCTTTATGGGCGTAGGAGAAATTATTTTATACTTTTTGAGTCCGATTTTATAACATTTGGTGCTTTTTTAGTTCGTTTTAAAAGCTTGTCATAAAAAAAAATTCTCGCGGGGACTGCGGGGCAGCGGGCCAGATCGGCGCAGGGCGCAGGCGACAGGGCGGGGGGCGCTAAGAGGGGGGGGGGCGATCGCCCCCCCCCCCTCGCCCCCACCTAGCTACGCCACTGCGCCGGCGGTAAACCGACTGATTGCGGTAATGAAATCGATTGATAGTCCGGGAGGGGTTACTATGCAATTAGGCGGTGACGGACTGAAAGGCCACAGGAAAAAAAGACGCTGATAATAACTTTGGACTGCTTTCTTCGTTTAGATAATAATAATATAATAATAATAATATTTATTTGCCAAAGACAATTTACATTTAACAAATAACAATTACTTTCAATAAATTGCAAATAAATACAGAAATCCATAAAAGGCACATGCCTTGCACATGGATTAGTTAGAATATTCCCGCTCTGCGTCGGTTCTTATGCGGAACACGCTGTATATCGTTGGTATAAACAGTGTGACCCATTTGTTTTCGGGTCACCCTGTAAAGTGTACTAATTGTGCGGTTTGACGTGAATTTTTAATTATTTTTAAAAATTTCTAGTTAGTCTTTTAAAAAACAAATATAATTAAACTCTAACAATTAGGTACCTATTTAGTGATATTAATGTTGGCCTTGCTTATACAGAGCAAAATAAAAACAAACAAAAAATGCAAATTCCGTCACAAAAACTAGCAATACACAATATTTTCTTCAATGCACTTGCGTTCAAAATAACGTTCCGTATTTTTTTTATTTTCTTTTGTTCCAGACATCTTCTAACTAAATAAAAATACTAAATAAAAAGTAGTTTTACTTTTAATTTTTCTACACACGACTTTGCGTTTGAAAATAACTAATATTTTGAAAAACTTGAATAAATTTACTATGGGCTCCAAACCCGAACAAAAAACACTATAAAAACAGTAACGTATGGTAATAATACCTGCAACGAAATTAAGAGAGGTTTAACCATCGCTTTAATTCGCAAAATATAAATAAATACGGCACGTAGCTAATTAAATTTCCAACACTGGGCCATTTTAATTTAATTAACGCGAATTTATAGTTGCGTATATCTAATCTAAATTTAAAATTATCATCTCGTTTCCCCGCCGGCCTGTTTTTTGACTGTTAACGTTAAAATTATATGAAATGTATTAAATACGTATATAATCGTCGAATGATACTATTTAAAATTCACTGCTTTAATTTGGTATGTGAACACGCGTCAGATTATAAATTAATGTCAAACACGTTAAAGGAAAACTCGGGTATAATAATTGGAAGCTTTATGAAATACCAGTCCACATATTATATGGAGTCCAAACTGCATAAATGTTCCTATCACTAGAATTTTAGATCATCTCTTGAGGTCACTGAGTAGTACCAGATCTCTAATTATTTAACGATATACATAAAACTATTACCTGGATACATTTTCTGTGCTTCTGAATTTTAACGCATAGCTGTTCCGTTTCGCCATGCTCTTTGTTGTTCTAACTCTATACCTGTGTGTTTTATTCCAATAGATGATGATTTGCGTCTGCAACGTCCAAATTTACAATTCAATTTCCTTGCTAGATTACTGTTATTTAATGATCCTAATGAAAACAATCAACTAGATTAATCTATCTGGGTGTAAACAAGCACTAGAGAGGGCCTACGCAAGTAGGACACGGGTATTAGTGTCATCCAGGTTACGGGCTAGCGGTTAGCTCGAATTTCGGGCCGGCCGACGGGAGGAGTAAATTTACATTGTCGACTTTACGTCCAGCAGTGCACTTCTATCCAATGAATAATAGAGCATAATCAAATTGGGAGAAAAATTCGTTAGGGTAAAATTTGCTTTCCTTATCCGCCTCGATTGAAGGTAAAAATGTTAAAGTTTTATAAATTCCAGTATAAACGGGTTTTCTTCAAATGTTCAATATAAATATAGGACACTGCAATAAATTTCTAAATTTCTAAAATTCTTAACTTCTTAACTTCTTAACTTCTAAGTTTCTAAGTTTATAAGTTTCTAAATTTCTAAATTTCTAAATTTCTAAATTTCTAAATTTCTAAATTTCTAAATTTCTAAATATCTAAATTTCTAAATTTCTAAATTTCTAAATTTCTAAATTTCTAAATTTCTAAATTTCTAAATTTCTAAATTTCTAAATTTCTAAATTTCTAAATTTCTAAATTTCTAAATTTCTAAATTTCTAAATTTCTAAATTTCTAAATTTCTAAATTTCTAAATTTCTAAATTTCTAAATTTCTAAATTTCTAAATTTCTAAATTTCTAAATTTCTAAATTTCTAAATTTCTAAATTTCTAAATTTCTAAACTTCTAAACTTCTAAATTTCTAAATTTCTAAATTTCTAAATTTCTACATTTCTAAATTTCTAAATTTCTAAATTTCTAAATTTCTAAATATCTAAATTTCTAAATTTCTAAATTTCTATTTCTAAGTCTCTAAATCACTAAATCTTTAAATGTCTAAATCTCGAACTCTCTAAGTCTCCAAGTTTCCAAGTTTCCAAGTTTCCAAATTTCCAAGTTTCCATGTTTCCCAGTTTACCAGTTTCCCAGTTTCCAAGTTTCCCCGGTTTCCAAGTTTCCTAGATTTCTAGATTTTTAAATTTCTAAATTATTTCTAAATTTCTAATTTCTACGATACCGCATGTCCACGTTTCTATATTTCTGTATTTCTATCTTTATCTCATCATTTCTTGGTAGGTAGGTAGGTTTTAAATATTCACATTGTAGCTAGTGTTACGGCACGGCTGTAGAAGATAATTATTAATCGAACATTATTTTCGAAACAGAGATAAGTCAGAGACCTCCGCTTGTTTCGGATACACTTCGAGGGCCGCGTTAGTCCTTAATGCAGACAAAAGGCCCGGGGGGTGGGGGATGGAAACAAATTGCCGGCGGGGGTTGACGAGACGGCCCCGCGGGGCGCCCGGATAAGAAAGGGCGGCCGCGACGCCGACGTCCATCAGCCAGACGCCGGCGACGGCACGGCCCCCCGCCGGGCCGAATTAGCATTTTAAATTTTGTTGTTTGCGAGCCGCACCGCGTTCACTTCAATTAGCGTCACCGCTGGAAACGGTGCCGGGAAAATATGGCGTTTAACGTTCACGATTTTCCAATCTGGGTAATCGCCGAGACGTTCTTGCTTCGTAAGATCGGATCGGATTTTTTTCTTTGGACAGGATTTACTACTACTTTACTTCTATATTTCTGTATTTATGTGTTTCTGTGTTTCTGTATTTCTGTATTTCTCTATTTCTATATTTCGATAATTCCATATTTCCATAATTCCATATTTCCATATTTCCTTTTCCATATTTCCATATTCCTATATTTCCATATTCCCTTTTCCATATTGTTATATTTCCATATTTCCTTTCCATATTTCCATAATTCCATATTTAGATATTTCCATATTTCCTTTTCCATATTTCCATACTTCCAAACTTCCAAACTTCCATATTTCCATATTTCTATGTCTATATTTCCATCTTTATATATTTCTATATTTCTACAATTATATTATTACTTTTTTCTTTAATTCTCTATGAATTTCTTTATTTACTTGTTACATTTCTAAATTTTTATATCTATATATAGTAGAGTCTCAACTAATTCCGGCAAAGCGATTGCAATATTTCGGAGGTGTTAATTTTTGTGAAGTTTGAAATTAAGGGCACATATTCAATAAAAAAAACCTTAAGAAATAATGTTTATTCTGCAAAAAATAACGTACATTGTATATACATACCTACTAAATAAAGGTTTATAGAAAATTATTATATAATTTTAAAACATAACATTTTTATGGAAGATGTGTGAGAAATGACGTGATTTTGGATTGTTTAAACTTATATAAAATAAAATTATGTCTTCACTCACAGGGTAGTTCACTAGAAGTGCAGTGCACTAAATTTCGACTCTACTGTATTTCCATATTTCCATATTTCTCTTTTTCTATATTTCTATTTTTCCATGTTCCTATGTTTCTATTTATTTATTTATTTGTTTCCTTATTTCCCTATTTCCACATTTCCACATTTCCACATTTCCAAATTTCCACATTTCCACATTTCCACATTTCCTTACTTCCTTACTTCCTTACTTCCTTACTTCCTTACTTCCTTACTTCCTTATTTAATTATTTCCTTATTTCCTTATTTAATTATTTCCTTATTTCCTTATTTCCTTATTTCCTTATTTCCTTATTTCCTTATTTCCTTATTTCCTTATTTCCTTATTTCCTTATTTCCTTATTTCCTTATTTCCTTATTTCCTTATTTCCTTATTTCCTTATTTCCTTATTTCCTTATTTCCTTATTTCCTTATTTCCTTATTTCCTTATTTCCTTATTTCCTTATTTCCTTATTTCCTTATTTCCTTATTTCCTTATTTCCTTATTTCCTTATTTCCTTATTTCCTTATTTCCATATTTCCTTATGACCTCATTTCCTTATTTCTTTATTTCTTTTTTATTTATTTATTTGTTTGGAGCTACAACAATTATTGGTATCAGTTCTTATGAAACATGTCCTCAATGTTGCTTATACTGTGTTCCACTTAAGACCTATCCACCCCATCATCATTTATGGGCCGATTTAAATTAAATTTGAATTAAAATTGAATTTTGAAAAATACCAATAAATCTCCAACGCAATGCAGGAACTACGATAAAATTAAAATATACTAAAATCTCGCTTTAACAGTACACTAGAAATGAGATTTCTTAATTTGGTAATCCAAGGTTGGCAGCATTGTTTTGGGCGTATTTAGCATGTGACGTTGATATTCTATAGTTCTAACCTAACTTCGAACAAAGAAACTATTTTTCTGTGCTTCAAAGAACAGAATTTAATGTTAATTTCTGCCTATGCAAATTTAGGATTCTTGTGCGTAAATTCTGCTAATTACGGCTCTTTTGGTCACATAGTCACATATCAATAATATCAATATGGTTGCCTTCTTGTTGCCTTTTATAACCTCATCCCCCATAATAATATTAACATATTATATGTTTCTATTTATTTATTTATTTGTTTCCTTATTTTCGCATCTACTTATCTCCTTATTTCTTTGTTTTTTTTATTTATTTGTTTGGAGCTACAAAAGTTGTAGATTACATGTAGATTACAACAGTTATTGGTAGCAGTTCTAATGAAGCATGTCCTCAATGTTGCTTATAGTGTGTTCCACTTAAGACCTATCCACCCTATTATCTTTATGGGCCGATTTAAATTAAATTTGAATTAAAATTGAATTTTGAAAAATAAATAATAAAATCTCCAACGCAATGCAGGAACTACGATAAAATTAAAATATACTAAAATCTCGCTTTAACTGTACACTAGAAATGACATTTCTTAATTTGGTAATCCAAGGTTGGCAGCATTGTTTTGGGCGTATTGAGCATGTCTGGCAGAAATATCAGAACTCGTGACAGAGGCCTAACCTTAAAGTTCTATTCTATTCTATATTTCTAACCGAACTTCGAACACAGAAACTAGAGTCTTTTTCTGTGCTTCAAACAGAGTTTAATGTTAATTTCTGCCTATTCAAATTTAGGATTCGTGTGCGTAAATTCTGCTAATTACCCATCAATAATATCAATATGGCTGCCTTTTTGTTGCCTTTTATAACCTGACTCCGCATACTATTTTTACGACACACCTCAGACACCTCGGAACCAATTAAGTGGCATGTCTGCCGATCGACAACCCCCCGTTCCATTAATTAGCCATATTCACCCCCGGGGGGGGGGGGGGGGGGGGGGTAGTCGGAAAAATTGCCGCGGATGACCGATCGACAGTGATCAATCATTCTCGGGCTCGGCGGCCGACACCTGATCCTGTATATAGCGCCGATATGAGGGAAACTCGACGCCGGCCCATCCGCGTGGGCTTTTTTCCTGACGAACATACAGGGTGGTCGAAGAAAAGTTAAGTTTTCCCGAGTACAAAAAAAAAATGGTGTAAAGAGAGTCCCAGAACGAAATTACTGTACAGAACGCAATATGGTTTCCTGTTATTGCAGAAGAGTTATCAGAAGATTTGGCAAAAAATACCGATAATTTTTTGGTAGAGTAAAATCGGGGAATATGGAATAGTCGGGTAATATGGAATACACCCAAATTTTAGAAACCATCGCGCCATCTAATGTTGGGTATCCAAATTTACATTTCGTAGTACACTGTTGTTCCACTCCTATCAAAGACTTTGGCCCTGCGCGCTTCTATACTGCGCGACATCAGTTATTTGGTTTTTGATGTTATCAAAGTTTTCGAACAGTGTCGGATCTGAATGTGAAACACGGGTATTTTCATCAAAATAATAACTTTTAACAACAAGGTAAGTGGCAAGTAACATGAGTTGACGTAACTAATGTTAAAGCAGCAACAATATGCTTTCCCTTAATTGTTGACAACTGGTTTTTCCTAAGGTGCATCGGGAGGGTAATATGGAATATCGCCAAGCCTATATTCCATTTAACCCGACTTTAATATTAGTTAGGTACTAAAAAATAATTTATTTTGTGATTTTTCAATAGATTATCTAATATATTTTTAGAAAATAAAATAAATGTGCAGTAGTTTTGGGAATATTTTTGATTTTTTTTAGATCCGATACCACTATTCCATATTACCCCCCCGCTTTTGATTTACTTGAAAAATGTGCCATTTTCTTAAGTTGCCAATTTTACCTATTTTACGACATTACTGATCAAAACTACTTATTGCAATATATAAGCAATAGACATGAGCATAATATACTCAAAAATGAATAAACTAATTTGTTAATAAATATGTCTTTTCTAAAGAAATATAAATGGTATTCCATATTACCCGATCTTACTCTACTAAAAATTAATACATTTTTCAGTATAGTGCTTTTCTTTGAAGAAAGTGTTCCTCTCGTCAAAGAAAGGACACATATCTTTTAGCGGTGGTGAATTTTTTCAAGAGAATTTTTTTGCCGGTCTTCTTTAATAATTTGGACATCATTCGATTTTGAATAGAAAAAAATACTCTTTCGTTTTTCTCGATGAACAAGCCTGGCAATCCTGCCTATTTTCAAGACCTTAATCGATGACATTTTTAAGTCCTTAACGTGGACACACTGTATATACATAACAGTATTGCCACCAGTAAAAGGGCATTTTAAAGTCAAATATGTCGTCACCGTGTTTTTTTCGGTAAAATCGAAGGTAAATAAGTCGGTTGTAGATAAAATATCGTATATACAGGGTGAGTCAGAATGTATAGTAAATACTTAAAGTGGTGTTCAACAGGTGGTTTTAAGGGGGCCCCTCATATAAAATTTTTCGATTTGGGCTTTCCTTGCCAAGTTATTCGGGTCTACAGGGTGACCCAAAAGTATTTTTTTTATTTATATCTCAATAACGGCGCTACTTAAAAATTTGAAATTTGGTAAGTGTTATCTACTTTATACTGGGAGACGTCTTAGGTTAGTTTATTCATTTACAGAGTGCCCTAAAAAGGGTAAAAACTAACAACCCCTATTAATTTTTTTGCTCAAACTTTTTTGAGGTTATCTTTTTGGTCTTGCAGGTCCATCATTTCAGTGTATCTTTTTATTTTGCAACAAAAGTGTACTCTTGTTTCATAACGATACAATCAATCCTTTGAGTTGAAATTGGCAAAACGTGCCCCAAAACACCTACCGCTTTCAAACGTTACACATCGCCTGTACCATTTAAACTGAGAAAAAAATTCCTATGAACAATGTACCTACAAAACTTATTAGCTTTCAAAATGGAAAGATTGAATTTAACAAAATTTGAACACCCTATTTCAAGAAAATCAATGCTCTTTTTACCGATGTCCAATTGGTATTTTTTTCTCCTTATTTTGAATGTACAGTCGATCTGTAACGTTTGAAAACGGTAGGTAGTAAAAATTGAGTGTCTTGGGGCACGTTTTGCCAATTTCAATGCAACTTTATGGTTATGAAACAAGAGTACACTTTTGTGGCAAAATGAAAAGATACACTGAAATGATGGACCTGCAAGGCCAAAAATATAACCTCAAAAAAGTTTGACAAAAAAATTAATAGACGTTGTTAGTTTTTACCCTTTTTTAGGGCACTGTGTAAATGAATAAACTACCCTAAGGCGTCTTCCAGTAAGTAGATAACACATACCAAATTTCAAATTTTTAAGTAGCGCCGTTATTGAGATATAAATAAAAAAAATACTTTTGGGTCACCCTGTAGACCCGAATAACTTGGCAAGGAAAGCCCAAATCGAAAAATTTTATATGAGAGACCCCTCTTAAAACCACCTGCCGAACACCCCTTTAAAGTATTTACTATACATCCTGACTCACCATTATAGGCCGTTCCAGTTGTAAACATAGGTCCGGAAATACGTAATAGAAAAGATACGAGGTGTTAAAGTTTATTTTTTAAACGGTTTAATAATATCTCAGAAACGACAAAAGAAATTAATTTAAAATTTGGTACAGAATATTCTGGTATAAAATTCAATAAAATAAAGCTACCGGCGATTAGTTCTCTTTGCCTCTTTCAAAAATAACTTCTACGCCTATGCTTTCTTGGTAAAATCGGCAGCATTTTTTAATTTTCCAAATATTTGTGAGTAAAAAATTAAACTTGCCAAGTTGCCCTAAAGATAGTAGGTACATTTTGAGCAAACAATGCAAATTCAAGTAGCTGCTACGAAAAACTGATAACTTCTGAAATGGATTCAACTCTGTATTTAGAAAACAACACATTTATATAGGCACTTTTTTGTTCTTTTAATGCAGACAACCGATTGCCCTCATTAATAAAAAAATTGCCTTGTCAAAAATCGCTTATAAACGTAGGCTCAAAAATACGTTGTTTCCTAACGTGAGTGCCATAAAAATTAATTTGTTTGAACAGTGGTTATTACGAAAGCGTAGAAGGGCCACCTTGTAAATATTTTTTTCCCGAACTAAATTCCGACTTATAAGTCGGAATTCCGACTTACATCTCGGAATTCCGACTTACATCTCGGAATTCCGACTTATAAGTCGGAATAAGGTCATTCCGACTTTCAACTCGGAATTCCGACTTACAAGTCGGAATTCTGACTTATAAGTCGGAATTCCGACTTACATCTCGGAATTCCGACTTACATCTCGGAATTCCGACTTATAAGTCGGAATAAGGTCATTCCGACTTACAAGTCGGAATTCCGACTTATAAGTCGGAATTCAACAGTTAGTACCTAATAGGTTAGGTTAAATTATTCTAGACGCACCAATCCGCGTTTGAAAAAATTTGGCGGACAAAACTACTGCCTGCATCCCTTTAAGGAAAAAAATTGATAACTCCATTGTTTCTGCTCCGACTTTCGCCGTTTTCACAAGAACGTTCAAAAGAGTCTCAGAAGTGAAAAAATTGCCAGGCAAAAAACTACCCCTTCCCAGCCCCGAAGTTGTTTTTGGTCGAGTCCTGGCCATTTTCAGCAAGGACGTTCAAAATTATCCCAGATGCATCAATCCGCGGTTGAAAAAATTTGCCGGACAAAACTACCCCCTACACCCCTTTAGGGAAACATTTGATAACTCCATAACAAAAAACCTGAAATAATATTCGGATTCGCCATAAAATTCTCCTTTAAATTTTACTTTTAGCTCAAAAATAACAACCAGTGCAGTGGACCGCCCTTTACAACTTTTATATTGAACTTTGGTTTCTGAAGTCAAAAATAAGAATATAGGGTGACATAACAAGATAGCAATTACCTACTACCTAATCTTTGCTACTACCCGTAGCCTAAAGTCGGAGGGTAAAATTATTGTTTACAGGCCCATAAAAACTACTATTTTATATTTTAACGAAAAACCAGGTTGTCCACAATAAAAAAGTAAAGTTTTTTTTCGCCTTCAAAAGATCTACAAAACTGGACCTCGTCCGTCAGCACATATTATTTACAGCAGTGAACGTGCCCTAGGGTTCATTTCGCTAGACAGAGGGTGTGTATTTTGATATTTGGGAACGAAATGCGAACAAACTTTCTAACTTAGAACACAGATCTAATGGAAACAGAGATCTATTTTCTTTTCTTTTTTTGTAATCCAGGGCCATCTTGGCTCAAGGAAGGATGGAAAAAAAAAGTGCTAGATTTTAGAGCAGCGTACAAGCGTATTAAATTTTAAAAAATAGTACTAGATTCTAGTACGAACGTACTGACAGTGGTAATACCAAAGTCTAGAGAATACTATAAGTCGGCTCACTTCTTTGTTCTCTCGGAAAAAACAAAATTTTTTGCGGCTGGTCGTAAATCAGCCTCGAACCGCTCTGGGCTATACTGTGTAAGCTTATTTTCTTATTAAATAAGATATCGATCGCCGTACTCCGATGACGGCGGGCCGAGGGAGCGGGAGAGGGCAAGGGGGAAACGTTTGTTTATACAAGGCCGAGTGCCCCGACTTATAGTATTCTCTAGACTTTGGTAATACTGCTAAGGAGAGAACCATCGATAAAAATATTATATCATTATTGGATCTAGGTACCTTTTTCTTTTTCCGGAGCAGAATACTGTAGTATCTGCATATTTTGTGGTGGTAGAATATAGTGGCGGCTCTACAAGGGCGGCAGGGTCGGCCGGGCCCGCACCCTGTCTTAAGTATGCCTTATAAAACAAAACGTATGTATAGCCACGCGTTTATGGAATTATACAGGGTGTTTCAAAACCATGCGGCACCCTTTCAGGGGCGTACTTTACTCGTTAAAATAAGACGGAAAGTTCATATTAACATGGGTTTAAAAACTATTCGTTACGAAGATGCAGGGTGATTAAACATTAAAAAAAAACAATTAACAAGCTTTAATGCTATTATTTTTATGCCTTAGCGCCTTATTAGTAACAAAAATTACATACTCCTACTGCCATTCCATTTGAAAATCATTTCGTTTAGTTAAAATAATCATTGTTACATAATATACCCCGATTACTGTAAGAAGTCCCGATTTTGTTAGATGACATTCTCCACAAAATCCATAGGAATTTTCTGTTAACCACGGGTATAGTATGTGTTTCACTCATTGATTTATGATCTGAAAAGTTACCCAAGTGATACGAAAAAGGAGCATAATAAAATAAAAACCCTATTGCAATCACGATTGTACCGCTACAAATAAAAATAACTATGACTACAACTCATTTCAATAGTAATTTCAAACGTCATTTTGGTATTTTGGTATAATCTGCTTGCGGCAGCGTCTGGTGCGGGCCGGACTCAGGCAAATTTTGTTTCGTTGTGAAAGTGACAATGAAGGTTTTCCGGATCGTTCAAAGTGATTCACACTTTGGGCAGTGAAAATAATCGCGGGTTTTGTACGTTTCGTGAGTTTTACCGTTATCTGTGTTGTTCTTGTTTTGTTTCTTTTCGCGCGTGTTATTAGTAGTTATATTCATTGTGCAAATGGGCTCGTTACTGACCTAAACTTATGATCCGGTTGCATTTTTTTGCTCCATTCATGCCAACTTAGGATGTCGAAATTACCAATTGACAGTCCCAGTAAGGACTCTTAACAAAATTTGACTATAATTCTTCAATCCGAAAAAGCGTCCAAAAAGACCGAAAACTCAAATTTTCCGCAAAAGGGAGAGAGATATGAAAAAAAATAAATTCCAAACTGTATTGTTTATTCAACAACATAATAAATTGTTGTATTGTACAGGGCCATACTATTTTTTTTTTTGTTTAATTTATGGTACCGATTACCCTTAGCTCAGCCACTGGGTACTTTAGAGACCTGATATTATCATTTCTTATGTCACCCTATGATGGTTTTATTGTGTACCAAATTTGGTTATATAAAGAAAAATCGATATTTTTTGGAAGTTTAATCACCCTGTATCTTCGTAACGAAGAGTTTTTGGACCCATGTTAATATGAACTCTTCGTCTTATTTTAATGAGTAAAGTAGACCCTTAAAAGGGTGCCGCATAGTTTTGAAACACCCTGTACAATGTGCCGTGCGTATGCATCACCGTTTCGAAACAATATTTCAGAAATTCAAAATGCATTCGCCATTTTTAGCACGGACCTTCAAAATTATTCCAGACGCACTCATCAATCCGCGGTTAAAAAAATTTGCCGGACAAAACTACCCCCTGCATCCCTTTAGGAAAAAAAATGATAACTACATTTTTTCTGGTCCGATTTTCGCCGTTTTCACAAGGACGTTGAAAAAGTCTCATAAGTAAAAAACTACCCTTTCCCACCGCCGAAGTTGTTTTTAGTCGGATCTTCGCCATTTTCAGCAAGGACGTTCAAAATTATTACAGATGCGCCAATCCGCGGTTGAAAAAATTTGCCGGACAAAACTACCCCTGCATCCCTTTAAGAAAAAAATGATAACTCTATTGTTTCTGGTCCGATTTTCGCCGTTTTCACAAGGAAGTTAAAAAAAGTCTCAGAAGTAAAAATATATTGCCGGAAAAAACTACCCCTTCCCACCCCCCAAGTTGTTCGCCATGTTCGCCAGTTACAGTAGAACGTTCAAAATTATTCCAAACGCACCAATCAGTGGTTGAAAAAATTTGCCGGATAAAAACTACCCCTGCATCCCCCAAAAATTTGTTGTTGAATTCTGATACTTTAGAATCACCTGGTGAAAAGGTGACAATCTGGCCAGAAAAAGTACAGTTATCAAATGTTTCCCTAAAGGGGTGTAGGGGGTAGTTTTGTCCGGCAAATTTTTTCAACCGCGGATTGATGCATCTGGGATAATTTTGAACGTCCTTGCTGAAAATGGCCAGGACTCGACCAAAAACAACTTCGGGGCTGGGAAGGGGTAGTTTTTTGCCTGGCAATTTTTTCACTTCTGAGACTCTTTTGAATGTTCTTGTGAAAACGGCGAAATTCTGAGCAGAAACAATGGAGTTATCAATTTTTTTCCTTAAAGGGGTGCAGGGGGTAGTTTTGTCCGCCAAATTTTTTCAAACGCGGATTGGTGCGTCTAGAATAATTTAACCTAATAGGTACTAACTGTCGAATTCCGACTTATAAGTCGGAATTCCGACTTGTAAGTCGGAATGACCTTATTCCGACTTATAAGTCGGAATTCCGAGATGTAAGTCGGAATTCCGACTTAAAAGTCGGAATTCCGACTTGTAAGTCGGAATGACCTTATTCTGACTTATAAGTCGGAATTCCGAGATGTAAGTCGGAATTCCGACTTATAAGTCAGAATTCCGACTTGTAAGTCGGAATTCCGAGTTGTAAGTCGGAATGACCTTATTCCGACTTATAAGTCGGAATTCCGAGATGTAAGTCGGAATTCCGAGATGTAAGTCAGAATTCCGACTTATAAGTCGGAATTTAGTTCGGGAAAAAATATTTACAAGGTGGCCCTTCTACGCTTTCGTACAAACTTTCTGCCGGTCATTGTATAAATATTTTACGGAATAATAGATCCATTGGAAAAATATGGAAAAAAATATATTAAAAAATGTCTATTTATTTGCCTGCTCTAGAACTATTTTAACAAAGCGCGCATCCAAAGAAAAATATCATAGCCGCCACTGTATACCTACCTCATTAGAGCCATTTTTCATTACAGTATACGGCTATTTTCGTAACCGATATTCCGTCGTGTACCCACATTTCGGTGTGCTTAATTAATGACATCAGTCAATTTGCGACCCCTCGAATTTGTCTGTTAGTTTATAATCGACCGGAAATATAAAATGTCAACAGATCCTGGGCCAGGCACCCGCGGGGGCCGCATGTTGATGTAACGCTAATTTTTGATTTATGCGAACCAGGGTCGCATCGCGTTTCCAAACCGTAGGTTAATTGATATAATTTGTCTCTTTGAAAACAGTCGAGGGGTTTCTGTGAAAATGGCGATCGACAATTTGTGTTTTTAATTTTGAAAAAAATATATAAAATTTTTCGATTTGGGCTTTCCTTGCCAAGTTTACGGGTCTGCAAGGTGAACCAAAAGTATTTTTTTTTATTTATATCCCAATAATGGCGCTACTTAAAAATTTGAAATTTGGTAAGTGTTATCTACTTACTGGAAGACACCTTAGGGTAGTTTATTCATTTGTACAATGTCCTAAAAAAGGATAAAAACTAACAATCCCTATTAATTTTTTTGCTCAAACTTTTTTGAGGTTATCTTTTTGGTCCATCATTGGTCCATCATTTCAGTGTATCTTTTCATTTTGCAACAAAAGTGTGCTCTTGTTTCATAACGATAAAATCAACCGTTTGCGTTGAAATTGGCAAAACGTGCCCCAAAACACCTGTTAACTTCAACATCCGAAACATAAAATTTTTATCTACCGCTTTTAAACGTTACACATCCACTGTACCATTTAAACTGAGAAAAAAAATTCCTATGAACAATGTACCAAAACGTATAAGCTTTCAAAATGGAAAGGGTTGAATTTAACAAAATTTGAACACCCTATTTCAAGAAAACCAGTTTTGACCAATGTCCAATTGGTATTTTTTTTCCTTATTTTGAATGTATAGTTGATCTGTAACAAAAATTTTATACTTAATAAAATTTTATACGGAAGACCCCCCTTAAAACCACCTGCCAAACACCCCTTTAAAGTATTTACTATACATTCTGACTCACCCTGTATATGAAAATTGTAAAAAAATTCTTGCGATTTCAGTTGTATATTCAAAAAACAAATGAATGTCGCGTTCCGGAGATATAGACCAAACTTATATTTTTTAGATGAAACACCCTGCATATTTCTCAAAATCTATGCATTTTTTGGTTTCAACGATATACAGGGTGAGTCTGAATAACTGGCATCCTTTTTTGGGTAATAGATATGGTCATTCTAAACCACTTTTCTTAATAAATTTTTTTCCTAGCGCCGAGATTTTTCTATAATTCATCCCCTCAAAATCCCCCCTCTATGAAAACACGGCACTGGCGCCCTGCAAACAACCGAGTAGAAAATGACAAATCATCAACTAGTATAGTAGTTTGAGACCGAGTTTACGCTATTCGTCAGTGCCGTGTCTTCATAGAGGGGGCATTTTAGGTGGGTAAATTAGAGAAAAATTTCGGCGATAGGAAAAAATTTATTAAGAAAAGTTTTTCAGAATGACCATCTCTCTTACCCAAAAAAAGGATGCCAGTTATTTTAGACTTACCCTGTATGTGTTATATGTTTGCTCTAGTAGTTTGCAAAAAATCGTCCTTTGAATTATTGAATGTCGGACAAAATCAAAATTCCATGAAAAATTCAAAACAAATAATAATATTATATACGAGAATCAGAGCTTGAGTTTGACAGTTTGTATCAGGTGTTAATTGTTGTGTTACCAAATCGTGCTGTGAAAATGGTATATTATTGTCAAAATATTAGAGAAAAAAAACGACATTGTTGAATGTTATGTTTCTCGTGAAAGGAAGCCAGAGGCCTCAGCAACTAAACTCCACATGAGTCATAAAAAGTTGAACTTCAGTGCCTTGGTACATAAATAACTATTTTCCGATTAAAAAAAATAATATGTAGGTACCTTGGCACTGAAGTTCTTTTTATGTTCTATTTAGTTAAATAAATTCCACCTGAGTGACAAAAAGTCGAACTTCAGTGCCTTGGTACGTAAACAACTATTTTAGCGTGAAATTTATTTCTGCGAAGGTCAACTTGATACCCGCCGAGCGGTACGCGCCGTCGCCTCGTCGGGTCCGCTTTGCATACGCATCGCGGGGCCCGGATTAGAACTAATTGCCGACAAAAGACGGGGGGTCGCCCGGGGACAAATTGCCAATGGGGGCTGATGGGACGGCGCCGACGGGCGAAGCCGCGGGGCGTCCAAATAAGGAGCGACGACTGCAGAGACTACCGCCCTCGGAGAAATCACCAGGGATAAAGAGAGCAAGCATCAAAATGTACGGGTGTCCCATTTTCGGTGTTTTTGGGTGTTTTTCTCAAAAATCTCGGTTATTATTAAAGCTAGAGGGTTGCGGTATTCACGTCACTGTACTACTTTTTTGAGAGGAATTTGGTGGACCAATCAGATTTTAGATAAGTTTTATAGTTTCTGCGCATTGGCTATAGTTATGTAAAAATTTCTTGTTCTTGTCTTGCTCTTTCTTGTTCTTGTCTTGTTCTTGCTGCAAGAACAAGACAAGAAGTAGTGGAGCAAGACAAGACAAGAGTAGCTCCAGCAAGAAGACAATATTTTTGTCAAGAAATTTGCAAGAAACAAGATTTTTTGCTTTCTGCCGATGGCAAGTAAATGAGATAAATAAACAAGGGAAACGTGATTTATTTAAATCATATTAATAAGAAACAAAGTAGGTAATTCTTTTATACAAAAAAAAACTGAAACTACAGTTTGTTCAGCGAATGTTCGGCCCTACGTCACAACTCCCGTCCTTGTCTTACTCATGAATATACGATGGATATCGGTCGTATATTCACGAGTTAGACAAGGACGAGAGTTGTGACGTAGGGCCGAACATTCGCTGAACAAACTATAGGTACCAAGGTAGGTACCTACTTAAATCTTTAACGTGAACATGACATTACTGACATTACTATCAACTAGTTATCTGTATTTCTTACACTGCCTCATGAATTTAGACAGAGAAGGCATGATTCAGAATTTAGCCTATTTCGGTGTTTTCTTATAACCAATGATGCCTTTTAAAAAAGTCTTTCGGCAGGAACTGACGTTGCCATTGTACTTAGAATATCCCTGGCCATTTTAGATAAAATAGGGTGGCTCGCTCGGCGCCGGCGAGCGCGCAGAAGGCGTAAAATAAAGGGAATCCCCGAAAAAGAGTTGGGGAATCCCCTAAAAAGCAAGAACAAGAAGTAAGCAAGAGTCTTGCTAGCAAGACAAGATATAACTGTGCAAGAAATTTGCAAGACAAGAAGTGGTTTTACATCTTGCCTTGCTTAGCAAGACAAGACAAGAATCTTGTTTTTTACATCACTAGCATTGCCGCAGGACTGGAAATTTTCGATTTTTTGGAAACCTCTCTCCTGGCGACAACTTATATATATCGACAAATTTAATCAACTATTTTTATAGATTTTTTGGCGTAGAATCGAATGGAACAATTAGTTTTTTGGTAGCGTTAATAGTTTTTGAGATATGAACCAAAGTTATATTTTTTTAAATGGAAACCATAGTTGGCTTTGATACCATTAAAAAGAAGATTTTTTAAGCTTTCTAAAAATATATAATTTAGTATACTTATTTTCAAAAATAAAAAAGTTATAGCGGTTTCTTGATATTAGAAAGAATTATTTAGTGGTACCTACTGCATAGAGAGCCATGGAAGTTAGAGTTGTAAAACAAACAAATGAAAAATCCATTCGATTCTACGCCAAAAAATCTATAAAAATAGTTGATTAAATTTGTCGATATATATAAGTTCTGGCCAGGAGAGAGGTTTCCAAAAAATCGAAAATTTCAGTCCTGCGCCAATGCGCGGAAACTATAAAACTTATCTAAAATCTGATTGGTCCACCAAATTCCTCTCAAAAAAGTAGTACAGTGACGTGAAAACCGCAACCCTCTAGCTTTAATAATAACCGAGATTTTTGAGAAAAACACCCAAAAACACCCAAAATGGGACACCCTGTACACACTCGTAATCGACCAATATTCAGGGACGCACATATGAGACAAGGTTTCCCAACGAAAACTTGACACCCCAAAAATTAGAAAACCGGAAAATATTTGAAAACTAGCCGAAACCCGTCGATTTTTGTTCTTGGGGTGAGCTTTTTTACAATCAATTTCAAATGGAACTACCCCACTTGTGGCGTATCATTTTAAAGCCTTTTTTTCATTTTAAAGCCCTTTTAATTGCGAATACAGTGATAGATTTAGAAATCTGTTGAGATTTGACAGAATTATTGGTTAAAAACGGGAAGTTGACAATCCACTGTACGCGTAGTAATTTCTTACATAAATGCTCGCCACTAATAAGTTTTTTATCTACGATACACGACCAAATTACCTAGTTTTTATTGACGTGTCTATCAGTTTATAACAAAGTCACAAATGAAAAAGCTGAAGCAAAACAAAAAAGTTCATACGAATTCAAACCTTATATCTTTTTAAAATAACAAAAAGTCACTGTCACAAAAAGGTTCCCGTTTTTTTTTGCTTGTAACTACGAAATTGTTAGTTTCAGCCTGCTATTGAAAGTGTAAAAGTGTTTTTGAAATGATTTATTCTATCACGGAAAGGTTAGAAAGTTGCTCACTTCAGTCTATTGTGATTTTTAATAAAAAATGAAATGCGCAGATAATTTAAAAATTCTTTGATTCAGCTTTGAAATTTATCGGTATTCAGTATTTTTGATGCAAAGTGGTTTAATTATTACAAATATATTTTAAAATATGGAGATACGCGGGTTTCAATGCGAGAGCGCATTGAGAGCAAAACGTACACGCGGTCAGCACCTTATACTTTAATTTGTGATTTTCGTAGATATGATATTTTGATGTTTGTGATATTTTTTAATTATTTTTATATTTTTTACTTGTTTCGTAAATTTTTTTATTATTTTTATAAATTAATTTTTGTTTTTATAATTTGCATTTTAAATTTGTATTTCTACAAAACAAAAAATTACTATTTTTGTACTAACGTTTTTTAAGGGATGGGGGGGAGCGCCAAATTTTATTTTGCACGCGGGCGCCTAAACGGTCAGGACCGCCCCTGCCGACACTGATGTTGTACAATTGGCGCCCAACGTGCGCCCCGATATTTTTTTTATTGAATTTTTTATGACTGATACATGTTCGACTTATATCTATCGACTTTGCTTATGGGTCGACGTAAATTGAATCCCGCATCTGTTAATGGCATTTCTATGTAGGTAAATTCAGTCCTGGGTGTTTTCAAGATCTACGTAAGCCGAGTCCCAATATGTACCTTCTTGTCAGGTCAGATTATATTAATATTTTACCCCCTTTGTTTTGTATGATAAAACTGCAGGCTATCAATCTTCCTATTTAGTGCTATTTAGTATTTGTTTCTGTTAACTGCATGTCTGAGTCTAATATGGAAGTTATAAAGAGCGAAAGAGGCAGAAGGCTTCTAGTAATACACGGCTTTAAATTCCGTTTCCCTACCTCTTTTTCCACGACTCCCTGTACGGCTTAAAGCGGGCACCTCGAAAAGCATCTCATTTAAGGAACGGCCCGGCAGCGGCGCTTAATTTAAATTAAAAAGAAACTAAATCCGGGCAAAATCCGCGACCGCCCCAATTTGCCCTTAATTGCACCTGAGCGGTCCCATCTTTTCAGACCGCCCGCGCCCGCCCCGCCGCCATCCCCCGACCGCCCCCTCCCTCCCCCCGTCCCCGGGGGCGAAATATTGTTCGCCGCCGACTTGTTATACGACTTTCCGCGGAAACCTGCCGGCAAATAGAAATAAGCGGGCCGAAAGTTGCCGGGTAATTTATAGGAGTCGGCCTGGGGATTTGGAGTTGTTTCTCGTTCGTCCTGGGAGAGATTTTAGAGAAGTACGTCTCGGAAAAAACGGTGCTAGATGCTTTCGCCGTAATAAGCAAACGTTTTCTCGTCTGTTCGTGAAGTCACAATGGTCACCAGGTATACGGAGTTCTGGAAAGCCTTCGCTAATAAATCGATCAATCTTATACACTTTTACTTGAAAGATAGACGCCATATGTCTCCCTAAATGGCTTCAAATCTGTCGATTATAGGGCTACATCCGGGGTGCCACAGGGATCCGTGCCGGGTCCCCAGCTTTCCAATATCTTCATTAATGATATCTAATGTTGACTTGCATCGTGTGCAAAATAATGTTAACAAACTTAACGACTGCTGTTTATTAACAACCTCAACTTGAATACCACTAAATGTAAAATTGTCGCACAATCAAGATATTATACTTTACTTTTGTTAGGACAAGACTGGAGTATGCTTCCATTATTTGGGCACCGGGTTCCGCAGTCCATGTAGATAACCTCGAAAGGGTGCAACGTAGACTACCTATACAGGGTGGTCCAAATCAACATGTAGATAAATATATTTTAAGAGGCGGTGCTGAGGCAATTTTATGAAGAAAACTTGATTTGGAACAACTTGTATAGGCAAGTATAAGAAAACTGGTAACACACACAAAATTTTAATTATATTATGCAATTTAAATTTGCGTATGTATAAAATACATGTGTAGGTACATGTTATAAATCATTTGTATGGTGGTATATAACCGCTATTTAAAAGGAAAAAACCATAGGTAATTTTTTCAATTAATTGGTTTTATGAATTTTGCAAATAGGTATAACTTTTGACGTATAATAGGCGGATTTCACTTTTTAATTTACCACGTTGAAGACAATTCTAATTTCTGCAACTCCATTTCTTACCACTTTTGCTCTAAATATAATGGTTTAGAAGGTACGTGACATTATATATCCAAAACAGTGGTGTGAAAGTTGTTTTTGAAAAAAATAACAGTTTTCAATGGTTCATAACTCGAAAACGGTTAGACAAGAAAAAATGAGTAGGCACTATTTTATTCAGAAATTAGTCGGCTTTAATTTTTTATACAGTGTGTGCACGTTTGCATGTGAACACTTCAAAAATCTATGAAAAGCCGAGAAAAATCCAGCTTTATATATTTTCTAGATTGACCTAAGGGACACTACCTGCTATTTCAATTGGATGATTATCCTTGGCTAACTATGATTTTTAAAATGGTCTATTTTCAGAATACCATATTTATGAGTGATATTTTTATTATTTTTTATTATCAGAATACCTAATTTCATAGGAAAAAAACTACCGTTTTTCTTTTTACAAAGGTTTCAATACAACAAAAACTGCCGCCCAAGCCAAGCAGTTTATCGCAACAGATATCAAAAATCAAAAATTACAACGAGAAACACGGCAAAACTAACAACAATAATAACATATTCGGTCATGGTTTTACAACACAGATAATAATCTACGAGAGTGAAGGTCGCGTTTTCAAGGGCTTTTAGTGCGTTTAGATATCTACAGGTAAAATTTTCGTAAATGCCAATAATTTCTTATTTGCGTGCCTAGATACAACTAAGTTCAAATGAATAAAACCATAAAACTTCCTGATTTCAAGGTAGTTACGTTTAATCACGTAAAATTGTTAGTTATAACACTCTCCAACAGTCCAAATCAAAACCTTGGAAGGCCGTGTAGGAACAAAATCTATTTTGTTGGCCTTAACCCACTTTTCCCTTATAATTGGGTCTTTAGGGAGGAAAAAGCGGACACTTTAGGACTGCGTTTGTAGTTTCCCTTGCAGTTGGGAACGGAACACGTCCACGGCATGATTTAAATAAGTCCGAAACTATAGACACAACCTAAAACCTATAAACTAAAATTGAATTTTAAACACTTTATTCTGAATCACTGCTGTTATAGCACCTTATTAATAAAACTCCACGTTCTATATTACTAAAAAACACAGTCCAACACACGCAATAAACACAACAAGCGTTCTTTAAACCAGTAAAATCGCCAGACAAGTGAACGTAAACAACTACAATAAGCTACCTCCCTGTGATGACGTAGTGACGTTTCACGTCGCCAGCTGGTAGGCCTTTATCATTGCGACTGTGCCGATTTAATACCAAACTTGTCACTGTAAACTTTTTCGTGTTGTTTTTCATGGCCACCTTGATTTTTCCAATTACTTTCCCGTGCTCCCCGCTGTAATTTTTGTTTAAAACGATCTTAATCGATTAAATCTGGACACTTTCAGCACTTTTTCATTTGTTTTTACAATGCTTCAAGGCACACTTGATATATGATGCGTTACACTGCTTGGCTCGGGCGGCAGTTTTTTGTTGTATTAAAACCTTATTAAAAAAATGGTATACAGAGGTCTGAAGTAATTCCAGATAATGCCATGGGGTCAGATTCTTAATAAAAAACATCCCTAATATGGTATTTTAAAAATTGACCATTTTAAAAAATCATAGTTAGACTATAGTCACCGTCCAGAGATATACTAATAAGTCCGGGCACTCGGCCTTGTGCAAACAAACGTTTCCCTCATGCCCTCTCACGCTCCCCTCCTCATCGAGCCGATCGATATCCTATAATATAAGAAAATAAGCATTATACCGGGTGCACGCAAAATATTACCCCAAAATATTACCGACCGACCGTGACTGTTTTGTAGTGATGCCTATAGTAACGCTTTTTACTGCAGTGCGGATGCGGCTGTAAAACCAGTTCAAAAGACTATTTTACATTTTGAAAGGTAAGATTGAGTTTGAGGTACCTACCTACAAAAATTAAGACATTTTTATGTGACATTTGAATACTTAGGTATTAACTGAAGAATAATATTAAAATATTGAAAATTTGAAGGTGCCAGCACAGAAAATATACTACGAAAGTATATTTTCTGTGGTGCCAGCAATGGAAGAATGCCTTAGGGTTCATCGGAGAACATAAATTTGCGAATAATCCACCTGAAGAGGCATATAAACCTATAAGAATTTGGAAGGCACATTTTGATGATCAGTCATTCACTTCGTCCGGAAAACGTTTAGTAAAAACTGCTGTCCCGTCGGCTGCCCCATTAAAATTATTGTCAGAAGCTTATGGTAAGACGCATGCTTGTGTATATAGGCACGTATGCGTAATCTAGTTACATGAACACATATGCCATGCTTCTGGAAAGAAGACGCTACATGCTGAGAAGACACTAAAACATGTTCTATTACGACAGTCTCTCTTGTAACTTTTGCCAATAAACATCTTTTTAAAAACAAATTTGTTACGCTCGCCCACGTAACTGGCGCAGTCGGTAGGATCACTGTTGCCTTTTTCGACCTATCGATAGATATCGACTCGCGATCGGTTCCGAATCTTCGGTTAAAAACAGTGTGAAACCGAAAGGTGTGGACTTGGCTCTTACAAGATGGCTCAACAGACCAGGGGACCCCAGGAACAGCATCGTCCTACAACCCTTTTGGTCACCGCAGGGAGAAGACAGCATCGTTTTTCCTATTGCACCCGTAGGTTAAGAAGAAAAAGAAGATTTCCATGAAGAAAAACATCTTCATCTTAACATTGTAAGTGAATCCTTACACAAAATTCATATTAACCCCTTTTTGTATATATTGTTTATATTTCTGTTTCGCCAATCTGGACGAACTTTTAGATTTAGCAAATTTGTTTAACACTCTCCAACTTTCGGAAATTGAAAATATTCCTACTTCTAACCCAGTAAATTCAACAATTTCAAGTACTATGGCAAACCCAGACTATCAAATGATAAGGTACCAAGCCGACAACATTCCTCGATTTGACGGAAACCCTAAACAAATTAACAGATTTATTCGTTGCGTTGAAAACTTTCTCACCAACCATCAAAATGCTACAACCCCTCTCGCACCGATAAATGTTTGTCTGTTTGATACTGTCATAAGTAAGCTAGTTGGAAGAGCAGCTGACTTAATAGCTTCTCGAGTAGAACTTAATTCTTGGGAACTTATTAAAAATGCCCTAATTGTCACTTTTTCTGATCAAAGTACAGAGGACTGTATTATACAAGATATTATATCTTTAAGACCCGATAAAAATGAAAACAATCATAATTTTGGCTTAAAATTACAAGACGCTAGAAGTCTACTGGTCTCTAAAATTAATGCTTCTAACGATACAGCAAACGTAAAACTTTTGAAAATAACTCAGTATGAAGCTCTTATTCTCAAAACTTTTATCAATGGACTCAATTATCATTTACAGCTTATAGTAAGATTAAAAAATCCCGATTCCTTGGAGCAAGCTATGGCTTTCGTCCGAGAAGAAGAAAACTTTTTATATTACAAAAATCGTTCACAAATTCCACAAACTAAAATAGTTCCTAATTTTCAAACTTCCCGACCTAACATGAGATTACAACCTTCTACAAGTACCCAATCTTATCCAAGACCACCAACGTACCAACCAACGACTTTTTCTAATTATCCCCGACCTAACGTACAACCTCAATTTCCACCAAAAAATATCCCTTCACCATCTTATAATAACCAATATAGAAATTTTAATTCACCATCCACTATGCAAAGATTTCAAAATCCCAATTTTAGACCTCAGTATCAACCAAATCAATACCAATGAAATCAGTATCAACCGAATCAATTTCAAAGATCCCCTCAAAATTTTCCAAAACCTTTCTCTAAAATTACTCGAATAACTAAAAACGAACCAATGGACACTACAACAGGAAATACAGTTTTACATCAAAATTTTATTTCTGAAGGCTATAACCAGGTTATTGACCCCGTAGAGAGTACCGAAACAACCTTACAAATTGAACCTCAAATTCCTGACGGAAAGTACTACGAAAATGACGAATTATCCCAATTTTTATATTACTTAATTAATTAATTTCTTAAGCCCTTTGATATTGTACTAATCAATGAAGCTGAAATAAATTTTTTCGAAAAAATGGAAACTGACCAAGATCTACAACTAAGAACTACAAAAACAGAATTTAAAAAATTTACGCTTAAGTCACTGTAATCAAGAAGAATATGACGCAATTCGAAAATTATGTTTCGAATACCGAGATATTTTTTATGTAGAAAATACTCCTTTGACATTCACGAACCAAATAAAACACAAAATTAAATTGACTGACGAATCTCCCATTTTCACAAAAACATATCGATACCCCGAAATTCACAGACAAGAAGTCAAAACGCAAATTAGCAAAATGTTATCTAACGGCATAATCCAACATTCAAATTCCCCGTGGAGTAGCCCCATTTGGGTAGTACCAAAAAAAATGGACGCATCAGGAAAACGAAAATGGAGGATTGTGATTGACTATCGCAAACTTAATGACAAGACAATTGACGACAAATTTCCATTACCAAACATTTCGGACATTCTAGACAAACTCGGAAAAGCCCAATACTTCTCGACACTCGATTTGGCGAACGGCTTTCACCAAATAGAAATGTCACCGGACGACATCCCAAAAACAGCATTTTCTACAGACACCGGTCATTTTGAATTCAAAAGAATGCCATTTGGACTTAAAAACTCACCCTCTACGTTCCAAAGGGTTATAAATAATGTTCTGCGCGGATTACAAAACGAAACATGTTTAGTGTACCTCGACGACATTATAATTTTCTCGACATCTTTACAAGAACATATAGACAGACTAAAATCAGTTTTCCAACGCCTTAGAGAATCAAACTTTAAAGTCCAACTGGACAAATCGGAATTTTTACATAAAGAAGTAGCTTATTTAGGACACCAAATTACCACTGACGGAGTTAAGCCCAACCCGGATAAAATTAAAGCAGTTAAAGATTTTCCTATACCCCGTACGCAAAAAGAAATTAAGTCATTTTTAGGTTTAGCTGGTTACTACCGTAAGTTTATCAAAGATTTTTCCAAAATTAGTAAACCCTTAACTGAATGCCTCAAGAAAAACCGTAAAGTAGATCACTCTCCGAAATTTATCGAAGCTTTTAATCATTTAAAAGATTTGCTGATAAATGCCCCTATTTTAAAATATCCAGAATTTGACAAACCCTTCGTTCTAACAACAGATGCCTCTAGTGTAGCATTAGGAGCAGTCCTGTCACAAGGGACCCCGCCTAACGATTCGCCAATCGCATACGCATCACGCACCCTCAACAATACGGAACAAAAATATTCGACTATTGAGCGTAAATTACTCGGAATTTTATGGTCATGCAAGTATTTTAGGCCTTATCTATACGGTAGAAAATTCTTTATATACACAGATCATCGCCCTCTCGTTTGGCTCTTTAATCTGAAAGAACCTAACTCCAAATTAGTCAGATGGCGCCTCAAACTTGAAGAGTTCGATTACCAAATTATATATAAAAAAGGAAAACAAAATTCCAATGCAGATGCCCTTTCTAGAATTCAGTTAAATGCAATAGAAACCCAATCTACCTTTAATAATGCCGGAGACATAGACTTTGACATAGATGAATTTTTGCGCCAAGAATCAAAATTTTTACCTAATCCTTCCCCAACTTCAGACTTAACTACTGACTTAGACGAATCTTTAAAACAGAATGATATTAACAAGCAAGAAATTAACGAAATAATGAATGATTTACAAAAATTTACCTTACCTGAAAACCCCAAACAAAAAATAAGAATTTTGCAAAATATACAAATACGACCACCGACTACTGATGCCACTGCGCATAGTATCAATGCCCCCGAAACTACGACCAATATCCCAATATTAGACGAAATTATTAACAATCGACCAAACCAGATGATTATCAAAAAATCACCCTACGAGTTATACTCAAAAATTGAACAAGAAAATTTTGACGACCACCATATCATTTATGCAACCTTACCTACCAATATTAATGAGATAACAAAATTTTTAAGAGAATACATAAGTAACAAAACCATGTATATTTACTTTCATTCTAAAGAATTACGGCCTTACTTCCAAGAATCACTTAATGCACATTTTCAAAATTGCAAACTTATCGAATGTACCAAACTTATTAATAATGTTAAACCGGAAGAGAGACAGATGCTTATAAAATACAAACACGAAGGCAAGACAAATCATCGTGGAATCGACGAAACTTATAAATTTTTAAAACAAAATTACTATTGGAAATCTCAAAAATCCGATATTTCTAAGTACATAAATCAATGCGAAATATGTCAACGGTCAAAATACAATAGAAGACCTCCTAATGAACCCCTAGTTTTGACTCAAACCCCTTCTAGGCCTTTCGAAATATTACATATTGACACATTTATTACAGGAAAATATAAATTTCTAACTTTAATAGACAAATTTTCGAAATTTGCTCAAGCTTTACCATACTTTGGAACAGCAATATCGGCCTGCCAACAACTAGTTCATTTCTTTTCATTCCACGGAATTCCAAAGCTAATTGTTTGTGATAACGGCTCAGAATTTAAAAACGACGTTTTAGATGACTTATTGAAAATTCATAATATAAAAGTACATTTCACCACCCCCCGTCATCATGAGTCAAACTCCCCAATAGAAAGACTACATTCAACCCTAATTGAGCACCTTCGAACTCTTAGAGAAAAGGACAAAACATCTGATATACCGACCTTAATGACATACGCAATAATAGCTTACAATAGCACAATTCATTCTCATACTAATCACACGCCTTTTGAAATAATCTCAGGTCATACAGACTCTCGCGATCCGATGTCACTTATACCCGCTCAAGTTTTCACGGAATATGTTAACAATCATCAGAATAACACGAAAGCGCTTTATGATAAAATTCATTCCGACTGTGTTGACAAAAAGGAAAATATAACAAGCGAAACAGTAGTAAGACAGCCGCTGAAATTACAGTAGGCACTCAGGTTTTTAAACAAGTGGATCCGAGGTCAGCGAAATTAAAATCCAAATTTACAGGCCCCTATTTGGTTACAAAAATTCTCGAAAACGGAAAAATTGAAATACAAAACCCAAAAACAAACAAGACGGAGATTACACACAAAAACGAGACTAAAATAAAACACGTTGTTACAGATGGACCTGGACCATCGACGCAACCGACACAAACTTCCATAACCTCAACTCCTATCCCGGACTCTTCCCATAAAAGTTAGGAACGACACAAATTGTATCTAATCACTGGCCACTTGTTCAAGTATACGACTTAGCCCCAGTAGTTTCAAGATATTTAGAAATAAAAAATCAAGTGTATAAACTTAATAATGACATTAAAAGTAAAATTGGACACTATGGTGACGAATACAATTATTCATTTTCATATTTGTTTGCATTAGAAAAGCAGATCGATTTACAAATAAATCAAATAAATCCTATTCAAAATGTAACTAGACAGAAAAGAGGCTTACTTAATCCTTTGGGATCTCTCATAAAATGTATTACAGGAAATTTAGATCAAGAAGATAGCCAAAAATATGACATGCAGATAAAAAACTTACAAGAAAATCAAAACAAATTAAAGGGTGTTGCCTTCAGTCAAATTACGTTATTAAAATCTACCATTAAGAAATTTGAGGAAACAGTGACAAACATAACTCACAACCAAAAACAAATAGAATTTAAAATTAATCAAATACGAGAAGCTCTCGAGAAATTCGCTCAAGCCCAACTAGATGACTTCAATTATTTTCAAATTCATATTTTGATTCATCAACTTACTAATATATACCAAAATATCTACAATATATTTGATAGAATGGAAGTAGCAGTTTCTTTTGCAAAATTGAATACTTTACATAACTCAATCATAAATCCTATAGACTTGTTATTAGAAATAAAAGAATCTGAAAAATATTTAAAGTTAGGCAAAGTACCTCTTTCACCAACTATTGATAATATTTTGAATTTCGAAAAACTTATTGAAATTAAAAGCTACTCAAAAGAGTTCAGTATCACATTTATTTTAGAAATACCCTTGGTTGAATCAGAGTTATACCAATATTACAAAATCCTACCATTACCAATCCCAAAAAATAATGAACCCGATTTTTACTTTTGCCTACCTTATAAACCATTCCTTGCACTTAACAATGAAAAGTATGTTTCCATGGACAAAATCTGCAAGAAAATTGAAGAAACCAAGTACATTTGTGAAGAAGTTAGTCCTACGCATGTTGATGATGACGCTCCTTGCGAGGTGCAATTAATATCATTCAAAAATTTAACGAACTGTTCTCCCTTCAAGACTACTATCCAAAAAGTTGAGATAGCCAAAGTTGTCAAAAATAAATGGCTAATATCTGTTCCGTCAAAGCGAATAGCTGTTAGTTCCTGTAAAAACTCTGTACCAAATAATACACCACTACAAGGAAGTTACTTAGTTGAACTGTTTTCCGATTGCACTTTAAAATTAAATTCGATAATATTACAAAGCTATAAAACTAGCAAACTACCCTTTATAAAAGTATCTTTACCCTCTATAAACTTTTCGAGTAAAAACCTCACTAGCATCCCGAAGAAGCTAGGTCTGCCAGAACTCAGCCTCAACAAAATCAACTTAGAAGAAACAAGAAGTATTCAAGACACCCTTGAAGAACAGAAGAAGATTTTAGAAGACATGTCGTCACCACTTGAAACAAAGAAAATTAACATTTTTACAATTTTTATTTTCATTATAATATTGTTTTATTACTACTCTTGCTCAAATTAATTAAAAAACATTTTCAAAAATTTTCTATTAACCCAAAACAACCCGAGAAGAAATCATCATTTAACTTTTGGGAACCACATCCTAAAGAATATGCTTCCCAGTAGGGCCGGAGGAGTTACATGAACACATATGCCATGTTTCTGGAAAGAAGACGCTACATGCTGAGAAGACACTTTTAATATTATATATACTAAAACATGTTCTATTACGACAGTCTCTCTTGTAACTTTTGCCAATAAACATCTTTTTAAAAACAAATTTGTTACGCTCGCCCACGTAACTATCTTTCCTTCTGTATTGTTTATGTCAATTCAAATATCAAAATATTTACTACGCAGGATGAAAAAGTAGATATGATTAGTTTAACTCTTTGTCGTTAAATATTTATTTGTTATTTATGTTTTTGTCTGCTCTATGTTTTGTTAGGCTTTATTAAAAATGAACGTAAAACATAAAAAATTGCATTTTCATTGATGTTCCAACCAAAGTCTACAGATATACCTACTAATAATTATGTAGATTCTGGTAATAGCTACCTTGTATTTTAATTCAACTGCATCTACCAAAAACTAACGGTACACTTACTTACACAAATAATGTACCAAAGTCTACAAATAGGTATACTAATATTTGTAGACTTTGGTAAATAATGGAAAGTCAATATGAACCTGCCCCCGTATAACTAGCTTGACGGCGATTTCGTTTAGTCGCCCTCGTAAATGCGAAGCGTGCCAGGTGACGTTGATTTACGACCAGTCGCAAAAAATTGTGGGCTTTTCCGAGAGAACAAAGAAGTGAGCCGACTTTAGTATTTCTAGACTGCTATAGTCACTGCTTACAGCATGTTGTGACGACATGGTAGGTATGTAGGTAACGATTTCCTCTCGACACACATAGCCCCCAGTCCGTGTGCCGATCCTCCCTGAATTTTTAATCGAAGCGCGCGCTCCGGTACATACACAGACCCGGATTCACCGCCGATTAATCGGCCCGGGCCAATTTCCGGCATCGGTGGATATTCTATTGTTCCAATTCGGACTATAGAGAGCGGCAATGGCTGCAATGCCGGGAAATGGTTTTTATTGCACCTTGCCGGCTATACTGGGCGTGTCGCTAATTTTATTCTGAATAAATCATCCATACGGTTAATACATTTTTCTGTTATTATACGGGGTGTGACGAAAGGGTAGGGCAATCCCTATCCGTAGGTTCTTTGGGCCAACATAACGGGACCGTTATTATTTGTGATTTAGATTACTTCACTTTAAAACGCAGTTTGTTAAAGTTGTAATTAAAAAAATAGTTATTTACATTGGAGGTTTTTAAGGACCGAGGCAACGCGGGTCAAAAAAGAGCTTAACCATCGTGCAATGTATTATATTTTTCCTGCATAAAAAAATGAGTTTGTGTGGAACTCGAACCCGTGACCTACGGTTTACTATCCGGACACTTTTAACCCATAGCCACGTCCACTGCTGCTTTTGCTATTAGCCACAAGCGTGTGGAGGTGGAAGGCATCTATGTCGAATAATTTTTAAATATACGAATTTTTATTTCTCAATTTGGTATTTAGCCTTTATGCTAGTTTATAAACAACTTTGTATTATAAAATTTTTGTTCAAAATAATAAATAATGGTACTTCTCTCTCGAATCATTTTCATATTTTCATCATTTATTAATCTGATCTGATTTTTTTTATAATGAACTCATTTTCTCAACAAGCATAACTTTTGAATGAATGAATGAATGAATGAAATGAATAATAAAGGTTTTTCCCCTTGGAGACTCCATCCGCGGACACACTGTATATTCTATTTGCTCTATTTAAAAGTCAAAAACATAAAAAATACATAAGAGTTAGTTCAACATAATAATTTTGATTGAAAATGAAAATGGAAATGGAGAAGAACTTTCATACGTATAGGACGTAGACCAATGGACATGAAAGAAAGAAAATCGGACATCATTTCAGAAAAATTAAAAAAGATTTTTTACATTGACCTAGATAATTGAAGATATCTGAAGATGGGGTGATCATTCCATAGCATTCATTTTTTGTTTTTCAACCCCTGTAGGACCAAATTTCTCAAAAAAAAACATCGGTTTTCTTTTTGTAAAGGTTTCATTTCATTAAAACAGAAACTGTCGCCCAAGTTAAGCAGTTTACCTACCGCATAAGATCAAGGTGCCTTGAAACGTGAAATATATAATAATATAATAATTCCTACCTTTTCCGTCTTTCGTTACCATTTTTTTTACGTTTATTACCAAACCTGTCACTAAATCTACTTGAATTTTTTCGTGTTTCCAGATATTTTGTAGTGCCCTCCGCGATTTCCGCTGTTATTTTTGTTACAAAAGAGACTTACCTAAATCAATCGAATCTTGAAATTTTCAGCGTGTTTTCATTTATTTTGACCATGTTTCAAGGCACACTTGATATATAATGAAACTTTTACAAAAAAGCAATCGGTTTTTTTTTCCGTAAAATTTGGTATATAGAGGTTTGACTTAACTCCAAATGATGCCATAGAAACAGATTTTTAATAAAAAAATTCCCTAATATGATGGTATTCTGAAAAATGGCGGCTATAGCCATGAAATAATCATACCAAATCGAAATCGTAGTGTCTGTAGGTCAATCTAGTCGTAAAAAATATATACCTATAATGCTGAATTTTCTGGGCTCTTTCATTGATTTGCGGACACACTGTATAGTAGATAGTCAGAAGCGTCCGCAAAAAATTCTTACACAACAACTTTCAAACTTTAATTCTAGAACGAAAACAAATTAAATCAGATCAGGTATTTTAATTTAGTTATTAGTTTTCATAATAAAATGTTATGCAAAATATTTGCGTATGCCCCACGGAAATAACTACACTGGTTCTGGCAGTCTATGTGTAGGTATATCTATGTGTGAAGGTATACAGAAAATGAATCAGGCTGCTTTCTCCAGGACCAATGTGCCATTGTTAAAATTACCTACATTTGCAGTCCTAAATCATTTTACTTTCATGTCACAAAAGTAACTAGGTATTCTAAATATAAAATTATATTATGAAAAATCGATTAGGTATACATATTATTAAAAAGTAAAATATAACGAATGAAATAGGTATCATAGTTCAATCTGCTCGAAAACGTACAGCCTGACAACAGTGGAAATTCCAATCTGGGCATCGTTCTGTGACTTGCTTCACAGCGGTTTACGGCATAACCGATACATCCAGGTTGGAAGAAGAAGAGATCGCAGAGTATGTTTACATAGGGAAAACTATTGTGACGTAAATTTTTAAAAATCGCTCAAATTGGCGGGAAAACAGAAAGTGGATTTTCTCTCTACCAAAGTTGTAAAATATCAAATTACATGTATACTACGATATTGTTGAAGGTAAAAAGAATCCACTGGCACTGAATTTGAAAAACCGTCAACTTCCCTGATCCTGAGATATGGTACCCCAAGTAGCATTTTAAATTCTAAATGCTCTTCGGTAGGTTTTATGAGGCTTTTATTGGATCTTTGATAAGCAAAAGTGTCTTATTTAATGTCTTAACAAATAACATTAACTCTTAAAGACGAAAAGGATTTATTAACGTTTATTAACGTTTAAGGGATTCAGCACTTAGGTATGTCTTATTAATGGTAGGTATGCTTCGAGATCTTCATAAGAATTTTTACTCTTAAAACGCTCTTATATTCAGTGAGGTTTTAATAAACCGCAAGGAAGTGTTAAAAGTCTTATATTCTTAAGATTTAGTCTCTTTGTAAAATCAAATATGCTTTAAGATTTTATTTATTACATCAATAGTAAGTACCTACATTTGTATTTAAGCTTAACTTAGTCTCGAAGGCATAAGTGGCTTTTGACTTATTGTAATTAATTTCTCAATACCGTAAAGAATTTGAGCAAAATCCGCCATATTTTTTTAATGTATGAGGAAGATCTTTATACAGCCTTGTGAAATATTTTGTAGATTAATGACATATTTCATCGCAAAATGATAGTAAAATGTTAACATTAGTTAATTATTAGTAAGAGGAAGCGATTGGAGTGGTTTTCAAATACAAATATGCATCTTTTCAAAAATATTATTTTAAGAAGCCCTCAATTTTGTAAACGAATGTGTTGAGTTGGCGAGGCGCATTGATTCTTTAGGGCTATCATGTAACGTTTAATCAGTGTACTGGATTTTTAGCCGTATATACTGATTTTCGTTAACACTATACTTAAGTCTGCATTTTTGTAAAGGATATATTACGATAATCTATCAACATGGACGATATACATTCCATGAGGCAGTTATCAATATCTTAAGTAAAATAAATCTTGGCGAGAAGTAATATTTAGATATTAATAAAACCAAAAGCGGTAATACAAGTCACCTTTAAGACTAAGCTATCACTATTACATACTTACAAGTACTCTTAAGGCCTTCTTCTTGACGTCTCAAACATATTCTTAAATGTAACTTGAAGAACACTGTGAGGGAATTTACATAAGGGTAAAAGGTTTTAATCTTTCTTTTATTTTTGCTCTTGAAGAGCATCATAAGGTTTTCCACTTTTGATTTAAGAAAGTTTTATGAAGGTCTGCAGGAGATTAATAAGATATTGAGGTTTTAAGAGAAACTTCAAAAATTATACTTGTAGATATCTTGAAGAAACTAATAAAATTTAAATTATTACGTGGGACCTCTTCACCCTTAATGCCCAAGTAACATTTTAAATTCTAAATGCTCTTCGGTAGGTTTTATGGGGGTTTTATTGGACCTTTGATAAGCAAAAGTGTCTTATTAATGTCTTAATGAATAACATTAACACCTAAAGACGAAAAGGATTTATTAACGTGTCCTATAGTTTTCTCAAAGACTAGGGCATAAGACTATTTTATCTTTAAGGAATTTTGCACTTAGGTATGTTTTATTAATGGTATGCTTCGAGGTCTTCATAAGAATTTTTACTCTTAAAACGCTCTTAAATTCAGTGGTGGTTTTAATAAACCGCAAGGAAGTGTTAAAAGTTCTTAAGATTTAGTCTTATAGCATTTTTCAAGAATAATTCTTAAGAATAATAGGACTGAGTAATTTTGTTCTTGTTAGAGGTAATTATAAAACAACAAATAAAACAATCTTGAGCTTACCTTGAATGAGACAAAAGCAAGTATATATTAAGACAAAACACCCTTAAATCAGTAGTAATAGGAGTGTATTATCGAATTAAAGTAAACCATAAAACTTTTCAATCTGTATTTATTATTGCATCATGATTTAGTAGAAGTTGTGCGCGCACATTTTAAAAGGCATTATACTATGGGGCATAGGGCAGAAGCACAATAAAATGCCGCACACTAGGTGGGAAGTGGGAAATAATACTTACTTATCAATTTCTAGGTTATGTATTCCTCACAAATATCTGGCGCAAGTGGTGCGCCTGACGACGCATGCTAGAAGACTAAGATAATATATATTAGTCTTATAATACTCTAGGATAAGACTAGTAGCTCCTGATGAGGTATAAATTGTCTTACGTAAGATTATTTTCTCTTTTTAAAATCAAATATGCTCTAAGATTATATTTATTACACCAATACTAAGTACTTACATGTGTATTTAAGCTTAACTTAGTCTCGAAGGCATAAGTGGCTTTTGACTTATTACTTATGTAATTTCTCAATACCATACAGAATTTAAGCAAAATCCGCCATATTTTTTAATGTATGAGGAAGATCTTCAGCCTTGTTAAATATTTTGTAGATTAATGATATATTTCATCTTAAAATGATCGTAAAATGTTAACATTAGTTAATTTAAGAAAAAGCAATGTAAGTGGTTTTCAAATACAAATATGCATTTTTGCAAAAATATTATTTTAAGAAGCGCGCAATTTTGCAAAGGAATTTGTTGAGTTGGCGAGGCGCATTGATTCTTTAGGGCTATCATGTATCATTTAATCAGTGTACTAGTGAGCGTTTGGATTTTTAGCCTATCGTATATACCGATTTTCGTTAACACTATACTTCAGTCTGTATTTTTGTAAAGGATATATTACGATAATCTATCAACATGGTGGTGGTGGATACATATTCCATGAGGCAGTTAACAATATCTTAAGTAAAATAAATCTTGGCGAGAAGTAATATTTAGATATTAATAAAACTAAAAGCATTAATACAAGTCACCTTTAAGATTAAGCTATCACTATTACATACAAGTACTCTTAAGGCCTTCTTATTGATGTCTCAAACATATTCTTAAATATAACTTGAAGAATACTGTGAGGGAATTTACATAAGGGTAAAAGGTTTTAATCTTTCTTTTATTTTTGCTCTTGAAGGGCATCATAAGGTTTTCCACTTTTGATTTAAGAAAGTTTTATGAAGGTCTGCAGGAGATTAATAAGATATTGAGGTTTTAAGAGAAACTTCAAAAATTAAACTTCTCCAGGGTGACCCCCAAAGAGTACCACCCCCCTTTATTTTCTTAATTTTAGGGTATCTTAACCGGAGAAAAATCATTTCTTTACTAATTTTATCCAAATTTATTTTCAGAATCTGCTGTCAAAAAAACAATTGACCATCA
The DNA here is from genome assembly GCA_963920635.1 of Pseudeuparius sepicola. Classification (NCBI taxonomy): domain Eukaryota; kingdom Metazoa; phylum Arthropoda; class Insecta; order Coleoptera; family Anthribidae; genus Pseudeuparius; species Pseudeuparius sepicola. The sequence goes on along the minus strand of OY987298.1, from coordinate 11,169,058 downwards.
AACAAAAAAGTTACGGACCTAACCTCACTTTTTTGAAATTGAAGCCCAACCCTTTTTTACATATTTGGATAGGCAATTGAAATCTCTATACGACGATATATATAAATATATATACAGGGTGAGTTTTTTTCGATGACCACTATGGAGATGTCGGAAACTAGCAGAGCTAGAACAATGGTTAAATGGGGAAAGAATTGCGGTTTTGAATGCTCAATCTAATGCGCCTTTTGGATGTTTAAAAAAGTGCATGGCTCACTAGATATTTTGAAAAGAGTGATTTTTTTGCTATTTCATCAGATCTCTGTAGCTCCGTTATTTCTGATTATACAGAAAAACTCTAGAGACAAAAATTGTAGATAATTTTGGGCTTAATAAGTTAATCTAATCCAATATTTTATGTTGTTTGTGATTTTTGAGATAAGACATAAACTTGTGTTTTTTAAATGTAAATCATAGTTGGCTGTAGCCTTATCAAATCGGCCATTTATTGAGCTTTCTAAAGATATAATACTCGGCATAGTTATTATAAAAAATAAAAGAGCTATGGCTAATTTTCTGATTTTTTTAAATTTTCACATAGTCAGTCTTGGAATATTTTCATAATTACGTTCTATTTTATAATAAGACATACTTCAAACTTTCAAATATTTTATTTTTAGCTGGTATCAAAATGTAACAAAATAAATCAAAAATTATCATGATGGAGCTCCACCACATAATTATTTGCCCGTAAGAAATTACCTAGATCAGCTCTATCCAAATAGTTGGATAGGGAGAAATAGACCTATTTCCTGGCCGCCCCGATCCCCCGATTTGTCTGTTTTGGATTTCTTTTTGTGGGGAACAGTAAAAAATAAAGTATGAGACAATTGACGACGGTGATCTGTTGGTTTGATGGTTTCTTAGAGTGAAATTTTTTTTGAAGATTTTTATGAACTTTTTCTAAAGCCTTTTGGTGTTTTTAATATTTAATTTTGGGTATTTTATGTTTACAACTCGACTCCATTTAACTTTTGAAGTTTTCTTATGAATTTTTGATTATATAATTTTTTTAAAATGTGCTTGGAAGCTTTATAACTCACAATGAATTATTTCGCTGCTGAAGATGAACCCTTGGTGGTTTGAAACATGTACAGTTTCTTTTTGAGAATATAAACTGTTTGTGGAGTTTCGACTGTAAGGTTGGCTTTATTAATTTTTATGAGACAATTGCTCTCTAAAAAAGGCGACAAATTCAGTTTTAAAAAGATGCAATATTTGCATAAATAATAATGGTGTATTGTTTCAACAGCTTTTAAAATAATAATAATTTGAATTTGAGTTTTTTAATTTTTGTTTTATTTTGTTACATTTTGTTACCAGCTAACAACAAAATATTAGAGAGTTTGAAGTATGTCTAATTATAAAATAGAACGTAATTATGAAAATATTCCATGGTTGACTATGTGAAAATTTAAAAAAAATCAGAAAATTAGCCATAGCTCTTTTATTTTTTATAATAACTATGCCGAGTATTAAATCTTTGGAAAGTCAAAAAATGGCCGATTTGATAAGGCCCCAGCCAACTTTGATTTACATTTAAAAAACACAAGTTTATGTCATATCTCAAAAATCACAAACAACATAAAAAAATAGATTAGATTATCTTATTAAGCCCAAAGTTATCTACAATTTTTGTCTCTACAGTTTTACTGTATATTCAGAAATAACGGAGCAACAGAGATCTGATGAAATATCAAAAAATCACTCTTTTCAAAATATCTAGTGAACCATGAACTTTTTTAAAAATCCAAAAGGGGCATTAGATTGAGCATTCAAAACCGCAATTATTTCCCCGTTTAACCTTTGTTTTAGCCCCGCTAATTTCCGACATCCCCATAGTGGTCATCGAAAAAAACTCACCCTGCATATACAGTGTGACCCATTTGTTTTGGGGTCAGTCTGTAAAAAGTGTATCAATCGTGCGATTTGGCTGATTTTTTTTTAAATTGTAGAGCTCGATGAACTGCACATTTTGAACAAAAATTGCCTGGTTCGCATAAAATCCAAAGCCTACTATGACCGTTTTTATGAGCAAAATTTTAAGAAACCATATTAGCGTTTTTTTTTGAAAAAATCTGTGTGCGCCAATGGATTGAGCACCCCTCGAAATGGGTATGTACAAAATTTCATCAAAATATTTCAAGTAATAACGATTTTGTAGAAAAATTAAAAATGCAGCCAAGGTACGTCTTTATTTTCAAAAATTCAAAGTTGGCCATGGAAAATAATTGAATTGTTTACTTTTATTAAGTGTCAAACTGTCTAAATTGAGTTCAGAAATTGTTTGTGCTCAATACAATTAATTATCATAATTATGGAATATTTAAGCATAAGAGACAAAATAGAAATTGTTCGACTCGTGGGCGACAACGAGCGCTCGGCAGCAGAAGCTGCGGCCGAATTTAACAATAGACACCCAGGTAGATAGATCAGTGAGTCGAAGTACTGTACAACGTATAAACAATATTTTTGATGAAACTGGATCGATTTCTAAAAATTTATTAAAAACTAGGCAAAATGGACGCCGTGGACTTGTTGAAAATAACAATCAAATTCTGCAATACTTTAGTGACAATCCTCGAAATAGTGTTCGAACGGCTAGTTTAGACCTTCATATACCCAGAGAGAGTATAAGGAGATGTTTGAGACAAAACAAAATAAAACCGTTTAAGCCAAAATTTTTGCACACCCTGGAACCAGGAGATGAGGAGAGAAGATTAGAATTTTGCTATTGGCTGCAAGGTGAATATCTCCATAATGGCAACTTTTTAAATGAAATTTTATTCACCGACGAAGCCACGTTTACTACAAATGGTGTAGTATCAAGTCAAAACTGCCGTCACTGGTCAGCTGAAAATCCAGAGTTTATAATAAATGCAAGGAGACAATATTCACAAAAAATTAACGTTTGGTGTGGAATACTACGCGACAGAATAATTGGCCCATTTTTCTTTGAAGGGAATTTGAATGCGGCTGGCTTCTTGAATTTTCTAGAAATTGAATTTAGAAATGCTTTAGATGAGTTACCATTAAGATACCGTTTAAATTTAAAGTTACAGTTAGATGGCAGTCCTATTCATAATGCTCGTTTAATCAGAAACTGGCTAGATAATAATTTTGAAAACTGTTGGATAGGGCGAAATAGTCCTTTCTGTGAGTGGCCACCGAGATCTCCGGACTTAACTCCTTTAGATTTTTTTCTTTGGGGTACACTTAAGCAAAATGTTTATAAGTCAAGACCCCATAATTTACAAGAACTGCAAGCTAGGATAAACCGTAGTTCTGAGGAAATTACTCCACAGCAAATACGAAATGTAATTTTGAATGTACGCAAGAGGAACGACAAATGCATTGTAGAAAATGGAGGCTTGGTAGAAGTTACAAAAATTTTATAATTTTAATTGTTTTTATGTTTTGTGTTTATAAGCATAAGGTTGTATTATTACAATTCAATTATTTTCCATGGCCAACTTTGAATTTTTGAAAATAAAGACGTACCTTGGCTGCATTTTTAATTTTTCTACAAAATCGTTATTACTTGAAATATTTTGATGAAATTTTGTACATACCCATTTCGAGGGGTGCTCAATCCATTGGCGCACACAGATTTTTTCAAAAAAAAACGCTAATATGGTTTCTTAAAATTTTGCTCATAAAAACGGTCATAGTAGGCTTTGGATTTTATGCGAACCAGGCAATTTTTGTTCAAAATGTGCAGTTCATCGAGCTCTACAATTAAAAAAAAAAATCAGCCAAATCGCACGATTGATACACTTTTTACAGACTGACCCCAAAACAAATGGGTCACACTGTATATTTATATATATCGTCGTATAGAGATTTCAATTGCCTATTCAAATATGTAAAAAAGTGTTGGGCTTCAGTTTCAAAAACAGAGAAGTTAGGTCCGTAACTTTTTTGTTTGATGCTCAGATGTTTTTTTGACAGCAGATTCTGAAAATTTGGATAAAATTAGTAAAGAAATGCCTTTTCTTCGGTTAAAATACCCTAATATTAAGAAAATAAAGGGGGGTGACACTAATAAAACTTAAATTGTTACTTGGGACCTCTTCACCCGCAATGGAACACCCTGTACTATTACCTGCCCCATTCTGATCGGACTTCCAGGGCCGCGGGCCATATTTTCCGCGCGTGGAAATACAATAACGCCGCAAAATCCAAATCCCCGGTAATACGTGCCCGTCCCGACGGCGGCGGCGGTCCGCCGGCGGCTAATCTATGTTCCGTGTTCGCCCGGATCCGGATCGCGTTATTAGCGGTCCCGGACTTTTTTTCGGGCCCGGGATAATGGCCCTCGGGCGTAATGCGTCCCTTTGTGCCGCCCTTTTTTCGGCTCGCGTAATTAGTGCGTCTTGCCCGAGATTTTTGCGCGCTTTGACGGAAAACTCCGGGGGGGGGGGAACACGGCGCCGCGGGCGGACGGAGCGCCGGAGATTAAAGTCTGCCGTATGTAATTAGTACGGAGGCAACCAGGTGATGTGTTAGTAACTCTTACGCCTGGGGTAAATAAAATCACGTGTTCGATGCCGTAGGCCATAAAATATCAACGCGTCTGGCACCAGGGATGTACTCGATCGCAAAAGCGTATTTATGCGGTTTTATCTTGTTGTTTTCGGCTATTTAGACACTGCCACAAATAATTTTATCGATGTTTTGAACCATTTTAATTAAGCCAATAATTTTACTCCGAAATATTTTGTCGTAAACAATTGTAAAAAATAAAATTAAATAAAGGTCGTGCCTCAGTGCGGCTCTGGTGAAAATCTCAACGCACACGTTTTTGTTTACGGCGTAATTAAATTTGTTTATTATCTACGGAGAATACATAATCTTCGTTTGTGTAATTTAAGCGCGCCGGCATTATTGTTGACAATACTTTATAAACCAAGTGACATTTCCTCAGCCGCGATTGTCTTTTCAACGTCCAGGGCTAATATGATTTTCCAAGCGTTAAGCAAACCCCGCATTTTATGGGCGAAAAGTGGGTTTTTCGTAAATTAATCGAAAATTACTGCATTTAGGTATAGGAAGCCTTACACAAAGTTGTCATCATTTTTAGTGGTGAATAAGATCGCATTAAAAAAATGGGGGGTTCCATTTTAAAATTTCGAGATTTAAGCACATTTTGAATGTAATTTTTATTCATATTTTGTGAACACCCTGTATAAGAACGGATTTATTTCTCAGCAGAGATCACTAGTTTAGGGCTTCTGTTACACGATGCCAAAAATTCGTTTTGAAATTTCGCGGTTTCCTCGTCTAAATTGCTAATTGACTTTAGGTCTACACCTGTAATTTTTTTCGGAAAAATGCAAATATCTCAAAAACGGTTGGATTTAGAGATAGGACATGTTGCATGTTTTTGTTCCACAATGATGCCTAGAATCCAAAAATGCAATAATATACAGCGTGTTCCATTTGAGATAAAAAAAGTTGATATCGACTTCCGGTATAACCGGAAGTGCTAGATTCACCAAAATATTTTAGTTGAGCATCGCCCATCGGCATTGGTGAGGTGCCAAATTTTCAGAATTTTCCTACTTTTAGTTTTCCATATATAGATCGATGCAGTTCGTGGTGGGCCACCCTGTATTGTTATCCAATTTTAACCCGTTTTCAAGATACAGGGTGTTAAAATTTTCATGAAAAAATTTTTTTGTTTTATGTCCGAAACTAGAAAAGATATTTGGACCAAATTTGGTATACGACATGTCATGAAGAGCCAAAACTCCTGCCAGTATCAAGCTCACCGGTTGACCAGTGGAGAAGATAGGGCTCACCGGGAAAAATAATAATTTTATAAAAAATAATGCAATACAGTGTACGATTTAAAAAATACAATTTTTAGATACACAATTTATTTGACAACAACTTTGGTTACTTGTTTCGTATCGGCTACCATTTTGCAGTAAATGCACTTTTCTTAATTTTTAACGTTATGTTGAATCTACTTGGTAACGCGGAATTAAAACTGAGGGTGAATATTGAAACGCGGATACACCATTGCTGCAGGGGCTATTTTGAACATCTTCTGAAATAATGAAATACATTTTTTTTAAATTTTCAAGATAACGTTAAAAATTAACAAAAAAATGGTAGCCGATACGAAACAAGTATCCGAATTTGTTGCCAAATAAATTGTGTATCTAAAAATTTCATTTATTTAATCGTACACCGAGTATTGCATTATTCTTTTATAAAATTATTATTTTTCCCGGTGACCCCCAACAAACATTCAAAGTTAAAATTACCTAATTTTTACTACCAAACTAGTCAGAAATTTATTTTGACCAAACCAGTTTACCTCTATATTATGAGGTAAAAAAGTGGAAAGTGGGGAATGAACTGGATGTAATTTTTAATTTAAAAATAGGTAATATAACTTTATGGGATTTAGTAAAATTGATTACTGAAGTAGTAAAAAATTATGTAATATTTAGGTAATGTACAGGGTTATTCACTGAGAATTAGCCCCCCACCTAACTTTTTTGGTTTTTAAGATAAAAGGGTGATCCGAAAAACAAAATCAATGGTTGGGCGAATACTTTTTTATGCCATGACCGTTTAGTGTACAGGGTGTTCCAAAAAAGTAGGACGAATGGCAACTTAATTTTTTAAAATGGAACACCCTGTATATTATTGGATTTTTGAAATCTGCTCATCAAGGCAATTAAAATGATATTAAACTTTGGGGCATTATCTATTTCCGTTTTTGAAAAATTCCGTATTCAAATTTTACACTAAATTTATTTAACTCGAATTTGTGGATCTCGTGATAAAGATAGATAATCGATGTAATAACAAAAAAATATTTGTTTTAAACAAGAGAGTAATATAGTGAAACTCCAAAATGTTTAGGAGCTTTTACGATGTTCCTGAAATTCTTTATTTCGAGAATATAATCAGTAAAATTTGAAAAGGCTCCTAAACATTTTGGAGTTTCACTATATTACTCTCCTGTTTAAAACAAATATTTTTCGTCATTACATTGATCGTCTATCTTTATCACGAGATCCACAAATTCGAGTTAAATAAATTTAGTATAAAATTTGAATACGGAATTTTTCAAAAACGGAAAAAGATAATGCCAGAAAGTTTAATACCATTTTGATTGCCTTGATGAGCAGATTTCAAAAATCCAATAATATACAGGGTGTTCCATTTAAAAAAATTAAGTTGAAATTGGTCCTACTTTTTTGGAACACCCTGTACACTAAACGGCCAAGGCATAAAAAAAGTATTCGCCCAACCATTGATTTTGTTTTTTGAATCACCCTTTTATCTTAAAAAACAAAAAAGTTAGGTGGGGGGCTAATTCTCAGTGAATAACCCTGTACAGGGTTATGCACATAACATTTTACCCCCCTTAACTCTTTTATTTTTCGTGATAGAAAAAAATGGTAAATAGAAAAGTTGTGGGGAATTTTATTGTGAGTTTAAAGAGCAGATCTGCCGATATACAGGGTGTTGTCAAGATACAAACCAAACCTATGTTTTCTTTTTAAATAGAACACCCTATATGTTATTAGTTTTTTCAAATCTATTCTTCATTCCGATTCCAACGATATATATATGTCATATGTTTGGTTCAATGGTTTACTCGCAATTTGCTTTTAAATACTGGATTATCATATACCTATTAGTTAAATATCCAGATTGCCATGAAAAATAATAAACTGTCATGATAACAAAAGTTTGACATTTGAAAGAACAAACGATATCAACCAATTAAGACAGAAGATAACTGAAGAAAGCCGACTCCTCAATGAATCCGGCGCAGTAATAAATTTTAAGGGAAGCCTAGTTAAGCGATATAATCTCTGTCTTGCGCAGGATGGAGGCGTCATCGAACATCTTTTTATAGTGTAGGTGCTAACTTCATAGTAGTTTAATTAGGTCTAATTCATCAATAAATCTGGTTTGTTTTTATGTTTATTATTTTTTATTTATTTATTGCAAGAAACTACAAAACTAAACCTAATGGTTTACAACTGTCAAATGTCAAACTTTTGTTATGACAGCAAATTCCGAGTAAACCATTGAACCAAACATATGACATATATATGTCGTTGGAATCGGAATGAAGAATAGATTTGAAAAAACCAATAATATACAGGGTGTTCTATTTAAAAAACATAGGTTTGGTTTGTATCTTGACAACACCCTGTATATCGGCAGATCTGATATGCTCTTTAAACTCGCAAGAAAATTCCCTACAACTTTTCTATTCACCATGTTTTTCTATCACGAAAAATAAAAGAGTTAAAGGGGGTAAAATGTTATGTGCATAACCCTGTACATATGTCTATACTTGGACTTAAATCTCACTATGAAGAACAGCAGTTTTCTCTTTCTATTAATACGGTAAATATATTCTATAAACGGAAATAAATAATGTCGTCTCTGCCGATGACCCTATAACCAAACTCATAGATATGCGAAGAGGTATGGAATTATTAAAGGTGTTTGGATTTTGTTGTCTGTGCAAAAATTTCCTTGCGCCGTATATTATAGGTGAAATACTTCGGAAAAACTCGTGCGCCTCATATATCTTGTGTATTTACAAAAATAAAATTTTTCTCATCTTCAAAAATGTTTATTAACAAAATTCGCACAGGGCAAGAAAATATGCTAAGCAAACCTTTGAGGAGTTAATTTGGGGTCTCAATGTGTGACTTTTTCAAATTTGGAAACATAATTGCATAAGATAAACTTTTAATTATTTTGATTTCAAGATGGAGGACATCGTTGTTTGTTTGATAGCAAATAAATTATTAACTGTGAAATTCCATTTTACGTATTGTTAGACTTTGAAGTCATAATTTCTTAAATAAGGGAAAATCTAACAAACAATTTTGACTATATATATAGTTACATTTCCCTATTAAAGGATAATGCGACCAAGAAGTTAAAGTTACAATTAGGGTTATTTTTGTTAATAACTAAGGATTTTGGCCATATAGTTACATTTTCTCTATTAAAGGACAACGCCACCAACAAGTTAAAGTCACAATTTTGTTTATTTTTGGTAATAAAGGTAATAAATAAGGTAATTATTGGGTCTGTTTCGGCAGAACTTGAAACCAGTTTGAAACTGCCAGGAGCATGCGCAGTTTCATTTTGTCGTTCCAAAAAAAACCGCGCATGCTTCTCACAGCTGTTTCGTTGCTCTGAAACAGACCTACTGCTTTGTTTGAGCCTGTGAATTTTACAACCCTTTTGGTTGACAACATTGCCAGGTAAACACGAGGTTAGGTGATAGAGACATACTTGTTGCATTTAATAGTAGCCAATAATATTAGGTATTTTACGAGATTCTTGAAAAAATATCAAGAATAGGTATACATTCATCTATAAATAGACTTTTTCATTTCAAGCTGCCCCTGGAGAGATTCATCAATTTCTTCTGCGTACTCTTTCAACTAATTATCATTATATGAGGCTTCTATACCGTATTGATAACCGTTTGCACTTCTAGAACACTCGCAGACTTATCTGTCTCCCCATTTTCAAAGGCTTAAATTTTTATCTTCCTTGTGGCCCGATTGTGTTATTTAGGCACGTTCCTATACAATACTTTATAGAAAATAATGCAAAATCCAAATTTAAAATGACAGATTATATACCTACCTAACAAAACAAGCTTACACTTCAATCTTTCAGTGTTCACGATTCATTTTCACACTGCAAACCATTTTTCTACTTTAAAAACTGTTTTGGAACAATTTTACTTCATGGTAATTTTTATAAGAAATGTTTACCTTCTTTCTTTAAGCCCTTTTTACTTTCAAGTCCGAAAAGCTAGTCTTTTTGAACTTCACAGTAATTATTAGGTTACTGTATAAACCTAAAAGCGACCAAAAACCTATAGGGATATAATAGGGCGAATATAAAGATTAAGTTACTTAAAACTATCCAACCTATGACCTAACCTACAGGAACAAATATTGAGACAAAATTTACTTCTTTAGGACCTTCAGCATTTCTTAAATTATCTTTTGACTATAAGGGCATCTTGAAAGTTAAAAATAAGTAAATATTGACCAAAAAATTGATGATAAAATATTCATTGTCTTCAAAGTCTGATTTTAGGTAATAATAAACTAAATTAGGACCAAATAAAGTTTTCTAAAAGTTGAGCGTTTATGTAGTTTATAATTAGGTTAGAAATTAGTAGTTTTAGATAACAAAAATTTCTTCTTAGGTTTGTCAAACTTTAAACGATTTTCTAAAGGAAAAAATTGGTAATATTTTACCAATACCAAACATTGGTAAACGTGACTAGCTTGTTGGGCCCTATATCTCCACCACTGGTCAACCGGTGAGCTTCATACTGACAAGAGTTTTGGCTCTTCATGACAATATGTCGTATACCAAATTTGGTTCAAATATCTTTTTTAGTTTCGTCATAAAGCAAAAATTGTTTTTTTTTCATCCAAAATTCAACTCTTAAAAACGGTTAACGATTGTATATCAGCATACTGGGTTTTTGTTGTCGCAAATGGCCTCCCCTGTCACCCAGAGCCGTTTGATCCATGACTTACGGAACGCCCTGTAAATACCAGGAAAATGTTGTATGGCAAACTCACATTATTTTAAAACTCGCACGCGGGTTTTTTTAAGCATAAATGGGACACATTGTATTAACGAACATAAAACCATTTCTATGTTTTTCTTGTAAAGTGCGGAAATGCTTAATCAACAATTTTTGTTTCTCGTAACTAACAAATTATCAGAACATAAAACGCTATAAAAATAATAAAAACATAATACCGCCCTTTTATTATACGAATAATCCCAAAATAAAATTATCCGGAAAATGGGTTAAGCGGCTTGCAAATTACATCCCAAATTTAAAGTTACCTGTCTTTTACGGCCCTAATAATCTTCTTAGCGAATGCGGCTTTGCTAATATTAAAGAAGTTGCAAAGTAATATGTAATTTTCCTTATATTTTTTTGATGGGGCATGCAAGAGAGGCTCGGGACGTAGTGCGCCTGCACTTTTATATAGGGCTTTTAACTTTAATCCCCTATTGATCAAAATTTTCATCCCGGAGTAAAAAGAGCATAATGTAAAATGTATTCAGTACATTATAGGTATATTGAACCCTACTTTCGATAGGATAATAGGCCTGTTCACTAATTTCCAATTGTAATAACCAAAAGCAAAAGCGATACATTTATAACTCTAGAGAAACAATCTTAATCATAAAACCGCTTTAAATAAAATTCTGGATTCTGTAAAATACTGCAGCCCCTTTCTGCAATTACTAGCACATGTTTCAAAATTAATTATTTTCCTTTATCTTGGAAACTAGTCATGGTAAATCCATTGGCGAAGATTTCTATCTAGATCATTGTCTGATTTGAGGCTAATCAGAATTAGAACATGGTTCGTGTATATGTTATATATGAAAACAGACCGTATGTATATGGTCTAGGCTGTATCTATACGGCCTAAATGGCGCAGACCGTATGTAAATGACCGTTAACATACGGACTATTGACATTCAGACTGTATGTGCAATCGTAGTGAATCATCCTTCTTTATTATGTTAAAGGAGGATATGCCTTCTTTTTGGTATGTACCTACCTACGTATTTTGCAGAAAAAAATCTAGGGTACCTATACATTATACTAAATAATTACCTTTTTTCCTTCAAAATACTACGTACCAGCAAGAAGTAATATCCTTCTTTGATGGGCCTATAAATATAAAAAAGAAGGGGTAATTCAGAAATGGCGGACGTCGAAACCGCCCGGAAAACATTGCACATACATTCTGTCTTTGTTTAAATCTCTCTTGTTGCAGATAGACCGTATACACTGATCGGCAGAAAGTTGGAGACAAATGGAAAACTTTTTTATTATTCATTTCTCAGAAAATTTTATTCTTGATAAAAGTTGGTGCATAATTTCAAACTTAAAACGCACATAATACGAGGTAAATTCAAAAATATCAAAATAACTCAAGAGTAAAGTACCCTTATTTTTTAAAATACGGTAAAAAGTTACTTACAAAAGTTATTTGGAATCAAAGGTGGATGTCAGATTTAAAGTCACAGCCACCTAGTCAAAAAAAAAGAAATTTAACTTTTTTTGTATTTTCTTTCGACCAACCCTGTGTAGTACAAAAAACAAAATACCGAAAGCGCAACTTATCATCGGATAACACATGAATTTGCTAATAAACTTTATTTTTTTTCGATTACCAGCTAGAATTTTAAATTAATCGAAATCAGACTTTAAAAATATTAAATTTTTGTGTCCAACTTTCTGCCGGTCCCTGTATAAATAGGGCTAGTCCTTTTGCAAACCGACTAGACCCGTTTGTTGACGGACAAGCTTCTTATACATAATTATGGACTAATATCTTCAGTCCGTTTACATAGGGACTAGTCCTTTTGTATACGGCTTCACTATTCGAAAAATAAAATTTTCACCTACTGCTTTCAAAAAATATTGCACAACGACTGTACCATTTAAAATGAGAAAAAAACCATATGAATAACGTCCCAAAAATGTCCACTTTCAAAATGGAACGGATTGAAACTCGACAAAATTTGGACACCCTATTTCAGCAAAAACAATGGTGTTTTGACCACTGCCCATTTGGCATTTTTTTCTTTATTTTGAATGTACAGTTGATCTGTAACATTTGAAAGAGGTAGGTGCAGATTGAAGTCAACAGATGTTTTGGGGTACGTTTTGTCAATTTCAAACGTTTGATTTTATCGATATGAACCAAGAGTACCTCTTTGTTGCAGAATGAAAAGATGCAGTAAAAAGATAGACCTGCAGGACCAAAAAGATAACCTCAAAAAAGTTACGAGTAAAAGCACGATTCAAAAACAGCGCAAGTGGCGCCCTCTGTGAGATACGGCGAAATTGACATTTTCAGCTTATTCTCCATCCCCAAGAACATACGAGCCCTAACAACTATATGTTGGAACAAGCAGTTACTTTGCGGATAAAATGCCAGTTTACCAAAATTGTTTTATTCAATTTTTTTTAAATTGTAATTATGAAATTAGAAACATTTTTTATGATGTATGGAACTATTTTTACGGTTTAATTATACCTTTCTTGTCGATTACTATTTAATTAATTGTTTGATATTCGAAAAATGCTGACAACTAAATATTGGAACAAATGGTTTTTAAAAAATTACAACAAAAATTAATAAGGCGTAACGTCGCCCTTGGCTCGAATAACAGCCTGAACTCTCTTAGGCATTGTATCAACCTAGGCCTTCACAGAGTTCAGGGGTGAAACTATCCCATATTTCTTGCAATTTAGCACGTAGTTGTGGTAAAGTACGCTGGGGATTATTTCTTAGGCGTTGTTTCATTTTGTGCCAAAGTGTATCAATCAATTAATGCAATAGCATTAAGATCCGGGCTGCTAGAGGGATGTGACAAAACCTTAATGTCATGTTCTCCCATCGATTTTTTGGTAGATTTAGCCGTATGGCATGAGGCTCCGTCCTGTTGAAAAATAAAATGTCCGGATGGATATAACTTTGCGGCGCTTGGTAAAAGGGAATGTTCAAGGATATCTTGGTATTTGGCAGCGTTTACTATGCCTTCAATAAAGTGTAGAGTTCCCAACCCTGTGGAAACTTTACAGTCCTTTTGAGGCAATCCTTATGGAATGCTTCTGTTTTTTCCCGAATCACACGCTTTCTGTAATCTCCTACACAGACATCAAATTTGCTTTCGTCGCTATAGATAACTTTGTCCCAGTCATGTTTGGTCCACGAAAGCTTTGATTTGGCCCAAATGTAACGATTCCTTTTTTGAGTTTCCGTCAACAATGGTTTTTCTTTGGCCTATGGTTAAAAAATAGAAAATTCATACCGCAAAGAAATACCTATCAAACATACCTTATAAAAACTAAGACCGCTTTTGTGGATATATTTGCGACAGCATTCTCTGGAAACATGCATCCCAGTTTCTCTATTCCACCTTGCAGTTACTTCTCGTAGTGTATTTCTTCTTCCCGACTTACATATTCTAATTAAATGCCTTACACTTCTTTGAGAAACAGCTTTTGGACGGCCTGAACTTTTACCGCGAACATCAATATTGGCAGTTTCACCATATTTTTTAATTATGTTAAAAACAGTAGTTGTTGCTATAGTCAATTCACTGGAAATTTCACGCATTGTTTTTCCTTTATGGTACTGATGAATAATAATTTCTCGCACTTTTGGATCAGTAGGTTTTCCACGCACCATTATGGTGTTTTACTCGTAATAAAACTGACAATACCTACTAACTTTAATTATTAATACTCAAATGACGTGTGAAAATCTTTGTTGACAACACACTTATGTTTCATTCCAAAGCCTCCTTCCCGTCAGGCTGATAAAACTCAAGAAACATGAGGAAGAGCAAAACATGTTCCAATATTTAGTTGTCATCTTTTTCAAATATCAAACAATCAATTAAGCAGTAATCAACAAAAATATATAATTAAACCGTAAAAATAGTTCCATACATCATAAAAAAAAGTTGCTAATTTCATATTTACAATTTAAAAAAAATTGATTAAAAAATTTCGGTAAACTGGCATTTTATTCGCAAAGTAACTGCTTGTTCCAACATATAGTTGTTAGGGCTCGTAGCAGTGCCAAATTTCAGTTCAGCAGCTTGATTATGTTGGAATATATAGTCAAAATCCAATTTAAAAAAACAAACTATCCCTTAAACGAACAACATTTCTATAAGGCATATTAGCCTCAATCGTAATATTTTGGCCCAAAATATATGCAGTTGCTCTATGTCCCATTACTTTTGGGATATTCTGTATAGGTACTTACTTTATGAAAATGTAAGTATTAGATAGGGAAGATTAAAACAATTTATAAAACACAATATATTCGTACATGTTGAGGCTAGTGTATGGGGCGCCATTTCGGACTAAATTATTATTTTTGAAGATATAAATTTCTCGCGCTAATATATTTTTTTAATATGATATTTATAGAAATTTGCGTGAATAATCTTTTTTTAGTCAAATTTATATATTACGCATCGCCCAAACGTATATATTACAGTAAACGCAAAAAATATATCAAAACACGATATATTAATTTGATGCGCCAATATATAATAATTTAGGGTACCACTGGTCGTCACCAGAGGTCGCGCCGCGCATTCCTAAAGTGCACCGGCAACGCTGCAGCAGAAAGTGCAAAAGCCCGAAGTCGAAATATTTTTTTTATATGATATTTATAGAAATTTGCGTGAATAATCTTTTTTTAGTCAAATTTATATATTACGCATCGCCCAAAAGTATATATTACAGTAAACGCAAAAAAATATATCAAAACATGTTATATTAATTTGGTGCGCCAATATATAATAATTTAGGGTACCACCGTTCGTCACCAGAGGTCGCGCCGCGCATCCCTAAAGTGCACCGGTAACGCTGCAGCAGAAAGCGCAGAAGCCCGAAGTCGAGTGATTATGATTACCGACGTACTGGATGTTCTTTTTCTGTGTCAGGTTTGGGATTTGATGTTTTGTGGTGTATAACCCCACAATCATCTTAACATATTAGTTTCCCGCCCGCATGATCGTTTTCGTTTCGCCTTCGTTTTGTTGTAGGAAGTGGCTATTTATACGTCCGACGTATATAAAAGTCGGTATACGTCTTGCACTCTCATTGGTGGATTGAGTCACGTGACTTCTTTGGACGTACATTTAACTCCGTACACGACCGAAGCCAAAGTAAACATTTGATACGTCTACGTCGGAAGCCGTCGGAAGTGCATTTTTCTCAAGCATCTTTGCAATAAGGAGCGTATGCACTGCTCCTTTTTGGGGATAGACGCTGCCGTATGAAAAAAGAAGGGGACATTCGCATCAGATTGTGGCAGTCGGCAGCTATGCGCGCTGCCGTATGAAAAACGAAGTGGTAATCTTTTCCAATGGTGTAACGTCGGGCGAAAATAGGGGATAGGAACCTATCTAGCCAAAAATTCAAGAAAATCGGGGGTGGGTTTTACACAGGGACCTCTTTTATTTTATAAAGAGTCCCTGGTTTTACGCCATTCTGCGCTTTCTGCTGCAGCGTTGCCGGTGCACTTTAGGGATGAGCGGCGCGACCTCTGGTGACGACCGGTGGTACAATAAAATTATTTTATATTGGCGCACCAAATTAATATATCGTGTTTTGATATATTTTTTGCGTTTACTGTAATATATACTTTTGGGCGATGCGTAATATAAAAATTTCACTAAAAAAAGATTCTTCACGCAAATTTCTATAAATATCATATTAAAAAAATATATTAGCCCGAGAAATTTATATATTCAAAAATAATAATTAAGTCCGAAATGGCGCCTCATACTAGTGTATATTTTGAAAGGGATGATATTTTGTAACCTAGTCAACTAGATTACCATAAATTTCATACATTTTATTATTTTAGTTTGAAAAGTCCAACTTCACCATTGAACCAGCTGATTGAACAAACGGGGCAAAAATGCTATTAAAGTAAGATGTTCTAACTCATAACAGTGGTTTATGATGCAAAGACGAAAAGTTGAGTTTTTCGTACGACTGCGGAGTTTTCCGACCGAGACTGGACAACCGCCTTGTCCTCAAAATAAATGTATGATTTCTTTGTTCCTCACGTAGCACTATTTTGTTTTCCAAACAATAGCAGCGTTCTTCGAATTTACAAATAGTCTGTTTTAACAGATAATTTTCCTCCCGCGAGGCCTTTATGTCTTGTTTAGGTATTTCGGTTACAACCTTTACATTCTATTTGGCTGTGTGGCATACTAACATTCTCTTCTATACCTTAAAAAATAAAAATATTTTTAAAAAAGCCCGAAAAATAAATAAATATTCCTCTAGAGACCTGAACATTAATCTACTTCATTCTTTATTCTCATCAAGCATTAAAGATTTCTGTAATACACTTCGTTTCATTTTCTCTCTGCAGCCCGTCTTACCCGTTGAGATGAGGAAGCAGCGTACGACTTATCTGCAACTTCGTGTACTTCGCACAAGGTATTGCTTAAATACTATTCCTTATTAATTAAATGCACAAACAAGAGTTTCCAAAATGCGTACCTGTCTTTTTGGATTATCTGGGGCAAGTACCGAAAAATCTTATTTTCAATTCATTTTTAAACTCTTGAACTTATGGAAGTTTATATTACAAATGCATTTATTTTCCGGTGAAAATTTGTACTTCCTATGGCATCTTCGAACCCATTCCATATTTTTTGTGAATCCCTTCGGGAATCTAAAAAACATAATATCTTCACCATGTTCCTTTACCTTGCAGACATCTTCAGAACAAATCATTCCTCCGGGCATCTACAATAGTAAACTTAATAAAACTTCTTCTAATGGAAACTTTCACTTATTGAGCAATTCATACAACAACTCTGTTATATATTAAGAAACTCATAATAATAATAATGCAATTTAATGGTGTCCTAAACTGTAATAATCGTTTGTTGGATTTAGTTTTTTCTAATATTGGTTGTAAAGTAACTAAGAATCCACTTCTTATAGTCCCAGAAGATCTACAGTGTGTCCCACTTAAGGACTGACCACCCCTGTAAAATTTTTATTTATGGCTCGATTTCCATAAACTTTTTTTTGTTGGATAGAGCTTCAAAAATGGCATTAAATGTATAATTCAGGTACCTCGTGCCTTAAATTCATGGCCCACTGAGACGGTGTTTTAGTGCTGAAATTTCGAAAAGTACTATTAGGGATTTGTTTAGAGGAAAATCAATGCCGGATTCTTATTCAGCGATGTTCGAAGCCCAAACGTACCAATTGGCATTACCATAGCTCTACAGGGTGTTTCAAAATTTTTAGTGTCCCACTTAATTAGTGACCAACTCTGTAAATTTTTTATTTTTAGCACGATTTCATAAACTTTTTTTTGTTAGATAGGGCTTCAATAATGGCATTAAATGCATAATTCAGGTGCCTCGTGCGTTACATTCATGGCCCACTGAGACGAAGTTTTAGTGCTGAAATTTCGAGAAGTACTATTAGGGACTTTTTTAGAGAAAAATTAATGCTAGATTTTTATTAAACGTTGTTGGAAACCCAAACGTACCAATTTGCATTAGAAAATGGAGGACTAATTGAAATGACTGAAATTTGAGTTTTTGTTATGTTCTGTTGTTTATTCATGTATTTGATGATATTAAATTAAATAAAAAATTTGTTCGCTAATAAATTTTTGAAAGAATATGAGTTCCTTATGAATATTTTAGTGACCAACTTACCAGAAATTAAGAAAATTAATTACAAATTAGTACGTTTTTGTTTGGAACCTCTCGCTGCATATAAGAATCCGGCCTTACTTTTCCTTTTAATTTTTTTGGAACACCCTGTGGAGCTATGGTAATTCAAATTGATACGTTTGGGTTTCCAACAACGCTGAACAAGAAACCGGTATTAATTTTCCTCTAAAAAATCCCTAATAGTACTTCTCGAAATTTCAGCACTAAAACACCGTCTCAGTGGGCCATGAATTTAACGCACGAGGCACCTGAATTATGCATCTAATGCCATTTTTAAAGCTCTACCCAACAAAAAGTTTCTGAAAATCAAGCTATAAATAAAAATTTTACCAAGGTCGTCAGCCCTTAAGTGTGGCAATAAAAATTTTGAAACTCCCTGTAGAGCTACGGCAATGCAAATTGGTACTTTTGGGTTTCGAGCAATGCTGAATAAGAGTCTGGCATTAATTTTCCTCTAAAAAAAATCCTAATAGTACTTCTCGAAATTTCAGCACTATAACACCGTCTCAGTGGGCCATGACTTTAACGCACGAGGCACCTGAATTATGTGTTTGATGCAATTTTTGAAGCTCTATCCAACAAAAAAAAGTTTATGAAAATCGAGCTATAAATAAAAATTTTACAGGGGTGGTCAGTCCTTAAGTGGGACACATTGTACATATATCATCCTTGTTAAATAGTGGAGTTCAATACTGCTGTTCGCCATTTGAATACCTTTCCGGTACGTATCACCGATACTAAAGTTTTTAATTTTCGTAAAGCTAACTATATTTTATTATACGATATGTTGGCCAATGCAGATTGGTCACATGTATCTGTTCATGAGAATGTTAACTTGTGTTGTAAATCATTTTATGAGATGTTGTGTGCCTACAAAAATAAAAAGACTCCGTCGCTTTCCCTACTACTGGTTTGCCGAAGAAATTATCTCAAACATCTATCTCAAGGAAAAGGCTCTCAGAATGTACAAATCATATAAAACCCACTACTATAATAGGCAGAGAGTTGAAGATTAAGGCTCGTATTAGTATTGCATATAAAACCCATAATATATGGAATTCTGAGCAACACACTAATGCCGATCTGATTTGGTTGTTAAAAGTTAAACTGCTTTATTTCGAAAGAGTTTTCCGCACACATATAATAATCTCTGTGGTTCTCCGGCATAGGCATATAAGCTGCGCCGTTGGGGGCATCCAGCGACCAATAGCGAAACTATGACGGGAGAAATTAAACTTCAGACTATCCTCCATAGAGGGCGGTATGTAACGAGTCAAGAAATTTGCATTACAATAGTGTGTAGAGGTGATTACTAGCATCACAGACATATATAGCTTCGCTAGCTATATAGGTCTGTGCTAGCATTCTAATCACATGGAGCAATTACAACTGTTAGAACGTCAGTGAGCGTAGTTGTTTTTTTTTGTTTGTTAATCTTGTTAGGTTAATATTTTAGGCACTTACACTCTATTTGTATCTGTAGTAGGTGTATTACATTTAATTATGTATTATTTCTGTGTGTTCTAACTAATTTTATTTGTTATAAACATGTTCTTTTTGGGTTTAAGTGTAAGAACAACTTTTAGCTACACTTCGCCTCATGTTTGTCTTGTTAGGTAGACATAATAAAGAGGATTTATTATTATTATTATTAATTCTAACGAATGCAAGTACTTCTCGCTATTTTTTCCTATACAAAAAATTTTTGGATAAACGGAAATTTATTTCTTATGAACATCCCTATTATGTACAGGGTGGTTCAATATAAATTGACACCCCCCCCTTAACTTGTTAGTTTTGAGGTTAGAAAAAAAGTTTTTGTCAAAAGTTTTAGATACTAATACAAAGTTTTTTTTTGACGCTATTGGACCGTGTACAGTGTGTTCTAGAAAGCCGTGGCAGACATAACTTATGTTTTTTTAAATGGAACACCCTATATATTTTTGCATTTTTGAAATCTGCTCATGAAGGCAATTAAAATGATATTAAACTTTGTGGCATTATCTTTTCTCGTTTTTGAAAAATTCCGTTTTAAATTTTTTACTAAGTTTATTTAACTCGAATTTGTGGATCTCGTGATAAAGATAGATGATCGATGTAATAACAAAAAATATTTGTTTTAAACAAGAGAGTAATATAGTGAAACTCCAAAATGTCTAGGAGCCTTTTCAAATTTTACTGATTATATTCTCGAAATAAAGAATTTCAGGAAAATCGTAAAAGCTCCTAAACATTTTGGAGTTCCACTATGTTACTGTCTTGTAACAAATATTTTTCGTTATTACATTGATCGTCTATCTTTATCACGAGATCCACAAATTCGAGTTAAATAAATTTAGTATAAAATTTGAATACGGAATTTTTCACAAAGTTTAATATCATTTTAATTGCCTTGATGAGCAGATTTCAAAAATGCAAAAAAACATATAAAAGGTGTTCCATTTAAAAAAACATAAGTTATGTCTGCCACGGCTTTCTAGACACGGTCCAATAGCGTCACAAAAACTTTGTATTAGTATCTAAAACTTGTGTCAAAAACTTTTTTTCTAACCTCAAAAACTAACAAGTTAAGGGGGTGTCAATTTATAATGAACCACCCGAACTTAATACGTTATCCGTTTTCAGTTTGAGTATGACATGGTTATATAGACCTTATTTTCGAAATAATTGCCAATTCATATTTTATATGTAACTTGAACCGTTATAAATGGACTTTCTCTAGGTTTCGCCCTTCGAAGCATCAACTGGAAAATCGAATTATTTATTTGCATACCACGCCGAACGGTATTAACTGACTGTGGTCATTGAGGGAGAGTTCAATCGGAATAGTTTCGGGTGCAATTCCACTTCGCAACGATTGCTTTCTATCAGAACCAAATGAGTTAGAAACAAATAATAATAGTGTACAGAATGGGGAGTGTCTTGAAGGGTAAAGCGAGTAATCGGATTGCCATTCCTGTAAAAGTAAATTGAGGTCTATGTCACAACCTTCTCAAATTCGGTTCAACGGGTCACAGACATATATATAGCGAAGCTATATAGCTCTGTGAACGTGTCTTTGCCAAACTTTGGTTTTAGTTTCTCTTTTCTAATAAATTTTCAACGCTATTTGAATTGTAATTAGGTACACTAGTGAATTTCGCTTCAAAAATTAGGTGTTTGTTGAACAGACAATAATAAAAGCAGTAACAAAATATACACATAA
Organism: Pseudeuparius sepicola; assembly: GCA_963920635.1. Lineage (NCBI taxonomy): Eukaryota > Metazoa > Arthropoda > Insecta > Coleoptera > Anthribidae > Pseudeuparius > Pseudeuparius sepicola. The sequence goes on along the minus strand of OY987298.1, from coordinate 11,147,499 downwards.
GTATTTAGAAAACATTCGTTGCAAGTCGAATTTTGATTGATGATTATCTTCACATGATACAATTTTCAAAAAAAATTTACTTTTGGCATAACTCTTAATTATTATAGATTATATATATACAGTGTCCTCCAAAAAGTTTGCACCATGGGGGGGGGGACATTTTTAATTAATGTTTTATTTTGAAATATAATTCTGGGGTTACCTTTTGCTTCAAAAAAGAAGAAAAATTACCCACTCAAGCGTGATCATGTGACTTTCGTTATCTGTCAAGAATCAGAGTTAAAAAAATATATCGCCAAAAATGGGTTCATTTGTGAAAATATCAAAAAGTTTTACTTAAAAAAGTTGTTTCTTTTTCAATTTTACGTACGTGCACCAAATTTGAAGGCTATAATAAAAGATGTACTTTTTTGTAAATTTTTAATACTTGTGAACTTTCTGAAAATTTTAAAAACTTGTAACTTCGTAAAAACTTTTTTATATCACTAGATTTGTCATTCTATTAACTTTTTATTAATAATTACCGATAAGAATAGTTATTTTTCAAAAGAAAATGAAATGAATGCCTTAAAATCCTGTTTTGTTTGGTGCAAAGTTGATTTACCGTCTAGCATTTAGGGTATAAATTTAGTTACATTACGTTTTCCAGTTCTGAATTGATGTCAAATAATAATAAATTAAATTATCATCAAACTATTTTACGTATCTAAGCAAAATTCTTGACTTTTATGGAACAATAATTATTTATTCCATAAAAGTCAAGAATTTTGCTTAGATACGTAAAATAGTTTGATGATAATTTTCTTTATTATTATTTTGGCATCAATTTAGAAATGAAAAACGTAATGTAACTAAATTTATACACTAAAGACTCGACAGTACATCAACTTTGCAGCAAACATAACAGAATTTTAAAGCGTTAATACGATTTTCTTTTGAAAAATACCTATTCTTATCGATAATTAATAATAAAAAGCTAGTGATATAAAAAAGTTTTTACGAAGTTAAAAGTTTTTAAAATTGTCAGAAATTTCGTAAATATTAAAAATTGGCAAAAAACTAAATCTTTTATTAGAGCGTTCGAATTTGGTACACTTACGTAGAATTGAAAAAGAAACAACTTTTCCAAGTAAAACTTTTTGATATTTTAACAAATAAACCCATTTTTGGCGATATATTTTTTAAATGTAATTTTTGACAGATAACGAAAGTCACATGACCACGTTTGAGTGGGTCATTTTAAATCTTTTTTTCAAGTAAAAGGTAACCCAGAAAATTAAATTTCAAGATGAAACATTATTTAAAAATTTCCCCCCTATGGTGCGAACTTTTTGGAGGACACTGTATACACGGCGGACACCATTTATTGCATCGGCCATTTATAGAATATATAAATATTATCTACCTATTAACAGAAAGAGAAAACTGCTGCTCTTCATTATGGTCAGATTAAGTCTAAGTATAGACTATAAGCCCATAAAGTTATATTAGGTACCTATTTTGTTAGAAGACAAACCATTATTTCGAGCATCCATAGGTTGATTCAAACTACGTTAAATTAAATTTTCGACGGTTTATTGGCATGAACAACTTCTTCGAGCAGGGGACGACATCTGTCATCTCCAGCCTACCTAATTCTCGTTTTATTGTTATTTCACAACAATAATAATAAGCTATGTCACCGTGGACAGGTATGCAATGTCCTAATACCTAGGCGGAGTTCTCTGAGATCGGCCACCAATTTGACCTAGGTTTGTGTTAGGATACAATAATTAAATTTCATTAGCCTAAAATTCAGACAGTACCTATTTTTAAAAATTGCTTCCAGTTATTTTTTATTATTAGTTAGTTAGTTTTTTTTTATTATTATTATATCGACTTAGCCAAAAGGCATTATTATTATTATTATTATTATATCGACTTAGCCAAAAGGCATTCGCACTCCCTCTCTGGGGAACATTCACTCAGATCCCGGGTATCCCGGATACCATAAGGATCTGGCTCGGACGAGACCCTTGCCATGTTATCGGGCCTTAGGTGACATTGATGTTGTTGGACGTTCCTGAACTCCCCATGAATTTCCTGACGGTTCGGGCTGTCGCAAGTAGTACCGCTTTCTGCATGGACCGACCTGTAAAGATTATCAGTTAGACCCAGCTCTTTGATGTTTCTCAGCAAACTTTTTGGTATGACACCAGTTGTTGACACGATGATTGGAATCGTCTGAACGTTGTCCATTTCCCATTGCCTTCTAATTCGTTCTTCTAAGTCTCTGTACTTCGCGATCTTCTCGACTTGCTTCACACGCAGGTTGTTGTCAGAGTTGTCTTCCTAGAAATTTTATCAACTATTATAAGGTCCGGTCTGTTATGGGCAACTCGTTGATCTGTCAGAACTGCACGATCCCAGTACATCTTGTAGTTGCTGTTTTCAAGAACAGGCTCCGGTGTGTAGCTGTAATATGGGATCCTCTCTGCATGCACAAGCAGAAGTTTTTCCGCCAGTTCCTGGTGCAAGATCTTGGCAACCGAATCGTGTCGTTCCTTATATTCCGTTGATGCGAACATCTGACATCCTCCTGTTATGTGCTGGATTGTTTCTGAAGTTGGGCACCCGTATCTGCATCTGTCATCCACTACCGATGCATCTCCTACAATGAATTTTAGGTAGTTGCGAGTTGGTATAACCTGATCTTGTATGGCCAGTAGGAAGTCTTCCGTCTCGGGGAACATTCGTCCCGAGGTCAGCCAATAGGTCGACGCTAACTTGTCGACATGTTCCTGGTTAACCTCATTAGGATGCCTCCCGTGCAGCGGCTTCCCCAACCACCTCTGTAGTTTATCGTTGTAGGTTCGGTGGTGATTTTGACGCTCGTGTTCCGTCAGACGTAGCGGTGTTGAGACGTCTATATAGCCCTATGTAGTGTGGAGCTGTTGGCCTGCCTGTATAAATAATTACGCAGATTTAATATTTGTTGGTCCAATTGCTTGCTGAGATCTGCCAATCCTCTTCCTCCTAGTTGACGTGGCAGAGTTGTTCTTTCTACGGCGCTACGGGGATGATGTTTATGAGCTTTTGGCAGTAGTGTCCTAACTTTTCGTTGCAGGTTGTTGATGTCCGTGTTGGTCCAATTCACTATTCCGAACGAATAGCTGAGTACAGAGCACGCATACGTGTTCAGGGTCTTAAACAAATTCCTGCTGTTAAGATCAGTTCGCACTACTTGTCTTACTCTCTTGATGAATTCATTCGTTAAATCAGTCTTCATTGTTCGATGGTCTATCCTTTGAGCTTGTTTCATCCCGAGATACTTGTATGTATCTCCCATGATCATTGCTTCGATCTCCTGGCCTTCCTCCATCTCGTGTGCGCTTTGTTCGAGCTTTCCCCGGATGATATTATGGGTGCGGCACTTGTCCAGTCCAAACTGCATTCCGATGTCCCTGGAGAACTCCTCTACAATTTTAAGCATTTGCGTTAGTTGGTTTTTGGTTGCGGCCATCAGTTTTAAATCATCCATATATAATAGGTGATTCAACTTGATCGCTTCTGCGTTGTTGCTTTTGATAGCGAAGCCATATTTTGTAGAGTTCAACCGATGTGATATAGGGTTCATCGCCATGCAGAATCACAGTGGACTGAGTGAATCTCCTTGGAAAATCCCTCTTCGGATGTTGATTGTGTCGGTCTCGATGTTACTGTTTGCGGTTCTGAGTTGTATCTTAGTGCGCCAGGTTGTCATAACGTGTTCTAAAAAGGAAACTGTATGATGATCTATTTTATACAGCTTTAAGATACCTGTGAGCCAGTCGTGAGGTACGGAATCAAATGCTTTTTTGTAGTCCACATAAGCCATGTAGAGGTTTCGTTGCTTGGAATGAGCCTGGTTGCAGATGACAGAGTCTATGATGAGTTGCTCTTTGCATCCCATTGCGCCCTTCGAGCAGCCCTTCTGCTGCATTGCAATGATGTTGTTCCGCTCGCAGTGAGCATATATTCGCTGCGTAAGGCAAGATGTGATTATCTTGTACAGCGTAGGCAAGCAGGTTATTGGGCAGTACTTGGCAGGGTTATCCGTATTCCGCTGGTCTTTTGGTAACAGGTAGGTTGCACCCTGTGTAAGAAACAATGGCATTTTCAGAGGATCGAGCCAGACTTCATTAATTAAGGTAGTTATTTGTTCATGCGTGCACCACAACTTCTTAATCCAATAATTTTGGAGATGATCTGGACCTGGTGCCTTCCAGTTGTGGGAATTCTTGATGCCATCGGAGACCTCAGCGGTTGTGAATTGCTCGTGTTGCATCTGGCTATAGTTCCGGCCCATCTCGCGTTCTTCGCTGATCCAGCTTGCACTGACATTGTATGGACCTGGTGTGGCAAGTTGATTTCTCCAGAAACCGTCGATCTGTTCTCTGCTAGGGTAACTCGCATTTGTGGCATCGGCGCTAGAATTCAAAGCACGGTAGAAACCCTTTTCTGATCGTTCAAAGAGTTTGTTGTATCGTTTCCTGTTGTTACTAGCCTTGTATCTCCTCAGACACAAGGCTAGTAACAACAGTATTATTATTATTATTAAAGATATTAGAAATCTGTTTGTACCATTTTATTGACCTTAAAATTGCGCAATTTTTTCCCCATTTAACCGTTGTTCTATCTCTCAACGTTTGCAAGATCCCCATGCTGTTCATTCTTGTCCGGGACACATTGTATATTATGTCAGAATCGACACAGTACGTGTGTTTGTTTATTTAAATTGGAATCACATAAATGTGGAAGTTATAACGTGAAAAAAAAACAATAGTAGGGTTTGTCACATTAAAATGATCCTCAAAATAATAGAAAATATTTTTTTAATCGTTTTACGTTTACTGTTGCCAGCCATTGATTTTTCCGAAACGCATGCAGGAATAATTTCTCTGAGTTGTCACTGGTATTAATTAATACAACAAAGCACGCCAAAGTTAAATTTCAAAATAAATCATTTTCCTCCCACAATGCGAACTTCTTGAAAGGCACAGCATAGCCTTTTTTCATTCCTTACGTCATAATCTCCTGATAAAGTTCACCGTGTAATTGCACATGTTCTATAGTTAAAATGGACACAGAAACGTATTGCCAAGAATGCGAGATTCGAGTTTCAGTTACATTCCTGTTTCCCCTCCAGCAAATTCATTTGATACCTATTTTGTAAACAGGTCAATTAAAACTTGATGCAATAAAAACTAGAAGAGAGTTAAACTATTATGGAAGGCATTACTTTCCGGTACGCCGAACTCATCCAGACCTCGTTCCTCGTTAGACCGTCCGGGATTGTTTCGGATTTTACTAATGAAGGCGAAGTGGATCTTTTAAAAATAAGGGAGGCAACGGCCCCCGCGACAAGCGTCTGGGTCTGGGAAGCTGGGAGCCGGCAAAGCAAGAGTTCATAAGTGACTTAATGCCAAAGTCGATGTTAAGTTAAATTTGTTGAAACCTTTGAATTTATTCACCTCGGGAAGGAGCTTAACGCTCGACAGTCTGCACATGCCGTTTCCGTTTTTACAGTGGTACGCACCTTTCAGTTGTTTCGACAAACTAATCCAGGCAGAAATTGTAATTTTTCGTGAAATCAATACCTGCAATACAGGCAAAAAATTATAAAGCACGTTTATATCTTTATTCGCACAACTAATACACATAATACGTTAAATACGCATAAAATATAAATAAATAGTGAATAAACAAGGTTTAGCCTCAGAAAGACTATGAAATCTTTGGTGCGAGGTATCTCTAACTTTTACAAAATATACAATAATAGTGATATAGGTGCACATATTTCATTTATAATATAATAGATACAAGTAAATATCCTGTAATTCTTTATTACGTTCAATTAGGTAAGTCATATCCGGGAATAGTCCATAATAAGGAAGTTATATTGTCAGTGTAAAGGCCTGATCAAGCAAGAAAGTGTATGACTGTCAGTATTTTGTATCCATTGTTTCAGTCATTTTTTGAAAACATATAATTTATTAATGTTAATTATATTTTCACGCAAAGCTGAGTAATATTTCAGGGCAAGGTATTCTGAACTTCGCTGACCAACATCTTTGTTATATTTTGGGAAGTACACATTTGTATCCTCATTTCTAGTCACCTAAAAGTGGCCCACTGATTTCTTTTGCAGCTTTGCCTTTTTAACGAATAGTACTAATTCTTGGGCATGAAGCTGACGTATATCAAAAATTCGCGTTTCTGAAAAGAATTCGTCACTATTATATCGAATAAGTTTTCCATAAATAATTTTAATCAAGAGACACATCCCTAAAGTCATAACACTCAAGCTTCCTCAACAATATGTCATGGTTGATGCGATAGAAAGCCTTGGATAAATCGCAGAAGACCGTAGCAGCGGCATTACCATCATTGAGGACAAAAAAAAGGTCCTCAAAGAAAGAAAACATTGCATTGAAATCCAAACTGGGCTGAACACAAAACTTCATACTTCTCAAAAGAAAAAAGTAAAATCCTCTTCCTCTCCTTCACCAACCTCTCCGCAACCTTGGACAGAGAAGGAAGCATTGGAATATGACGAAAGTTAGAGGGGTCACTGCAACTCTCCCCCTTATGAAGAGGAACAACTACGGCCAACTTAAGGCAAACAGGAAATGTTCCAGTCTGAAATGAAACATTAATTGCATCCGCCAAGGCAGAAGCAGGTAACTGCTGAAGAACTCTTACAGATATTTGATCCCAGCCACAGGACTCCTTATTTTTTATCTCTGAAAACGTGCATCTTACTTCCCCACCATCAGTGGGAGTAAAGAGGATCACTGGATCCTGAAATACCTGTAGTCAACGAGGAGGCAATTGAACAATAATACCTATTAAAGTCGGTTGCCGTAAGGAAAGAACTGGAAGTCTTTACCCCCGTCTTACCTCTCAACTCATTCACTATCGACCAGCATTCTCTCAGTCCGTTTTTAGAGTCACTAATGCGGCCTTTAAAGTAAGAACAATTAGCCGCCTAATGTAACTGTTAAAGTACCTTACCAAGGAATTATCAGGTTCTACAAAATTTCTCATGTAATGGAAGGAACGTAAGTTATATACAAAACTAAGAAGGTTTCGCTTCCATATATTATTTTTTCTGCGGAATAGGGTAGTTTCCTCTAATCAAATTTTCAAATAAATTGCACAGAACTTGATTCATCAAGTCCTAAGATAGCTTTAACCATTTTTTATTTCCCGAATAAGTATCCACGAAGTTAGAATTTTCAAAATAAAATATGAATTTATTTGAATTTGCGTTCGGGAATCGACCGCGTGCTGACGTCATAATAACGAGCCGAACATTTTCATTCATTTTTTTATCATGTGGTACGGACTTGGACTGGAGACCTAATCTTATTATTTTGTGATTTGATATGTCACTAGTCAAATAATATCAGCTGGAGTTTTGTTTACATTTCAAAATTTGTAATTTTATCAAAGTTATTGAGGGGTTCTAAACGATTTTGAATTTTATATTTTATTAAAACCATTGTTTATCGCGTCGTCATAATAGTAAAGGACTAAATGAGGTATTAATTCATTTTTATACCTGACCTAAGTGTTCACAAATCAACGATTAAAATAAGGTAAGCAAGTAGGCAATGTAAATCTTTATCATTGCTCCTTTCTTATAATATAATTAAAAATTGTGCTTGTGTTTGAAACTGAGAGAGATAGTGTAATAAAATCTAATTAATTACAAATGCAAATCTTAACTTATGTACATGGTACAATCCTAAACCCTATAGTTTCAATTACAAAGAAAAATGAATAGGTACCATAAAACTGATATTGGTAGTAGGTAGTTCAATCCCCAGATAAGTGTTTGAGAGCAAAGTATAATTTAGAAAGCACTCTTTCTCAATTTGATTGTAGGTAGGTACCTAAAGAATATAAATAGGTAATCATTTAAATTCCAAGAAATTCCTACCTACCTAATGCATTTATATAGGTATGAGAGTAGATAGAGTGTTTAATTTGCTTTCTGTTTCAGTGCGAAGAAGTTGACAAAGAGTAAAGTAATGGCTCCTCCTGTAGTGAATGTGGGTTTTGTTAAAGCAAGTTCAGACAATCTTCCGGAAATTGACATATTTATGCTCTCACAATTTTTAAAGCGAGATGATAGATTTAATGTTGCCGAAGTTCGGGGAGTTAAAGCCTCTCAGTGCCAAACGCTAAAACTGCAAACGCAAAGCTGGAAAGCTAGGTTAAGGTAAGAAAACAGTTAAAAACGGAAATAATTGTCAACTCAATTTTCTCCCAAAGGAGGTAAAATTTTCAGTTTAGAATTTTACTAGTGTAGTCTGCATCAATACAGGCTTTCAACAAAATTAAATTTGAAAAACGGTTCAATACCCTATGGAATCTGAGAATGTTCCACCACTGGTGGCGGGACTATCCGATTTCTATCCCTGCGAATCCCATCTCGCTCCGAAGGCAAATGACTCAGAACGAGTAATAATCGACTGGTTAACGGCAGATCTGGCTGGTTCGGCGCCTAACGACCCCCGCTATATCACAGATGTCGCCTCTGGCGGATGCAACCCGAATCTGCCGCGTCGGATTTATAGCCACGCTATAGGCTTTAATCAGATTCACATCATTTTCTAGACAATACAAATTTTCGAGGCCTTTTTTTAATATAGACGCAACTTCAAATACACACATCAAACGAATCTAAAGTATGTCTCAAAATTCATATAAGATTTACGATATACGATTTTTTCTGTCGACTTAAGCCCTGTGGTGTCGCCCGTCCCCTGTCAAAAGCTGAAGGTGTAACCCCCTCAAATGTTAAAATATATATATATATATATATTCTCCGGCGGCGTCATATATATGCTCTTGGCCTTTCGACTCTCGTTTTAAAACCCTTGGACGGTAGTCACGGTCGATTTTTTTCTGCCGACTTAAGCCCTGTGGTGTCGCCCGTCCCCTGTCAAAAGCTGAAGGTGTAACCCCCCTCAAATGTTAAAAAATATATATTTTTTCTCCGGCGGCGTCATATATATGCTCTTGGCCTTTCGACCCTCGTTTTAAAACCCTTGGACGGTAGTCACGGTCGATTTTTTTCTGTCGACTTAAGCCCTGCGGTGTCTCCCGTCCCCTGTCAAAAGCTGAAGGTGTAACCCCCCCTCAAATTTAAGAAAAAAAAAAATTTTCTCCGGCGGCGTCATAATGCTCTCGGCCTTTCGACCCTCGTTTTAAAACCCTTGGACGATAGTCACGGACGATTTTTTCTGTCGACTTAAGCCCTGTGGTGTCGCCCGTCCCCTGTCAAAAGCTGAAGGTGTAACCCCCCTCAAATGTTAAAAAATATATATTTTTTCTCCGGCGGCGTCATATATATGCTCTCGACCTTTCGACCCTCGTTTTAAAACAGTTGGACGATAGTCACGGACGATTTTTTCTGTCGACTTCAGCCCTGTGGTGTCGCCCGTCCCATGTCAAAAGCTGAAGGTGTAACCCCCCTCAAATGTTAAAAAATATATATTTTTTCTCCGGCGGCGTCATATATATGCTCTTGGCCTTTCGACCCTCGTTTTAAAACCCTTGGACGGTAGTCACGGTCGATTTTTTTCTGTCGACTTAAGCCCTGCGGTGTCTCCCGTCCCCTGTCAAAAGCTGAAGGTGTAACCCCCCCTCAAATTTAAGAAAAAAAAATATTTTCTCCGGCGGCGTCATAATGCTCTCGGCCTTTCGACCCTCGTTTTAAAACCCTTGGACGATAGTCACGGACGATTTTTTCTGTCGACTTAAGCCCTGTGGTGTCGCCCGTCCCCTGTCAAAAGCTGAAGGTGTAACCCCCCTCAAATGTTAAAAAATATATTTTTTTTCTCCGGCGGCGTCATATATATGCTCTTGGCCTTTCGACCCTCGTTTTAAAACCCTTGGACGGTAGTCACGGTCGATTTTTTTCTGTAAGCCCTGCAGTGTCTCCCGTCCCCTGTCAAAAGCTGAAGGTGTAACCCCCCCCTCAAATTTAAGAAAAAAAAAATATTTTCTCCGGCGGCGTCATAATGCTCTCGGCCTTTCGACCCTCGTTTTAAAACCCTTGGACGATAGTCACGGACGATTTTTTCTGTCGACTTAAGCCCTGTGGTGTCGCCCGTCCCCTGTCAAAAGCTGAAGGTGTAACCCCCCTCAAATGTTAAAAAATATATATTTTTTCTCCGGCGGCGTCATATATATGCTCTCGACCTTTCGACCCTCGTTTTAAAACAGTTGGACGATAGTCACGGACGATTTTTTCTGTCGACTTAAGCCCTGTGGTGTCGCCCGTCCCCTGTCAAAAGCTGAAGGTGTAACCCCCCTCAAATGTTAAAAAATATATATTTTTTCTCCGGCGGCGTCATATATATGCTCTTGGCCTTTCGACCCTCGTTTTAAAACCCTTGGACGGTAGTCACGGTCAATTTTTTTCTGTCGACTTAAGACCTGCGGTGTCTCCCGTCCCCTGTCAAAAGCTGAAGGTGTAACCCCCCCCTCAAATTTAAGAAAAAAAAATATTTTCTCCGGCGCGGCGGCGTCATAATGCTCTCGGCCTTTCGACCCTCGTTTTAAAACCCTTGGACGATAGTCACGGACGATTTTTTCTGTCGACTTAAGCCCTGTGGTGTCGCCCGTCCCCTGTCAAAAGCTGAAGGTGTAACCCCCCTCAAATGTTAAAAAATATATATATATATATTCTCCGGCGGCGTCATATATATGATCTTGGCCTTTCGACCCTCGTTTTAAAACCCTTGGACGGTAGTCACGGTCGATTTTTTTCTGTCGACTTAAGCCCTGCGGTGTCTCCCGTCCCCTGTCAAAAGCTGAAGGTGTAACCCCCCCCTCAAATTTAAGAAAAAAAAAATATTTTCTCCGGCGGCGTCATAATGCTCTCGGCCTTTCGACCCTCGTTTTAAAACCCTTGGACGATAGTCACGGACGATTTTTTCTGTAGACTTAAGCCCTGTGGTGTCGCCCGTCCCCTGTCAAAAGCTGAAGGTGTAACCCCCCTCAAATGTTAAAAAATATTTTTTTTCTCCAGCGGCGTCATATATATGCTCTTGGCCTTTCGACCCTCGTTTTAAAACCCTTGGACGGTAGTCACGGTCGATTTTTTTCTGTCGACTTAAGCCCTGCGGTGTCACCCGTCCCCTGTCAAAAGCTGAAGGTGTAACCCCCCCTCAAATTTAAGAAAAAAAAAAATTTTCTCCGGCGGCGTCATAATGCTCTCGGCCTTTCGACCCTCGTTTTAAAACCCTTGGACGATAGTCACGGACGATTTTTTCTGTCGACTTAAGCCCTGTGGTGTCGCCCGTCCCCTGTCAAAAGCTGAAGGTGTAACACCCCTCAAATGTTTAAGAAAAAAATATTTTCTACGGCGGCGTCATATGCTGTCGGCCTTTCGACCCTTTCTTCAAATTTACAGTTCTGAGGAAAAAATTATGCGTGTTTTTCTAACACATAAATAATAACAATAAATCAACATTAAATAATCGAATAGTTGTTGGTCAGTTTGAAACACAATATTTATTTTGCACCAAAAGTCTTTGTCCGAGCATATTCCATAAGTGCTCGATGGAATTAAGGTCGGGAGATTGAGAAAACGCCAAGGCAAATCAATAATTTCATTATTGCAGAAATTCGCGCACAGGATTCTTGTCGCATGGGGACGCGCATTGTCGTGCATTATAGTTGAAATTTTGGTCCAATTCTCGCAACATAATATGGAAAAACAAAAGGCCGAAGAATAATGTTTTGACAATCATCGCATTGACATTCAGACACCGCTCGAACCAAGCGAGATTATACTAAAATCAAGTAACTCTTACGCCTGTCTTAAATAAAAGCACGTGTTCGTTGACCGTTCCGCGAAATAAGATACCATAAAATATCAGCGCGTCTGGCAACAAGGGATGTACTCGATCGCAAAAGCTTATGCGGTTTTCTCTTGTTGTTTTCAGCTATTTAGACCAATGAATAAAGAACCCTAGGAAGAAGCCAAAGCTCTGTGTGTATTATAAAATACGTGAGACGGAAATCGCCCTGTATGGAGACTGAATTTTGACAAAATATTTTTATATTTGACTGTTGTCACGGTGGTTTGTGCTATTAGATATTTGTGTAGTTCTTCGATAAGTACTTTTTGGAGATCTATTATGGTTAGCTGTGCAGCCTGCGGCTATTCCGTGAGGAGACTGGACCGGTCCAGCGTAAAGCCCAAATTTGCTCCTTCCTGGGGTTCTTTATTCATAGATTTAGACACTGCCACAAATAATTTTATCCGTGTTTTGACTCGGCCAATAAATTTTTTCCGAAATATTTTGACGTAAACATATTGTAAAGGTAAAATTAAATAAAGGTCGTGCCTCAGTGCGGCTCTGGCGAATATCTCAACGCACACGTTGTTGTTTACATCAGGCGTAAGCGACAATTTTACAAACGTTTTTTTTTATATTTCCAGGACAAAAATAAAATGCTGAAATTTGATATCTGATATATCTACCAGGTAGATTCTATCTACGAAAAAAAGGCGGTCTTGTTGAACGCCTAGGAAGGAAACATAATTTATTACGGCTTTTAGATGGATTCCGCATCACAATTCTTACCTAAATTGGTAAGAGTGCTGACAAGTAATCCTTTCCAGAGAATAGGTAAGCCACAACGAAAGAAATTTTCCAATCATCTTCGTTTGTTTTTGTATGGCTGGCAATCATGGCCGACTTGTCAATCTAGAATGCGATATGGCTTCCCTATATCTCTAGCTATATATACAAAATGACTAATTTCCGCCCCGTTTCCGTTTTCGCATCCTTTGTCTGTGAAAACATTATTTCTACGTAATTTTCAGACGAATAAACATACGGAGTAAAGGGCCTGGGTGTTTGTACGTCATCTCTACCATACAGCAGCTTTTTTTATTAAATACGCGGCGAAAGCATAATAAAGCTTTTTTTCCTCGTCAGACGCAGATTGTACCTTTTATTTTAATATTTAAGGACAGGAAAAATTAGTACTTCCTGAGACAAGAAAGATATTAACCAAAATAATATAAAACTCAATTTTGTCATATTTGAACCATCTTCTTTAGTAGTAATGTATTTATAAGTTGCTGTGACTTATGTGTACAATAAAATATAGTTTCTAGTTATTAAACAAATGATAATGCCTAAAGTAAAAAGTAAACATTATTTACAAGCACTCTGTTATTATTATAGACAGGCAAACCGTATGCTTGAATTAATACATATAATATAATGAAATTTAAACAAGCCAACCAATAGAATTTAACTCGGTAGAAGATCAGGTTATCGAGAGCAAGGTATATTTAATGATTGCCCATCTCTTAACTTTTTAAATTATTCACCTAGAAAAAAATTATAAATATGAAAGTTGTAAGAACTTTCCTTGAGATCTTAATGCACTGATCAGAAAAACAATTGAAAGTCGAATTATTTACCTTTTTTTTAGTCAAGACTACTATGTAACGCATAAGATCAGTTGTTTGCATCCCTCTAGAAAGAAAATGAAACACTATTATTTATTATGTGGGCAGACCGAAAGAAAAAATATCCAGAGAAAAAAAATGAAAACGGAGAACGAAGAATCAATAAAAACGTATTGTTGCAAAGATAATCCTTGCGCGTTGAACAAAATAAATGTATGTAGGTGTTATTGACATCTATTATAAAAAAACTACTATCTTATTTGTTATTATTATAATAATTAAAACTTTTAGTGTCTTCATTCCATTTAAAATTTCAGTGGAAATATGAAACAAAAATTTTTTCTTGAAATCGGCAGTGAAGTGTCCCAAAATCGTCATTAAAAGCACAGAAATCGTACAATAATGGGCTACATTATTGTACGATTTTTTATATAAGTAGGCCTCGGCGAGATGTAAACATCAAACGTCAGACGCGGAGAAATCGCCCGTCAAAAGTGACCAAATATTCAAAACCCGGCCGATAAAGGCCCATTTAACTTTTTGTACACATTGCGAAATGGTTTCCTATAGAAGCGCATTCCTTCAGTATACATATTTTAGTAGGTTTGAATATTAATAGATTTGTTGTGGAGGCTGCACAGAAAGCAGCAGTTTGGTTTTTCTGTACGAAGGTGCCGTGTCTTGTCTTACTTGACCTAGGTAGAGCGATCGTCAAAGTCAAACAACGCCGCGCGTAGTCGGTCATGGACGGGTGATCCCTTATTGCTATTTTCTTGCCTAATAAAACATTTTTTTTTTTCGATTTAAAAAAAAATATAACATGTACCTCGGCACTGAAGTTATTTTTATGACTCATGTGGTTTATTTGCCTCGGCCCTCTGGCAACCAAATTCCACATGAGTCATAAAAAGTTGAACTTCAGTGCCTTGGTACATAAATAACTGTTTAAGTTGAAATTTTGTGACATAATATCAGTAGACAGGTCTTTTAAAAATTAAAAATATAATTATTATTGTAGGTTTAATTTTGAACCATATATCCAAATTGTCATTACTGTAATAAAGTGAGAACAAACGGTAAACCTCTAAAACAACTAGTTATTTGTCGTCTACTCACAGACAGATGGCGCTATTTTATACATTTTATTATTAAAACTCGAAAATTTGAAACTTTGAAAAAATGTCGCTCTATATTTTTGCCTAGTGGAAAACCTTGCCCAGATAAGCACTAAAAGCAGTAGTAGTTATTAGTCCCACATCAATAAATTATTGAATTTCAAAATAGCCAGTCGTTTTATAGGTCTTTGGGATCAGGGAGTCCAATTTTGAAAGTCTAAGCCATATGTCAACGACTCCATTTATAAATGTTGTAATTTTTAAGAAATATTGGAATTTAGTTGGCAACGGTTATTTAAACGCCCGTTTCATAGTTTCTTGCATTATTTTTAATATAAAATAAAATTTGTGTTATCATACTCAGTTAAAAGTGTTATGCTAATTCCACTTTCGGCGCGATTTTCCCTTGCGTTCCCCTTGTTTTTTGGATCCCGCATTCTTTCATTTTTACGCGTCACAAAAAGAGGGAGAAAAACTTAAGACTGAAAGCTTTTTTCGTCGTCTATAATACTGAGAAAGGCGCCAAGCGACGTTGTCGACGTCCACTATGAATACCAAATACCACCCCAACTTGCTACCACGGTATGCAACGAAAACGGTATGTTACTAAAAAATATTCAGTTTATGAATTATTTACCTAGTTGATATGCCAATAACAGGGTGCTAGCACACCTTGGACTTGGCGTGTTCAGCATCTAACTCGAGAGACCCTTATCACTACACTTTTCACAGCACCCGCTATAACAATACAAAAGGCCTTTACAATTACACGCACAAAACGCACTCAGTGTCTACAGAGGGTGGAAAATACTGAAACCTCAAAAGACTGAAACTGTCTCCGAAATTCGCTAGATTTTAAGATTTAAGACAAAAGTTTTATTAAAAAGAACGCAGGCGTCCCATCCGCATTTCACAACTATTATTTATTACGTCAAACTTGTCATTGTCAAGGATCTGCTGCCGGTTTCTATTGTATGTGGCGCCATCTCGTTGGTATTAACGTCGCCGAATCTGTGGTTGAGCTCTCAGTCACCCTCTGTGTGTTCAAAACCGAAAGTCTACAGCGCGCTTTATGACACGGTAACTAGCGAACCTTTCTAATAGATGGCAGCACGTACTACAGAAACCAGAGTTGCCTACATTCTGTAGGTATATTCGGTACTCTTTGTGCAACATTTTTGCTTTTTTACCAAAACGGTTCTCTAGACAAATGCGGAAATGATAGACATAATAATGACCCTTCATGGAGAATGCCTGCAGAATGTCAGTCAAGCTACCGCGGAACTATTTAGAAGCGCGCCACCTATCGGCAGGTAGCGAAACTAAGTACGAAACCACAACGACGTTTCATTACGGGAATGCTTTCTACGAACGAAGTAGTGTCAATGAATGCGACATGGGACATAAATTTAAAAATATCCAAACCAAAATACGGAGAAAGTGCACTGTGAAATACGGGAAACAATAACATCACATGTGCGATTAGTGAGGCGGAGTGCGAGAAACGAAAGGAAATTCACAGTGCACTCTGCAGAAAATAAAATTTGTGTTATCATACTCAGTTAAAAGTGTTATGCTAATTCCACTTTCGGCGCGATTTTCCCTTGCGTTCCCCTTGTTTTTGGGATCCCGCATTCTTTCATTTTTACGCGTCACAAAAAGAGGGAGAAAAACTTAAGACTGAAAGCTTTTTTCGTCGTCTATATTACTGAGAAAGGCGCCAAGCGACGTTGTCGACGTCCACTATGAATACCAAATACCACCCCAACTTGCTACCACGGTATGCAACTAAAACAGTACAGAAAGTCTGTCAATATTCTTATACTAAAAGAGCGTATATAGTACGAACGTGTAGGTGCTTACCTTTAAGCTTTTTTCTTGGTCATAATCACGTGAAAACAAATAGCAAAGTGGAAAATTTCTCCATTGGTATATTGTTGAAGCTGTAGTTTGGAATGCAGTGTGAAATAAATCATTTTTTGCAATAAAAAAATAATTTACGCACCACTCGTATTTTTCTAGATATTTTTTATATTGTTATATTTCTTCTCGACAAGTAGGCCATGGACCTTGTTTGACAGTGACAGTTGTTATTTAAGCTAACACATAACCTTGTTTTGACAGTAATTCGTATTAAGCCTCGTTTTAGGCTAAAACTGAGTTAAAATTTTCTTAAAAAGTGCCTGTGAAAAGCAAGGTTTCGATTGTGATTGTTTTTATCACATGCATGTTGGGAAGTTCATTTGCGAGTAAATGAAGTAAGGAAAATGAACCGTCAAAGAAATTTGACAATTGAGGATGTAGTGCGAGCATCGACTCTCCTTGATGAAGGATATTCCATGCGATATGTTGCCGGTTTGTTAGAAAAACATCATTCCAGAATCTGCCCCATGGTGAGACGACATAATGAGACGAGCTCGTACCTATCATCAAAGAGGGCAAAGGCGAAAACGCTGCACTAATCAAATTGATAATCGTTTTTTGAGACCACGTGCTCTCAGAGACACGAGAGTCAGCATCAATCTGCTAAAAATGAATTAGAAGATGTTCGAAATATCGCTATATCATCTCGGACAGTTAGAAGACGTTTACATGAAGCACGATTGAGCAACAAAAAACTGGCCAAAAAAAAAACAATGCTTACCAGAGAACACAAAGTTTGGAGATTGGATTTTGCAAGACTACATCAGAGTTGGACCATCAATGATTGGAAACAAGTTCTGATCTCCGATGAAACTAGAGTTAACCTTAAAGCTCCAGATGGACGTTAGCGTGTCTGGCGATGGCGAGGAGAAAGGTTTGCCAGCTGCAATATCTCTCCTAAAGTACCTTTTGGTGGTGGCTCTAAAAATGTTTTGGGGGGAATTTGCTTCGATGCTCGTACGGAGTTGGTCCCTATACGTACGAGATCTATGGATGCCTAGTATTACTTAGACAACATTATTGTCGAACATGTAATGCCTTTTGCTCCGTTTTTTTGGACCTAATTTTTTATTCATGCAGGACAACGCTCGTCCCCATGTAGCTAGACAGGTTATTGGCTACCTAAATGATGTTAATATACATTAATTACAGTGGCCACCTAACTGTCCTGACATGAATCTTATCGAGCATCTATGGGACTATCTCAAAAAAAAAAAAAGATTCGAAATCGTAGACTCCGTGCTAATCACAACCAACTTTTAGAGGTCGCTATATATTTTGCAAGCTTTTGTTGAACATTTGATATCAAGCATGCCAGGATGCATGAATGCAGTGATAAGAAGTAGAGGAGGGCCTACACGGTATTAGTGTTGACCCAGACGCATTTATTCTGTCTTGCAAATTTTTTCTTTTTTTAATTTGGAGTTATGCTAGTTTATTTATGCATTTTTAGCAAAAACATATTTTTAGTGAAACATTAAGGCAAATTAGGGTCATGTTAAGGTCATTTCAATGTAACTTCGTTTTATTTTGTGTTTCATTGTAAATATTTGAATTAATTAAAGTGTTGCGTTAATGGTCCCTTAAAAGTAAACAACCCTGTACAGTACAACCGACAAGTTATCCTTACGAATAAGATACTTCGGAAGGATACATAAAATGCGTAGGAACACCTGACAGATTAGATTCTGGATACAGAAATAGAAGGAAAATGTTGAAGTCGTTATATTTCGGAAAGTGGCAGCTTGCCATACTGGCTCCTACCTATTCCGTGGCGTCGCCGCCCATGGCGCGGCGACAATAATCGAATCGACACCGAAATTACGCGCGACAGCCCGCGAATTACTGGCCCGTCAAAGCCGGAATAAATCAGGACCGGGTCGGCCAGTTTCCGATTTCTCCATGGGTGGAGGTATAAACGGAGAAAAAAATAGATTATGTTACCATCTTAGGTTAGTCGAGACTGTATCAAAAAATGTTCTTTTGAAAAATTGAACGGAGCAAAATTTGTCAGATAATGCGCATTTTAACGAAAATGTGTTAAAATTAGTGTTGGAAAGTTACCGGTAATTTATTTTTGTTTGGTAACTTACGGTAAAGTTCTGTAATTTTTGGTAATTTTCGGTAATTTTGGGTACTTTTGGTAGAAGCCTTTGAAAAGACAGCATTTTTACGAAGAATTTATGAAATGGATACTTTACTTTATGTAACTGCAAGGGTTAATAAAAAATAACCAGTTAAATTATGCTTTTATTAAATATATGTATAAAAATATCATTCTTCAGGTACAGAAAAAATCGTTCGTTAGAATAGTTAATTTGAGCCATTCTTGTCAATAGTTAATATTTTATTGTTTGGAACACAATAAATGACAATCACAAATGAAAAATTTATGGCCACCTATTAGAAAAGGTCCGTTGTTTCTTGATATTATTATGGAGCAGCAAAAATACGTATTTTGGGTAATAACGAAGCAACCGCTTCATTTAGACATATAGTGTGTCATATCTTTTTGAACTGTCTTTTCACAAGCATTTCAATGGTACAATAAAAAAATATGGGTTCCATTTGAAAAAAATGAGATTTTTCTATTTTTCGATGTTGATATTGGAAT
This sequence comes from Pseudeuparius sepicola, assembly GCA_963920635.1. Lineage (NCBI taxonomy): Eukaryota > Metazoa > Arthropoda > Insecta > Coleoptera > Anthribidae > Pseudeuparius > Pseudeuparius sepicola. The sequence continues at coordinate 11,128,376 of OY987298.1, read as the reverse complement.
TTTTTTCCTGAACACCCTGTACAATATTTTGAAATGGCATACAGACCACTTAATAAAGTTGACTTTCGCCTACGACAGTCCAAAATTTCAGTTTTCCAGATTCATAAATTTTAAAGTTATCATCACTATGGTCGATGGCTGCAACACTAAAAAAAAAATCAAAAATTTGCGAATATCTCGAAAAGCGTTAGTAGGGTACACATTATATTCAGAAAAACGATTTGGAATTTAATAGGGAACCAAATGGTGTAATAATATATAGGGTGTTCTATTTGAAATAACAAAGTTGCTATCGACTTCCGGTATAACCGGAAGTGATCGGAAGTTGAAAATATTTTAGAAAGAAATTTTACAACCTGTTATATAAGAAACCAAAATTTCAAATCAAAATTCGCACTCCTTCCCCGTAAACTTCTAATGAACCACTTACGTGAATCACCCTGTATATCACATAACCTTGATTATCAGTAATTCTTATTAAACCTCTTTTAAACTAAAACCGTGTTAAACAGTGGTGATTAAAGCAAAGTGTCTGTGAAAATCAAGCTTTCGATTGTGATTGTTTTTATCCCATGTATGTTGGGAAAGTTCATTTGCGAGTAAATCAAGTAAGGAAAAATGAAAATGAACCGCCAAAGAAATCTGTCAATTGAGGATGCAGTGCGAGCATCGACTCTTATGGATGAAGGATATTCAATGCGATATGTTGCCGGTTTGTTAGGAAGACATCATTACAGCATCTGCCGCATGGTGAGACGACATAATGAGACGGGTTCGTACCTACCATCAAAGACGAGGGCAAGGGCGAAAACGCTGCACTAATCAAATTGATAATCGTTTTTTGAGATCAGGTGCTCTCAGAGACAGGAGAGTCGTCAGCAATCTGCTAAAAAATGAATTAGCAGATGTTCGAAATATCGCTATATCGTCTCGGTTAGAAGACGTTTACATGAAGAAATGATGTTATATCCCTTTATTACAGTGGCCACCTAACAATCCTGACATGAATCCTATAGAGCATCTATGGTACTTTCTCTTTGCTAATCACATCGAAGTCATAGAGTTCGTTATTGATGAATTGAAGAATATTCAGCAATCTTTTGTTGAACATTTGATATCAAGCATGCGTCGACGCATGATTGAAGTGATAAGATGTAGAGGAGGGCCTACACGGTATTAGTGTTGCTTTTTTTCTTCTTTTTTTTTATTTGGAGCTATGCTAGACTAATTTGTAGGAGTTCATTATCTTAGTTTTATTTTGTGTTTTTATTGTAAATATTTAGATTAATTAAAGTGGTGCGTTTATTTTGTCCAAGAGTTTATTTTATATTACAACATTGTAATATACTGAGTTTTATATTTAATCATTTGCTTTTTGCTATCTATTGCAATACGAGTATACATATTTTAAGGATAAATTTCTTGAATGCAGATATTTTACGAATGAATATAGCATTTAATATCATTCTAGTGTACTAAACGCAAGTAATTAAATTTTACAAAATGCACATATTTTTTAATAAAAATATGTATTGTAGAGAGGCTGGTCCTTTAATAATTACTGAACATGAGCGGTCATTTGCTGGTATGATCAGTTAGAGCACGTGCATGTAAAATAGAGAAATATCCGACTGCCAATTTTCGAGCAGTAAGTGAAAATATTTGAAAATAAGTTTTTTTTATTATACTTCTTTGAAAACACCTTATTTTCATCTGTTTTAGCAATAATGAAAGATGGGGTTTTTCGGGCTAGCGCACGGAAACAGCGCATGGAAAAACTTTCCGTGCGCTGAATAAAAATACCGAATATTATATGGCTTTAAAATAGAAATATACAGCAAAGTAAACGAAATTTAAGAAACTCTATAATATATGCTCTCTGATATTTAACATGTATATTTTGTATTTTAATTCGTAAGTGTTTCAATATTTAGATACATTTCTGTAATATTTTTGGCGTTTTATTCACCTTATCTGACAGACTTTTGGAATGTGTGAATCCACGATGAGATACCTACTTATCTATGAACCTATCAACAAACACATAGCATATCATTCATATTTCCATATATCTCCATTGTTCTGTTTCCACTTTTGCATACCTACCTACATGTACACTTCCCCCAAAAATTAACGCACCACCAAAAAATACCCAAAAGTTTGAGACACCCGGTATTTATAAAAAAGAGGTTTCTATGCAAATACAGTTAGTACACCAACGTTCTGGAAGAGACAACATATCATTAAAAAAAAATAGTCCAAATCGGACTATTGGTTTTGACAAAAATTTACTTTAAACTTTTGGGTATTTTTTTGGTGGTGCGTTAATTTTTGGGGAAGTGTATGTTTATTGAGATTTTTCTCTCGCGAAACCAAAATTTCATGCGGAAATATCTCATCATAGATTCGCGCCTGTTCCTTGCGCGCACTCCTAGAAACTAGGTTAATATAATATAAACGGTTAGACGAGGGCTACACGCACGCAGCTAATTTTTTTATAATTACATACACGCGATATAAAGTGGAGTTAAACGAAGTTAGCGTTACACGAAATTAACTGTTAACATCTCGCTAAAAGCCAGTGCGGGGGTTCATCTGTTGAAACCGCGCCGGGCAGCTGAGTGAGAAAGCGAAGCGGCAACAGGCTGCCGACGTCGTCCGGTGTCGATCGCGGTCGCTATCGCATGCCGACGGTCCCGCCATGGGCGCCACTTTCGGTCTAGTAAGTATGAGAGCCGGCCGCATGATTTCAACTCTCATAAGATTATAGAATAAGATAGTATGTAAAATGTAGACAGTGTATTTCTTTGCTTAAAGCGAGTAGGTTGCCTCAATTAATACGAGCCCGATCTAGTGTTTCACAAGACTCTTGCAAATTTCTTGTTCTTGTCTTGTTCTTGCTGCAAGAACAAGACAAGACTCTTTTAAATTTCTTGTCTTGCTTTGCAAGACAAGACAAGAAATTATTCCGCAAGAGTCTTGCAAGTTTGCAAGAAATCTTGCTAAAAGCAAGAAATCTTGTAAAAATTATCATTATCTGTAATTATAATTTCTGCAAAACTGTAATAGGATAAATAATAAAATGTAAATGAGGACGATATTGAATAATACTAATTTTTTCAAAATGAGCATAAATATAAACGGTTATTCAATCTATATACTAGTATCTAGTAAATATATATTTTATTTACAATATTCCTGGAAATTAATATTTTTTTATTTTTAGAACTACTGCAGTTAACTGCAGTGGATTAATTTATTTTTTATAAGATTTAACTATATTTTTGCTAAAATACTTAAACAACCTATAAGGAGTCTATTGGACTTCCTAATTTCCTAATGCATTGTTTCGCTTCGTATTATTGTGGCATAATGTAGATCGGGTTATTTTAGCAGGGTGGGTTTCGAGGTTTTTGTCCACTTCCACACAAATATAGAAATTCACAGACATTAAAATAACTTTAACGGAAAGGAAAGTCTTAGACTTAGAGGCATTTCGAATTGAAAATCATGAAAACGTTAAAACAAAATTATAATTAAAAATTCGTGAGATTTCGGTCCAATATTTATTTTTTTATTTTATACGACGTTTCGACAACTTAGTTGTCATCATCAGGTTACTTATACAAACAATTTGTTTTCTTCACATAGTACAGACATTTAAAATAATTTTTAAAATTTTTTCAAAGCTAAAAATAAAAATTAGATTTTAGTACATATTAATTTAAGAAAAAGAGGAATTTTTCTTTTACACAAGTTAAAAATTATAACACAAGCAAGGATATAAGAGATTCTGTTATATAAAAATCCAAAAGTATTAGGAAAATTTACCAAGAAAGAGTTAGTTAGGTCTTTGTTGCTTTTAAAATTGTCTGAGTAGTGTAATGTGATTATCTTTTGTGTAAATAGCAAATCATTGTTGAATCACATATTTGTTTTAAGAATTTTACAAAAATATTATTTTCGAGGTAGCGAGACTGGAGACTAAAGAACGGTTGGAAACATTTAAAATTCAAGCAGCATTTGTGTTTATAAATAGGTAAATCCTTTCCTTAAATTAAGTCTGCATAAACAGGCCATAAGTTATTGTTACCTGTGTGGGTTTACTCCGTTTACCTGTGGTCATAGCTATGTACCTATTATGGATACTAATTGCTTAGTTTTTTTTTATCAAGAAGTTAGGCACCCTTCTAAAGTAATAGTGACAAACACGCGTAATATAGTGCGTAATAGCACCTTCTTAAGTTTTTATGATAATCAAAAGAACGAAACTGTTTTAGAACTGGGTAGGTATATTTAGTTAATCCGATGAAGATAATATTAATATTATAATACATATAAGTCATCAAATTTTAAGATCAATAAAATATTAAATTTTTGGAATAAGATAAGAAAAATCGCCTTTCCATACCTACTAAATATTTCAGTTATCTAACTACCTTAAATTAAAATATTCCTTCAACATCCAATTAACATTTTTGCCTGTTCCAATCATCATTTCAGTATGTATGATTTGTTTTGTGTTTATCAATGAATGATTTAAAATATGTAAGTACAGACCTAGACTAGCCCTTCACTAAATTCTAAACATGGCGACCACCGGCTGTCAAACATCAAAGGCGCCGCCGTCGAGTTTATATTCTCCCCTTCCTTGTTCTCTGGCACTGTGGACCCCGCGCCCTGCCGCGCCGCGGCTCTGCAGTGCTCCGTCAACTTGTCTCGACAAGCTTTATACGTAATAAATAATGCAAGAGTCTTGCTAACAACTAAACAAAAAATGCAAGAACAAGAAATTGCAAGAAATCTTGCTTGCAAGACAAGGTTTTTTCCAGCAAGAGTAGTGCAAGACAAGAATGAATTTAATTTCTTGTCTTGCCTTACAAGACAAGAAATCTTCTCTTGTGAAACACTAGCCCGATCATTGTTATTTAAAGAAGCTGTGGTTAATTTTTAGGCAAATCTACTCTCATATGATTATACAACAATAAAAAAAGGTCCCTTGGTCCTTTAGAAATCCGATAGGCGTGTTTTCGGGGCCCCGAAAATCCTCCGCTGTTAAATATGGCGCGAAAGACGGGGGCAAGTCTGGACATCGGGGACTCGAGCAAAGTCTAGAGAATACTAAGTCGGCGCACTCGGCCTTGTGTAAACAAACGTTTCCCCCCTGCCCTCTCACGCTCCCTCGGCCCGCCGTCATCGGAGTACGGCGATCGATATCTTCTGGTAGAAGGAAATAAGCTTATAGACCGGGAGATAGTGACAGATTTTTGGACGTGATTTTGCTCAGTATGCCTTTCGTCTTTCATAGGGCATTATGTTGCGTATATTCTCACAATAATAAGGTATGAATCAGAGAGTCATCCTGGGTTCTTCATATGGAAAAATGAGTTTTCATTTATTCGAAAAATATGCGTTTTGATATGATTTTAGTCAGGCTGCCGTGTGTTTTATAATGAAGTTCAAAATAGAAAATTCCTCCAAAACCATAGGCATACCGTTAGCGTGGGTCCAAAGGGCTATTATTGCCATGTGAACTTGTATTTTAATAATAATTAATAATTTTTCCACGTTTCTAAACCAATGAGAAGTATGCAAGTTCTTTACATCGAATAAATCGTTTAAATTATTAAATAACATTCAATTTAAACAGTACTTGGACAAGCGTAAAAGGTATGCCATCCTTTTTCAGCATTTTCATAACAAGCACTTGCATACTTCTCATTGGCAGCCTGTTCAGAAACGTGGAAAAATTAATTATTAAAATACAAGATCACGTGGCAATAATAGCCCTTTGCACCCACCCTAACGGTATGCCTATGGTTTTCCGAGGAATTTTCTATTTGAACTTCATTATAAAACACATGGCAGCCTGACTAAAATCATATCAAAACGCATATTTTTCGAATAATTGAAAACTCAGTTTTTCATATGAAGAACCCAGGATGACTCTCTGGTTCATACCTTATTATTGTGAGAATATGTGATATGTGGTGCCACATAATGCCCTTTGCAAGGCATACTGAGTAAAATCACGTCCAAAAATCTGTCACTATCTCCCGGTCTATAATATGTAGCTGAGAGCGGTTCGAGGCTGATTTACGACCAGTCGCAAAAAAATGTTGTTTTCTCCGAGAGAACAAAGAAGTGAGCTGACTTTAGTATTCTCTAGACTTTGACGCGACCTTACCCGCGGCAAAACTTGACAGCTGTTGTATAATAGGTAGTATGTTTTGTAAACTATGTGTATGCAGAATAATCTGTTACTCATGAAATAGTCTTGTCAAATACCATTCGGCCTTCTAATTTTTCCTGTGGAAAAAATCCAAAAAAACACACTGCTAAGTAATATTTTTTTAACAAAATGCATTCGTGCGGGTGCAAAAATCCTCGTCTTCGACTCGGATTTTTGTTGCCACCAGCACTCATACTTCTTGTTAAAATATTACGTAGCAACGTGTTTTTTTCGATTTTTTTCGATGCCCTTATGATATTACTTACGAGAAAAACGACCAAAGCAGGTGGGACGCATCTTTTTTACGTGATTGGTCGGCATTTCCCGTCACCTAAAAGCCAAAGTCGGAAAACTGTAAAAAATGGCCCTTTTCGCCGAGCTACAGCTAAGTTATTTCGGCTCGGGGCTGTGGGGTCGGAATTTTTAATGGCACTATTCGAATATATGTATGAAAAAACTTTTGCGAAAAAGTAGTAAATATGTTCGTGGGACGGGTTGTACCTATGCGGATAAAAAGTTATACCTACCACAAAATCGTCATACAGGGACCGGCAGAAAGTTGGACACAAAAATTTAATATTTTTAAACTCTGATTTCGATTAATTTAAATTTCTAGCTGCTAATCGAATAAAATTAAAGTTTAATAGCAAATTCATGTGTTATCCGATGATAAGTTGCGCTTGCGGCATTTCGTTTTTTTGTAATACATAGGGTGGTCGAAAAAAATACAAAAAAAGGTAAATTTCTTTTTTTACTAGGTGGCTGTGATTTTAAATCTGACATCCACCTTTGATTCCAAACAACTTTTGTTAAGTAACTTTTTACCGTATTTTAAAAAATAAGGGTACTTTACTCTTGAGTTATTTTGACATTTTTGAATCTACCTCGTATCCAAAAAGAGATATTTCAATTTTGATATGTGCGTTTTGACTCTGAAATGATGCACCAACTTTTATCAAGAATAAAATTTTCTGAGAAATTAATAATTAAAAAATTTTCCATTTGTGTCCAAATTTCTGCCGGTCACTGTACAGGGTTATGCACATAACATTTTACCCCCCCTTAACTCTTTTATTTTTCGTGATAGAAAAAATGGTAAATAGAAAAGTTGTAGGGAATTTTATTGTGAGTTTAAAGAGCATATCAGATCTGCCGATATACAGGGTGTTGTCAAGATACAAACCAAACCTGTTTTTTTTTAATAGAACACCCTGTATATTATTGGTTTTTCAAATCTATTCTTCTTTCAGATTCCAACGATATATATATATATATATATATATATATATATATATATATATATATATATATATATATATATAATATGTAATATGTTTGGAACAAATGGTTTACTCGGAATTTGCTGTTATAACAAAAGTCATAACCAGTAGGTTTAGTTTGTAGTTTCTTGCAATAAATAAATAAAAAATAATAAACATAAAAACAAACCAGATTTATTGATGAATTAGATCTATATATATAAACTACTACGAAGTTAGCACCTACACTATAAAAGATGTTCGATGACGGCTCCATCCTGCGCAAGACGGAGATTATATCGCTTAACTAGGCTTCCCTTTAAATTTATTACTGCGCCGGATTCATTGAGGAGTCGGCTTTCTTCAGTTATCTTCTGTCTTAATTGGTTGATATCGTTTGTTCTTTCAAATGTCAAACTTTTGTTATCATGACATTTTATTATTTTTCATGTCAATCTGGATATTTAACTAATAGGTATATGATAATCCAGTAACCAAACATAGGTTTGGTTTGTATCTTGACAACACCCTGTATATCGGCAGATCTGATATGCTCTTTAAACTCACAATAAAATTCCCTACAACTTTTCTATTTACCATTTTTTTCTATCACGAAAAATAAAAGAGTTAAGGGGGGTAAAATGTTATGTGCATAACCCTGTACAGGGTGATTCAGTTTTATTCTGCGACACTTCAACAGGTGACAGAAAACCAAAAAATAACCGCACTTTCTTTTATAAACTATATCATTTTAAGGCCTTATTAAAAAGTTACAGGGTGTTAAAGTTTTAAGAAACATGGTGGTCTTTATTGAATATTTACCAAACTAGTTGAGATATTTAAGTCATATTTGGTACACGTTATAACCGCATGGGTTAGCATAAAACCTGTTAATATCAAACACCTTGAACAACCAGTGGCGTAGAAGTAGGTAATTAGTATAATTCTTTTTAGAAAAAAAAAAGGAACCACCTTGTATAGCAATAAAATGTATTCAATTTCTTATGTAAATTTTAATTTAAAACCAAAATGCCCTCTTGGTAATTTTTTGTATGTGTCATGGTTTCGTGGCAAATTTGATTTTTTGTATTATTTCGGGGTATTTATGAAAAATTATCTAAAAAATTTGCTCCATAAGTTATCACTTAAAGTGGAAATAATGTGTTTGCTACTTGAAATAAAGTAACTTTGTCCGATAAACTTCCCTATTTAAGGCTATATTTTTGAAGATACAGGGTCTAATACATTTAAGGAAGATACAATTAATGTTACGCACTGTATCTTGAAAAGTAAAACCTTGAATGGGTATGTTTATTGGGAAAAGTTACTGTATTTAAAGTAAGAAACATATTTTTTCTGCTTTGAGTGTTACTTATGGAGCGAAGTTTTAAGTTAATTTTTCAAAAGTACCCCGAAATAATACGAAAAAATCAAATTTGCTATGAAACCATGACCCATATGAAAAAAAAAGAGAAGAGAACGTTTTTGTTTACAATTAAAATTTACATAAGAAATTGAATACATTTTATTGCTATACAAGGTGGTTCACTTTTTTTCTAAAAACAATTATACTAATTACCTACTTCTACGCCACTGGTTGTTCAAGGTATTTGATATTAACAGGTTTTATGCTAACCCATGCCGTTATAACGTGTACCAAATACGACTTGAATATCTCAACTAGTTTGTAAAATATTCAATAAATTCCACATATTTCTTACAACTTTAACACCATGTAACTTTTTTATATAATGCCATAAAATGATATAGTTTATAGAAGAAAGTGCGGTTATTTTTTGGTTTTCTATCACCTGCTGAAGTGTCGCAGAATAAAACTGAATCACCCTGTATATTATGATTTTCTATCACCCGTCGAAGTTTCCTAGAATACAACTGAATCACCCCGTATGAGCGCCGTCGTTCGCAGGATCGCGACTACGGGCCCGGGCTGGATCCGGCTTCGCCCTCGGGCCCGTCCGCAACCAAAACAAAATATCTAATTTTCGGCCCGTTCCCTTTTCAGCTCGCTCTCCGCGAAAACGTTTTTATTTCGGCGTAATTCTCTGGCAAATAAAGGTCCGGGCTTTTGTGCGGCGTCGTCGCGGCGGCGACGGGGCTTCGCCCGGTTTTTTCACAAAGCGCCGCCGGTCGCGGGCGGCCCTGCCCCCTCCCCCCCCCCCGCCGCTCCGGCGGCCCCGGCGGACCCCCGCTCCGGCAACGGCGTAATGAGTTTTTGTTTACCGGAGGCCCGCCCACGCGGATATAAATGTCAGGCGGGATTTCTAAATTCGGCCGATCGGAATTTTCCGAATATCGCAGTGAAGAGAGAGATCGAGAGAGAGAGGGAGAGAGGGAGGGCGAGAGGGGGAGAGAGAGAACTATATGTACAGCGTGTCCATTTACTATTCCCTTCTTCGATTGTGGCTATACTCTTAAGGATAAAAAAAAATCGGTTCGGGGGATCCAAATAAGGGAAGATGGAGCACATTTTAAAATTAGTTTGGTATATACAGGGTGTTGCAAAAAAGTGTGGCGACAAAAAAATTTTTTTTTTTAAATGGAATGACCCCATTTTCTTTATCGCAAATGAAGCCTATCAAAGTATAGTATACATCACTAAATTATTTCCGCTTCCATCTGTGACGTTGCCAAGGTATAATTTTTTAAAAGTATTTTTTGCTAAATACCAACCCTTCATTAATATTGCTATATTTTTTTTGCGGCTTGAGTTTTTCTCTTGAAACTTTGGTTGTGGATTTACACTTAACCATTTTATTAATTACTAAGAACCAAGTTGAAAATTTTTGTACAGGATGTTTCACTTTTTTCCGCCAAAACTCCGACATTTTCAAACTTAATTTGCTATTTTTTTTTTCAAATGGAACACCCTATATCTAACATTTCTATTGGATAGAGCATTCATTCAGCTTTAATTTGATACCTAATACAGTACCTCTATCTCTAGCGGTTTTTTCAAAAATCCAGTATAAACAGAAAATTTGCAACTTTTTTACTTATTACCTACATACATGTAAATTACTCGAGAATCAAACTTGTACTTATTTAAAAAGCTGCATATCAAAAAAGCGTTAGTACCAGTTACAATCTGTAGTTTAGATACCATATTTTTGTATACCTACTACACCTGCATAAATAGAATATTAAATTAAAAAGTTAGAAGTTTTAGGAGAACTCATAGGTGGCCATGGTTTTGTTTCTAGTTTGACATTTGGTAAATATTTAATTTGCTGTATTCTGTGTTAGTTGTTTTATTTCAAACAGCAAAAAGTTGTCACAAAATGAATTATTGTAAACAAGACTTGATAAGTATGATTTACGTAAAAATTCCCATACAGAAGGCATCCTGATACCAGAATGCTGCAGAACTGCGATTCGATCGCAAAGGAAATGTCATCATTCGGTTCCTGGTGTAACTGCACATGGTATGGGTGAAATTTGTTACGCTTAAGGCATTGTCCTACTGAGGACTTTTTTTATTTCTAAATCCCGACTCAGTTGTTTTACGCTTATTTCAGGGTGTTCCACAACAGCCAATGTTATAGCTAACTGATTTTCTTCATCTAAAACTGGTTTTGTTCTAGTTTGCAAAACATTCACCAATTACGTAAATCATACTTATCAAGTATTGTTTACAATAATTCATTTTGTGACAACTTTTTGCTGTTTGAAATTAAACAACGAACACAGAATACAAGCAGCAAATGAAATATTTACCAAATGTCAAACTAGAAACAAAACCATGGCCACCTAGTTATGAGTTCTCCTAAAACTTTAAACTTTTTAATTTAATATTCTATTTTTGCAGGTGTAGTAGGTATACAAAAATATGGTAAACTACAGATTGTAACTGGTACTAACGCTTTTTTGATATGCAGCTTTTTAAATAAGTACAAGTTTGATTCTCCAGTAATTATTTGCATGTATGTAATAAGTAAAAAAGTTGCATATTTTCTGTTATACTGGATTTTTGAAAAAACTGCTAGAGATAGAGGTACTGTATTTGGTATCAAATTAAAGCTGAATGAATGCTCTATCCAATAGAAATGTTAGATATAGGGTGTTCCATTTGAAAAAAAAGTAAATTAAGTTTGAATATGTCGGAGTTTTGGCGGAAAAAAGTGAAACACCCTGTACAAAAATTTTCAACTTGGTTCTTAGTAATTAATAAAATGGTGAAGTGTAAATCCAAAACCAAAGTTTCAAGAGAAAAAAATCAAGTCGCAAGAAAAATATAGCAATATCAATGAAGGGTTGGTATTTAGCAAAAAATACTTTAAAAAAATTATAACTTTTCAACGCCGTAGATGGAAGCCGAACTAATTTAGGGATGTATACTCTACTGTGATAGGCTTCATTTGCGATAAAAAAATCGGGTCATTCCATTAAAAAAATTTTTTTTTGTCGCCACACTTTTTTTGGAACACCCTGTATATACCAAACTAATTTTAAAATGTGCTCCATCTTCCCTTATTTGGATCCCCCGAACCGATTTTTTTTATCCTTAAAAGTATAGCCACAATCGAAGAAGGGAATAGTAAATGGACACGCTGTATACATATAATGTTGATAGGCCTGTGCTTGATCGAAAGTATTCACTTTGGCTTGATCACAAACTGAGGCGCTGGGAAAATTAGTCAAAACTAGTAGGTAGATACTGAAATACACCTCTCATTGTTTTTTTGCTGGATTTATATTAAAAACAAAAATGATATGCAATGTGTCCCGGATAAGAATGAAAAGATCTTGCAAACGGTGAGAGATAGAACAACAGTTGGTATGTATGATGCGTTTCCATGGTTGCTCTCAAATTATTTCAAAGGTGCTTTGTTGTAAATTAGTTATTGTCAGATAAGGTGAATAAAACGTCAAAAATATTACATGAATGTATCTAAATATTGAAACACTTACGAATTAAAATACAAAATAGGTATATGTTAAATATCAGAGAGCATATAGTTTCTTAAATTTAGTTTACTTTGCTGTATATTTCTATTTTAAAGTCATATATTCGGTATTTTTATTCAGCGCACGGAAAGTTTTTCCATGTGGTGTTTCCGTGCGCTAGCCCGAAAAAAACCATCTTTTATTATTGCTAAAACAAATGAAAATAAGGTGTTTTCAAAGAAGTATAATAAAAAGCACTTTTCATTGCAAATACCATGATGTATGACACGAAATATATTTAAAAAAAATATTAAGTCTTTCAGAGGAAGACAATTTCATTATTCACGACGAGATAATAATCCCGATAAAGTGTATTTACCTGAAGAGCTGAGTGTAACGAAAATGCATAAAATGTTTTTACATGAAGTTAGAATTAATGTTTCATATCTGGTCTATTACAACGTCTTTAAAAATGACTTCAACATCACATTCGGTGTACCAAGAACTGACACTTGCGCCAAATGTGACGAACTGATTTTAAAAATTCAATCTGCCAGTGATGTTGGTATTAAAAATCAACTTATGATTGAAAAAGAACTTCACCTGCGAAAAGCTGAAAAGTTCACTCAGTTAAAACGACATTAGAAATCAGAAGCAAGAGCTGGTAGATGCATGTCCATATCGTTCGATTTTCAACAAAATCTTCTTTTGCCACATATAAGAACTAGTGATGTCTTTTTTAAAAGTCAGCTTTGGTGCTATGTGTTTGGGGTACATGACTTGGCTGACGATTCAGCTTCTATGTATGTTTACACAGAATATATTGCAAAAAAGGTGCTAATGATGTCACGTCTACGATTCTAAATTACCTCAATCATAAGGATATATTACACAATCACCTAGTTATATTCAGTGATGGTTGTTCTGGTCAGAACAAAAATCACGTGATGGTATATTTTCAGTATCTACGTGTTGGTACATGTTTTAAAGCTCTTTAAAAAGATAACTCACCCTATAAGAGGTCACTCTTTCCTCCCAAATGATCAAGATTTTGCACTTATAGAGAAAAAGAAGAGACTAAACAGTTCACAGGTTCCAGAGGATTGGGATTTATACAGGGTGGTTCACTTTTATGTGGTAGGACTTTAACATTAGATAGAAAAAGATAATCTAAAATGACAATTTTATATCACCATATATCGGGGAAAGCTTAGTTTCCGAGATACAGGGCGTTGAAGTGTTGGAAAAAATATGAAGTATTTTTTACACTGTCCGAACCAGTGGAGATATTTAAACCAAATTTGATGTGTAGTACCACCTTTTTGACTACGATATTTAGTGATAATATGAAGGTCCTGAAATAACCAGTGGTGGAGTTATGGGTTTTCACTATCACTAAATTTAAAAAGTAATTAGTACGGACCTGTCTCACATCAACGCAAAAAAGCAATTTAAAAAATAAACTGGCACTTGGTTTGAGGTACATTACTTTATTATCATTTTAACATTTTTATCAAATCTAGTATTATTTCTTAATAATTTTTATAATTCTAAATTTGTAGAATTCTAAATTATACCACGACGAGTAAAACATGATTCTTCCGCCCATAAAATGTTATTTAAAAATTGTCTTATTTCCTTTGACTACAAAATCCATCGGCAAAATACTAATATCCTTTCTGCATCGCCGTACTGGTGAAGATAAGTGTGCCATGGAAAAGAAAATCTTATTGACAGTTAATAATACAATAATCTGTCATCCAGTAGATGAACGTAGCAGCGCCGCAGTTTGTCTTTGTTAATAATTAAAATGCCGTTCCAATTTACAAATGAAGAGCAGGCTGACATCCATTTCTGCTATGGAGTTGCAAATGGGAACTCTGCGGAAGCAGCCAGAGAATACCGGAGGCGATTTCCAAATAGGCGCCATCCGCGTCCCTCGGTGTTTGTTAACATGCACCGGCAATTCAGAACTCGCGGTCTGAGAACTAGAATCGTCGAACGAGGAAATGAAAACAATATCCAACAAGTCAGACGCAACAATGAGATTCTTCGTGAATTCGATAGGAATCCTACAACAAGTAGCAGAAGAGTGTCAGTGGCCCTACGTGTTTCAAAGTCTGCAATTTTGCGAGCTTTAAAAAGAGATCACAGGCATGCGTATCATCTACAACCCGTACAAGGTTTAAGGCCCGGCGATGCAGAAAGAAGATTAGTGTTTTGCCGATGGATTTTGGAGTCAATTGAAGGAAATAGACAATTTTTAAATAACATTTTATGGACGGACGAGTCGTGTTTTACTCGTCGTGGAGTAGTAAACTTTCATAATCAGCATATTTGGGCACAAGAAAACCCACATGCAATCCGGCCAAGAAATTTTCAGGTCGAATTTAGTGTCAATGTTTGGATTGGACTGTACAACCATCATCTGTTTGGACCCTTTTTTTTGCCACAGCGAGTGAATGGTGACAATTTTTTGGAGTTTTTAGTAGCTGAGCATAATAATATGTGGGAAGACATTCCTTTAAACTTAAGATTGTTGGCTTGGTTCCAACTTGACGGCTGTCCTGCACATTTTCACCGAAATGTGAGGAACTGGTTAAATAATAACTTTCCAAATAGGTGGATCGGACGAGGGGGACCGGTCGCTTGGCCACCACGTTCTCCGGACATAACACCTCTGAACTTCTTCGTATGGGGATTTTTAAAAGAACAAGTCTATGCGACTGCTGTAGAAACAAGGGAAGTGAATTATGTGTGCAACAGAATGGATCACATTTTGAACAATTGTTGAATGTTGTACAAATTTAGAATTATAAAAATTATTAAGAAATAATACTAGATTTGATATATAAAAATGTTAAAATGATAATAAAGTAATGTACCTCAAACCAAGTGCCAGTTTATTTTTAAAATTGTTTCCATAAAATTAAAAATAAAATAGCTGAATCCGATAAGTGTTCCATAATTAATTTCTGTTATTTGCGATATTTATCAATAATCTTAGAAAACACATTTTTAGGCAAAAAAGGCTGAGATGGAAACGAAATAATTTATTTACTACACAACCGTGGCAGATACAAAAAAATGTCAAGATACACTTTTTGTAGAGAATTGAAAGAACTTTACGAAAAAAAATTTACGTTGATGTGAGACAGGTCCGTACTAATTACTTTTTAAATTTAGTGATAGTGAAAACCCATAACTTCACC
Source organism: Pseudeuparius sepicola (assembly GCA_963920635.1). Taxonomy (NCBI): domain Eukaryota; kingdom Metazoa; phylum Arthropoda; class Insecta; order Coleoptera; family Anthribidae; genus Pseudeuparius; species Pseudeuparius sepicola. The sequence continues at coordinate 11,112,768 of OY987298.1, read as the reverse complement.
ACTGGTTATTTCAGGACCTTCATATTATCACTAAATATCGTAGTCAAAAAGGTGGTACTACACATCAAATTTGGTTTAAATATCTCCACTGGTTCGGACAGTGTAAAAAATACTTCATATTTTTTCCAACACTTCAACGCCCTGTATCTCGGAAACTAAGCTTTCCCCGATATATGTTGATATAAAATTTTCATTTTAGATTATATTTTTCTATCTAATGTTAAAGTCCTACCACATAAAAGTGAACCACCCTGTATATTAATAAGAGAATCAAGAGAAAGGCCATCTCCATTTATATGACTCAGGATATGTTTTTTGACATTCAAATTGCATGTTCTCCTTATTTCTTGAAAAGCCCAAGACCAAGTTGAAGCCTGAGAAAAGCTCGTTTTATTGAGGTATCTGCTGATTCTCCATATTAGAATTCTAGAAACTTATTCGGGTCCATGGACTGAATGTGCAGTTAGGAATAAACACATTTTGAAGGACTGTATAGATTTAAAGCCACCAACAAAGACTTCGTATCAGCGGAGAAAAAATAAAAAATATTACAGCTCTGGCAGCCTTTTTAAAATAATAGCGACGGTTGCGAATAGAAAATAAGATTGAAGAGAGAAATGAAGAGTACCTTTTTTAAAGAGCAATGACCAAAGTATTTAAAAAAACAGTTTTCAGCTCTGTAAAATGACACCTGTCAAAAATTTGGCCCAACGAGTGTGGTGGCAAGTCCGTTCCTGACTTCCCTGACGATGTGAAACATCTACGGTAGTATGGTTTTATGAGTCTTTATGGCCAACATAAACTATTAAAATTTCATTAAATTATACAAGTCGGTTCAAAAGTTAGAGCCAAAAAAGTAAATCGCTAAGTACTCTTTTGGGGCCCTGTATCTCCGTTAAGGGGCACTGTAGGAATTTTTTTCCTTTGACAAACTAGGGTTATTTTGACCTCCCCTGTATGCTTCCGAGAGATTAGGAGGTACTTACCGGACACCCTGTATTTTCTATTGCACCTACCTCTCACAAACTTTTATTTTTAATGATTTAAGTGGAAACTTGGTTTGCTTTTAAACAAACTCCGTATAAAATGTTATTAGCAGGGTCAAAAACGCGCTTTGCTCGGCTAGACTCGATCCGGCTTCCGTCCCCTATAGTCTCCGATATAAATACAAAATAACTAATTTCCGGCGAGCCGGTTCTCTCTGCGAAAACATTTTTATTTCGGCGTAATTTCCCGACAAATACGGACGCCGCAAAGGGCCCGGGGTTTTTGTACGGCATCGCCGTCGCGGCGGCGGAGACCCCGTCCTGACAGGGCTTCGGCGTTTTTTTTTTCTTTGTTAAAGTATAACGTTTCATTGGTGGGCCTTTTTACTTTTTACTTCAGTGGAAGTGACATCGACTTTTTTTAATTGCGTTAATTTTAAAATGGAATTCCGCGATTTCATTTCATATTTATTCCTCAAAAAAACTATGTTATTTCTCCACATACCGTGTAGAATTTACAACTAAACATGAGGATAGTGAGGGTTTTTTTAATATTTAAATAATACTGTACTTTAATAAAAATTGTAATTTGCGACTTTCCAAAACAACTTAATATTGCTATAAAGTTAATATTTCATCTCGTTTTGCCTGTAGTAAATTAACACTAGCTATTGCTAGGTTAAGATATTTGTAAAGAAAACAATAGTTATGCATAACCTGATAAAAATGCTTTTAGAATTAGGTAACCTATGAAAATTATTCCTGTTAGTAGGTATCCACGAATCTATTTATGATTTCGTTTGCTATCCCACGAACTGGATATTGCTTTCTTCGGGCGCACACTCAAATAGTTTAACAAACATATCACTTTTTATCACTTTGCCCACATTTTAAGTACCTAGGCAGCGGAAATTTAAAGAATGCTAGTAAAATGAAGTTTTACCGAGACTTATAATCAACAAAATAAGAAAATAAAAACGAAAAGTAAGTATTGTTTTATCGGTTGGTGTGATCCAGCGGCATTACATTACACAGGGGCTAAGGTTGATTTGCCCCATTTTCTAAACATTGAGCTTTTTTTTGCGTTTTCCAGCTTTATGGGACTCCCCGATTACCCTGTTAAAATTAATGTACTGATTGATGACCGATACACCCTGTATGTTGTGGTAACGATCAATGCAAGTGCCATAAAATTATAAACCTACGTTGATTTTATATACCTAACCCTTATAAACTCCAATAATTGCTGGAGGTATTAATCGGATCCTCTCATAGAAAACTCAGCTAGCTATACAGAGTGTTTCCTTATGGGTGAAGAGGTACCATATCTCAGGAATTAATAGTCCTAGAGCTTTAGGAAAAAAATGTTTTTAAGTAATGTGGTCGCGAAAAATCGCTGGAAAGTTCGTAGGTCGGCCGAAACAGTAAATTAAAAAAATGAGTTTTCTCAAAAAAAAAATGCTAAGAAAGGTATATCAAAAATAATTTTCTTGCACTCTTCAGAAAATTCTGAACAATTTTTGTTAAGGATTTTTTGCTCTAGCTCTTCAAATAGAGGTGAAACGGGCGAATAAACCTTGACACGAAAACTCCGGTTTGTCTTAACCGAATTGGTCGAATTTGGGCTTGTTGAAGAGAGCATTCCTTCTTCTATCAAATGATTGTCCAGTAAGGTCATTTCGAATTTCGTGGTCACCCCTAGAGGGCGCAATTTGAAAAATTTCCCTTTTATTACAATTTTCTCCGAAATTTTAAATTCAATGACCTATTTATTCTGTTATAATCGAAAAGTAGATTAAATTTACAATAAAAAAAAATACCCCAGATTCAAATCGATATCTTCATTAGTTTCGGAGTTATCGCCAAAAGAATAATTTATTAACATGATATTTGAAAGAAGAAGGTAGGTATTTGTTGTCAAAGATTTCCGTGGTCAAGCATGCCATGAAATAAATAAAAAACTGCTTGAGCTTTTCGTAAATTGCTACTTATCTCACTTTTTATTCTGTTGAACGTTTACTTACTTACCTGTCGTATCGATATGAAATTATCTCGGAAATCATCTAGTACGATACCTGTCTTATTCATCTCTCTGATCTACGAATGTTTTTTCTTTAACTTAGTCGATATTACATGACCTCTCCGCATAATACCCTTCAAAGTGCCCTATACAAATAAATCGAGTGGGGTCAAGTCTGGGCTTCTGGCAGACCATAAAATAAACTTCTGGACAAAATTAACGCAACATATAAATGTGCCACTTATTTGATGCTATTTTTTTTCTGAATTTATGATCCGATTTGAATGATTTTTTTTGCATTGTAGGTTGGTTCCTTGACAATGTCATAGTTTTCGCTGTTTATGATAAAAAGTTCATTTTCGATTTGTACCGGGTGTAACAAAAATGTTATGTTTTTTTCCGAAAATTCATATCACCCTGTGGAGTATACTATCAACCGAAACATATAGCAGTTGACATTAGACGGTAGGTCCATCTTTCTTCAACATTTTCTTTTTTGGTTTACTTCATTATCTCTGTTATTAAATGAGATACACTGTTTTATATCGTAACATGTTTTTATAGACTTTATTATTCAACACAGTCATTGTTAAATGTATTCAAGTAGGCTATGGAACTTTTCTGAATCATTTCAAGCGATGTGTCAACAGAGGTTGTGTTTTAAAGTTACAAAGGTCAAATAAAATTCGCCATACCGATAAAAACTGTTCGGAAACTGCTTATTAAACGTTCGTTTCATATGCCCAGTTGCCCGACGAGTATTTTAAAATTGAAAAATGAATCGACCAAAAAATTTATCGGCAGAAGAAGCAGTAAGAGCTTTAACTTTGGTGGATGAAGGCTATTCGATGTGTCATGTTGCTAATGTGATAGGAAGACATCGTTCGACTATAAGTCGTATGGTTGAACGATTTAACGAGACAGGATCTTACTCTCGAAGGTCAGGCCAAGGGCGAAACTGATGTACCGATCCAAAGGATGAGCGTTTTATTAGGCAAACTGCTCTAATAAACAGAAATATCACTAGTACTAAGCTAAAAAGTGAGCTTAGAACTGCTCGCCATCATACAATATCGTCTCAAACAATCAGAAGACGTTTAAATGAGGCTGATTTAAACGACAGAATAGTCGGGCAACTGGGCATATGAAACGAACTTTTAATAAGCAGTTTCTGAACAGTTTTTATCGGTATGGCGAATTTTATTTGACCTTTGTAACTTTAAAACACAACATCTGTTCGTTGACACATCGCTTGAAATGTCAGAAAAGTTCCATAGCCTACTTGAAAACATTTAACAATGACTGTGTTGAATAATAAAGTCTATAAAAACATGTTACGATATAAAACAGTGCATCTCCTTTAATAACAGAGATAATGAAGTAAACCAAAAAAGAAAATGTTTAAGAAAGATGGACCTACCGTCTAATGTCAACTGCTATATGTTTCGGTTGCTAGTAGACTCCACAGGGTGATACGAATTTTCGGAAAAAAACATAACATTTTTGTTACACCCGGTATAAATCGAAAATGAACTTTTTATCATAAACAGCGAAAACTATCACATTGTCAAGGAACCAACCTACAATGCAAAAAAAAATCATTGAAATCGGATCATAATTTCAGAAAAAAATAGCATCAAATAAGTGGCAAATTTATGATGTTGCGTTAATTTTGTCCAGGAGTTTAGTTCCATTTGAACCAATCCACTCTACAAAATTATCATCTAAATGCCTCTGTACAGCATTTGATTTGTGTGCTGGAGCACCGTCTTGTTGCCAAACAATATTCGGCTCATTAACTTGATTCAATAGATCAGAAATTCCTCCTCTTAAAAGCTGTAAATATTTTAGTCCAGTTAAACCACCACTAAAAAATTCTGAACCAATTATGTGATTCCGAAAAATATCACACCAAACATTTATTGAAATTCGTGATTGTATAGTTGAATTGAAATAACTGTCGAATATTTTCTGATGACCAATAGTGGATGTTTCTTCTGTTAAAAACGCCACTTGTTGTAAAAGTGGCTTCATCAGTCCACAATATAGAATCTGTAATAGTAATAACCATAGGAGTAGTAATAGAATGGTAACGTCTAGTAGTAGTATAGTGTAATCTTTATATATTTATAGTGATAATTTACAAGTGATAAAAATACGCACCTGTAAATTGATAATTTTCCGCTTGCCTCTCCACACTAAACGGCAATATTCTTGCCTTCTATAATTATAATTTTCATACAGTTTTTGAACTGGGCGATAACAATTTGGTCTAAACTGATGCATTTTCAACACTCTCTGGACTGAGCTCCATGATATTTGCAAATATCTCGATGAATCTTTAATAGAATGTCTCGGATTTTCCACGAAGTATAATAAGACTGCTTCCTGAATATTCTCAGTTAAAACATGTCGTGGTTTATTTTTTATCTTTTCTTTATTTTTTAAACACTCAACAGAACAATTAACACCTGCAAACTACTAGAGCAAACATATAATATTTGTATATCGTTGAAAACAGAAAAATGCGTAGATTTCGAAAATCGAGAAATATACAGGGTGTTCCTATATCTCCGAAACGCGACATTCACTTTGTTTTTCTGAATACACATCCGAAATCGCAAGAAAAGTTTATACAATTTTCATATTTATACTTTCTTCTCAAATTTATTAAATTATTAATTAAACGTCAATACAGCTTGTAGAAACACGGCAACTACGCAATATTTCAGCCAACCACTTCCGTGACGTCACGGCCCTCTATAGCGTGAATTCCAATAACTCTTTTTAGGCATTTGCCGGCCCAAAAATCGAATACCTAACTATTTTTTCTTTCCTTCTACCTTCGGGCCCTCCAGTGACGCCCATGCTTGTCACTGCACCAGGACGCGCCGGCCGCCTCGACGCCGACTTGTTGCCGCCGCGGCGGCGGCGGCGTCGCCGGTCACGGCCGCCATACCCGGAGCAACAGGCGATACACGGCTCCGGGAGGCACCGGAGCGGCGCCAGGGGCGCAACAGGCGGGCCCGATCCCCGGAGCAGGCCGACGCAGTTTGGAAGGCGGGGAGGATGGAGAATTTTTTTAAACAAATTTCGGTAATCGATTTTTATTTTCTCTGTATACAGGGTGGTTCTCTTTTAAGGTGCCAAACTGTCACAGGTGATAAATCTTCAAGAAATAACCGCACTTTGTTGTATAAACTGCATATTTTTAAGGCCTTACAAAAAAGTTACAAGGTTTAAAACATATCTGGACCTTATTGAATGTTTATTTGGTAAATTTGGTACACGTTATAACGGCATGGGTTAGCATAAAATCTGTTAATATCAAACACGTTGGCGTATAGAAGTGATTAGAACAATTGTTTTTACAAAAAATGAATTGCCTTGTATAGTATTAAAATGTATTTATTTTTATGTAGATTTTAATTGTAGACGAAAATGTCCTCTTGGCAATTTTTCGTATATGTCATAGAAAATTTGATTTTTTTTATTAATTTAAGGTATTTCTGAAAAATTAACTAAAAAATTCGCTCGATTGAAAAAATGTGTTTCTTAGTTTAAATAAAGTAGGTAACTTTTCTTGAAATCGGCAGTGAAGTGTCCCAAAATCGTCATTAAAAGCACAGAAATCGTAAGTCAATAAGTAGGCCTTTTCGAGATGTAAACATCAAACGTCAGACGCGGAGAAATCGCCCGTCAAAAGTGACCAAATATTCAAAACCCGGCCGATAAAGGCCCATTTAACTTTTAGTACACAATGCGAAATTGTTTCCTATAGAAGCGTAATCCTTCAGTATACATATTTTAGTAGGTTTGAATATCAATAGATTATTCTTATGGAGGCTGCACAAGAAGCAGCAGTTTGGTTTTTTTGTACGAAGGTGCCGTGTCTTGTCTTACTTGACCTAGGTCGAGCAATCGTCAAAGTCAAGCAACGCCGCGCGTAGTCAGTTCATGGACGGGTGATCCCTTTATACTATTTTCTTGCCTAATAAAACTTTTTTTTTTCAGATTTAAAAAAAATATATATAATGTACCTCGGCACTGAAGTTCTTTTTATGACTCATGTGGTTTATTTGCCTCGGCCAGAGGCCTCGGCAACTAAATTCCACATGAGTCATAAAAAGTTTAACTTCAGTGCCTTGGTACATAAATAACTATTTTCCAATAAACTTAACTTACTTAAAGTAAGAAACACATTTATTCTACTTTGAATCTTACCTATCAAACAAATTTACCCTGAAATAATACAAAAGAAATCAAATTTGCCATAAAACCATGACACATACGAAAAATTGCCAAGAAGACATGTTTGTTTGCAATTAAAATCTACATAAAAAAATAATTTTTTTACTACTATACAAGGCGATTCATTCTTTTTTCTTAAAACAACTGTAGGTACTAATTACCCACTTCTACATCACTGGTTGGCCAAGTTGTTTGATATTAACAGGTTTTATGCTAACCCATGCCGTTATAACGGGTACCAAATTTGACTTAAATATTTCAACTAGTTTCGTAAATATTCAATAAACATATTTTTTTAAATTTTAACACCCTGAAACTTTTTTATAAGGCCTTAGAAAGGTCAAAATTATTCAAAAATTCTAAAGGCCTGTATTTCAAAAACGAAGCGCTTACGTAATATCTATTGTTCTTAATTTGTTGTTTAAAGGAATCATCGTCTGTAACATTTCAACAAGTTAAAATCCTAAAAACGACCAAGAGGAAATTTTCGAAATTGCCATTTCAAGTGATTGTCCGATGACGGTTTCCTTGAAAGAAATATAATGTGTCGAATCTTATATGATTTTAGCAAGCGAGTGATTCATGTTAGGAGAGTAAAACTTTTTATTTTTAGCATTTTCGGAAAAAGTTTTTGGGAAATGAAATGTTGCTTTTAAATGTAGTCCTATACAATTTAAAAAAAAATTGAGAAGCACTCAAGGGTATACCACCATTATTTTTTTGCATGGGAAAGGTAAAAATAATTTCGCTAACTGACAAAGATAATATTATGTTGGTGCACAAAAACGATGAATATTTCGGCAATTTTTAAGCATTTGTTTTTGTTTATTCGAAAAAATAATGGAGATTTGTTTTTTTTATGAATGGATGAATAGTTGTAGCAAATCTTATGTTAGTGCCAGTTAGAAAACGTTTTTTTTTATTTAGGAGTTTTCCCATGAAATAAAAGTTAAGATGTATAAACGAACCTTGTACCGCCAACATTTATTTCTTTGTTTCTGCTAGTACGAAGTAAGCTCCAATGAAAAAAAATTCATTCTAAAACCATTATTTCTCAAAATGTTATTTTCCTAAGCCTCTTGTGGACTTTACGGATATTAACCAGCTATTGCAGCATCATCACAAGAATCGTTTCAATTTCGTATTGTAGGTATATGTTGGTTGATTGCAATGCCAAAAGAAACTATTGTCTATATTATTGTTTATCTGCAAGAGGATTACATCGTTTAGGTATACATTTATTTTTCTCAGTTAAATTATATTTAGGCAACCACAACTTTCCAATAATAGCTTTTTTTGATTAGGTGGAAAAATTAAACAATAAACTGTATATTTTCGAACGCTGCAGTTTGTGTTAATCTAACACCGCACTGGTATAATTGGACTTTCCAACCAATGTATTTTAATAACAGTATTATCTTCCCGGTATTTTCGAGGTTTTTGCCGTTCGATCCTTGTACAGCCCATGCCGGTCCCAACTTGTTGCCGTCCTCCGGGGGTCACGGCCGCCTCCCGGAGCAACAGGCAATTCGGCTCCGGGAGGCACCGGAGCGGCGCCAGAGGCGCAACAGGCGGGCGATTCCCGGAGCCAGCCGAGGTCGACCTCCACGAGCAACAAGTATGGATCCCATCCCCATCCGCTCCCGCAGGTTGTACACATAAAGTTTGGAGGATCCATTTAAAAAAAAAAAATAGAGTTGGAGAATAAAAATAACAGGTTTTCAACCAGGACATGCCTTTATTTCTTATTTCGGCTTCTTTTTTAATTAACCAAGCATCCGCCCTACTTTGATCACGAGTATAACTTGGTTTCTTTATTTTCTGATAAAACCTCTCGAGTTTTACAAACATTCAAAGTTAAAATACCTTATTTTTACTAACTAGTCGAAAATTTAATTTAACCAAACCAATTTACCTCTATATGAGGTAAAAAGATGCAAAGTGGGAATAAACTGGAAGTAATTTTTATGTATGTTAAAAATAAGTAATATAACTTTATGGGCTTTCGTCAAGTTTACTACTCGAGTAGCAAAAATTAGGCAATAATTAGCTAATTTAGTCTATACTTCGATTTAAATCTGGCCATAATGAATAACAGCAGTTTTCTCATTCTATTAATAGGTAGATATACAGGGTGAGTCAGAATGTATAGTAAACACTTTAAGGGGGTGTTCGGCAGGTGGTTTTAAGGGGGTCTTTCATATAAAATTTTTCGATTTGGGCTTTACTTGCCAAGTTATTCGGGTCTACAGGGTGACCCAAAAGTATTTTTTTATTTATATCTCAATAACGGCGCTACTTAAAAATTTGAAATTTGGTATGTGTTATCTACTTACTAGAAGACGCCTTAGGGTAGTTTATTCGTTTACACACTGCCCTAAAAAAGGGTAAAAAGTAATAACTCCTATTAATTTTTTTGCTCGAACTTTTTTGTGGGTCATTTTTACGTATAACAAATATATGATTTGTGTAGCCCTTTTATTTAAGAAGCTTTTCTCCCTCTACATTTTTTCTCGAAAACACAATATTTTTCCTACAAAAAAAATATTTCATGCCTAATCCCCTGACTGTTCCAGAAAATCAAGTACTTATGGGGCCATATGAAAAATGTGGTTTATTGCATAGAAGTAAACACGATAGACGAATTACGTAACAGAATTTTTGACATTGCTACCGAGATAAAAAAAATTCAGTGCAAACATTGCAAGGAGTTAATTTTAGTTTTATCAAACGGTTACAGACTTGTGAATGATGTCATGGACAGCATTTTGAGCATCTACCGTAACATCTTTTTTTATCCTGAAGCTGAATTGTTGTTACCTGATATTTTTATAAAAATAATTAATTGTTTGACGCCCGCCTACTACGAATTTTTACTTGATTTTCTGGAACAGACAGGGGAATGCTATTTGGCATGAAATTATTTTTTTTGTAAGAAAAATATTGTGTTATCGAGAAAAAATGTAGAGGGAAAAAAGTTTCTTAAATAATAGGGCTACACAAATCATATCATGTCTTTGTTATACGTAACAATGACCCAAAGTTCGAGCAAAAAAATTAATAGGGGTTGTTAGTTTTTACCTTTTCTTAGGGCAGTGTGTAAATGAATAAACTACCCTAAGGCGTCTTCCAGTAAGCAGATAACACATACCAAACTACAAATTTTTAAGTAGCGCCGTTATTGAGATATATAAATAAAAAAAAATTCTTTTGGGTCACCTTGTAGACCCGAATAACTTGGCAAGGAAAGCCCAAATCGAAACATATTATATGAGAGACCCCCCTTAAAACCACCTGCCGATCACCCCTTTAAAGTATTTACTATACATTCTGACTCACCCTGAATATCCGCCTTGGTTGTATAACCTATAATTGATTGTATACCTAATAGAATTATTAGTAAAGGTGTTGTGGATTTATCTGAGAAATTTGAGCAAAAATTATTATAGATCTAATACTTCATAAATAATGTGTATTACAAAAAATATATGTTTTTCCTCATTTTCAAAAATGTTTAATAACAAAGTTCGAACATGCTAAGCAAACCTTTGAAGAGTTAATTTGGTGTCCCAAAGTGTGACTTCTTCATATTCTGAAAACTAATTGCATACATTTTTAATCATATTTATATTTTATGGAGAACATCGTAATAATTTCTTAAATAAGGAAAAATTAACAATGAATTATGACCCTCTTCGAGGGTTGTATGCGAAAATGGGGCACCTAAATCTGTCACTATCTGACGGTCTCTAAGGTTTCTTATACAAATTATAATCACTGATAAAATATAGTGAGATTTTTTTTAGTTTTTACTACTTAGTTTTCTTTAAGCCCCTTTTTACTTTTATTAGGTTACATATAAACCTAAAAATGACCAAAAACCTATAGGGATATAACAGGTCGAATATAGAGATTAAATTAAAGTCTATCCAAGTTACAGCGACAGTGGATACAAACAAAGTCACATGACCGCCTTGCGATCGATTACCAGGGTCGGACTAGTCGGACTAATATGAGATTCCAAGTGGCTTGTAATTCTGAACTAATAGACCAATAAGAGAATAGGACTACGTTTATCTCGTGACAACTCGATCGGATTGAAATGGATTCGATTGAGTTATGTCAAATCTTCTATAATTCTACTTTTACATCATCAGTATTGAATCCTACGGTTTTCAATCCTCTCTAGGGACATTAACTTATTACACTTATTTCACAGTAGGTTGGGGCACATTCTGGCCAACTTCTGTTTGGAAATAGCGGCTTGACTTGAAATTTTAAATATGATTGAATTTCAATCTGTAGGGTTTACGCCGTCTATTTGAGTCCGCTCCAGTGAATTCAAACCTCTCTCAATCGGATCGAACGCGTCGAGATAAACGTAGTCTAGGTCACGTGGTGGCCAATGTTTTGATCCACTGCCTTTGTAACTTAGATAGACTTTAGGTACTTACTATCTAACCTATTTTCGACCTAACCTAGAGGGACTAAGAGACACCTCCAGAATATTATTATTAATAATAATATATAAATAAATAATAATATTTTGGCTATAAGGGCATCTAGAAGGTTAAAAAAAGTAAATATTGACCAAAAAAATTATGATAAAATTTTCTTTGTCTTCAAAGCCTGATTTTAGGTAATAATAAACTAAATTAAGACAAAATAACTTTCTTAAAAGTTGAGCGTTTATGATGCTTATAATTAGATTAGAAATTAGTAATTTTAGATAACAAAAATTTCTTCTTACGTTATTCACACTTTTGCAAAGGAAAAAATTGGTAATATTTTACCTTCACAGGTAATTCGCGCCCAAAACGTTGGTAAACTTGACTAAGCCCGTTTGTTGGGACGTTTCCTTTATTAATTTCTCCACAACGAATAATCGCGAAAGCGACAGTTTCGACTTGGGCGCCTGAAGACATCAGGCGCGATTTTTTCACCTTTTTAACACTGGTTTATTTTGTGTATAAGTGTCATAACTTCAAACGGAGCTATAGATAATACAAACAGTTTAGCAATGTAAAAGTTATGTAAGTTCGTTTATACATTGCCTTATAATACCTCAACATAATTTTCAGCTGCAAAATAGTCCAATTTTGAAAAGATGATGTGTGTATTCGGCAGATAGGCGATTTTCTTTAAGAAAGGATTATGAATACAAGTATTATGATGGAAATAAACATAACAATTACCAGATTATTCCTTCATCTCTCTGTGTCATCCCCATCAAATTTGCCGTCCAATAGTCGAGAACAACTCAACCGCCGGCATAACATAAGACAAAGTGAGAGGAAATTTTCCAGTCGGAAGCTCTCCAACAGTCACCGGCGTCTGGCTGTCGATCTTGTGAAGTTTAATAATGCGGGGTTATGCAAACGCGAACGATTAAGTCGCTTTCCCCATTTCCCTCGGATTATACACGTTATGAGCAGGAATGGTTAATGAATCGAGAGAATTGATGAGAACTGGCAAAGAATTCGTATAAATTAAAACAGATTCGTTACTCCCTTGAAAAATCTGTTCTTAGCGTGTTATCGCAATTGTGTTGCCGATATTGTCTTATCGATTGTTGAAATTTACTACTAATCCAGGATATTTATCCATTGTGCAAAAAAATAAATGTTGGCAAGCTGATTTTTTCAGGGTTGGTCGGGGACTGCCTCCTGAGTATCCAACCAAAAAATCACACTCGAACCCCTTCAGGGTTTTCTGCAATAGGGGTGGTTTCTTATTTACTTTTTTTTTTAAAAAAATTTTCCAGCCTGTGCATAATAATAAGCTCTACAACTTTGCCTTATAAAACTTTTTCTATAACTTTCATATCTCACCAGTTTTCAAACATTGAACGAAGCATTCGTATTAAATATTGCATTTTTTTAAAAATAAAATGGGCTGTAACTGGTGAGATATGAAAGTTATAAAAAAGTTTTATAAGGCAAAGTTGTAGAGCTTATTATTATGCACAGGCTGGAAAAAAAAATTTCAAAAAAATATAATAAGAAACCACCCCTATTGCACAAAACCCTGAAGGGGTTCGAGTGTGATTTTTTGGTTGGATACTCAGGAGGCAGTGCTCGACCAACCCTGAAAAATTTAACTTGCCAGCATTTATTTTTTTGCGCCCCTTATAAGACGGATCCAATTATCTTGGACTATACAGTTTTTTGGGCTTTATAAGTGGCCTATTACTTCTTTAGAGGACAGAAAAATGAAAATAAACTTTAAAACTAAAGATTTCTAGAATCGAAAAATCATGTGTCCTGGGAATTAAAAAAATCATTGCTCCCACCAGTAAAGTGGCCTTTATGTAGGTTTTACAGCAAAATGTTATTAAGGAAAGTTGTTCGGAATTAAAAACTCAGTAGGTGTGCCGTAGAACCTAGGTACTTAAAGGCCACTTTACTGGTGCGATTTTTTTTTTGTGGGTTTTAGAACCAAGTGTTATTAAGGAAAGTTGTTCGGAATTAAAAATTCAGTAGGTATACTAGAACTACCTTGTTTTTCTTCTGCTAAAAGAATTAAAACGTACAAAAGTGAATTTTCCAAAAACGGTACATTTTTCGAAAAAAAGAATAGTTTTTTCTTAGAATTGATTGGGAAATTTAGTGAAGGCAAAAAAGATTAATTTCCCAGTGGCGTACCATTTTTTTATTAAAAAATATGACCCCCGTCTCTCCTGCACTGGTGAAAGTAGATGGTCTGAATTATTTTTAATTTATAGTATTTAATGAATGTCTAAATTGTATAAGTATAAATAATAAAGGCTGTTTTAGTGGCATTCTAAAAAATCTTCCCTTGTACCAAATATTATGCTTGCCTGAAATCTCTTCCTTTAGGAAAAATAAAAGAAAACTTGAAAAAATATTGAACTTTGACGCCCTGTATAATGAAAACCGTTAAGATTTCGATACATGCTTATACAATAAAAAAATCTACTTATTTTGACGTTTTCTATTGATTCCTAAACTTTTTTCACTAAAAAAATATGACAATATTTTATAAAAATTACCTGAGAAAATCCTTTCATTAATTAAATGACACTATACCTGTTCTGACAAATTCACTAATAATCTAGAGAAATTAGATGTTGTCTTTGGAACCTTGACATTGTCTAAAGAACCTTTTTTATATTTTAGAAAGCATTTCCGAAAATACATATGGAATAATTATATTTCTACTTCTGGGAAGCAATTAAAACTTATTATTAGAAAGAATATGAATTAAATAAGAATTAAAACCTATTATACAGTGCTATTCATAAAGTTTGCACCAAATGGGAAAAATTTGTATTATTCTATTTTTTGAAAATCTGATTTTGGGATATGTTGGTGCATGTTTTGTTTACACTATTGCGCCTAAAGAGGGTCGTGACGTCACACACCATACCTGTCAAATTTGACATTTAAAATAAACAAATTGGGAAAAATCAGGTTTGCCTTGAAAATATCGGAAAAAGTTATTAAGAAATATGCTTGTATTGCATTATTGTGCCCCTATGCAAATTTTCAAAAGGATATCAGAATATTCGTCTTTCTTACTTCATATTCCTGGAATTTAAACTGAATCCATAAAATTCGATACAAAACTTATAATTTTGTTCACTGAATTTCAAAATATAGAAGTATTTTATGTAAAAATATTACAACACTGGCCCAGGGAATAAACTTATCTGAAAATGAAAGAGTCTTTACACCAAGATTGCGTTCTTACACAATAGCTATTTTAAAAATCTCATGTTTCTCCTTAACTTTGCATTTAAATTTATTACTAGTACTAAAGTACCCTTTAAAACTAAAGGAGCTTTCTAACAATCCAACCATTGTTTAGTATTGTTTCAAAACTTTCTTTACCTAATGTTAAAGTCAAAAGATAATTTAGTTGAATGTATTATGAAATTGACATTGATTGATGGCATTGATTCACAACATGCTGTTCTCTGTTCGCTGGTTGTTTGTATTTTTATGAAAATTTAACCATAAGGGAAGATAGGTAATCATCATTTGCCTGATGGCACACTTTGCGAAAAATTCTCACAAAAATTCGACTTACAACAAAATATAGTCCCCTCTATTTGCCCAAATTTACCATATTATTTGTTGAAAATATACCTATCAACACCAGGAATCGTACTTAATTGTCAATACTTTCAAACCGTAAATTGTTTGTTTCATCGTCATTTTATGGGCCGGCCTTTGCGAAACATTCTAACAATACGAAAGAATGTATTTTTATTTGTTTGCAAAATCGTTCGCAAAATAAAACAGACATTATCAATGGATCTTGGAGTTTGGGGGTTCTGATGACTTTGAAATATTCTAACCAAATATACAACTCGAGACTGTAGTGTTCTAGGCATTTTTTACTCAGGCGCCGTTTTCCAACAAATAATATTTTTATGAAAGCACCGGCACATCCATTGGAACTTGGATGTTGGTATGATATTACCAGTTGCCAAAATTTATAGTCCCATAAAGCCGCTAACTTTCTTTTTGTAAAAATCTATCGGGGACGTGAAAAAATTTTATCATCTTTTTAATATTTCTACGGCTATAAGATGCAAGTTTCACAAGGATAGGGCTCCCTAACAGATCCTTGTTGATTTCCAAAAAATTTGGTGGTGAATGGCCAATGAGCCTGTTTCCTGTGTCGCTTCTTCTTCACATTATTTTGTAGTTTTCTGGATTCAACACCAACCTAACTTTTTCTTGTTGGTGTTTACTATGTTTTGTGAAATTTCGGCTCTGGTACTATCAGCTTGATACTAGATGGCGCCACTGGTTGGTTTCTCACCTCCAAGTACATGTTACACTATTATAAGTGCTACCGTTTCGGTTTGGCTGCCTTGATGAACCTAATAAGAGGAAACAGCTGTCGTAGTCTACCTTCCCGAACGATTCAAATATGAAAGCACCGGCACATCCATTAGAACTTGGATGTTGGTATGATATTACCACGATAAACTTACCCACGGTATGTCATTGCGCATCTTGTGACGCGTCAGTTGCGAGTCAGAATTTAAATTGCTCCATATGTCTTGTCTGCGGCATGCAGCAATCGATTTTTTGGCAAGATTATTGTCCTTGGGAAATCTATAGTACTTAATTTCCGTTCCCTTACTGTTTCTGTTATTATTTGGACAAACGCTGACTGCACATTCCGGCATTTCTGGCCTATTTTAAAGCACTGTCGAGCTGGACTGGCAGTTGTTTACACTTTTTTCTTGACACATTAAACTGTAAACTATAAAAAATCGTAAAACACAACCGCATTTCGAATTCGTGACATTCGTGACTCGCAACTGACGTAGATGCGCAGATTTGCCTTGTTTTCGGATTCGTTACTGACATACCGTGGGTAAGTCTATCGTGGATATTACCAGTTGCCAAAATTTATAGTCCCATAAAGCCGCTAACTTTCTTTTTGTAAAAATCTATCGGGGACGTGAAAAAATTTTATCATCTTTTTAATATTTCTACGGCTATAAGATGCAAGTTTCACAAGGATAGGGCTCCCTAACAGATCCTTGTTGATTTCCAAAAAATTTGGTGGTGAATGGCCAATGAGCCTGTTTTCTGTGTCGCTTCTTCTTCACATTATTTTGTAGTTTTCTGGATTCAACACCAACCTAACTTTTTCTTGTTGGTGTTTACTATGTTTTGTGAAATTTCGGCTCTGGTACTATCAGCTTGATACTAGATGGCGCCACTGGTTGGTTTCTCACCTCCAAGTGCATGTTACACTATTATAAGTGCTACCGTTTCGGTTTGAGTCGTTCGGGAAGGTTATGGCTGCCTTGATGAACCTAATAAGGGGAAACAGCTGTCGTAGTCTACCTTCCCGAACGATTCAAATATGAAAGCACCGGCACATCCATTAGAACTTGGATGTTGGTATGATATTACCACGATAAACTTACCCACGGTATGTCATTGCGCATCTTGTGACGCGTCAGTTGCGAGTCAGAATTTAAATTGCTCCATATGTCTTGTCTGCGGCATGCAGCAATCGATTTTTTGGCAAGATTATTGTCCTTGGGAAATCTATAGTACTTAATTTCCGTTCCCTTACTGTTTCTGTTATTATTTGGACAAACGCTGACTGCACATTCCGGCATTTCTGGCCTATTTTAAAGCACTGTCGAGCTGGACTGGCAGTTGTTTACACTTTTTTCTTGACACATTAAACTGTAAACTATAAAAAATCGTAAAACACAACCGCATTTTGAATTCGTGACATTCGTGACTCGCAACTGACGTAGATGCGCAGATTTGTCTTGTTTTCGGATTCGTTACTGACATACCGTGGGTAAGTCTATCGTGGATATTACCAGTTGCCAAAATTTATAGTCCCATAAAGCCGCTAACTTTCTTTTTGTAAAAATCTATCGGGGACGTGAAAAAATTTTATCATCTTTTTAATATTTCTACGGCTATAAGATGCAAGTTTCACAAGGATAGGGCTCCCTAACAGATCCTTGTTGATTTCCAAAAAATTTGGTGGTGAATGGCCAATGAGCCTGTTTCCTGTGTCGCTTCTTCTTCACATTATTTTGTAGTTTTCTGGATTCAACACCAACCTAACTTTTTCTTGTTGGTGTTTACTATGTTTTGTGAAATTTCGGCTCTGGTACTATCAGCTTGATACTAGATGGCGCCACTGGTTGGTTTCTCACCTCCAAGTACATGTTACACTATTATAAGTGCTACCGTTTCGGTTTGGCTGCCTTGATGAACCTAATAAGAGGAAACAGCTGTCGTAGTCTACCTTCCCGAACGATTCAAATATGAAAGCACCGGCACATCCATTAGAACTTGGATGTTGGTATGATATTACCACGATAAACTTACCCACGGTATGTCATTGCGCATCTTGTGACGCGTCAGTTGCGAGTCAGAATTTAAATTGCTCCATATGTCTTGTCTGCGGCATGCAGCAATCGATTTTTTGGCAAGATTATTGTCCTTGGGAAATCTATAGTACTTAATTTCCGTTCCCTTACTGTTTCTGTTATTATTTGGACAAACGCTGACTGCACATTCCGGCATTTCTGGCCTATTTTAAAGCACTGTCGAGCTGGACTGGCAGTTGTTTACACTTTTTTCTTGACACATTAAACTGTAAACTATAAAAAATCGTAAAACACAACCGCATTTCGAATTCGTGACATTCGTGACTCGCAACTGACGTAGATGCGCAGATTTGCCTTGTTTTCGGATTCGTTACTGACATACCGTGGGTAAGTCTATCGTGGATATTACCAGTTGCCAAAATTTATAGTCCCATAAAGCCGCTAACTTTCTTTTTGTAAAAATCTATCGGGGACGTGAAAAAATTTTATCATCTTTTTAATATTTCTACGGCTATAAGATGCAAGTTTCACAAGGATAGGGCTCCCTAACAGATCCTTGTTGATTTCCAAAAAATTTGGTGGTGAATGGCCAATGAGCCTGTTTTCTGTGTCGCTTCTTCTTCACATTATTTTGTAGTTTTCTGGATTCAACACCAACCTAACTTTTTCTTGTTGGTGTTTACTATGTTTTGTGAAATTTCGGCTCTGGTACTATCAGCTTGATACTAGATGGCGCCAATGGTTGGTTTCTCACTTCCACTTATAAGTGCTACCGTTTCGGTTTGAGTCGTTCGGGAAGGTTATGGCTGCCTTGATGAACCTAATAAGGGGAAACAGCTGTCGTAGTCTACCTTCTCGAACGATTCAAATATGAAAGCACCGGCACATCCATTAGAACTTGGATGTTGGTATGATATTACCAGTTGCCAAAATTTATAGTCCCATAAAGCCGCTAACTTTCTTTTTGTAAAAATCTATTGGGGACGTGAAAATTTTTTATCATCTTTTTAATATTTTTGTCCTTTTATCGCGTTCTGAAAGTTATGCGTAAAACATAGTCACGAGACGAACACAAATTAAACCTTGTTTTCAGGTCTGTGTCGCGCCAACATACAGGGTGATTCAGTTTTAATCTGCAACACTTCAACAGGTGATAGAAAACCAAAAAATAACTGCACTTTCTTCTATAAACTATATCATTTTAAGGCCTTATAAAAAAGTTACAGGGTGTTAAAGTTGCAATAAATATGTGGAATTTATTGAATATTTTACAAACTAGTTGAGATATTTAAGTCATATTTGGTACACGTTATAACGGCATGGGTTAGCATAAAACCTGTTAATATCAACCATCTTGATCAACCAGTGGCGTAGAAATGGGTAATTAGTATAATTTATTTAACAAAAAATAGAACCACCTTGTATAGCAATAAAATGTATTCAAATTCTTATGTAAATTTCTATTGTAAACAAAAACATTCTCTTAGCATTTTTTCATATGTGTCATGGTTTCATAGCAAATTTGATTTCTCAAAGTAGAAAAAATGTGTTTTTTACTTTAAATACAGTAACTTTTCCCAATAAACTTACCCATTCAAGGTTTTACTTTTCAAGATACAGAGCGTAACATTAATTGTATCTTCCTTAAATGTTTTAGACCCTGTATCTTCAAAAGTATAGCCTTAAATAGGTGAGTGTATTGGAAAAAGTTACTTTATTTCAGGTAGCAAACACATTATTTCTACTTTAAGTGTTACTTATGGAGAAAAGTTTTAAGTTAATTTTTCAGAAGTATACCCCGAAATAATACGAAAAAATCAAATTTGCTATGAAACCATGACACATATGAAAAAATGCTAAGAGAACGTTTTTGTTTACAATAAAAATTTACATAAGAATTTGAATACATTTTATTGCTATACAAGGTGGTTCTATTTTTTTTCTAAAATGAATTATACTAATTAAACACTTCTACGCCACTGGTTATTCAAGATGTTTGATATTAACAGGTTTTATGCTAACCCATGCCGTTATAACGTGTACCAACTATGACTTGAATATCTCAACTAGTTTGTAAAATATTCAATAAATTCCACATATTTCTTGCAACTTTAACACCCTGTAACTTTTTTATAAGGCCTTAAAATGATATAGTTTATAGAAGAAAGTGCGGTTATTTTTTGGTTTTCTATCACCTGTTGAAGTGTTGCAGATTAAAACTGACTCACCCTGTACAACCGAAGTTTCCCGCAACCGGAGGCGGGCAGCCCGCGCAGTGCCGCACTTGCCGCTAGCGCCAGCCATTTTAATTTACCCGCTAATTTGATTTGGTCGGGCGCGCCAGTCGGAACAGTTGGACAATTTCGCTGACAACTCGCGGCCGCCGTTTAAACTATTAAAAAGCCGCCGCGCCGCTTGTCGGAGTGAATTATTTGGCGCTGGTCGCGGGAGGGAGACGCGCGGCGCGGCGTTCGTAAGTTGGAATTAGTTGTGGTGTTCCGTCTTATGGACGTTATTCCCTGGCGAGAAAAATGGGTCCGCCGCGAAGAATTTGAATTTCTAAATGTTGGAGGGTGCCGCCCCACTCAGTGGCGTGTTCAGGATTAACGTCTGGGGGGGGGGGGCAATCAGTTAGGTATAAATAACAAAACTCTGTCGATAATTTTAACGAATAAAAACAGAACAAAAACATATTTTCTAAAATAAATAAATGCTTGAAAAATTAAAAAGAAAAATGGAAAATATGACGAAAAGTTCATATGAACATGGGTCCGCAGACGTTTAGTTTTCGAGATGCATAGTGTTGAAATTGAAATATTATTTTCGATTTTTTTTAAGTAACTTTTTGAGACGACAAAATTTTCTTGCAAAATTTGGTAGACGGGTTTTTTCGGGAAGAGAAGTCATAATTTGGTATTATTTTTGGTGCAATCCGTAGAGGGCGCTGCGTACGCTATCATTATTTAATTTAATTTGCCCTAACTTTTTTGACAGTAAACTTTTACGACATTTTGTGAATGTTTCCTCTTTCCACACGTTTTCTAAGCAAAAAATAATGTATACTTGGTGAATAACGCCAAAGGTGACCGTTTTAGAGAAATTTTCAAATTTCTGCATCGATGCAGGTGCATATCGACACTTGTATGCACTTAAATTGAAAATAAAACTTAAATAAACAAGCACATTTATTTTTTGACAGTTTAGTTAACTTGCTGTTGTTGTTTTTTTTTGCAAGAAAATTTTGTCGTCTCAAAAAGTTAAACTTAAAAAAATCGAAAATTTCAATTTCAACACCTTTCATCTCGAAAATCAAACATCTGCGGACCTATATATTCATATGAACTTTTCGTCATATTTTCCATTTTTCTTTTTAATTTTTTAAGATATTACAGGACACCCTGTATAACATGAAAATAATTCTTCTTCGAACCAGTAAAATCTTTATCACAAAATCAAATAATCTTTTTTTTGTCTTGAGCTCGTCAAATATCTCCTCTGGAGATATGGGTATTTCAGGGTACACAAAAAGGAATGTCAACCCATTCAGTCGGTTTTCGCTAATATTGTTTCTAATATAAATTTTTAAAATTTTCAGATTTGAAAATGTTCTTTCTGGCGTGGCGGTGCACACTGCAATTGTGCAAAATATGTTTAGTAGGTTGTTTTGCCTAATTTACGGTTACGCGCTGCGACCGACCCGCGACGGAGTGTGTGCATAATATACGGCGGCGCGTTCTCAAATCTACTGCACAGATTTTAATTTCGAGGAGACAAGATGAAACAAATAACAAACTGTAGATGTTTGATGTTCACTGCATTTTCAGATTAGGCCAGGAGTATATAATTTTTGGTTTTATTAATTTTGATATTACAAATCTCGTTTATCGCGACAGCTCTGGGGGGGGCAATTGCCCCCTTTGCCCCCCTGAATACGCCACTGGGCCCCACTTCGGCTCATCGAATAATATCGCGAGCTGGGTCGTATACTTGACAACTGGGCGGGGCCAAGCACCAATCTGTTTGTTCCTGCGGCGAAATTGTAGCAGCATGGGGAACCCCTTTGGTATTTTATAAGCAGATCGATCCTGGTATGATGAAATATTTTAGATCTGGGGTTAGGTATTATTTTGAATATAATAATCAAATTGTTTCTCTAGAGGCCATACCATCACATTTAGGTAGGTACTTTCCTCTACCCCCAGGTAGAGGAAAGTACCCTAATATGAGACCAATATGAGACCCCACACTAACTCCTAATGTAAGAGTCTCCATCTACCTGGCAATGTCTCAAGCAATCACTAATGGTATAAGTCGCCAGCACATGTAGTGCAGTGTCTAGCTTATTTAAATTTTTAGGTTAAAAACGGCATTGTTTACTTCAACCGTACGCGTGCACAAACTTTTAAAGGGTTTCGGTTACCGTGTAATTCTGAATAACGTGGTAAGTGTTTAATATGTTTTTGTTGCTTGTTATACCTATTGAAAAAAAATTATTTTATAATTAGAGTAGTTACCTATATAAAGCATTTAATTACATTTGTTAACGATTGCAAAAAATTCTGATATATACATCGGATTCCTAATATGAGACACCCCAGTGTTCCTAATATGAGATATCTCATATAAGGAGACTCGCTTCATCCAATTTATATTCCTAATAATTTGAATAGAGTGTCAAGTGTTATACAATTAAAGAGTTGTATACTGTGTTAAGTTAATATTCATTTAATATTATTGAAATAAAAATTATTTTGTGGTAAGTAGTATTTTTGTTAAACCTTAATATGAGACTGCCTCATATTAGGAACCTGTTAAGTGTGTCAAATATTATGTAACTAAATTGTTGTATACTAGGTTAATTTGATATTTTTTTAAAGTTTTTTAAATAAAAATTATTTTGTGGCAATACTACATAAACTGCAAAAAATAGAGACTATATTAAACGTATTCGACGTAAGTTATATAGGATAGAATACATAATTATAACATATACAAGACGGAATACAGAATAAAATGTAATGTGGTCTCATATTAGGGTACTTTCCTCTATGCTTTGAGTAGCTTCCCTTACATTTTCTTCTGAATTCTCCAATAGGTGTTAGACCGGGAGACAGTGACAGATTTTTGGGCGTGATTTTACTCAGAACGCCTTTCAAAGGGCGTATATTCTCACAACAATAAGGTATAAATCAGAGAGTCGTCCTGCGAGTTCATCATACGGAAAAGTGAGTTTTCATCGAGGGGGAAATCACTGGCAAAAATGTGTACACTAAAATTCAAAAAAGTGCAAAAAATGCCAGATTTAGACTAAAAATACCAAAAAAATTCCATAGTCTCGAAAATAATTCAAAAAAATACCAAAAAATGCCAAAAAATACCAAAAATTCCAAGAAAATTCCAAAAAATTCCAGGAAAATGGCAGAAAAATCCTAGAAAGTACCAAAAATTTCAGGAAAATTCCAAAAAATTCCATTTTTATTTGAAACACCATGAAGCGAGAATTAAATAATAAAATGGTTCTAAATAAATCGTATATGAATGAAAAATATCAAAAATGATAAAAAATTCGAATAATAAAATGAAATGGTAGGTAGGTATTTTTCTTTGAGCAGGCACTACACGTGTTTCAAAAATTCCAGACCCGTATTAACACATTTAATTTTTTGGACTCCTTAAGAAAAGTTCATCCTCTATACGATTTTTTGATAATCCAAAGCGGCGATATCAAGTTACATACAATAGTGTTGAATGAACTTGATTACTTGATTTTTTATCAATTTAAAATTTTATTATCAGTTAGGGTTAGTTACAAGTAAATAATAATAATAAACCTTTGCATTGTACACTTTTGTGCAAAACTAGGAAAGGACTAGGAAAGAACAAAAACTAGGAAAGAACAAAAATAAACTATTTCAAGTTCACTTTTTAATGTTATCATTTTCCATTCACGACTTAAGGCACATTAGGCATCTAGTGGATTTGGCGCTTAACCGATTTCGCGTTTTTGTAACTGTCAAAGCAGCCCTGGAAAACTGTCCTTCAATAGGAGCTGAAGACGCTGGAGTTGACAAGAATAGAGATTCATGGCTTGACTTGATATTCAAGCTACTTGACTTGACTTGAAATCAAGTCAAGTTCAAGTCAAGTAGTACTTTTTCAATATCAAGTCAAGTCAAGTATTTAATTTGTCAAAAGCTTGATTTTCAAGTCAAGTCAAGTAATTTGTTAAAATGTCAAGCTACTTGACTTGATGAAACCCTACCTATTACGCTTGTCCAATTTTCTTAACTACTTACCGAGGTTTCACATCTTCGCCCGGATACCCTGTAAAAACTTGGGTTAGGCGATAGGGCAAACACGAAACATTAGCCGTCTAAAATACGAAACAAAGCACAACAGCGACCTCAACCATCTAATCAACCAAAAAAGGCCGACTTTACTCTTTTCCCATCCTGTGTGTCGCAGCAATCCCATTACCGAAACTCCAAAAATGCCGGCGCCGGCCGCGCCGTCCCAACTTTGCTCTTAATGTTATTAGATCCCGCCCGCGGGTAAGTTAATAATAATTCGTCTGCGAGTTGAGAGTTGCGACCGCGATCGCCGTGCGCCGAAGTTTTTCGGGAGTTGGCCGAGCTTTGATGAATCGCCGCTTAACCAAATTGCATAAGTTCCGGCGCCTTCCTTTCGACTGTACACCTAGAATAGTCGAGAAACAGAACATAACCCGATTAATCTGCTGGCAGTAGGTGTACAGGGTGATCCTTCCAAGAGGAACACCCCCCCTTAACTTCTTCTTTTTTTTTCAACTTAAAGAAAAAATTGTAGAGACAAAAGTTTTAAGGTTTTTGGTGAAATTTTCCATGGTCTTATTGAAGTTGACACAGGGTGTCCCGTAAAAGCTGGACAAACCAAGTTTATGTTTTTTTAGCAGAACACCCTGTATATTATTTCATTTTTGGAATCTACACTTCGTCCCGATCCCCACGACATATATATGTTATATGATTTCTCCAGCCTTTTCTACAATTCGAACTTCATATTTTCATGTTTTCACATCCTGTATATCTCTGTTTAACTCTTACCTTTTCGTTTCGTCCTATCCTTTTCAAAATGCCCACTATTAATCAAATTGTGGGGCAATCTTGCAAAAATGTCCTTGAAAGGATGTATTCTCTCTGGTAGTATAAATTGCTCGTTGCACCTGCATTTTCCCCGTATTGTCGAAAATAGATTATCATATCCCATTTTTCATAACTTTCAAATTTCATTGTAAGTATGTCGCAAAGTTTATAAATTACACAAAAACAGAAAAATCTTTACACTGCTAAAACACCTTTAACTGAAAATTTGACAGGAAACAGTAAACATTTTTTCACGGTTGTTTCATTGTCTCACCGCCCAAAGCCTATACTTGTTGAAAGGGCGCGCTTCCAATTATACACTTGAAATCATCAAAGCTATTAGTAATTGATAACTACTTAAGTAAATCATTAAGTGTTATACATTTTTGGAATGGTAATCTTTTGCACCGTTAAAAAATGCAAAAATATACAGGGCGTTCCATTTAAAAAATAATTTTTTCACCGGTAACTCTTAAACCATTGACTTGAAAAAAATTTAGTAGCAGCATTTGATTCTACGTAAAAAAGTGCTTTAGGAATGTTTTTACAGAAACACGAAAAAATTTACGGCCACTTTTCGAAAACGCGCATTTTCGAAAAACGCCTGTAACTCAAGAACGGAGACAGATATCGATTTGCGCTTTTCGCCATTAAGTTTAACATAAAAAATGAGCCTCAGACGCCGATATCAGTTTTCGTCTATCTCCGTCAAAAATAGGAGTTTCCCTTTAAAAGTGTCCAATTTGGCCCACCCGATATTTATCCCAAACAAATTGGGCACAAGGAATAGTGACAAAAATTATTGCTAAAATTAAGAAGTGGTCTGATACAAACGAAATTAATTTTGATGATGCTCTACACATTCATTATTATCTCCTTTTTACTCGTAGTGTCCTCATCTCCCACGCCACTGTCGGGGCGCGCTAATCACCCCTAAACGAAACGTATTGTTTATTTTTTCCGCCCGATGGTAAACAGGCTTTATTTTGCCGCGCGATCGGCGAAAAAGCTAATTGGTTTTGGGAGCGTCATTAGCCCGATTCCGACCCCCGGCACCCCCCCCCCCCCCGCTCCATAAACAACACGGGGGTCGGGTTGCCGCGTCCCGATCGGACGAGAAAAACGTCAACCAAAACATAAAAGTCAAGTCTTCTAATGTCCTTTATTAAACCATTTGCCTCCTGGCAGTAATCATATTTTCTTTTTCAGAAATTGCCTGAAAACACAATAGCAGGTTTCCCCATATTCATAAACATTGTTCACTATCCGCGAATTGCAGTTCCATCGTTAATTTTTGTATCCAAATCGAAAGTCGACACGATGTTTTTTTATAGTATTTTCTCCAGTATCTCCAATGTCCACATATGGAACTGTTGTCACAACTTAAACGATCCATGATAAATACATAAAAAAAAACTATAGAAAATTCACGCACGGCCCACGGGATCGCGGCAGCACGGCTATGGCGATACTCGCCCCACGAAAAACCGGGAAGCACTAGCCGGACCAAAACCACCGCTAAAGCCTAAATGACGCCAACACCTGCCGCGGATGTTGCTCTATAAGAACGAAAACGATTATACAGGGTTAACTATCACTTAGTAGGTACAAAAAATTTTACCACGTGCGCAGGGTGGCTTAAGAAAACATAGAAAAATATTTTTAGATTTTTTTACGATCTTTAAAAAAAGGGTAAAGCCCCCTATTTTCCCTGTAAATCTCCGCCTCTAATTACGTCAACCAGTATGGCTTCGGAACGTACTATCAGCTGGAAGTGATTGTCCGCGGTGTTGCCGTTGTTTTAGAAAGGATGAAAATACCTAACAAATTTAAAAAATACATAAATAACAATCGATTTGAATCTGTACAACCGCAGCGCTGCTAGATTTAGGTACTCGAGGTTGGCCTGGATTCAGCTTACCTTAGTTTGAAATTTGAAAACAGAAAACAGGATATTTATGCATCCCGAGTCCCGAGCTCGGTCTCGAGGCTAGGCAATCCTGAATATCTAGGCGTTTTTTGTTTTTGCATTTTCACATAGGCACCAAGGAATTACAAAACTACATACACATTTCTCGCCTCGCGAAACGCAAAACCACGAAAATTTCGTAGAGATGACGGACTGACAGACGTAAAAACTGGACACAAACGCACAAAACAGTAGAGGTTGGTGCGGTGCGTAATAATTATCGATATCGATGTCAATGTTAGATTAGTTGATTGCGTGTCAAAAAAAAATTTTAATAAAACTTATTGAAAATGTATCTAAACTAAATAAAAAGAATGGTGTGATTTCTTAATGCCGGCGTTATTGAACTGAACGCTTTGCATTACAAAGAATGTCGATGTATGTATCGAATCGACGCATAGTTTTCTTCGACGTCGCATCTCTCGCATCTCTACGCCTCAGACTAGTTGCTGGTCTGGTTGCCTGCAACCTGATCGACAAGGCAGGGTAACGCGAACGCGTGAATCATCGTAGTTCGGCCCATGCACGATACATTGTTTGGGTATCGTGGGCCGATGTTTACTTGACGTTTCCCTGCGTCCCTCTGAATTTTCGGCGATATTTTCCCGTATTCGTGTTCTTTGGTGTGTTTTAAAGCTATTTTGCAATTAATTGAACGCCAGACTTTTTACTAGTGCACTAGGACCCCAACATTACAGGTTAGAAGGGCTAAAATTAATTTAGTTTTGAAAGTAGGTACCTATGTGAAATAGTGAAACATGTTTTTAGGCGTGCGACCAACATTTTTCCACTGGAGATATTGATGAAAAAAGAAGTACCTTAGGATTATGTACTTTGTGGAATCGACCAGGCAAACTTAACGGCTAAGTTACGAAGCACCCTCGCTTGGTCAAAGTAATGTTTTTTGATTGACCCACTTATTTGGCCTGGCCCAGAATAAGAGAGGATCCTGAAGTAAAAATGCAAACATTTTTAATTTAATTAACTGAGTGAATTTGTGCATCGAGGTTAAAGGCGGCCTCTTTGAACAGCTACTGTAGTTCTCTGCATGTGCAGTGTGTGCTAGTGCAGTTGTGTTTTTTGGTTACCCTTCGGCGTTTTCCTGGCGGAGGGGATCCTCCTCCGTGGTCGTCAGGCTGAGTACCTCGCTTCAAACAAAAGGAATGGCGGAGGGAAATAAGAGGTCCCCAACAAATTTAGAAAATGTGAATATTCAATCCTGGAAATGTCAGTAAGGTAGGTGTTTCATAGGCATTCTACATGTTCCTTAGAAGGTAATCGTTTCCAACAGGAAATCGAAATTTTGTAGTGAATCCTCGGATAAATTGATGGACGTGGCAACGCTGCGCTATTTTACTACCTGTCACTACCATTGACATAGGCAAAATTTTAAAACACGTCACGAGGGCGTCCATAGGCGGCGTTTTTTGAGGGGTTTTATACAATTTGAAAAAAAAAATTTTTAGGCTTAAGACAAATGTTAGAAAATTTTTGAAAATTTATTTTGGCAAGTCTATTTTTTCTTTATCTGCCATAAAAATTTTTGTACTAAGTGATAGTTAACCCTGTATAAGATTCAGGCGTTTCACGAGAAAACCCGATCAGGATCATAATATAGTAATTGTATAGGAGAGACCTATCTAGCTGGGTGTGTGTATATAGTGAGCGTCGAGCGTGTTGTATAGCTAGAGAAAATAGAAATGAAAATAATATTAATAATAATTAGACTAGTGTTAGATTTAGAATGAAACTCTCACTTATTGTGGCACAACAAGCAAAACAGATATATTGAATTATCAAAATAAATACAAGTATACACGAAATTCAGCGAAGCGGCTGTGTAGCGCGAGCGTATACGATGGAATGGATCCTCGTCCGACCGCAGGCGGCCCGCTGACTCATAAAGTTATTACGCGACGTCCCCAGTCGTTTCTAACACGGCCAATCCTAACGGGAACATCGCTCTCGATGCTCTCAAGTAGACATCCCTTCAGTTGACTCTGCGTCAATGTCTTCTCTTTCCAAAAATGTCTCTAATTCTGGTTGCTCTGTATCTTCAGCACTACAACCAAACAAAATATTCGTACATTTTTATTCTTTTAATCATTCATTTTTTTCGTTAATCGTCAAACACAACAAACGCTCAACACGAGCACAATCAAACAAAAAAAACATAAAACGCCTTTATAATTCAAACAATGAAAAATACAAAGCTCTCAACATTCAGGCAATCACAATGCAAAGCGTAACAATCTTTCAACATTCGAACAATTAAAATTCAAAGCATAGCAAGCTTTCAAATATTCAGATAATTGAAATGCAAAGCGTAACAAGCTTTTAACATTCAAACAATTAAAATGCAAAGCGTAACAAGCTTTCAACATTGAAACAACTAGAATGCAAAGCGTGGCAAGCTTTCAAACATTCAGATAATTGAAATGCAAAGCGTAACAAGCTTTCAACATTGAAACAACTAGAATGCAAAGCGTAACAAGCTTTCAAACATTCAGATAATTGAAATGTAAAGCGTAACAAGCTTTCAACATTGAAACAACTAGAATGCAAAGCGTGGCAAGCTTTCAAACATTCAGATAATTGAAATGCAAAGCGTAACAAGCTTTCAACATTGAAACAACTAGAATGCAAAGCGTAACAAGCTTTCAAACATTCAGACAATTATTAACAACATGTATACAAAGTTGTTGTTTTTTTTTTTTTTTTTTTTTTTTTTTTTTTTTTTCTAACACGAGCCATAACTGTTACAAAGTTCCTACCTGGATTCAACTTCCATTAGATCAATTAGTTCTGCCATATTCGTTGAAAGCGACCAATCGCTAGGCCAACTCCTTAATTGCTCCTTCGCTGCTTTTGTAATCATTGATTTCCCAATTCTCTTAATTTCATAGCGACCTTCAGGAGTTATATTCACAATTTCGAATGGTCCTTGGAATTCATACTTCAATTTGCCCTGGTGCATCCGGTCATCGCGGTGCATGAGAACAAAATCTCCAACTTTATAGTTTGCAGTATTGCGACGCTTTTCATTTGGTCTGAGGCGGGTTTGAACAGATGTTTTAAGGTTGTCTCTGATTCTGTTGCGGTCTAATTCCAAATTGCGTATAGGTCGTAAGTCGGTGCTAATATTTTTCAGTAAAGATTGGATGAGTGGTGTCGAACCATCTATCCCAATCAAGGCTCTTAGTGGCGTTGTTCCAGTGGATTTTTGGATTGTTGTATTTAACACAAGTTGAATTTTCCATAAACTGCTCGACCATTCTGACCTCACTTTTGTCTCAACTCTAATAAGGTTCATAATGGTTCGCATGTATCGTTCTACCTGTCCGTTCGATCTATGGACATCGGGAGTCGTATAGTGGTATTCAATATTCATAGAATCTAAATATTCTGGTAAGCTTAAGTTCTTAAAGTTTTTACCAGCATCCATTATAATTTTTCCAGGTGTTCCAAAAAGTGAAATAAATGATTGAAAAGCAAGTTTTGTCTCTTCGGCTTTCACTGTCTTTAATGGTAGCAATACACAATATTTTGTGAATGCATCTATGAGTACAAGTACATGCTTGTATCCATCGGTTGTCTCTTCTAATGGTCCCAAACAATCGGCGTGTAGAATTTTCATAGGTTCGGAAGGTTTTGCAACATTGGTCACAAATCCTTGTAAGGGCCCCGATCTTGTTTTCTTTACTGCACACACAAGACAATGCTTGACATAATTTCTTACAAATTGGCGTAAACGGGGAAACCAGAAATGATTTTGAATGGACTCAAGCGTTTTATCGATGCCAACATGACATTGTTCATCGTGGAATATTCTCAGTAGTCCAAGTCGACTCTGACGTGGTACAAATGGTTTTGGGCAAGTACTATTGTTTGGAGTAGTCACAATGTAATGCAGAATTTCATTTTTGACAGTGTAACGAGACTTGTCTAATCGCCCTTCCTTCCAGTCGTCAATCAGTCGCTTAACTTCAGCGTTGCCTCTTTGTTCGATATAGAGCCAACTATGATGTGTTGCCAGGCGTCGGATAACAACGGGGTTGCGACTTAAAAAGTCCACATGTGGTAATGAACTTCCTTTGCGATATACAATACTAAAGTTAAAATCTTGCATGTAGGTCCACCAACGAGCTACACGAGGCAGAATATCTTTTTTTGTCGCAGTCGATTTAATGGCATTGCAATCAGTTACTAGCGTAAACTGAATACCGAGCAAATACACACGGAAGTGTTTTAACGAGTTCACTACCGAAAGAGTTTCTAACTCATATGAATGATATTTCTCTTCAGTCTTTGTAGTTCGTTTACTGAAATATCCGATGACTCTCACATTTCCCTCAAGTTTCTGCAAAAGAACTCCACCATACCCTATGCTGCTTGCATCGGTGTGTAGTTCAGTCGGCAATTCTGGATCAAAAATACAAAGTAGAGGTCTAGATGTCAACTGTTCAATGATATATTTCCTTGCAAGTTCCTGTTCCGTGCCCCACATGAACGGTTCGTTGGCGCGTGTAAGTTTTGTGATACATGCAGTACGGGCAGCAAATTCGGGAATGAACTTGCGGAAATATCCAGCGAGGCCCATAAGCTGACGAATTTGTTTTGTTGTAGTTGGTATAGGTGATTTTTGGAGGGCCTGTACCTTTCGCATACCAGGTCGAATGCCTTCAGCAGATATTTCTCGTCCGAGATATTCAAGTTTATCTTGAAAGAAATGACACTTTTTTAGATTCAAACAGAAACCAGCTTTTCGTAAGGCCTCTAGGACAATTTCGAGCAATCGCAAGTTTTCCTCAAACGTTTCGGACGGAATTAATATGTCGTCTAAATAGACCAGTGCTATCGTATTTCTCAGGTCTCCTAAGGCTTTGTTGACCGCTCTCTGGAAAACAGCTGGCGCATTGGCGAGGCCAAAAGGCATTCGAAGATACTCATAATGCCCGTCCGGTGTAATAAAGGCTGTTTTATGTATGGACTCTGGATCGATGGGTATCTGATGGAAACCCGATGACATATCTAAGGATGTAAAGATTTTCCCTCTTCCGAGCCTGTCCAGCTGGTCATCAATCAGCGGCAGTGGATATTTATCCTTGATAGTATGAGAATTGAGCTCCCTGTAGTCGACACACATTCTAAACGATCCTTCTTTCTTTCTTACCAGTAAAATTGGACTGGCGAACGGCGATTCGCTTTCTCTTATGATATTGTTCATCATAAGGTCGTCAACTATGTCTCTAACAATTTTTCTTTCATTCGCTGGTAATCGGTAAGGGTTTCGGTTAACCACAAAATCATCACGCAACTTAATGTGCATGGTGGCATTATTTACACGAGAAACAGCATTTCCAGAAGCCACCGTGCTGTCGAAACGGGAAAGAAGACTCAATAGACTCTGTTTATAGGCATCTGGGACGTCGAGAGTACAATCAAAGGAGCTTGGCATTGTACATAAAATTCGTACAATCTTATTACGAATAATTTTACTTCCTGTGTGGTCTGTAATACAAGCGATATCGGGATCCTCATATAAGTTTCGTCCAATAAGTAAATCGTATTCAAGAAAATCATCAGGCACGATGACAAATACCAAATTTGTAATAACATCAGCCACCTCGAAAACAGCCTCGAACTCTCGATTAGAAGTGAAACTACCGGGAAGAATTCCGGTGATAGTGAGATGACATAATTGGATTTTATGTTGGAATCGAGGAGTGTGTCTCTGTGCTATTAGTGATATATCAGCACCATTATCAATTATACCTGTGTAAGGTATACCATCAACTTGTACTTTAACGGGGACGGCTTCATTCCCGCTACTACAAAACTTAACACTTTTACGTTTCTCGATGCCTTGTTTGATAAAACAGCGATCAGATTCGTGACCGACTTTTGCGCAAAATGAACAAACTGAATTAGTAGATGTTGAAGTACTGGGTTTATTGATCATTCGTTTGTCGTTATGTACATTCTCACGGCAGTCTTTCTGCATATGACCGGCCATTCCACATTTGTAACATTTAATAGGCCGACGCCTGACTTCTCCAAACTGACTTTCTCGAAGGCGTTTGCGGGGCGGCTCCCATGAGTCTACTAATTTCTTATCAGTG
The DNA here is from genome assembly GCA_963920635.1 of Pseudeuparius sepicola. Taxonomy (NCBI): domain Eukaryota; kingdom Metazoa; phylum Arthropoda; class Insecta; order Coleoptera; family Anthribidae; genus Pseudeuparius; species Pseudeuparius sepicola. The sequence goes on along the minus strand of OY987298.1, from coordinate 11,079,447 downwards.
TGTTGTGCGGCACTCCGTTTAGGAACAGTCCCCAAAAATGAAATAAGTTCAGATAGTTTCTTAAAATTTTGATTATTGGCGGTATTCTGTACATCACGCTCTTGAATGCCATGAATAACGAGCTCAACGAGGTCCACTTCGTCCCATTGCACACGGAGATTCCGAAGTAAACTTGCCTTCTCAAAGACGTAAGCATCATACGTGTTACAACAGTCGCTATTATAGTGGGCAGCTTCCGACAGTAATCGACCAAGATTCTTTTTGGGAGGAAATGCCTCCAAAAAATCCCGTTGAAATATCTCCCAATTTTTTATATCCGGCGACCATGTGTTAAACCATGTTTTGGACACTCCAGTCAGGAAACGACCTAACCTTACAATCACTTGCTGATCTGACCATTCAAACTCATTTTTAATACTCGCAACTTCAGTTAACCATTTTTTTGCATCTGTCAAACCCGGACGAAAAACTGGCAAATCAACTTGCTCAGGCGTAGTTCGAGATGATTTGATCGCTTTTACCAACTCCGATATAAGCCCTTCCATTTTGACATGTGAAATCGTGGACGAGGGCGAATCGCACTTCCGATGTTAGATTTAGAATGAAACTCTCACTTATTGTGGCACAACAAGCAAAACAGATATATTGAATTATCAAAATAAATACAAGTATACACGAAATTCAGCGAAGCGGCTGTGTAGCGCGAGCGTATACGATGGAATGGATCCTCGTCCGACCGCAGGCGGCCCGCTGACTCATAAAGTTATTACGCGACGTCCCCAGTCGTTTCTAACACTAGATATTTTTCTGCTCTTTTTACAGGCAATGCGTACGCACGATCAGAGCGCACTTATTGAGAAGCCGCTCCTAATAAATATCCATAAGGAACTCGTTAGCGTTAGTGTAATAATTTTTATAAAATATATAAGTTTTCAAAAAAAAACTTATTTGAAAAAATTTACGAGTTGCATATTACGTGGTTAAAATGTTTGCACTTATTTCAGGGACGCCTTGTATAAAGCTCAGAGAAATAACCAAGGCTAGAGAGAGCAATAGCATCAAAATACACACGTTTGTAGTCAACCAACATATAAGGAAAATTTACCGAAGTAAACAAACATTACCTACGCCCGTGTGTACAACTTTTACCTGTGATAGGTTATATCCTGAGAAATATCAATTTGGACACACACCACACACTTTCTGCGCCCCATTGTATACAAAATCAGTTGCTATATCCTAAATACTAACAATTAGTCTATAAATTAACAAAAAAATTTAAAACAGGAAAAATACATACTTAAACTTGACTTGCTGGGCGAACACAAAACAAATACCGGCGAGCACCGGCGAGCAATGAACGCGGCGGCAACGACGGCGTTGCCATGTTGGGCGGTTTGAGGGATCTGTGACGATTTTAATTAAAGTGATTATTTCCCTCATACTGCTTGCATCCAATAAGGTAGCTCCTTCCATAAAAATCCAAACAATAATATGCCTCTGCTAGCGATAATTTGCACTATGTAGTGCAATTACCGGTAAATGCACTAGTGCAAATTATCACTTCGTTGCTTAGCAACCGCGAATCTGTTGGATACAAACACGTACCTACTTCTTAAAGTTTGTGTGTTTCACACTGTTCTAAATTATGCCTCCGCCTCCGTTTAAATTTATGACACATTCAGAGAATAAACCAACGCCGACAGGGTGTAGGTATAATCGCATTTGCCTTGGATACCCAAGCGTCATGTTTGTTTACTCCAAGGCCTACTATAAAGACAGGCCCTGGCGCACAAAAATCACGTGACCACCTTAGGCCGACGTTACATGTCATTTGTCACATAACTGAAAGCGGCAGCTTGGGTTTTGAGAAGTTTTAAATGTTTAAATTGTTTTTAAACGTGTTTTTAGAAACAAGTTTGTGTCTAGTGCGCGTGTGTCCTGGCAGAGGGGAACCGCCCAGGTGTTATTATGGCCTCTGGGTGGGAGTCGTGCCGTCCAAGAGTATTGCGGTGCCGCTCGTACCGACGCGTGAGCGCAGAGGGGAATTCTCCCCCGAACCACAGAATAGGGAGCCCGGAATTCCGGAATGGACTATTATGGACATGGACCGTATTGGACAGTGGAGCCTGATTCACAGAGGGGTGAACTGCTTACGGGAGATCCGCGAGTTCAGACGGTCCGGGTGGCTGGAAGCCGTTCCCGTTGACCACGTTCGGGTTTGTGTATTTATTGTATTCACCATTCACCTTGTGCGAAATAAATCAGTGTTGTAACCGTTGATTTTCGTTGTCGACCCACGCCCCGATACGGCTTCTATTCGGTCTTTCACGCTGCCGAACAAGTGAGACCTCGTCAATAAGTATTTACAGTATACCTACTGAGGTTAGTTTTCATTTTTATTTCGTAAAAAATAACCTAAATACCAAATATTGGGTCTGTTTATATTATATTTATACAAATTACAAAAGCCAGGAAGAAAGTATGGCCATAGCAAACATTTGTTTTGCCTCGGGATGATAATTTCCGCCAAAAATGGATTCGTCAAATTCCAACTGAGATTTAATTTCTAAAAAACCCTTAAGTATGAGTGGCTAACACATTTTCAAGAAAGTGAAACAATTAAACAACAAATGTGTTGTGGGAGGAAAATACCTATAGAGAATATCACCTAAGCTAAAGGAAGGTGATGTCCCAACAATTTTTGAGAAGTGCCAAAATATTGTGAGTGCAGTGCCGTTTAACTCTCAGCCCAAAACAGCTGAGGCAGGTTGAAGATTTTGAAAAAACAATTAGAGAAAGCTTGGATGCACAAAACCAATAATGTAATAGATGAAAGAAAACTTGCCAAATTGTTACGAAATTTGTTTTTTCTACTTATCTCCAAAAATGCCTTTCATTATATAGCACTAAGTTGGTCACGTGACTACGCGATTATACGTTAGCGCCGTCGCCTGTCTTTATCGTTGGCCTCGTGTTTACTCGAACGCTACAGTCGAAGCTGTCAATAAACTCGTTCAAAATGAGTCGTTTTGGAAATGCAAACATAGAAAAAAACAATACAGAAATTATTAAATCGTATTCCGTGCCGGAAATTTTTCTAGATAATTTTATTCTCAAGCCCTATTTTGCCCATTAGCAAAACCACTCGTACAAATTGGGCTTTTATTTTCAGAGATAAAATAAAAGCCCAATTTATACTCGTGATCTTTCTAGGCAAAATAGTGCTTTCGAAAAAATTATCGATAAAATTTCCGGCACTAGTGATATTACATACGATAATTAGCTACTATAATTACATATAATTACAGCACAACTTAGTTTTAGTTTAAAATTGTTACATACAAGAAACTAATAGCTACATTTGTAATTTACCGTTATGGGAGGTGCGCCTTCATTTAATCCAATTATTAAACCCGTCTATTTTGAAATGAAATGCTGTAATGGAGTACGTGGCATCACTCAAAAAGATGTTGGCTCTGTTTACTTTTTGTTGTTACTCGTTACTCCCTCTATCCTTGGTTATTTCTCTGAGATATAAATAAAGAACAAGCAAGATATTGTAACGAAAAATGCCTCTAAAGTTGTTATATCAGCTTTCAATGAACATGTTTCCACTGTGTTCAAACCTACTCAAAGATTTAGCAAATAAATTTACAGTTTCAGTATTCTACTTACAGTTTTACAATTTTCCTTTAGTTTTCATTGTTTTCCCTATAAGCTTCCATAACTTTCTAGAAAGTTTGCTAGAACTTTATGATTTGTAAACTATCATTGGCCAGGAATATTCAGGAGTATTCTCCAGTCTTCCTTTTGAGTTTATAAGCCCTTTGTGAATTGGGCCTGGAGGAAGTGAATGGTTAGAAAGCGATTTTGGAGCTAATTTGTGATTTTTGAAGGCTAAACAATAAAAGTGGTAACCAAGGCAACGAGTGTGGACTGTTATTGTTGAGATTCAGTACAATATTATAAGACCCGCTTATATTGAAGATATTCATAACTTTTGGGAGATTATCTATACACTTTATGACCCTTTGGGAAGTTTCCCATAAAAGAGAAAAAATTTGATATGCTTTTAAATGCTTTTCTATGGTAGCTTTAAGTACGTATCTTACTTACTTATATTTTTTCAATGTAATTTGTATTCTAATGCAATATTTCGTAGAGTACGCCACTGCATGGTGGTGCATTCATAAATGAGCCATTCAAAGCAACAGAGCAGAAAACATTCTTCATCCCGGATAAATATTATCGTACGGATTTTAAACACAACTATTTTAATAGAGCCTCCAAATTTAAAATAAATCAGGACTTTTTACACTCAGAAAATAAAATTAAAAATACAAATGAAAAAGCACTTACCGACCAGCGCGAGGATGACGGTCAACAGTGGAGCAGCCGGAAAACTGACCGTCACGTTGAATTCGAGCATTTGCAATAGGTCCACTGAAACAAAATAATAATAACCATTATAGAAGCTGAGATTTTAAGACAAAAAATATGGGTGTTGCAACAGACGAGGCTACTGGTAAGTTAGTCTCGAAAAAAAGACGATATCGCCCTAGCGCTATCCTTTTTGCTGTGTAACCAAAAAAATATGTACACTCGCGTATATTACTTTATTGTCACAATTTGCTGTTTTGTCGTACCATATACTGTACCATTTACATAGAAGAATATTACCACCTGACCTAACTGTGAAATTTCCTGCAATTAGCTCCGGAATGCTGTTTTCTGATCGAGATCCAATCAAGTGTCATCGATTATGGAAAGTACTTAGTTTCAATGTTCTAAAGCCGATGACTAATACTGCCATCATTACAGTTGTTATGAAACCACACGTAACTTGTATAAGCAACATAAACATTACTTGGGATGCACCTTCAAAATTTTCAGAATAATATTATAAATGTAGGAGCTACTAAACTTAGTAGTAAACAAAAATCTGGGAAACAAATTAAACTAACTAAATCAATCTTATACCGTTGACTGACATATTTACAAGACTTCTCACGGCTATGGCTTCATGTCCTGGAAAACAGATGGCGCTGATAGCTAACAATGTACTTTGTGTCCGGAAAGCGCATGGTGAGCCAAAAAAGTGTCAGACTCGACAACCGTGAGCAGACTTTATTAATACGTCAGTCAACGCTAATACACCGTCATATAGTGAAAGATTTAGGTGCCCCATTTTCGCATACAAGCCTCGAAGAGAGTTGAAAGAACATCGATGCTGAGTAGAATGAAGGGAAATTTACGAGTGGCCTCTGGGGATAACAGATATGGAAAATCGAAAAAAATTGCTGTTGAATTTTCTGACCCCAAAATTTACTTATCCATTCGCGAAGCCAATACGTTTTTCGGGCTACTGACGATGTACGTTTTCATACTTTCGATGGGCTTGTGTGGAAAAATCGGTCAAAATCTCGATTATTCTTTAAAAGATTACGCCCTTATTTCAACCATTTAGCCACCTGCAACACTCAAGCCTTTAAGCCAGGTTCTATTAATTAATCATTTAATGAACACGGCTTGCTTGAAAATATCGAATCGAATTGTGAAAAATGAAAAATCGAATAGCTGAAACTGACGTCGGAGAGCCGGGAGTGGTAAATTTGAATGTGTAGTGTGCAGTTTATTAAAAAAGGGATTTTCACAAAGCGTTTTTCAAGAAAAATGTTACATTGTTTCGTCAGGTAGGCCTATACCATCAATTACTTTAGAAGAAAAAGCCGATAAGTTGGTTACAAAATTTAGTAGATACTTTAAAATGGATTTGTATAAAAACTATGAATGGTTAACGTTATCTAAATTATTTTAATTATTATTAGCTTTTTAATTTTAGTGAGAACACTATCTGGAACTTCAGCGCTTTTCCCCAAAAACGTGAAAACTCATATGAATAGTAGAAGACAGTTAACAAACTATGTAATGATAACAATTACAATAACTGGCATTTCCCAGAGGGATCTTTCAATTCAAGCAATGGCAATTTTTTGACATCGACATTCACTGAGTATATTATACGACTCGAATTTTCCAAGGTTGAGAGAAGGACTTAATTTCATTACAAATGAATAGGTATCTAGTAGATTAGGTCTTTGATTTTTTGGTATGTACCTAGGTCCTACCTACCTACAGTATAGAGTACCTATATTTACATTCGGGTAGGTAAAGTATAAATGAACTCACTTGGAACACAGTGATATACAGGGCGCGATCTATTTCATAGCATTTACTACGCTATGCTACTGGTAAAAATACCAGATTTATCAGTATAAATCACCCGTATAAAATTCAAAGCTTTTATGCGGTCGATGTCGACCTAGTCAAGAAGGCAGCCAATAAGAAAGCGAGCGTAGCGATTTGATTGGTCGGCGTTTCTGTGATCCGCATGGAGCAGGTATCGACGTGGGCCAGTTAGGCCAGTATAACCAGTGCCGTGCACGGAAATAAGAATTGCGCTTTAAGCTGGTTTGTTAGAACTGTCGGCGGCGCACAGTGACAACGACAGCGTTCGCGTCGACGAAAACGCCGCGCCTGACGTCGAGCCGGGATGGTTTGTTAGAAATTTTATTCCGCGTTCAACAGTCAGTGCGTTCGCTCGTTATTCCTTAAATATATACCTATAAAATGATCAATAATAAGGTAAGAATAGCATCTGGTTTATTATTGATGAATTATGAGGAAGAAAAATAAATTATGAATACACTTTTCGGCCATCCAACAAAAAAAAAACAAGTAAAATATTCGTAAGTCGAAGAACCGAAGGATCTTATAAAGTATCTGTTGAAAACAATTCATTTTTATCATAATTATGAATCCCAAGAAACAGCCGAGGGACGAGCGCTCCGCCGACGTTTCCGTTGTAATCAAACTCAAACAGATTACGACGCACACGGTGACGGACGCCCAGGCTGACACTCGGGCGGTCTGCAGTCGGCCCGGCTGAACGGAATCTACCAAACCATCCTGGGCGTTTTCATTGTTTTGATTACAGCCGACGTCCGCAGCATTCGGCGGCGTTCGACGGAATGTTCTAACAAACCGTAGCTTTACTTTACGGATTTGTGTGGTGTTATTGGTTGGCTTTGGTTTGAATTATTTCGAAGTTTATTTTATTGTTTTTTGGAGCATTTAAATAAAATTTTTATAATATTATTAAGGGCCGAGCGCCGCCTATGGCTCGGTCTTGTTTTACAAAGCATAACGCCGCCCAAGCTCCATACTGTACTGTATCTCAACAATCAGAGTCCAAACTCGTTGCCTTGGTTACCACTTTTATTGTTTAGCCTTCAAAACTCACAAATATACTTGTCAGATTACTGTCACTGTCCAAGAATATTCTTTCTGCTCCAAAATTCGCACAAAATCGGTTTCTAACCTTTTCGCTTCACTTCAGGCCCAATTCTCAGGGCTTATATACTCAAAAGGAAGACTGGAGAATACTCTAGAATATTCCTGGCCAATGACAGTTCACAAATCATAAGTTCTAGCAAACTTTCTAGAATGTTGTGGAAGCTTTACAGGGAAAACCATGAAAACTAAAGGAAAATGGGGCCCTGGGGGCCTCAGGCCAACAAAGATGTGACGGAAAATGCGGCTAAATTAATTACAAAAATTATAAAACTGTAAGTAGAATAGCCAAACTTAAAGTTTATCTGCTAAATCTTTGAGTAGGTTAGAAAACCGTGCAGACATATTCATTGGAAGCTGATATAACAACTTTAGAGGCATTTTTCGTTACAATACTTACTTAACTTAGCTGATTTTTATGACTGGGATTGCAGGATATGAAAAAAGTAAATTCTGATCGCTTCCCCACATAATTACGTCACCACATGCCACTCGAGGCCTACGATAAATACAGACCCTGGGGCACAAAAATCGCGTGGTTTTGTGTCTAGTGCGCGTGTGTCCTGGCGGAGGGGAACCGCCCAGGTGTCATTATGGCCTCTGGGTGGAAGTCGTGCCGTCCAGGAGTATTGGTGCCGCTCGCACCGACGCGTGAGCACTGTAAGGGGAATTCTCCCCCGGACCACAGAATAGAGGAACCCGAAATGGACTATGGACATGGACAGTGCAGAGAGAAAATAATATTTTCTCTCTGGGACAGTGGAGCCTGAGACACAGAGGGGTGAACTGCTTACGGCCGTTCCCGTTGACCACGTTCAGGTTTGTGTATTTATCGTATTCACCGTTCACCTTGTGCGAAATAAATCAGTGTTGTAACGTACTCGAGGATTTTCGTTGTCGACCCACGCCATGATACGGTTCCTATTCGGCCTTTCACTCTGCCGATCAACTGGGACCTCGTCAATATTATTTACAGTATACCTACTGAGGTTAGTTTTCATTTTTATTTCGTAAAAAATAACCTAAATACCAAATATTGGGTCTGTTTATATTATATTTATACATATTACAAAAGCCATAACAACATTTGCTTTGCCTCGGGATGAAAATTTGCGCCTAAAACGGATTCGTCAAATTCCAACTGAGATTTAATTTCTAAAAGTACCTATGTGTGGCTAACACATTTTTAAGAAAGTGAAACAATTAAAGTGGACAAACGTGTTGTGGGAGGAAAATACCTATAGAGAATATCACTTAAGCTAAAGGAAGGGGCTGTCCCAACAATTTTTGAGAATGTGCCAAAATATTTGAGGGCAGTGCCGTTTAACTCAGCCCAAAACAGCTGAGGCAGGTTGAAAATTTTGAAAAAAAAAACAATTAGAGAAAGCCTGGATGCACAAAACCAATAATGTATTAGATGAAGAAAACTCGCCAAATTGTCAGGAAATTTGTTTTTTCTACTTATCTCCAAAAATGCCTTTTATTATATATAGGACTAAGTTGGTCACGTGACTACGCGATTATGCGTTAGCGCCATGGCCTGTATTTATCGTTGGCCTCGATGCCACTGCCATTCTAAAAACTGAGTGCACAAGAATATGCGAATGATGCGTAATGAATACCCGCGAATTACATGATATCTTCGAGGGTATCATATTACAAAATCGTGCGCAATTTCGCAACGCCCACTTAAAAATAAATACCGACGGACCTGTCTTAATCGTGTCACAGATGAAACCACGGGCCCGAAATTCCAGGTCGTCCCTGGAGACGCCGGACCCTCCCCAGTTATTATGATATGGGGTCGGGTCGGTTCCGGGAAACTCGCAAACTCCGACACCGGAATTCCTATACCATTAGGACCGGGGCCCCGGAAAGCAACTGCCGGACGGAAGCGGCTAACAAGCGGGGGCGCGCGAGTTTTATCCGGAAGTTTGTTTTGATCCCGAAAATTGCCTCCGAAGGACCGTCGGTTTTCAATAAAGGTGTCACATTTCGCCGGAGTTGGGGATAAGATAGGTCTTCAAATGCTGCCGTGAAAGTTACCCGTCGATATAAATAGTAGTTGTTGTCTGGTTAGCTCATGATAATCTTTTAAGGGGCAGATACACACACAGGAAAGACTCGAGACTTAACTGTATCACGTGCGCAGTACAGTTCAAATGTATCGTGTGTGGCTATTGTAGAGATCACATAGCTCTATATTATATCAAACAATCAAATTGTCATAAATACATACAGACCGCCGTTGGGAAATTTTGAGATATTCATGAATGCACTTACTCAGGCACTTTCTTATATAACAACACACTTCCCAGATGCAAATATTATACTAAGTGGTGATTTCCATTTAAAATTTCATAATCCAGACATTAGGACAAGATGTCTAATTGATTTGTTACGCCAGATCGATCTAAAACAAACTGTCTTTGGTTATACGAGATGTTGGGGTGGGTCGGAAACGTGTCCTGATAATATCTTCTGTAATTTCTCTCATATCCAATGCCAGGTTATACCCGTTGGAATATCGGACCACGATGCCCAGATCCTAACATTCACGGATAAATGTAATTTACAAAAGCAAAGTAAACACAATAGAAGTTTTAGTGAGAAAAATATACAAAATTTCATCAATGCACTTCTGTCAGCAAGCTCGGACGAGTTGTATTTGGCGGAGAGTGTGAATGAGAAGGTGAGTGTCTTTCACGAAATTTTTATGTATAACTTTAACCAGTCTTTTCCGCTACTGTCTCACAAAAAACATAAAAAAAGTCAACAAAAAGGCGCGTTTACTCAGGTCCGGAGTTACGCAGTCTTAAACAGCTTGTACTTTTTTTTCATAAAAACTATAAAGAACGTCCTTCTCTTGGAAATAAAAATCTTTACCATGAAATTAAAACGAGATATGAGCATTTTTTACAAAACGAAAAAATTAAATATAATGTCAATAGAATTCAAAAATCCGATAATACCACTAAAATAGTGTGGTCAATAATAAATGAAGAAACAGGACGTCAAAACCATTCTACAAACACTGTGGAGGATGCAGAAATTGACATAAACCTTTTTAATTCTTTCTTTGTGAACCACGCGGACGAAATTATAAACAGTATGCCTCAACTGGATACAAAAAACTACCGTCTGCCTGACAGAAAAAATCGTTCCTTATTTCTGCGTCCAGTGAATGAGATTGACATTTTAAAATATATAACAAAAACAAAAAATAAAAAAAAGTTGCGATATTTATGGCGTTAGTTCATACCTAATTAAGAGGTGTTTACCATTTGTCGTTTAACATATCACGCATTTAATAAATTTATGCTTTCTTGAAGGTGTATATCCTGGCATACTAAAACCTGCCAAAGTTATTCCCCTGTTTAAGAAGGGCGATCCAAATTTGGCAAAAAACTATAGACAAATTCACATATTACCTAGCCTTTCTAAAATATTTGAAATTGCAATTTTAAATCAATTCTCAAAACTTTTCAGTGAACAAAATATCCTCACGAATTGCCAATTTGGCTTTCAGGAAGGTAAGAGCACTATTGACGCTATAGAACATTTGGTGGAACTATTCAGGATGCTTTCGAAAATAAACTGAAATGCCATACAATTTTTACTGACCTGCCAAAAGCTTTTGACTGCATAAATCATGAAATATTGCTGGATAAACTTAAGAGATGCTGTGTTCGGGGCGTGTCGAATCAGCTTGTGGCATCATATCTGACTGATAGGCCCCAACGGGTTTTCGTTAACAACCTATACAGCAATGAGCTGTGTATGAAGAAAGGTGTACCTCAAGGGTCCATCTTGGGACCGTTTCTTTTTATCGTATATACAAATAATTTACCACAACACATGAAATCGCTTAACTTAAAAAAAATTCGTACTACTATGTATGCGGATGACACAAACTTTAGCTTCCATTCAAACAACCACAACACAGATCCTCATATTGATTTGGTCTTAAGCTTTGGCGAGATATGGTACAATACAAACCAACTTTTCCTCAATAGAGAGAAAACTGAAGTAATGTCATTTTCCTTATTGGATTTTTCACAGCGCGATGATAATCGTAAAGTGAAGTTCCTTGGTGTTTACCTGGACCCGAATCTGTCCTGGAAAACGCATTTAAACAATCTCTCCCTAAGGTTATGTAAATCCGTCTACGCCCTGCGCAGAATAAGATCAACAATAAACAAAGAGGCTGCAATTACGGCATACTATGGTTTATTTCATTCTTGTCTCGAGTATGGTATACTGGCTTGGGGAAACGCATCGCACTCTCAACTACACAGAATATTTTTAATTCAGAAATCCGCTGTGCGTGCTATAAAAAACGAAGGGTGGCTTTCTCCTAGTGGTCCGATTTTCGAAGAACTGGGTATTCAAACACTATTTGCAATGATAATCTTAGAAAATCTAATGTATGTACGAAGTAACATCGGCAACTTTCAGACCCGCGAATCCCAGCACTCTCTGAATACCCGAGGAAAGACTAATCTCATACAACCTAGAACGAGAATGTATAAATCCAGAAAGTTGGGCATCCATCTTTACAATGCATTACCAAGAGCGATTAGATCGTTGCCACTAAAACAATTTAGGTGAACTTTGCAATGGGCTTTGGTTGATTTGTGTCCGAGCAGTATTGCGGAGTTTCAGGCTCACGTGGGGGAAGTTCATGCTCTTACAATGTGACTCTCTTTTTTAAACCCATATTGTATTTTATCTGTATAGTTTTAGTTAAAAAGTTGTATATGTGTATCTGTAATTATCTTTCATTCATCATGAACGCTAAATGTTTTTTTTTTTTTCAGATGAATGTGACTCTTTTTAATGTTTGTTTTTATATATTATGCGTTTGTATGTGCCTGTATTGGTTTCTGTTTGTACATGCAACTATATATATTTTTTGACTTGTCCAAAAACTGTGTTGTTTCATGGATTGAAATAAATCTATATATCTATCTATTAAGAGGGGGTTGCCGACAGCGAAAGTGTCGTTAGATTTCGTATTTTTTTAAGTTGTATAGCATAAAATCTAATAAAATTTTACCTGACAAAAATTTAATACAAACATCTCTGTCTTCATTTTAATCATAAGATCTTACAAGCACTGTTTTGTTTTATAGGTTATGAAAACCTTGGGAAAAATAATAATTTCAGTGCATATTGCTTTTAAGATCTTAAGATTAAAATGAAGACAGAGATGTTTGTACTAAATTTTTGCCAGGTAAAATGTTATTAGATTTTATGCTGTACAACTTTAAAAAATACGAAATCTAACGTCACTTTCGCTGTCGGCAACCCCCTCTTAACATATACCGCTTTTGGCCCTATTGCGCACGGCAAGGCGCAGGGAACGAAAAGAGATTAAATTCGCCGCCATTTTTAACTCTTTATTGGCAGTTTGAATGGTGGCTACTTTATTACTTGTTTAATTTTTTTATACTGTATGAATGAAATTGCATTCTACTTTTTTGAAGGTGCCGCCAAAATCATAAAAGTCAAGCGTTACATGGCTTTTTGAGAGACGCTTTTTTAGTTTTTAATCGCGATTTCTTCTTTATATTTTGTACGGTTAATAGCTTTTCGTTTTCATATTTTTACGAGATCAAAAAATGACTTGGTAAAGCATTGTAAAAATGCGAAGAGACTTTTACATCCAGATTGTGAAATTACATTCCATGGTAAGTAAATAGGTATAATTTTTTGCCAAATAATATTGTTTTTTTAAATGATATTTTCTGATTTCTTGCTGATTTTTAGGTTTTCAAGAGAAGAAACTAAATTTATTGTACAGGGTCTCTCACTATAAATTGACCCCCCCTTAACTTGTTAGTTTTTGAGGTTAGAAAAAAAAGTTTTTTACAAAAGTTTTAGATACTAATACAAAGTTTTTTGTGACGCTATTGGACCGTGTACAGTGTATTCTAGAAAGCCGTGGCAGACATAACTTATGTTTTTTTAAATGGAACACCCTATATATTCTTGCATTTTTAAAATCTGCTCATCACGGCAATCAAAATGATATTAAACTTTGTGGCATTATCTTTTTCCGTTTTTGAAAAATTCCGTTTTCAAATTTTATACTGTGATAAAGATACATGATCGAGGTAATAACAAAAAATATTTGTTTTAACACGAGAATAATATAGTGAAACTCCAAAATGTTCAAGAGTTTTTTCAAATTTTACTGATTATATTCTCGAAATAAAGAATTTCAGGAAAATCGTAAAAGCTCCTAAACATTTTGGAGTTGCACTATGTTACTGTCTTGTAACAAATATTTTTCGTTATTACATTGATCGTCTATCTTTATAACGAGTACCACAAATTCCATATGACATTTGAATACGGAATTTTTCAAAAACGGAAATAGATAATGGCACTAAGTTTAATATCATTTTCATTGCCTTGATGACCAGATTTCAAAAATGCAAAAATATATAGGGTGTTCCATTTAAAAAAAAACATAAGTTAGGTTTGCCACGGCTTTCTAGAACACACTGTACACGGTCCAATAGCGTCAAAAAAAAACTTTGTATTGGTATCTAAATATCTTTTGTAAAAAACTTTTTTTCCAACCTCAAAAACTTACAAGTTAAGGGGGGGGGGGTATCAATTTATAGTAAGACACCCTGTACAATAATAATTATATTAGATCTCTGATTGATTAAAATATATTTTTTTGATCAAGTTGTATAATTTCTCAACCAAGTTAACTGCTTCGTTTCCCAAATGCATTAATTTAATATTAAAACCAACAAAAATCATGGACCTATGTTATACGTTGAACTAAAATAATTTCCATTTTACACAAAACGACAACAAAGACATTACATTCTTTAACGAACCCACCCGTATAAATTATTTCAAATTTCCCGCCCCATTTTGGGTTAAAAATGGCCGCCAAATTATTCTCCCGGTCGGACGTCTCTTTTGCGCGGTATAGCTTGCTATGGATGAATGGTAGAGATGGGTCAAATTGCGGTGGATATAGTGCTCTGCACAAAATAACTTTTATGTATTTTTTATGTTTTTGACTTTTAAATAGAGCAAATAGAATACAATATATCCCTTGAGATATCCATTAGACAATTATTCTGGAAAATAATGCCTATACAGAGCGCCCATGGCCACTACATACATAGGAGAATCAAGAACAGTTGACTGTGCGTAGCGCCGGCCGTCGCAAGCGCTGCCGCCGGAGAATACAATCAGTTAACTTTGAACAGCGGTGGAGTGTGCCTCGTTTTTAAGCATTATCGATCGCCCGGACTACACGACGTTGAGATTGTTCCCTGTAATTTTGGTTTTTGATGTTTAATCGGAAGTAAAATAAAAACATATCTCTAAAAAACACTCTTCCGAAAAAAGAAAAAGTAATTCTACAAAAAACAAATGATTGCACACAGTTAGTGCAATAAACATTTACTAGCATGTTTGGAGTGATCATTTGAAATGAATTCGATATTTTCAATCGCAATTCGTCCAAATCATTCGCCCTGTCTTCCCGGAAGCCATAAATTCGGGACTTTACGTATCCCCACAAGAAAAAGTCATTAGGGGATAAATCGGAGGAGCGTGCCGGCCACGGAATGGTTCCCCGACCACTAAGCAAACGATTCGGAAATACAGTAGTTAAGTAATCTCGAACCACTCTGCAATTAAGCGCCGGGCAACCATCTTGCTGAAACCAAATTTCATTAAATCTGTGACCTGCAACCCGCCTAATTTCTGGAATGACTTGCTGCTGCAAAAGAGTCAAGTAAGTAGGGCCAGTTAGGTTTCCATCGATAAAAAATGGTCCGATCATATTTTCTCCGAGCATACCACCCCAAAAGTTTACTTTTGCGGGGTACTGTGTTCGAAACTCATAATATTTATGTAAATTTTCCCGCGGCCAATAACGAACGATCGAAGGATTATGTCGGCCATGTAGGGGAAATGACGATTCATCAGTGAAAACTATGTTGCTGATAAAATTGGGTTGACGGTTCGCCATATCCATGTTATATCCGACCTCAAGCATCACCTTGATCATAACCTTGTTTTTACCCTTGATTCTGTTTACTGTTGGATATTATGTTCTCATTCTCTATTGTTCAAGATGCTTACTACAAAGATATCATTTTCCATTGTATATTGTTCTAGAATGATTACTAGAACATATCATATTCCTTTTGAGTATTGTTAAAACT
Source organism: Pseudeuparius sepicola (assembly GCA_963920635.1). NCBI lineage: Eukaryota > Metazoa > Arthropoda > Insecta > Coleoptera > Anthribidae > Pseudeuparius > Pseudeuparius sepicola. The sequence goes on along the minus strand of OY987298.1, from coordinate 11,063,884 downwards.
TGCTTACTGCAAGAATTGCAGAATTTGATCTTCCCTTTGTCTTTATATTCTTTTCCCATGAGAACCACAACACCTCAGCATAACAGATCTGTATAAATAGGACCTAGTAAAGTAAGAGTGTTAATTCTAGTCTTGTCTGTAGTCTAAGCCGAAACTCTGTAACTCGCGTTATTCAAATAAAAGTTTTTTAAAAAGTCTTCGTCTTCACGTCGCCCGTAACAATTTGGTGTCAGAAGTGGGATCCTCGATAAAAGGGTCTTCAACGAGGGAGATCCGGAGGCACTTAGAAGGACAGTCTCCTCGGGGGTCACCACACACTACGATTGGAGCCAGCTGAAAAGGGTCTTCGACAGGGAGATCCGGAGGCACTAAGAAGGACAGTCTCCTGAGGCCAGCATCCAGCAACAACAGCAGCATCAACGACATCCAGCGAGCATGAAGTTACTTCTATTGTAAGTGAAAAACTTGAAGTGAATTTTATTTGTGATTTTTTTTTGAACTTTCTACGTTGCTATTATTGAACTTTCTACGTTATAACGATATTACCTTTTCATTTCAACATGTCGAATAACGAAGCTATAAACTCTAATGTAAACAATGAAGCAAACGCTTCAAATAACGACGAAGTACCATTTAAATTAAGCGAAATATTTTCTATCATCCCTGAATACGATGGGGATCAAATCAATTTAAATACTTTTATCATTGCATGTGATAGGGCCATGCAAATGACTGTTGGCGACCAAGCCATTTTACTTGTTATAAAAATTAAAAATCAATTAAAGGGACGTGCAGCCCAACTCATTAATTCAAGAGATTTGAGTACCTGGCGCGAAATCAAACAATTACTTAACGTTCATTTCGGAGATCCTCGCGATCTAACTTCATTAATTCAAGATTTACAAAGAATGTGTCAATCCCAAAATGAAAATGCTTTGACTTTTGTAGGCAGAGTTCAAACTCACTGCTCAAAAATGTATGCCGCAATAGGAAAACAAAGCCTTCTCACTAGGGAACAAAAAGAATCGCAAGCTACATTAATCGATAGCATGTGTTTAAATACAGTTTTGACAGGTTTAGAACCAAGAATAGGGCAACTAATTCGTGCTAGCAATCCACCCAACATGATGGATGCTATAGCTTTAATTAAGAGAGAATTGCAACTTTCTTATTTTGAAAATCAAAAATTTCAGAGGCAAAATCGTGTACCAGTCTTCAATAATAATGTCAAAAGAACCAGTAATAATTTTCCAAAATTTTGTAATTATTGCAAAAGAAATGGACATACTATCAATGAATGTCGAACTAAAAATCAAAATAATTATTACAGAAATGGTCCAAATCCTTCTAGCTACTCTAACAATTTCCAAAATAACTCCCAAAGAAATAATTTCTCCCAAAATAGGTTCCATCAAAGACCATCTTTTCCTCAGCAAAATAATTTTCAAACTCCTTCTTTCCAACCTAGGAATCACCCTCAAAACTTCCAACCAAGAAATCAACCTCCTAGAAATTTTTCTAATAATATTCCTAGAAACAATTTCCCAAGAACTTTTAATAATAATTCAGGTTTCCAGCCTTCTAATCAAAATTTTACTCCTAGATTCCCAAATTCAAATCCAAATAACCAAAATAGAACTCCCCAACAACATTATCTGGGCCAAAGCGAAAATTTTCAATTAACAGCCTCGGACCAGAACCCTATTCCGAATTTCAAGAATCTTGGTATGACCAATACGGACCAAACGTTTGCATAAATACCGTTGACAATAGTAACTTATATTATATTAAAGATAATACCGATAAGTACAAAATTTTAATTGACACAGGAGCTGGTATTTCAATTTTCAAACCAGAGACGGTTCAGCAATTTTTAAATCGATGTCCAGAAAATTTTCAAATTAAAGGTATTTCTGGCCAATCAATTCCTATTACTGAAGCGGTATTTGTTTCTTTTACGGGTCCTCTTTCTCCCCATAAAGTTTATATTTGCGATCTAGATATAGGATTCGACGGAATTTTAGGCGCTGACTTTTTAGAAAGGTACGGTGCAATAGTAGATTTTAGGAATAAACAATTAATTACGTACTATAAGGTACACGAATTACTTAAGGACGGAGATGAATTAAACGAGTTAACGAATAATAATGATAATAATAATCGAGTCGTTTATAAAAGACAAGTTAATGTTGACGAAAGGTACGACAGCCTCCATATAAACGCTTATGAACGAAATAATAATAATAATGATGATTACACGGAAAATATAAATAATTTTGAAAGCGAAAATACGAGTTATAATATAAATAAGGTTACGATAGAACCGCGTTGCGAGAAAATATGCAAGTTTCATACGAATAAGTATACGAATAAAGAAATGATTTTATGCGCACAACGAGTAGAAAAGGTATACGTGCCAAATGCTATAGTAAAAATAAACGAAGACGGTAATTTTTATACGACGATATTAAACGCTAATGCCATAACAAAGGATATTTGTTTCGAAGAATTTGAATTTGAGCCTTACGCATTAAAGAAACGAACGCTAGTACTAATATTATTTGTAATTTTAATAAAACGAAAAGCAGAGTAGAAGAAATAAAAGAATCATTAAGGCTAGAACATTTAAACGAAGAAGAAAAAGAATTAATTACTAATTTATGCTTGAATTTTGAAGATATATTTTACTTTGACGGAGATTTCCTAAGTTTCACTAATGAAATAAAACATACTATCGATACAGGCGACGCTAAGCCAATTTTTACTAAATCTTATCGATATCCACAAGTTCACAAGGAAGAAGTAAAAACACAAATTAATAAAATGCTTTCTCAAGGAATAATTAGACCTTCTGTTTCACCATGGTCGTCCCCAGTATGGGTCGTTCCAAAAAAATTAGACGCTTCAGGCAAACAAAAATGGAGAATCGTAATTGATTATCGGAAATTAAATGAATTAACAGTTAATGACAGGTATCCACTGCCTAATATTTCAGATATATTAGATCAGTTGGGTAATTGCCATTATTTTACTACTTTAGATTTGGCTTCTGGTTTTCAACAAATTGAAATAAATCCAGAAGACATTTCGAAAACTGCTTTTTCCGTTGAAAATGGACATTTCGAATATTTACGTATGCCCTTTGGCCTTCGTAATGCGCCCTCAACCTTTCAGAGGGTAATGGATAATATACTAATGGGGATACAAAACGAAAAGTGCTTAGTTTACATGGACGACATTATTATTTATTCTTCCACAATTAATGAACATATCTCTCGTATTACTGAAGTTTTTCAAAGATTAAGAAATTCGAATCTAAAAATACAGCCAGATAAGTGTGAATTCTTACGAAAAGAAGTAATTTATTTAGGACATGTTATTACACCTGAAGGGGTCAAACCAAATCCACAAAAAGTACAAGCTGTTATCGATTTTCCTCAACCTGCCAATACTAAACAAATTAAACAATTTTTGGGTCTTACTGGTTACTACAGGAAGTTTATTCCAAACTTCGCAAAAATGACAAAGCCTTTAACTCGACTTTTAAGAAAAGACGTACCATTTATTTTTGATAAAGATTGTCGTGAATCTTTCGAACAACTTAAAAATGCATTAATAACTTCACCAATTCTAATATATCCTAATTTTGAAAAAGAATTTGTTTTAACTACAGATGCAAGCGCTTTTGCTGTAGGCGCGGTACTTTCGCAAGGACCTGTTGGAAATGATCTTCCCATAGCATACTTTTCAAGAACCTTAAGTCCAGCAGAAATGAAATATAGTGTTATAGAGAAAGAACTTTTGGCAATAATTGCTGCCGTAAAAAACTATAGACCTTATCTTTTCGGACGAAAATTCTTATTGGTTACAGATCATAGACCTTTAACCTGGCTTTTCTCAATAAAAGATCCCGGTAGTCGTTTAGCACGTTGGCGAATTAAATTAGAAGAATATAATTATCAAATAATTTATAAACCTGGAAAAATTAATCGAAATGCCGACGCTTTATCTCGAATCAAAATCAATCATATAAAAGAAGCTGTTTCCTTTCATACTTCCCTAGACGAACCATCTACTTCCCATGATAATCCTCAAGACATTGACCCGCCTATTGACAATAATGAGACTGACGAAATTGCTATAATCTGTAATGAATTTGACAGATTTTTTGATCTATACAAGACGACTTCAATGATCGACTATTCTAAAATCCAATATACAAATAATCAACTTTTAGACAAAACACACAAGGACATTGTACTAATTTTTCAACAAGACAAATTAACAGACCTTCACGAAAAAGTTATTGATGATTTACTTGAGCTAAATCCTGATTTTAACTATAATAAAGCAAATGTTCTTTCCAGTCAAACCGTAGCTAAAAGAAAATATTATATAATTCCTGTTCCTTTTAATTTTGAAACCGCAATACAAGTACTCTTCATATCTCTTTACTACAGTAAAGATATATTCGAAGAAAATAAAACTTATTACATTGAAAACAATCCAGATTTTCCAATTTTAGAAATGTTTAATTTTTTGTTCTCAGATAAAAATTTCCAACTAACAATTTGTCAGAACATTGTGACTATACCAGACGAAGACCAAATACCTATAATAATAGATCAATTTCATTCAGGCAAGACAAACTTACATCGAGGAATAAACGAAACAATTAGACGCATCAAACAAAAATATAATTGGACAGGACTAACTAAAGACGTCGAAACCTTTATTCGGCAGTGCGAAATCTGCCAAAAGACAAAAATTTGTAGACAAAACTTGGACAGTCCCTTAGTTATTACCGAAACTCCTAAAACTCCTTTCGAAAGAATAAATATCGACATCCTAGAAATCCCAGTAAAAAATAATATCCTTACCATAAGAGACGAACTAACAAAATTTACCCAAGCTTATGCACTTCCTAATAAAACAGCGAGATCTGTAGTAGACGCTCTTTTACTCTATTTTCAACATTTTGGAACTCCCTTAAGAATCCATTGCGATGTAGGTAAAGAATTTAATAATCAATTAATGAAAGATCTTTGTAAATTATACAATATAAAATTAACTTTCTCTAGTGTTAGTCATCCGCAATCAAATGGCTCCTTAGAAAGATTTCATGCCACCTTAACTGAAATGATACGCGCATGTAGTACAGAAAATCCTAACGAACACCCATTTCAAATGCTTCCTTACGCTTGTATAGCATATAACAATTCTATAAATAAAACACACGGCTTTACTCCTTACGAATTGCTATTTGGTCACACCTCGTCTCGACCTCCAGAAGTTTTGTATAATCAGCAAGAATTAATCTCTAAGTACGTTCGCGATTTAAACAATAAAATAAAGCATTATTATGAAGTGGCAAGAAAGCGTACGGATATGCGCAAGCAAAAAGCAAAACAGCGATTTGATACACACGTTTCGGAGCAGCGACAATTTCGCGTAGGAGAAAAGGTTTATGTCAAGGAGTCCCAAATAAAAAATAAACTAGCTAACAAATTTAATGGACCCTATAAAATTAAAGAAATTTATACGAATTCAGCTTTGCTACATAACCCAATTACTAACCAAACTACAAAAATGAATTTTGATATGCTAAAGAAATGTCACGAATTACAGGAAGAAGAACTAACGGTTAAAGAATTCTTTTATACTCTAGATCGAAAAATCCCTATTGAAAATAATAACGTTTCCATTGAACTGGGCAATTTATTTGATGCCCCTGAAAATATTTCATTAGCTCACTGTGTATCTAAAGATTTAGAAATGAATGCAGGAATTGCAAAAGAATTTAAGAATAAATTTGGACACGTAGATGAACTAAAAAATCAAAATAAGTCAATTGGTGAAATAGCAGTACTTCAACTTCCGACAAGAAATATTTATTATTTAATAACTAAAGAATTTTTCTATTATAAACCAACTTATGCTAATTTATTTAATTGCTTAAAGGAATTACGAACAAATTGTCTCGAGAGCACTGACGAAAAAGATAAAATTATAGCTATACCCAAGTTAGCTTGTGGATTAGACAAATTAGATTGGGACACAGTTCTCCCTATGATCAAATATATTTTCAAAAATACTGATATTAAAATAATTTGTTATATCGAACCAAGTTCCTAATTCTGAAACTTCGTTACAGATTTTCTTTGTTCGCTACCGCTATGGCACAATATACACTGCGACCAATTAATAACACCATAGGCGTGTTCTATCAAGAGCAATCCGGACTCAAAATTTCTAATGACAAGTGGAGTTTATTGGTATATAAAGACATTTCATCTCTAAAAACAACATTCGAAAATAATAATAAAATTTTAGAAAATATGCAATTTATAATTCAACCAAAAGACGTACGAATGGCCGCCTTTCTAAGCGAAGTTAAGTCACATCTCACTTTACTAAATCAACTTTCCGAAAACATTGCGCTCAAATTTGAAGAATTAGCTATTGATGTAAGAAGATATAAAAGAGGTTTAATTAATGGTTTAGGGTCAGTTTGGAAATTTATTACCGGAAATTTAGACGCTTCAGACGGACAGTATTATAACGATTGTATCGACAAAATTAACAGAGACGAACACGAATTAGAAAAATTAATGAAAAAACAAATTTTAGTAACTACTTCAGTTATCAAAAACTTTAACGACTCTATCAACAAATTACAAATTGATGAAATTACTTTTAATAATGACATAAAACAAATCGAAAATTACATTTATAACATTTCTGATAATTTTAATTATTACACTGCAAAATTACAAGTTTTAGAGATGGCCGAAAGACTCCTAGAATCCTATACCTTTATCGAAAGCAATTTAAATGACATTCTAAACTCTATTACTTTTGCAAAACTACATATCATTCACACGCCAGTTATAACTCCTGAAGACCTGGTTCATCATTTGCAAATAATCGCTCAAACTTTAAACAAAAATAATTTGCCTCAACTTCTAAATGTTGCAACTTATCTTGATTTTATAGAACTAAAGGTTTTTCAAACAGAAAATAGACTTGTTTTTATATTAGACATTCCTTTAGTAGAACCTCAATGGTATACTCTTTATAGAATTTATCCTATTCCAATTTTCGACAATAAAACTGGATTTTATCACATGGTATCCACTGATACTAAATTTGTAGCAAAAAGCGATGACCCAACTCTCTATGTAATTCTCTATGATATAAAAAATTGTAAAGAACTAGCATTTGATTTAATAATGTGCAAAGATTTATATCCTACTCCTATTGACTCACATTCAAGATGTGAAGCTCAATTATTAGAGGTAAAAACCCATTTACCTAATACTTGTGACATAGTCACAATTTCAATTGAAAGTTACAATGTCCAATTGATTCAAGAGAATCAATGGTTAATAATTTTAAGTGAAATATTTCCTATAACTATTAAGTGCAAAAATCAAAATCCTTTGACTATAATGCTAGACAAAACTTCAATTTTAACGTTAAAATCTGAATGCATTGCTTATATTGGAAGTACTAAAATTCAAACGAAAAATTTAAATAAATCTAATCAAACCTATAAATTTCACCCAATTAATATACCATTTGAATGTTGCAAAGAAACTCCAAATAAACTAAAATATCCTGACTTAAAACCTTTACAACTAAATAAATTTAATTATGACGATTTAAATGTCGCAAAGCATAAATTAGACGAATATGCAAAGGATCTTGATAATATTATTAACGAACCAACTGTAAATAAGTATACGCCAATATTGACATATCTCTCCATTGCTTTAATCATACTTTTAATTATTGTGTACTTTTATTTTAAATGTAAAAAGTCTAGGAACATTAAAATAGGCATTATTACTACTAATAACGGAGACGATCCTCCACAACCTCCTAGAACACGAAATCGCGTTTTTCAAAATTTAAGAAAATTTGTTACTGTCAAAAGAAGACCTTCGTATAGATTGGACGAACCTCGCGAAGAAGAAGAAATTGAACTAAATTCTAATACTAAAACATATGCCTAATTTAATGTCAAAATTTGTTAACACAAATTTTTAATATAAGGGGGAAGGTGTTATATCCGACCTCAAGCATCACCTTGATCATAACCTTGTTTTTACCCTTGATTCTGTTTACTGTTGGATATTATGTTCTCATTCTCTATTGTTCAAGATGCTTACTACAAAGATATCATTTTCCATTGTATATTGTTCTAGAATGATTACTAGAACATATCATATTCCTTTTGAGTATTGTTAAAACTTGCTTACTGCAAGAATTGCAGAATTTGATCTTCCCTTTGTCTTTATATTCTTTTCCCATGAGAACCACAACACCTCAGCATAACAGATCTGTATAAATAGGACCTAGTAAAGTAAGAGTGTTAATTCTAGTCTTGTCTGTAGTCTAAGCCGAAACTCTGTAACTCGCGTTATTCAAATAAAAGTTTTTTAAAAAGTCTTCGTCTTCACGTCGCCCGTAACATCCATAACCCTCTCGCAAAATTCCATTCGTTTAAAGTAATCGTCGGGAAAAATTTCATGGTTCTTATGGACTTTGTATGATCGGTAACCATTTTTTTTTTTTTCAAAATTTTTCCCACTGCACCCTTACTTACGCCTAATTGCTCAACAATAGCCCTTTCAGAAATGTGGGGATTATCATTCACTGTGGCACAAACCATTATTTCTATCATCTCCCGATAATTATGTCGGCCGTGGTTGTTGGGATGCCCATTTTTACTATGGCTTCGCGGAGTGACATCCGTACGTTTCGAAATTTGAAATAATCCGATGCACTGTACGTAAAGATGGTACGGGCCTATTTCTAAATGTTTCTCCAAACATATTATTTCGCGAATACTGTTGCCACCATAATACCACTTAATTATCTGAAGTTTTTCAGGTAACTGGTATACTTCCATTTTTTCGAATAAGCTTTTTACGAAATATATTTTTATTTTACTCACCTAGGCCTGTCACCTATGAGGCTCCAAGCACGAATGTAGCCACTGTCTGGCCAATCGGCCGCCGCGCGCGCCTGGCCACGACCTGGTGATCGATAACGCGGCCGCTAGTCAATTGGACTTATTTCGCCCTATGTATCTAGTAGCCGTGGGCGCTCTGTATATTGAGATAATTCCGGGGATAAAAACCCGAGCGCACATTGAGACACAGACGGCGCAGTTGAGGCAGCGCAGCGCAGGGCAATTTTTTGTGTTACATGGAATTCAATCGAGGCCCGCAAATTGCCGGGTAACGTAGAACTGCATCACGTGAAGCCTGCCCGACGCAGTGTGTAGTACACAGTTTTCTGCGTTGCACGTGGAGCAGGTTACTAAAAAAACAAATTAAATAAAAAACTAGACTAAAAAGTTATTATAAAGTAATTTAGATTCAGAAAACTCCATTGATAAATTGAATTCGCCATGGCTCTTCTTTAAAAAGTTTTTCTTCTTTTTGATACATCGTAAAGTAAAAGATCTTCAAATTCTTTATCTGATTCTGATTCGGAACTCAATAATAAACTCATGGTCATTGCCTGTTCATACGCCGCCATAATTATTATAATATTTTCAAACGCAGACGACAAAGGTGTATATGCATACTATAAAACTGTTTCAATGTGCGCTTTGGCTGTGCACCACGCGTAATTTTTCTGCACTGCGCCAGCCACGTCTCCTCACCTGCCCTGTGTTGACTGCGTCGTCTGCGTCTCAATGTGCGCCCGGGTTTATTCACTTACCTTTTATGCAGGTACGAGAAATCACTCGTGTTTGGAGTTTAAATGCAGGGCGAAATTTTGCAGCTACCTTTTTTTCGTTACTTTATCATTATTATAGTCTTTTATAGATTTACGATAAGCACACTTAATTATTGAGTTCTTATATGATCGCTACCGAAATTCATAGCATTATTCATTATGTATGGTAGAAGAAGCAGATTTTGCCATACTTTTCCTTTAAATGTTTTATGTCAGGAATAGTTTTAGTCCATAACGAATAATCAGTACAAATTAAAGTACAAAGAAAACAAAAAAAGCATCCACGATTCCATTCAGAAATGTTGTACAGGGTGGTTCGTTATAAATTGACACAACTTGCTTGTTTTTGAGGTTAGAAAAAAAAGTTTTTACGAAAGTTTTAGATACTAATACAAAGTTTTTTGTGACGCTATTGGACCGTAAACAGTGTGCTTTAGAAAGCCGTGGCAGACATAACTTATGTTTTTTTAATGGAACACCCTATATATTTTTGCATTTTTGAAATCTGCTCATCAAGGCAATTAAAATGATATTAAACTTTGTGGCATTATCTTTTTCCGTTTTTGAAAAATTCTGTTTTCAAATTTTATACTAAATTTATTTATTAATTGAAGGGGGACCCCATGTGGGTTATTCATATTTTAGAAAGGAAATTAAGGAAACAGACCTCAGTCCCACAATTTCTTTTTAATTCAAAAAGCTACCGGTTTCGTAACTCCCAAAGTTACATCATCAGGCTAAAGCTATAATAAAAGGAGAATAAAGCTAAAAAAAGGTCAGCAGCAATGCTAATCAATGACTGATATTAATTTAACACTTAATGAGTAAAAAATTCGTTCATTTACTTACAAATATCATCAAGAGCTGTACAGTTTTAAGATTGGAGTCTATTATAGTCATTGCACTAACTACTAGCACTTATATAACTAAATTTAAAAGGTAAGACAAACTAAGACAAGGGACATACAGATTAAAATTCTTGTTAGGTCTATCTATGGCGGCGTAATAGCTGTAGCTGTTTCGAATTGATTCTAGAACATTTTTTATACAATAAAATTTTTTAATGGCTACGTATTTTGATGCTGGCAGCGCCCCCCATTGGCAAAGGTGTGAACTATGAATGTATTTGGGAGTTTAACGATTTTTCATTATTCAATTTTACTTGTCTAAGAATCTCAAAAGACTCTAAGTTATTAAGAAAACAACCTCTATTGGCTATGTGTAAAATTTTGAATCTTCACCAACTTTCTCTATTTCCTTTGAATAATTATAATAGCTACCTATACCTAACTCTACTGTTGGGTTTTCTGCACTGTCGGTTTCTGCTTTTAGTTTTTCTGAAATATTGAGGTTTCCTGTAGTTGCTAATTCTCTCCTAAGACTTAGTTCCCACGTTTGCCAATGGGGGGCGCTGCCAGCATCAAAATACGTAGCCATTAAAAAATTTTATTGTATAAAAAATGTTCTAGAATCAATTCGAAACACCTACAGCTATTACGCCGCCGTAGATAGACCTAACAAGAATTTTAATCTGTATGTCCCTTGTCTTAGTTTGTCTTACCTTTTAAATTTAGTTATATAAGTGCTAGTAGTTAGTGCAATGACTATAATAGACTCCAATCTTAAAACTGTACAGCTCTTGATGATATTTGTAAGTAAATGAACGAATTTTTTACTCATTAAGTGTTAAATTAATATCAGTCATTGATTAGCATTGCTGCTGACCTTTTTTAGCTTTATTCTCCTTTTATTATAGCTTTAGCCTGATGATGTAACTTTGGGAGTTACGAAACCGGTAGCTTTTTGAATTAAAAAGAAATTGTGGGACTGAGGTCTGTTTCCTTAATTTCTTTTCTAAATTTATTTAACTCGAATTTGTGGATCTAGTGATAAAGATAGATGATCGATGTAATAACAAAAAAATATTTGTTTTAAACAAGAGAGTAATATAGTGAAACTCCAAAATGTTTAGGAGCTTTTACGATTTTCCTGAAATTCTTTATTTCGAGAATATAATCAGTAAAATTTGAAAAGGCTCCTAAACATTTTGGAGTTTCACTATATTACTCTCTTGTTTCAAACAAATATTTTTTGTTATTACATCGATCATCGATCTTTATCACAAGATCCACAAATTCGAGTTAAATAAATTTAGTATAAAATTTGAAAATATAATGCCACAAAGTTTAATATTATTTTGATTGCCTTGATGAACAGATTTCAAATATGCGAAAATATATAGGGTGTTCCATTTAAAAAAACATAAGTTGTCTGCCACGGCTTTCTAGAACACACTGTACACGGTCCAATAGCGTCACAAAAAACTTTGTATTAGTATCTAAAACATTTGTAAAAAACTTTTTTTTCTAACCTCAAAAACAAGCAAGTTAAGGGGGGTGTCAATTTATAATGAACCACCCTCTGTCTTGTGGTTTGTTCTCGCTCTAGAAGAGGTTTCGGGCGTCCTTTTCCTTTTATTTCTAAACGTTTTTCATAAGTCAGCTGTCCGACCACAAACTTGTTTCATGTATAGTGCGCTTACCTATTATTCGTTTTAAACAAAAACTTGTCACATACCGTGACTTTGCGCTTTTTGATGAAGAGGCTTTTCTATCTGAGCTTACTTCCGTTGATCTATCTGTTATTTTTGCTACGGGCGATATTGACGAGAAAGTCACGGTTCTTACTCATGCAATCTTAACTATGTTCAATAAACATGCGCCTGTTAGAACAGTAAGGGTGAGCAAACCAAAAGCTCCTTGGCTGACGTACCCTCTTAAAATGATTTTAAAAGAAAAAAATCGAGCCGCTTCAAATTATTTCGCAAGTACACCTGAAAATTTAAATAAGTATAAAGAACTAAGAAACTTTGCTCTGGCATCTATTAGAAGAGAGAAACGTGCGTATTTGTCTTACCTTAACTTGCAAAACAATTCAAAGCTTATGTGGAATGAACTTAAAAATCTTAATGTCAATTATAGCTCTAAACCAAGTATACCTAAGACCTTTACTGATCCATCTATAATTAATAACTACTTTCTATCAGTTTTCGATCCTGGCCACATACCACATCATACCCTAAAATTTTACAATAACAGCGAATTTTGTAGGCATATAGAATTCTCTTTTAAACCCTCTGAACCTGGTGAAATAGTACAAATTATAAAAAAAAATTACATTCTAATGCAACAGGGGTAGACCAGTTGAATTTAAATATGATTAAAATAAGCTTCTCCATCATTCTTCCCCATATTACACATATTGTCAACCTATGCCCAGAGAAGGGATACTTTCCTAAGTTGTGGAGACAGGCAGTGGTGATTCCTATTCCCAAAACATCCACTGACCTGAGACCTATTAGCTTACTACCGGCTCTATCTAAAGTTCTTGAAAAACTAGCGCAAACCCAAATTTCTGCTTATGTTGAGAAGCATAAAATCATACCACCACATCAATCAGGCTTTCGCAAATCACATAGCGCAACATCTGCCTTAGTTAATATGACTGACAATATCATTCGCGCGTTAGACAAAAGGATGGGTGTAGCTTTGGTGACGATCGATTATTCCAAAGGGTTTGACAAAATCAACCACGACCTGTTATGTGCCAAACTTAGCTATTGTGGCTTTGATAAGATCTCTGGAAATTTCTTTCAGAATTATCTTACAAATCGCAGTCAGGGTGTCGTTCTTGATGACAAGATATCGTCTTTTCATAAAATAAGTTCAGGTGTTCCTCAGCGGTCTGTTTTGGGGCCTCTACTATTTCTGTTATATACGGCTGATCTGCCAAATGTCATAAACTCTTCACAAATTCAAGCTTTTGCTGACGACACGAAAATTGTGCATTATTTTGATACAGATAAACCAGAAGAAGCTGCTTTAAATTTAAACCAATACATTGACAACGTTCTTCTCTATTCACTAAACCACAACTTGAGCATAAATTCTGATAAATCAAATGTTTCACTATTTTGTCGTAGTATTGACCGTGAGAAAATTCAGGCTTCATTACATATATTTATTAGAGGGCAGGCTTTGTCTTTTTCTGAGTCGGTAAAGGTGCTTGGCGTTACTTTTGATGTTAGCCTTAGGTTTGCTACTCATTTAAAAATCCTGCTTCAGAGAATCTATGTCAAGTTAAGACTTCTATATGCAAATAAATATTTACTTAATTTCAAGTTAAGGAAAAAACTATCGGAATCATTATTGATGCCTGCAATCGCATATTGTGATATTGTGTATTATCCGTGCTTGGATCAAATCTCTAGAAACAGGCTTCAGGTGATTCAAAATAATTGCCTGAGGTTTGTCCTTGGACTCCGTCGTTTTGATCGCGTCTCTTCCGGGTACGCTGCCTTAAATTGGCTTAGATTACCCTCCTTGGTAAAGTGTCACTATCTTGTCTTTGTGCATAGGATTCTAGTTCTATCAATACCAGCTTATTTAAAAGAAAAATTGATTTTAAGAAATGAAGCCCATGAACGAGAAATTCGGCACACGCTTACCATCTCTGTACCTCACCATAAAACATCTCTCTTTCGGCGTTCGTTTACATATAATGCGGCACTCTACTATAATGACATACCAGTTTCATTTAAATCAATATCTATTTCTAGCTTCAAGAAAAGTATTAAATGCCATATACTTCAATCTGAGCATCATTAATCTGCTTTGGTATGATAACGAGCATTTTTTTTACTTTTTCTTTGTTTTGTTTTTTGTTTTATATCCTTATTCGACTGATTTTTTTTTCTGGAAATTTGTGCACACTATTCGTTTTTTTTTCTTTTATTGATTATGTGTGTTTTTCTTTCATAGATGTGGTCTTTAAATTTTAGTTTGTATAATGATGTAACAACAGATGTCCTTTGGCACGATGGTTGAGTGTAAGAGTAGCTCTGAGCTAAACTTCTTCTTTTGTGCCCTACTTTAAGTAGTTTTTGTACCATTTGGTAAATAATAAAGACGAGTTATTATTATATTATTATTAATGTGCCGCTTATTTTAGTATTTCTTGCACAGTCACTACCGAAGAGGAAGACATTGGTAAATTAAAAAAAATAAAAGTAATGTTTTTTGAAAAGGGGGTGTATTAATGTTCGTAATGGAGCAGGCACACATATACTTGCCAAGTCAAAGAATGCTTGTTGACTTTCGTTTTCCTTCTAGATATAGGTATATATAGTTCAACGCACGAAAGAAAACGTTTCTAAAGAATGCGGACAGCGTTGCGAGATTTCCTATACGAGTAGTCGTTATTTATTGGCGAATGCAAGTTTTAGCGTATTGTTCTCTGTAATACCGAAAAAATAAAGCACTCATTTTTATTTATCATTTATTTTTAACGCGGTGTAATAAAACACCTATTATATATTTTTTCAACATCGTCGCGTCTACCATCGCCTTTGAAATACGGCAACAAAGCACTTCAGCCAGCGAATCGGCCGACAAAACTAGTTTGCCAACGCGTTTTGTGCCTTTTTCTTTAGTACGTAAAGTTAACTGCCTATTTTGGCTACCACACAGCGCTCACTTTTTCGGCCGCCGGCAAGCTTGGCAGAGAGCTCAGTGGCGTTTCGTATGTTCGGGAGTTAACGTGCGCAAAATGAGTAAACAGGGAGTAACGTTGCATTCTCAAGCACGAGAAATAATTGCCAATGTTATAAGGGTTTGCCTTCGTCCGTAGTCTAAGGCATCACCGTTAAGAATAATATTAACAATAAATTAAATAACAATTGTAATAAAATTAAGTCAGTGAGTTACACAAAACTGAGCTACGCCCCTGAACTGTGACTAATTCTATAATATTTGCGAGTTCTTCCCCCTTACGTCGCACGCATTCTGCCGTAAGGAGGACTATACTCTGGTATTCTACGTCGTACGCTTCGATGTTCGGCGAAAACTTTACCTATTTCGCCATATACATACCGAACTGTGTGCATTTCATCATAGTTGGGCGCCAGCGCATACAGACCGTGTTCACATTACCGCCACGATTCTCGTTTCCTCCTCCAGCGGTCGTGAGGGGGGGGACGGGTAGCCGCAAATGCCGACACTCGATCCGGAGTGTGTTTTACAATTTCCTTCCGCAAGCTTTCCCGGGCAAACACGCCGAAAAGGCAAACGCGTGCCGAGATGATGGAGATCGATTCAAGACAAATATTTAGTGGGCTTTCCTCGCATGGCCTGATAAAATGCGGTCCACGGGAATGGGTGGAATTTGCGAAACGTGTAAAACGTGTTACTTTTTCTACGAGTGTACAGGGTGTCTCAAACTCGATGCCCCAGGGTCGCTATTGGCTAATAAAAAACGCAAATGAAAATTTCACTTGGGGGTTTTAAATGAGACTACTTAGGATTACTTTTGAGCCCAAAATTTTATTTTTGGAACTTTTGAAAATGCCTGTAATGACGTCACGAAATATATTTTCCCCATAAACATACCTGTTTCTTTTTCTATTGTGAAAGAGCGTGTTTTTCTGATAAACTTTCATTAAGAAACTTTTTTCATGTCTCTCTTCGTTTAAAAGATACAAGCAGAAATATGCAAAAACACGCATATTAAATATATTGGAAAAAATCAAGTTAGCCGTGATTTAATTTGGTCTCCATGGAAAATATTAGGATATTTAAAGACTTACGAACTACCTACTTGTTTTAAAAATATAATACTATGAAATATAGCGGTAATATTTTAAATTTTATAAATAAAAAAACAAACAAAAACATTGCAAGTAGGTAACTATTAATAATAAATGAATAAATAACAATTTTAACTATAAATTATTTTCTATGTGCCCCCCATCTTCTAAGAAACACATTTCATTTCGTCGCCGAACTTCTCTTTGGGTGGCTTTTCTTAAAATTTCCGGGGAAATGTCTTGGCACGCAATTATAATTTTTTCCTTCAAATGGTCAATATTTTGTGAAGGGGTCTTATACAGTGTGTCCCACTTAAGGACTGACCACCCCTGTAAATTTTTTATTTATAGCTCGATTTTCATAAACTTTTTTTTGTTGGATAGAGCTTCACAAATGGCATTAAATGCATAATTCAGGTACCTCGTGCGTTAATTCCATGGCTCACTAAGACGGTGTTTTAGTGCTGTAATTTCGAGAAGTACTATTAGGCATTTTTTTAGAGGAAAATTAATACCAGATTCTTATTCGGCGTTGTTCGAAACCCAAACCTACCAATTTGCATTACCGTAGCTCTACAAGGTGTTTCAAAATTTTTAGTGCCCCACTTAGGACTAATCACCCCTGTAAAATTTTTATTTATAGCTCGATTTTGATAAACTTTTTTTTTGTTGGTGAGCTTAACAAATGGCATTAAATGCACAATTCAGGTGCCTCGTGCGTTAAGTTCATGGCCCACTGAGACGGTGTTTTAATGCTGAAATTTCGACAAGTACTATTAGGGATTTTTTAGAGGAAAATTAATACCGGAGTCTTATTCAGCGTTTTTCGAAACCCAGACATACCAATTTGCATTACCGTAGCTCTACAGGGTGTTTTAAAATTCTTAGTGCTCCACTTAAGGACTGATCACCCCTGTAAAATTTTTATTTTTAGCTCGATTTTCATAAACTTCTTTTTTTGTTGGATAGAGCTTCAAAAATGGCATTAAATGCATAATTCAGGTGCCACGTGCGTTAAATTCGTGGCCCATTGTGAAACGGTGTTTTAGTGCTGAAATTTCGAGAAGTACTATTAGGGATCTTTGAAAGGAAAATTAATGCTGGATTCTTATTTGGCGTTGTTGGAAACCGAAACATACCAATTTGCATTACCGTAGCTCTACACGGTGTTCCAAAAAATTTAAAAGGAAAAGTAAAGCCTGATTCTTATACGCAGTGAGATGTTAGAAACAAAAACGTAACAATTTGTAATTAATTTTCTTAATTTCTGGTAATGTTTTACACTAAAATATTCATGAGGAACTCATATTCTTATAAAAATGTATTAAAAAACAAAATTATTTTTTTCAATTATTAACATCGACAAATATAATAATAATAATTCTCACGCTCACAATACTCCAAACTAGGAGTACCCCAGAAGCAACCACATGCTTGTGCGAAGGAGGGGGACAATTACTATTATTTTGTCTTCGTTGCCATTTATATGAACATACAACACAACATAAGATAAACTCAAATTTCAGTCATTTCAATTAGTCCTCCATTTTGTAATACAAATTGGTACGTTTGGGTTTCCAACAACGTTTAATAAGAATCCGGCATTAATTTTCCTGTAAAAAATCCCTAATGGTACTTCTCGAAATTTCAGCATTAAAACACAGTCTCATGGGCCATGAATTTATCGCACGAGGCACCTGAATTATGCATTTAATGCCATTATTAAAGCTCTATCCAACAAAAAAAGTTTATGAAAATCGAACTATAAATAAAAATTTTACAGGGTTGGTTAGTCCTTAAGTGGGGTATTAAAATTTTTGAAGTACTCTGTAGAGCTAAGGTAATATAAATTGGTACGTTTGGGTTTCGAACAACGCTGAATAGGAATCCGGCATTAACTTTCCTCTAAGAAAATCCCTAATAATACTTCTCGAAATTTCAGCACTAAAATACCGTCTCGGTGGGCCATGAATTTAACGCACGAGGCACCTGAATTATGCATTTAATGGCATTTTTGAAGCTCTATCCAACAAAAAAAAGTTTATGAAAATCGAACTATAAATAAAAATATTACAGGGTTGGTCAGTCCTTAAGTGGGGTATTAAAATTTTTGAAGCACCCTGTAGAGCTAAGGTAATGTAAATTGGTACTTTTGGGTTTCGAACAACGCTGAATAAGAATCCGGTATTAATTTTCCTCTAAAAAAATCCCTAATAGTACTTCTCGAAATTTCAGCACTAAAACACCGTGTCAGTGAGCCATGAACCTAACGCAGGAGTCACATGAATTATGCATTTAGTGCCATTTTTAAAGCTCCATCCAACAAAAAAAAGTTTCTGAAAATCGAGCTATAAATAAAAATTTTACAGGGGTGGTCAGTCCTTAAGAGGGACACACTGTATACATTATTCTTGAGAAGTCCCAATAAACAAAAATCTAAAGGGGTCAGGTCTGGAGATTTCCCTGGCCATTTTATTGGACCATTAATCCCTATCCATCTATCCTCATATATTTCGTCTAAATAATCGCGGACAATACGTGCTGCGTGAGGTGGAGCTCCATCATGTTGAAACCACATTGATCGCCTTAATTGAAGAGGCACATCTTCAAGAAGAATTGAAAGTTCATCTCGAAGAAAACTCAGATATCTTTCGCTATTTAAAATTCCTTCATAAAAATAAGGTCCAATTAGATGGCGACCAATGATGCCACACCAGACATTTATACCAAAATGACCTTGATTCCTTATAGGATTGACAAAATGAGGGTTTTCTGTTGACAAATAATGTTCATTTCTTCTGTTTGGCATACCATTGCTCACAAAATGGCTTTCGTCTGTCCAAAGAATGTGATTTAAAATGTGCCTGTCAACAACTTCTGGTATTGTTATAATTTGGGAAATAAAATGTACTCGCTTCTCTCTATTCGGTTCCCCTAATTGTTCTAAATAGTGTAACTTGTAGGCGTGATGTTTATTGCTCTTCATAATTCTTTGAACTGAGGACTTATCAAAATTTAATTCCCTGCTAGCTTGCCTAATTGAATGTCTGGGATTGTCTTCAAAATATTGCAATACCTGGGCTGTTGCATCATCACTGCGAGTTCTTTTTCGAATTGGTTTATCTTTTCGATTACAAAATGCACTTTGATTTTCGCAAAGAGTTTTTTCCAGTCTTATATTAAATTTTTTGTGATCAGGAATTCGGCGGTCTGGATATCTTTCTTGATAAATTCGCACGGCTTTTCTGGCATTTTTTTGGGCTTCCCCGTAAATTAAAATCATATCAACTTTTTCATCATGTCGTGTAGTCATTTTGATTGAAATAAACGATTAAAAATGAATAATAACCAAGACTAAATATTTTAAAATTGACAAGTTATTTCACAAACTGCTTTAGTATAGTCAAACTGTGTGTTGTTTTCCATGGAGACCAAATTAAATCACGGCTAACTTGATTTTTTCCGATATATTTAATATGCGTGTTTTTGCATATTTCTGCTTGTATCTTTTAAACGAAGAGAGACATGAAAAAAGTTTCTTAATGAAAGTTTATCAGAAAAACACGCTCTTTCACAATAGAAAAAGAAACAGGTATGTTTCTGGGAAAAATATATTTCGTGACGTCATTACAGGCATTTTCAAAAGTTCCAAAAATAAAATTTTGAGCTCAAAAGTAATCCCAAGTAGTCTCATTTTAAACCCCCAAGTGAAATTTTCATTTGCGTTTTTTATTAGCCAATATCGACCCTGGGGCATCGAGTTTGAAGTAGTAGTAGTATGAAGATTATCCTAAAACAACATTGACTTTTGGCAGTGTTATCTGAAACCCCCAGTATAAAACGTATGTGTCTAGACTAGAAAATGTTCAAAATAAATTTTTAAAATTCTTTGTTTCAAAACAAATAACATTACGATTCCAGATGGCAACATTTTAGCAGCACTGACCAAGAGCAGCATTGAAAAAGAGACGGGTGGTGTCTGACCTCCTGGTGATATACAAGTTGTATAACAATATTACACAGAGGCACCTAAGAAACTACGAGCTATTTAACATTCCTTTCAGAAGAACAAATTGTTTCCTAAACTCGCCTCTATGTAAACATTGTAACTACAACTACACGAATTGTTATGTCGATTTGTTTTCAATGTCACTGACAAAAATAAAGAAAGTACTAAAAGATTATTTTTTGTTCATGTCGATATCTTCACTAGCACAAGTACCTATATAAATAGAAGAGTTGTTTGAACTTTGTTTATTTTTTGTTTTTTGGATAAACTCTTTTCATTTTTTGAATGTATTTATCTCTTTTTACAAGCTTTTATTTAACTTGCAATGTATATATGATGTTTAGGTCAAATCTTTCAAGCTGAATTAGAACCACTTCCTGACATCCGATTGAGCTGAAATTATGCATACACCTTTAGTTCCGGTGACAATACAATATACAATACTCAATACTGTAATACTTTCAAAATGGCCGTCGCCACAAGATGGCGGATGATGTATTTTTTTGTCAACCCCCTTAATATGGGTATCAATAGAAAGGGCTTGAAGAGTAGAAAACGATAAAGTTAGTGACATCACACTAAATTCACTACGGCCGCCGCTCCAACACGGCATATTACATTTTCTTTTCCCTTAATATGGGCATTAAATGAAAGGGCTTGAAGAGTAGAACTAAAAAGTTGAAAATAAAATTAATAGTAAAAAAATATTTTTAAAAACAAGCTTTCATTTAAATGCTCTGAAAAGAAGAAAATAAACCAAGGCAAACCCATAATTTTGTTACATTATACAACTGTATATGATATAGAAGATTGTCGCGATCTGTTGATACACTTATTTATTTACCATTTACCTGTTGTTATTTGCAAATAATATAGGCTTGATGTGTTGATGTGTTTGTTGCTGTTATGACAGTTGCCGCAACGAGTAGCGTTAACACATTAACACTTTCACAATTAATATTTATATTTTATATGTAAAGTCTAGTTTTCTGTTTTTCTCCGAAATACAATGTAAGTTTTTAACCACTTGTTCTTGTTATACATATTTCTAGAAAAGTGTCGCGTAAAATTGAGACTTCCAACTTTATCTGTTGAGATAATTATTGTAAATCTGGTGTTGGTCTCCGAAGCTCAATAGCTTTTATTTCAACTTTTTCTGTCAATGAAAGACTTAATAAGTTAGGACTGCTAGGTGGCCACTGTAATAAAGGGATATTAACATCATTTAGGTAGCCAATAACCTGTCTAGCCACATGGGGACGATAGTTGTACTGCATGAGTATAAAATTAGGTCCAACAAACGGGGCAAAAGGCAATAATGTTGTCCGAGCAATATTGAGCATTCATAGACCTATTCCAATTCTGATGTAGTCTTACAAAATTCAATCTCTGAACTTTGTGTTCTGTTGCTCAATCCTGCGCTTCATGTAAACGTCTTCTAACCGTTTGAGACGATATAGCGATATTTCGAATATCTGCTCATTCAGTTTTTAGCAGATTGCTGGTGCATGACTCTCCCGTCTCTGAGAGCACGTTGTCTCAAAAAACGATCATCAATTTGATTAGTGCAACGTTTTTGCCCTTGCCCTGGTGCGAGCCCGTCTCATTGTGTCGTCTCACCATGCGGCAGATGCTGGAATGATGTCTTCCAAACAAACCAGCAACATATCGCATTGAATATCCTTCATCCAGGAGAGTTTTGGCAGTTTATTTTCCTTACTTCATTTACTCGCAAATGAACTTTCCAACATGCATATGATAAAAACAATCACAATCGAAAGCTTGCTTTTTCCAGACACTTTTCTTTAATCGGCACTTTTTAAGAAAATGTTAAGACAGTTTTAGTCCAAAACAAGGTTTAATACGAATTACTGTCAAAACAAGGTTATGTGATACTATAGTTAGCTTAAATAACAATTGTCACTGTCAAACAAGGTCCATGGCATACTTGTCGAGAAAAAATATACAAAATATCGAGAAAACTATGAGTGGTGAGTGAATTTTGTCCACGAGTATATATGCAATTGCTCTATGACATGTGCATGCATTTGAGAATATAATACACTCAATACTTTTTCCGTCGTTGAAGAATCAGTTATCCGATAAACAGCACGGCTTTATATCGGGTCGTTCAACAGTATCCCAATTTGTGCTGTGTTACTCAGTATATTGCTGAGGGCATGGATACGGGTCTACAGACGGATGTTATATATACAGATATATCCGAAGCCTTTGATCGTATTGATCATAGAATTCTGTTGCAAAAATTAAGTGCCTTTGGTTTGTCTCCAGCTTTTGTGGGTCCGTTTGTCAATTATCTAGCTGATCGCCGTCAATATGTTAGCCATGGTGGCTATAACTCTGCCAAATTTGTGGCTACTTCTGGTGTACCGCAGGGCTCAGTACTGGGTCCACTGCTCGCTGATATCGTCGAAGCGAAAGTGCTACTCTATGCGGATGACCTTAAAATATATCTCTATATCAGGGACATGGTTGATTGCTTTCGGGTCCAAACAGATATAGACCGTGTTGCTGAGTGGTGCCATAGCCATGGCCTTGACTTGAATCCCAACAAGTGTAACGTAATGTCGTGGTCTACCCATTTAAATTGGTTAATGGTATGTTGGACTGTACGGGATTGTTGGACTGTACGGGATTGTTGGACTGTACGGGATTGTTGGACTGTCTGCATCTCCTGGTGCCCAGGCCATCGTCTAGACAATATAATACTTTCTATCTGCCTGTGCCAAGAACTAATGTTTTGAAATTCTCGCCCATTTATCAAATGTGTAATACATATGACAGCCTCACAGATAAGCCTGACATTTTTTGTTGCAGTCTAAATGTATTTAAAAGGTAATTGGTATTTAATTTGAAAGAAAGAAAGTCGGACATCATTTCAGAAAAATTAAAAAGGATTTTCTGTCAGCGCCGGGGGTCGAACCCTGGACCTCTCGCTTTCTAGGCGAACGTTCTACCACTACACTACGCTGAACCTGTGACAGAAAATCCTTTTTAATTTTTCTGAAATGATGTCCGACTTTCTTTCTTTTATGTCCATTGGTCTATGTCCTATACGTATGAAAGTTCTTCTCCATTTCCATTTTCATTTTCAATCATTCCTTACGAGAGATTCGTATGTGAGGGACTACACCAGCAAGACTTCCTAGATGTATGGTGGTACAACTGTATCTAACGTCAAGGTTGTGTCTATTAGTCTGGTGTGTTTCGGAGGATATTAGAGAGTATTTTCTGTGGTACGGCGCGTACGAAAGGCTTCTCCGTTCAGCTACTATACAAACAGACCGACTTAATTTCAACGGTTCAGCGTAGTGTAGTGGTAGAACGTTCGCCTAGCAAGCGAGAGGTCCCGGGTTCGACCCCCGGCGCTGACAGAAAATCCTTTTTAATTTTTCTGAAATGATGTCCGACTTTCTTTCTTTCATGTCCATTGGTCTACGTCCTATACGTATGAAAGTTCTTCTCCATTTCCATTTTCATTTTGGTATTTAATTTCTTTGTGGGTGGGATGTCTTAACTGTATGAGATTGTTTAGCTCGTCATCATTATTGACTGTTAGTTTAAGTTTATATTTTTTTCTTATTACCCACATCTTGTAGTCTTATTTTGCATATTATAAGTAATATTCTTACTCTGTAATTGGCTTCTGCTGTCGAGTAATGTATATTAAATAAATAAATAAATAAATAAAATGAAACACCCTGTTAAACACCACTTTCTCAAACATCCGATACGCGGGCGGAAAACCAACGAAAACTCCGCCCTGGCGGATAGTCTCTCTGTCGCCGGAAATTGAGGCCGCCCGTCGTGACGGAGCGTCGCGACGCTGGTCGTTTTCCGCGTGCCCCCGATCGATGGCGCGCGCCTTTTCGTCGTGTTCGCCTCGCCAGATTGTAAAGACACACTCCGGGATGTGTGGGGCTCCCGAAGGCACTCAACAGCAACACCATGAAGCGGCGGAACAGACACCCGAATACAAACTTATATATATATATACAGAGCTGGAATTACCAAGTTCGGTGTCTGTATTTTCAGCTCGTGTGTGTGGAATAAGGATGGTGTAATATACGACTCCTTTTGAAGGATAAAGATGCAATGATACCCCTACATCCCTACTCAATAAGTAGGTATGTATAGGCGGGCGGTTTCCCGAAATTGGTGGGGACATGGCACAATTTGGCCATTACCAGCGAAATAGATATATATCTTAGTTGCCGTAGCAACTACTTGACCATCCCCCCTACTGAGGCACACGGGATAGAAGGCCTGCAGCCATCCCCTCCCCTCCGCTGCAACGTCGCACTGTCACTGCCAAAGCTTCGTTCACGCTCTCAGTTCTCAGTCGAGGCGCACCGAGGCACGCGGCTTTACGGCACGGTGTTCGTGCATATTAGAGCTACAAATCCTCATATTCAGTTATCCTTTCTTATATATTGTTTATCGCAATTCACAGGCCATATATCATCATTTAATTGAAAAAAAACAGGGGCAGTACGTAATTACAGATGTGTTAACCTACTGGAAATTTGTCTCAAAATTCTGCGAAATATGTCGTTGTTAATAGAACAAAATATTGGTTCTTGCGATGTATCCTATCATCAGTTAATTGTAACATGTTTGGCTACACTGGCAAACATATAATGTCTCGATAATGGGGAACTTGAACAATTTTTTTTATTTCTTTAATATATTTGCCCATCTATAGAAAGAGCGCGTACCAAATATCATACCTCAAATCGCAATATATAATTGGCAATAAATAATTAAAGTTGTGACTGCAAGCTATTCATTTGAAACGACACGAAAAGCGCGGGAATGGTTTTGACGTCATATAGCTCGATCGCAAGGCCTACTATAAAGACAGGCCCTGGCGCACAAAAATCACGTGACCATCTTAGTCAGACGTTACATGTCATTTGTCACATAACTGAAAGCGGCAGCTTGGGTTTTGGGAAGTTTTAAATGATTAAATTGTTTTTAAACGTCTTAGTTTATATTTTAGAAACAAGTTTGTGTCGAGTGCGCGTGTGTCCTGGTGGAGGGGAACCGCCCAGGTGTTATTATGGCCTCTGTGTACCGTCCAAGAGTATTGGTGCCGCTCGCACCGACGCGTGAGCGTTGTAAAGGGGAATTCTCCCCCGAACCACAGAATAGGGAGCCCGGAATTCCGGAATGGACTATTATGGACATGGACCGTATTGGACAGTGGCATATAAATTTATATGGACAGTGGAGCCTGAGACACAGAGGGGTGAACTGCTTACGGGAGATCCGCGAGTTCAGACGGTCCGGGTGGCTGGAAGCCGTTCCCGTTGACCACGTTCGGGTTTGTGTATTTATTGTATTCACCATTCACCTTGTGCGAAATAAATCAGTGTTGTAACGTACTCGAGGATTTTCGTTGTCGACCCACGCCCCGATACGGTTTCTATTCGGTCTTTCACGCTGCCGAACCACTGAGACCTCGTCAATATTTACAGTATACCTACCGAAGTTAGTTTTCATTTTTATTTCGTAAAAAATAAACTAAATACCAAATATTGGGTCTGTTTATATTACATTTACACATATTACAAAAGCCAGGAAGAAAGTGTCGCCATAACAAACATTTGTTTTGCCTCGGGATGATAATTTCCGCCAAAAATGGATTCGTCAAATTCCAACTGAGATTTAATTTCTAAAAAACCCTTAAGTATGTGTGGCTAACACATTTTCAAGAAAGTGAAACAATTAAAGTGGACAAATGTGTTGTGGGAGGAAAATACCTATAGAGAATATCACCTAAGCTAAAGGAAGGTGATATCCCAACAATTTTTGAGAATGTTCCAAAATATTGTGAGTACAGTGCCGTTTAACTCTCAGCCTAAAACAGCTGAGGCAGGTTGAAAATTTTGAAAAAACAATTAGAGAAAGCTTGGATGTACAAATCCAATAATGTAATAGATGAAAGAAAACTTGCCAAATTGTTACGAAATTTGTTTTTTCTACTTATCTCCAAAAATGCCTTTTATTATATAGAACTAAGTTGGTCACGTGACTACGCGATTATGCGTTAGCGCCGTGGCCTGTCTTTCTCGTTGGCCTCGGCTCGATCGATCAGAAGGCAGTGACAGGAGTGACAGCTACACAGAATTAGCGAAGGAAGAATGGAAATTGAACGTTAAAATAAACAGTTCGGCGACCCATTTCCAGAGGGATCTGATGTAGGTCAAAAATAAAAACCACCTAAAAATCAAAATTTAACAAGCACTTCTTTTACTGAGGCCACAGGACTAATAATTCTTAGGTCTCGGGTGCAATCACACAAGAAGTTTTTTTTTAATTATCACTGCATTCTACCTCTTATATGTATCACTGATCATTTTTAGTAATAATTGGACAATGGTTATTTTGAAGATTATTACTCACAATCTACTCCATAGTGTATTTAAATTCAAAGTACCTACTTACCTACCTAATATGAAATTGTCAGTAGCAGGGAAAATGTAATACATTGCGCGATGCGTAATAAGCTCTTTTTGGCCTCGAAGAGAGTTTTAACAAACGAGGCGACACGGCCATTAAACAACCTCCTCGGCCAAAAAAGTGTGCTTACCTACGCATCTCGAAATGTAAATAATTATTTAATACAGCAGCACACTCTTCTCCAACATTATCAACAATATCAAGACTGCGATAGACTATAATAAGACGGATAGACAATGATGGGACGTTCTTGTTGATGTTTCTAAACAAACCTTGCGTGGTTCTGTAGTTTTTATACATGTGCCGCCCATATTAGTTTATACATGGTGACGCCGCCCACCAGAGGCGCCACCACCAACGAACTAGTTGACGTCACAACCAAGGAGGGCGCGTTACAAGAATGATTTGAATTATGCAGTTTTTAATTACTTATATTTATTACATAAAAATAAAAAAAGTAAAAAAATATTTTTAAAAAAAGCTTTTATTTAAATGCGCTAAAAAGAATAAAATAATCTTTTCTTTTAAAACTTTTACTATCAACTTATAACGTCATTCCACAATTTATATGATATAAAAGCTTGTCGCGAGATTTAAGTAGTGGTATTTACTTAGTTTGAAAACTTAAATCTCGCGACAAGCTTTTATATCATATAAATTGTGGAATGACGTTATAAGTTGATAGTAAAAGTTTTAAAAGAAAAGATTATTTTATTCTTTTTAGCGCATTTAAATAAAAGCTTTTTTTAAAAATATTTTTTTACTTTTAATTTATTTTGTAATTTTTAGTTTGGCCAGGTGTCTGAGTCTATTCATCTCAGTTAACGCATCATTGTTGCAAGGTCGTTTGCCGGTTAGTTTAGAACAGTCTAGCTCTTCAATGAGGAGACCTTCTAATGACCATCTTGGGTGTTCCGCCATGTTGGATTTAGAATGACGTCACACATATAATCATGCATTGTCATCCAAATTAAACGTGTGTACAAAATTTCAGCTCGATCGGTTGAAATTTAACTAGTCCGCCATCTTGAGTGTTCCGCCATGTTGGATTTAGAATGACGTCACACATATAATCATGCATTGTCATCCAAATTAAACGTGTGTACAAAATTTCAGCTCGATCGGTTGAAATTTAACTAGTCCGCCATCTTGAGTGTTCCGCCATGTTGGATTTAGAATGACGTCACACATATAATCATGCATTGTCATCCAAATTAAACGTGTGTACAAAATTTCAGCTCGATCGGTTGAAATTTAACTAGTCCGCCATCTTGGGTGATCCGCCATGTTGGATTTAGAATGACGTCACACATATAATCATGCATTGTCATCCAAATTAAACGTGTGTACAAAATTTCAGCTCGATCGGTTGAAGATATCTGCTTCAAAATTGAGTTGCAAGATTCCACCCGAACAAATTACATACATACATACATACATACATACATTGCAAGTTAAATAAAAGCTTTTAAAAATGACTTTTTTTCTGAACTGTGGTTCATTTAATGGCAATAAATTACGTTTGAAAGCATAATTTTTCAAATTTAATTTTTGTGCAAGTTCTCCATTATAAGATTCAAAATATTAGAATAATGGCGCAAAATGCTGAGAGAAAACTAAAGAAATTAGGGAGTAAGTGATATTTCTTATTTCCATTCATTATATTTTATTTATTTCTACGTACTAATCGCTAAAGCAATTTTCCTGTATTTTTTTTTCATTTTCGTTGAACTTATTACGTTTTTTTTTTCTACGTATTATCACTTCACTGCCGCTTTATTATCATTAATAAAAAGATAAATGTTCATAATGTTGCTTGTTGCATGAGGTTTTTATGCAGTTTTCATTTCCTTAAAATTTCATCACTGAATCACTAGAAGATATACTTTGTAATCTGCTGTAATCTCCTGTAATCTGCTCTATAAAATGATGATGGGTGATAATGAGTGCAGCATCAGGCCACCTTTAATAATTTGTTGAATTTCATTATGTTCTTTTTGTTTATTACTACAACTTAATTGTTTACAGTGGCGGATTACCCTATAGGCAGAATAGGCTATAGCCTAGGAGCCCAAGGCTTTAGGGGGCCCGTTCTTATTTCGATGTTTTGATCGCAATTGGAAAAGGTTTTACATTTTGCATTTTGCAATTGCAAATTTCATACAAAGAAAACATCACTCCTTATTTTTTCATCTAGGCTCTTGTCTAGTTATTTAGTCCACTCACCTCAGTAACAACAAAGCAATTAAAAATAATAAAACGATGAGTGGTGTTCCTCAGACGAGCTCGGTTCCAAGTGGAGCAAAAAAACAAGAAAAATTGCCAAGGCAAAAAAATGTTCCAAAAATAAATGTTTTTTTCAGAAAAGGAATTAATACTAATACCTACCACTGACGTTGATTCTGAATATCAAAATGCGTGTGAATTATCGAAAAGTTGAAGGTAGGTTGAACTTTTTCTGCTGAAATTTGAAAAATTAAGCTTAGGGGATTTGCTTGCTTCCTGTTTTTGGTTTTGTTCTCTAGGTATATGCATTTTTTTTTGTTTTTTATTCAGCTTTTTCAGATTTTTTTTTAGGTCTCGCTTTAGGTACATAATATATACATAATTCCCGATAATATTTTTTCCTTTGTTTTAGAAGTATTTGTTGAGAATAAAAATCTGAATCCTTAAAACTATAGAAACAAAAAAAATATAGCAAGCTTTGCAAGTATAAAAGCCAGGAAAAAAGGTTTTAATTAATAATATGTACAGTGTGGTCCGTTTGGAATGGAGACACCTTTGTAACATTGTTATTTTTGCTCCGATTTTGAAAAACTTTTTTGTTAGATAGGTCTCTGAAAATACCATTCGACACACCTTCCAATTGTTTTGAAAACCAAACACCTGGCTAAATGCGACATTTTTTATACCCCCAAAATCATATTAGCCCAAGAAATCATATTAGGCATTTTTTGATCAAAAAAATTTACTAAAAAAAGTTGTTTAGAATGAACCAAAAATCCCAAATCCAAAGTTTTATCAAAATCAAAAAAATAAAAAACTTCCGAAAAAATATATTGAAGGTCCAAAAATCACATTTTAATGAATTTCTACGGATAGCAAAGTGTGCCATGGAAATTTGAAGTTAAAAAATTAACTTTGCTATCCGTAGAAATTAATTAAAATGTGATTTTTAGACCTTAAATTTATTTTTTCGGAAATTTTTAATTTTGATTAAACTTTGGATTTGGGATTTTTGGTTCATTCTAAACAACTTTTTTTAGTAAATTTTTTTAAATTGTGTGGGAAAGCGTCAATTATAGCTAGTTAATTCAAATTACTTTAGAACAGAAATAATAAAAAAAATACCTAATATGATTTCTCGAATTTTGGGGGTATAAAAAATGTCGCAGTTAACCAGGTTTTCAAAACAATTGGAAGGTGCGTCGAATGGTATTTTCAGAGACCTATCTAACAAAAAAATGTTTTTTAAAATCGGAGCAAAAATATCAATTTTACAGAGGTGTCTCCATTCCAAACGGGCCACACTGTATGTATCTACCTACTCTGTTCTTAGTATATAAAGTTAAATGTTAAATTAATATTTTTTCAATATGTCCTTTTCTAAAATAAATAAAATTGTTGATAAAAACTATCGGAACTTAAAATTTTACCTAAGTTTTACATAATTTTTTTATTGCGATAGGTCAAGGGGTCCTTAAATAAATTTAGCCTAGGGCCCAACATAGCTCTAATCCACCCCTGATTGTTTAGAATGATTTATTTTCTGTTGTGCGGTTCTAAATGGTTCAAAAACTCCCCAAATTACCGCAAAGCATAGAATATCTTAGTTAGAATCGGCCTGAGTGTGTGACGTCATCGATCGAGTCTGCAGGACTTCTCTCATGTGCTTCGCCCTTCAACCAAATTGGATTGGCACGATTGTTTGTACTGGAACTTCAGGACATCAAACTTGGTATTTCCAACTCTGTACACCGCTATACTATTGAGTTCTTTTTTGGCAACTTAAAAAAGTTGTCTTTTAATCAGGTTGCTTTAGGTTCTGTAGCGAAAAACCCAAATAAAAATTAAATGGACCACTTTTTAGTAGGTATACAAGCGGTTGGTTTTCGGTTTTCCTAAATTTAATTCACACTTTACATACTACTACTCCAAAGTTCCTGTCAACAAAAAATTGTTTGCTACCGCAGCCACAATCTGCAATTTGCTTACAAAAAAATTCAAATGAAACCTCAAAAAATGTCCGAAATTTTGGGATGCGCAGTTTTACGTATGAACGAACATTATACCGAATACCACTACCACATCCACAATACGATATATTATTATGTTAAATGTATTATTCAAAGTCCACTCTCTTTCTTATACGCTTCATTCCGGATACGGTTCTCTGGCCACGTCCGGCGGATGGCCTCCCCCATATTTTTCCCTTATGAGGAATCCGTGTAATCTCCGAGGACGGCTCGAGCAGCCCGGATCCGACGGCGGAGCCGATCTCGGGGATTTCCTTTGCGGTCCGCATACATACCGGCTGCATAAAGTTTGGATTTCTCGGAACACGGGAAAACCTCAAAAGGGATCCCCATGCCGGCGCAATCTGACCCTTTATTCAAAAATCGCTGTAAGTGGAACGCAGTAGGGTAACCAGGAGGGGCTAATATTTTTACTTGGCATACAGGGTGATTCAGTTCCGGTGCTCAACATGGGGATCTCGGAAACCGTAACAGATACGAAGTCGGTCAAATGGAGGCAAACTTGCGCCTCTGGGCGCCTAACAATATGCCGTTGAGAAAGTTAAAATATTTTCATGGGTTGCTGAGATATTTAAGAAAAACCGAATTTTTGAAATTTAGATTTTATTTTTTCTGGACTACGTCATAGTATTTTAAGATTTTCGGGGCGACGTTTCGTTTTTGAGATAGAGGGAAGAGGGATGATCTTAATTTTTTAAATACGGACCTGGATTTTTTATTGCATATTTCGAAATGAATCGTTGCCCTGAGTACAACGATGTATAACACATACATATTTTTTATCGTTTTAGCCGCTAAAATGCACATTTACTAAGAAAAAAATTAATACGGTCCTGGACTATGCATTTTTCTCTCTTTTTTTTTCAAAACTATTCCGATTATAACAGGTGATCATTATTTTAATACCTACTGGATTAATTATTCTCCATGTTTGTCATATTTTGAAATACTTTTTTTATACTTTAGGTAAAATGTATCTCACTATTGTTAGTAATTATTATTGTTGCTATTTACCTAAAGTATAAAAAAAATCAAAATATGACAAACATGTAGTATAATTAATCCAGTAGGTATTAACACAGACATATATAGCGTCTGTGGTATTAAAATGATGATCACCTGTTATAATCGGAATAGCTTTGAAAAAAAGAGAGAAAAATGCATAGTCCAGGACCGTATTAATTTTTTTCTTAGTAAATGTGCACTTTAGCAGCTAAAACAAAAAAAAATATGTATGTGTCATATATCGTTGTACTCAGGACAACGATTCATTTCGAAATATGCAATAAAAAATCCAGGTCCGTATTTCAAAAACGAAACGTCGCCCCGAAAATCTAAAAATTCTATGACGTAGTCCAAAAAAAGTTGCAATGAAAAAGTATAATTTATTTTTCAATATTGACGCAAATGGCGCCAGAAAAAAAAATAAAAACTAAATTTCAAAAATTCGGTTTTTCTTAAATATCTCAGCAACCCATGAAAATATTTTAACTTTCTCAACGGCATATTGTTAGGCGCCCAAAGGCGCAAGTTTGCCTCCATTTAACCGACTTCGTATCTGTTACGGTTTCCTAGATCCCCATGTTGAGCACCGGAACTGAATCACCCGGTATACAGGCAGTAACTTTGATGGTACAGGGTGTCCCATTTTGGGTGTTTTTGGGTGTTTTTCTCAAAAATCTCGGTTATTATTAAAGCTAGAGGGTTGCGGTTTTAACGTCACTGTACTACTTTTTGAGAGGAATTTGGTGGACCAATCAGATTTTAGATAAGTTTTATAGTTTCCGCGCATTGGCGCAGGACTGAAATTTTCGATTTTTTGGAAACCTCTCTCCTGGCTACAACTTATACATATCGACAAATTTAATCAACTATTTTTATAGATTTTTTGGCGTAGAATCGAATGGAATAATTAGTTTTTTGGTAGCGTTAATAGTTTTTGAGATATGAACTATGGTTTCCATTTAAAAAAATATATAACTATGGTTCATATCTCAAAAACTATTAACGCTACCGAAAAACTAATTACTCCATTCGATTCTACGCCAAAAAATCTATAAAAATAGTTGATTAAATTTGTCGATATATATAAGTTGTAGCCAGGAGAGGTTTTCAAAAAATCGAAAATTTCAGTCCTGCGCCAATGCGCGGAAACTATAAAACTTATCTAAAATCTGATTGGTCCACCAAATTCCTCTCAAAAAAGTAGTACAGTGACGTTAAAACCGCAACCCTCTAGCTTTAATAATAACCGAGATTTTTGAGAAAAACATCCAAAAACACCCAAAATGGGACACCCTGTACAAGTGTACAATGACAATATGACAAAATTGTGCTTATAGAACTTAGAAACTTTTTTAGTGCCGCTGATTCGAACGACCCTGTCAGTCCGTCGTTGATACGACACGCCGCCAGGCCGACGCAACAACTGATAGCAGCCAGCGGGCCGTAGGCAACTACCGGAATTTGCAATAGGTCGGTAATAGCGTGTAGAAGCCGCAGATAATGAAATAGAAAATAGCCAAAATGTGCAGCGAACAGTTGAAGGACAACATTTCGAACAGCTTCTATGAAAAAGTTCTATCGTTAAGAAATAGTGAGCTGTGTCGGAAAAGAATTGTTGTGAAAAGTGAAAACAAATGAGTGAAGTGGTAAATGTGATTATAAGTAGGTATATGGTGAGTGCTTCTATACTAGGTGAGTCTCGATATTATTATTCTTTATAAGGGAGGACAGTGGTCGGCTCCTCCATAAGGTCATTTGGTCAATGACCCACCTAATTTATTTCAAAATTTTCATGCAAAAACTCCCCAATTATTATTACTGATGGAGCCAAGATTACTAATTAACCTCACTGGTTAATATGGCAATCCACAAGGATAAATGCATTGCCAGTGTGACGGAGACAACAGCAACACGCGCCCGCTCGAAAGACGAAAAGAGAGAATTAGATGACGAAATCGTCGACGGCCGACCATTCATAATGTATGTTTTAAGCGACGATTTCACATAGCGGTCAACTACGCAGTTCAACTCTTCGGTGGGGGAGGCTTATAGCAGAACTGTTATGAGGTGTTTCACAATATTTGCACAGAAGTGTGTTGACAGTAATAGTTACAAAATGGCGCCGAATAAAAGAAAAATGCATGTTATCATGTGCCTTTTGATTAAAAAAAGTTAATGTTATATAGTAGACGTAAATATAAGAAGAAAAGGTATTGGGTGAAAATGCCTTTATTAAGCAGACCACGTTTTGACTGAATTATATTAACAGTATCTAGACGGAGATTTCCAAAATTTTGCACGTCTCCCATACGAAATATACAGGGTGTAAATGAACAAGTGCGAAAAAATTCAAGGGGTGAATCTTTGAGAGATTCTAAGACCAAAAGTCTATATAAACATAGGTCCGCTAATGCTTCGTTTTCAAAATCCAGGGTGTCAAAACATTTTTTAATAATTATTATAATAAAACAAAAAAATTTTTTAGCTAGCGTTACGGTTTATAGCAACTTTTAAGACTAGAATAAAATATATTAATATGGAAAAAATATCGGGTGTACCCTAGTTTTTGTTAATTGGTAGCTTTAATTTTTTATTATGTTGTTCCGGAGACATGCAATAAAGTGATTTTTTTCTCAAAAACAAAGTGAGATACGAGAATAATTCAAGATACAAGAAAGTTTTATTTTTATGCAAAGGATGACAACATTTCTATAAAAAAAAAACTAATATGTCTTATATCAAAATGATCTTCGCAACAGTAATGTATGCCTTTGGGAGAAGGTTCATGACAGCAACCTGCATCAAACATCAAACCATAATAATTTTCTCCTCTCGAGTCCAGGTGGTACTTAATCGAACAAAAATCTTGTTGCTGTTGTTACTATTATTATTGCAATAGCCCACAAAACACTTTTTAAACATAATGCCGTTGTTTTTTCAGAAACTTTGCAAACAAATCACTCATAAACGTTAACATAAAACCATTATAATAGACAATCGGCTTACTAAAAAAATAAACAGAAGAAAGCTAGGTTAGGATTTCCTCATTCCATAAAATGAAAAAAGTAAGGTCCGCCGCGATTGTTGATTTCTAGCTAACTTAACCTCTGACCAGGAAAGCCTGATTTACATACAATCAAAAAATCGGCCGGATTGATTTACATTGTACAAATACATTATGACCAAATTTTCGGAAAAAACCGTTATATTTTGTAAATGATTGAATAATAATTTTCTAGTAAACGAAACATTTTAATATTGCTTTAATTGCTTTACACTAATCTGAACCGCAAAATTAAACAAATAATGCCAACTTTGAAAAATAATTGTCAACTTCCCTATTGCGAAAACGGATCTATATAAGAGCTAGTCCGAATCCATGCACCAAAAACACACCCCAAAAAGTTTGACTTTGAAAGTTAATAACTCAGAGAAATAACCAAGGATAGAGGGAGTAAGAACAAAAAGTAAACAAAGCCAACATATTTTTGAGTGATGCCACGTACTCCATTGTTTACAGCATTTCATTTCAAAATAGAAGGGTTTAATAATGGGATTCAATGAAGGCACACCTCCCATAACGCTAAATTAACAAATGTAGTTATTAATTTCTTGTATGTAACAATTTTAAACTAAAACTAAATAGCTCTCTAATTATAGTATCTAAATTATCAAGTTAATAAAATCGTCACAGATACCTCAAACCGCCCGACATGGCAACGCTGCTGTTGATGCCGCGCCTGCCGCGGGCGCCGCGTCCGTTAACTCAGCGGTATTTGTTTTGTGTATGCCCAGCATGTCAAGTTTTCCGATTGTTTACGTATGCATCTTTCCCGTTTTTAATTGTTTTTCTGTTAATTTATAGGCTATTTATTAGGATTTAGGATATAGTGACTGATTTTGTATACAATGGGACGCAGAGAGTGGGTGGTATGTGGCTAAATTGATATTTCTCAGGATATAACCTATCTCAGGTAAACGTTGTACACACGGGCCTAATGTTTGTTTACTTCGGTAAATTTGCATAAGATGTTGGTTGACTACAAACGTATGTATTTTGAAGCTGTTGCTCCCTCTATCCTTGGTTATTTCTCTGAGGTTAATAAACATCAGTAAAGAAACGCGCTATAAAGGTAGCACCCTGTTAACTTTATAACCGACAATATTCCCCCGCAGTGCACCCCTCGCAATGTTCAAACCCCCCTTTAGATAAAACCTATTCTTCATCCAGGACGGTGTCGGGCCCCGCCCGGTCGACCTCCCCTTAACAAAACAGTGCCGATAATCAATCTTTACCACCCAACCCGAAACGGGCGGGGGTTATCAATTAACCCCTTGACGCTTCTCCCGCCCCCCGCGTCCGACGGCGCGGGCCGGGGGGTTGAAAAAGACGCGGTTGACTCCTCGGGAACCGAGCGACGGAAAGGGGATGATTGATTGCGAGAGGGGGCGTTTGTTTGATTATGCATTTTTGCGTATTACTTTGTATAAGGGTGGTGCGTTGCGACTTGAACAAACGAGGGTAGAAAGTGGCGCGTTCCTATTTTGTTTTGGAAAGCATAAGGGTAGTTAAGCTGAAGTCGAACGTAACTTCCCTAATTTTAGAATTATCTTGTATCTTGTTATCTTGACACCATGATTAGAGAATGAAAAAGCGCGAAGGATGTTTGTAACTTGTGCAAGAAGAAAATTTTATTTCCAGCCCCAAGGCGTGCCAACGGTCCACTATATAAAGGAGAAACTGAGAAATCTAATGCGTTCTATGCTAACTTACACTACAACCAAAGTCTAGAGAATACTATAAGTCGGATCGCTCCTTTGAAGTCGTCGAAAATCCGCCGATTTTTTGCGACCGGTCGTGGATCAATGTCAGCTCGCCACTCCGTTATTTACGAGGGTGGACTGTACAAATCACCGTAAAGCTGGTTGCACCGAATTATACGGGGGCACCTCTATATTTCCTTTCCATTATACCATTATGCACCGTGAAGTATTAGTGTATACCGTTAGTTTCTGGTACAATGTTAAAAATTAAAATATGAGTAATAGGTATAGCAGAAAAATAAGGAGCATAATATAATAAAAGTACTAATCATAGCGTAAGTAAAAATATACAGTGTGTACCTAGGAGCAAACAAAATTATTTACATAGATTACAGGTTTTGCAAAATTGTAAGTTTTGGATTTGCTTTTATTTTGTCTTTGGGTTGTTAATTCCCTATTCGCAAATTTAAGTGTGTAGTAAATACGAACTCGCGTATATAATGAAACTAAATAGTCATGGGGAAAATTTGCACACGGATGTATGTATTTTACTGATCAGAATTATTCCTTTAGTAGGCTAGAACCTAAGCCATCCTGATGCGTCATTAAATTATGATAAGAAAATATTTTTCAAATTAATTAAATCAGTGACTATAGAAGGAATCTATAGTCACTGATTAAATTCTCTTGGAGGTACTGTCAAGCTGCCAAATGGTCCTGAACTGCCTTCATATAATAGACATTTCGAGTTCACAAAATATTGTTGACTTGCCAGATTACGCAGACTAATATGCCTCTAACCATAAGCTTCTGGTAATAATCTTAATGGAACAGCAGATGTTAATAAACTAGACGAAGTGAATGATTGGTCATTGTCATAAAAATGTGCCCTACAAATTTTTATACGTTTATGTGCCTCTTCAGGTGCAATATTCGCTAGTTTTATATTATTTAACATATATACAGGGTTAGCTATCACTTAGTACAAAAAATTTTGCCACGTGCGCAGGGTGACTTAAGAAAACATAGGAAAATATTTTTAGATTTTTTTATGATCTTAAAAAAAGGGTAGAAAGCCCAATTTTCCCTGAATATCTCCGCCTCTAATAGGTCATCCAATATGGCTTCGGAAGGTACTACTGTCAGCTTGAAGTTATTTGAAAATACCTTTTTACTCAAACAAATCAAAAAAGACATAAATAACAATCGATTTGAATCTGTACACCCTTACCTTACTTTGAAATTTAACTGACCTAAATTCACCTGAACTCTTAAGCCCTAGATAAAGGTGTAAACCCCGTTTTGATAGTTCGTTCTTTTAGCGCGCAGTGCTGAACCCGAAACAACAGTTTATTTTCAATTAAAAGTTCACCCAATGTCCGAGCCAATGTCCTTCCAAAACACAGTTAACAATTTTATCAAAGCGTCGAGTACCGGTCGGTTCGCCGTGGCAACACTTCTTGATTTCCTGTATCCGGGGCACAGGGCATCTCCAAATTCTCCTCAATTTTCCTTCTCCTGCCTCTAGCGATGCTCGAGGCTCCTCACTACACTCCTGCTTCCCCTTTTCTCCGCCTTTTTAGTCCCAAGAACCCTTGGACCCGCGAAAGTTAACTGCTACAACGTGTGCCGTTACTCCATTAGTATCCTCCCCTCTTGGCTCTCCCGCGCAAGTCACTTCACAAATTTCCCCTATCGCCTAAATTAAATCAAATGTATCCCAGTGCCTTCACCTGAATTACAACATTCCTTATTGGAATACGGTCGCTTAGAAATAATAACAATACAACTAATGGGAAAGTTAGGGCCTGGCACACCAGACTTGAATCCAATGGATTGTGTACGAACAGGAAATCGACAACGACAGTGAACAGCTACTGTAGTGCTTGTGCAGTTGTGTTTTTTGGTTACCCTTCGGGGTCTTCCTGGTGGAGGCGGAGGTGATCCACCTCGTCGTGGTCGCCAGGCTGAGTACCTCGCTTCAAACAATAGGAATGGCTGAGGGAAACCAAGAGGTTCCCAACAGATTTGGAAAATGTGAATGTTGTGTTGTGTAGTGCTGTGTGACTTTTAATGTAAAAAAGCAAAAAAAAAACAGAAAATGGTGCGATATTCAATCCTGGAAATGCCAGTAAGGTAGGTGTTTCATAGGCATTCTACATGTTCCTTAGAAAGTAATCGTTTCCAACAGGAAATCGAAATTTCGTGGTGAATCCTCGGATAAATTGATAGACGTGGTAACGCCGCGCTATTTCACTACCTGTCACTACCATTGACATAGGCGAAATTTTAAGACAGGTCACGGCGGGCGTCCACAGGCGGCGTTTTTTTGAGGGGTTTTAAACAATTTGAAACAAAAATTTTTTGGCCTTAAGACAAAAGTCTCATTTTTCTTTATCTACCATAAAAAAAATTGTACTAAGTGATAGTTAACCCTGTATAATATTATGCATAATACGAGTACCTATTATGTAATAATATAATAATATTCCGATGACTATAGAAATAATTGATTAAGACAATTTTCTTAATTATATGTCAAACTAAATCTTACCTTTCAGAGTCTTTAGGAATTCGAAAAAAAGGCAGACCGTCTTTTAAATTGCTTTACAGCCATCTGCACTGGAATAAGAACCCGAGATATTGAAAATTGGCAACGGTATTGGATATAATTTACGCGCATCCGGTACAATACGAAGCACACCGTCTCGAGAGACACTGTGTAACAAAGTCACGCTCGGAATCGCCCGCTCAGCGGCCGTACTTAAAAACTTTACTTTATTTGATGGGAAATTTAATTCTTACTCTCGATATTTTTAAACTTTGTCATTTCCAACAAAAACCCGGGTAACTAAAAACACGGATTGTAGCTGTGCCCCTGTTCTCTGCCGGATCTTATACGAAACACTGCATATTAAAATACTAATATAAATGTCACTTCATGCTATTCTTTAAACAAGTCCCGACGATAAAAAGAGGCAACCGCTTCGAGTTTGGATCACAAGAATTACTTTTCGTACACATTATTATTTCATCCCATTTTAGACATTACATTTTCCAGGTACACTACAAAAAGCGTCGTGTTCTTGCGGAAGAGGAAGCGCACCGATTCCCACGTTCCGCGAATAGAGGCGACTGGAAAAACATCGTGGATTTCCCGGAAAACGCCTCCCCGATATGGGATCTAATGGACGCACCGTCGCACAAAGAAAAAAAAGTATTTTCGGAGAGGAATGCGGATAATCAGCCGCGTTCCGGCGTGTAGTAATCGTTCTTGGGGGAAACAGGTTTCCGTTAGATAAACAAGAAGGAGCGGGGGTATTTCCGTGTTCGCCTTGGGCGATACCAGAACATGCTCGCGTTGGGGATATGGGAAAATACTGGGGTTTGTTGTTTTCCAGGTAGAATATCGAAGAATGACACGGTTTCGTTTGTTTTTGGAATAAAGGTCACCCTCTTATTAGAGTTTTCGTATATGAGCCCTGTCGAGGCACACGGGAAAGAAGGCCTGCAGACTCGATCGATGACGTCACACACTCAGGCCGATTCTAACTAAGATATTCGATGCGTTGCGGTATTTTGGGGTTTTAGAGCCATTTTTTTTATTTTCCAGATTATTTATTAACACATACCATGAGAAACCGAAAAATGTTACGCACAAAAGAAAATAAATCATTCTAAACAATTAAGTTCGTTGCAATAAACATAATAAGCTCAATGAAATTCAACAATTATTAGAGGTGGCTTTATTGCAGTACTCATTATCACTTCTCTATTACTCCATTATCATTTTATAGAGCAGATTACAGTAGATTATAAAGATAAAAGTGGGTTATTTTCTAGTGAGATAGTAATGAAATTTTAAGGAAATGAAAACTGCATAAAACCCTCGTGCAACAAGCAACATTATAAACGTTTATCTTTTTATTAATGATAATGAAGCGGCAGTGAAGTGATAAAAAACACTTACACGCAAATTGTATGTTTGCCAGTGTAGCCAAACATTTTACAATTAACTGATGATAGGATATATCGCAAGAACAATTATTTCCTTCTGTTAACAACGACACATTTTGCAGAATTTTGAGACAAATTTCCAGTAGTTTAACAAATCTGTAATTACGTATTGCCCCTGTTTTTCTTTTTTCAATTAAATGATGATATACGGCCTGAATACCTGAATTGCGCTAAACACTATATAAGAAAGGATAACTGAATCCTATGAGGATTTGTAGCACGAACACCGTGCCGTAAAGCCGCGTGCCTCGGTGCGCCTCGACTGAGAACTAAGAGCGTGAACGAGGCGTTTGGCACGGCCTGACAGTGTGACGTTGCACCGGAGGGGAGGGGATAGCTGCAGGCCCAAACTAATAAAAATATGTTTTTTGAAAAAAATTATCGTATTAACAGAAAATTTATTAAAATAAACACATTTTTCTAATTATGTAGGAAACATTTATTCACTTTTGACATATAATTAGAAACTATTCCAAACTTCTTGGAGACGAGCACGCAACTCTGGAACGGTTCTTGTGGGTTGTGATCGCATCTTCTTCTTGATTATATTATGCCATAATGTTTCAATCGGCGAAAGATCTGGACTACTAGCCGTCCATTTTAAAAGTGAAATATTGTTTTCTAACATCCAATCTTTCACTTTTTAGCTGTATGGCAAGAGGCGCCATCTTGTTGAAAGATACATTCTATATTTTGCAAACGCAGTTCTTAAATTTTAAGTTTCAAATTATTTTGAAGGACGTATTTATTAGCGTTCATGATCCATCTACAAAGTGTAATTTTCCGACCCCTCTAGCTGACATGGAGCTCAAAATCATCACGGAGGACGGAAACTTAACTTTCTTCTTAAGGCAGTCCGTGTGATACACTTCTCCTTTGGTTCTAATGACTCTGCTTCGACTATCACCAACACAAACTACAAATGTAGCCACATCACTCCATATAAAAACGGGATAAAATCCAAAACAGTTTGGACTTGCTTTGTAAGTTTTAAACCCTAGTTTTCGGACAGCCCTGTCACAAGTTGCCTTTGAAAAACGCATTTATCTGTTGCCTGATTCCTTAGACAAGGGAGGGGAGTGGACGCGTAACATGTATTGTATATATACGGACCATAGCAGAGAACAACAATGCGACGCCATAATTTGGTTCCAAACGTCGTGAGTGACAGCAGGTTTAATTTTTGTGATTTTGTGCTCATACGGACTGAAGACATTGTTATTTTTGTGGCATCATAATGGTGTTTTACTCAGCTTTTGGTTGCAAAAGTCGAGGGGAACAGAAAGTATCAGGAAAAAAGACATTGTATTATTTGTATACCGCCTCAAACAACTAAAATTTTGTTGCTTTGTCGAAATTTGGTCCCTTTACAAACCAACAGTAATGCTTTATAGGCATTTTTCATTCTTTACCAGTCCCACGCGATACGCCACTGGTGGTGCCTAACTGGGCACTCAATTTGGCCGGATTATGCGTCTTCTCTCCCATTTTTATTTGCCAACAACAATGAATGCACAAAAAATATGTTGTGAATGTGAAATGTCACTAACGCCTTGTTTAAACTTATTGAAACGTCAAATATTGTGACTTACTTCAGAGCCGCTTACTGAATTTCTAGAAGCAGACTATCTAACTTAAGAGGGGGTTGCCGACAGTGAAAGTGACGTTAGATTTCGTATTTTTTTAAGTTGTATACCTAGCATAAAATCTAATAACATTTTACCTGGCAAAAATTTAGCACAAACATCTCTTTCTTCATTTTAATCATAAGATCTCACACATCTCTTGTTTTATAGGTTATGAAAACCTTGGGAAAAATAATAATTCCATTGCATATGCTTTTAATATCTTATAATTTCAGAATTTCAGAATTTTATCTTTGTTCGTTCTGGAAATATTTAAAAAAAACCGTTTGCCGAAGTGTCCATTTCAGGGGCTATGGCCCCCTTTAGGGGTCATTATTGAGGGCATGTTTATAGGAACTTTTTTCATGTTTTTGTATCAAAAAACGTGATGGTAAATTATGGCAGGCTACTTACCGAGTTTACTCGAAAACGGTGCATGCTATCGAAGTTCAAAAAGAGCACCTATTCTTCGTAGAATACCTTCAAATTTCATAATTTCGCAAGAAATCTGGCAAAAAGTATACAAAAAATATTGAGGTATTTTTAACCCTTTAACGCCTATGATTAAGAATATGTAACTATCGCTACCTCGGTAAATGCCAAATCTCACAGGTACATCACATATCAAATTTCAGAATTTTATCTTTATTCGTTCTGGAAATATTTATAGAAACCCGTTTGTGAAACTGCGCCCCTTTCGGGGGCTATAGCCCCGCATTAGGGGGCATTTTTGAGGCCATGTTTATAGGAACTGTTTTCATTTTTTAGGTCGTAGAACACGCTGGTAATTTATGGCAGGCCGGACGTTCAGGACCTGCACAGAGCGTTCCATAACTACCAACGGAATCGCTACTTCCACATCACATCACCGGAATTGGGTCATTTCATAAAAAAAATTGTTTTCTTCGCGTTTACTTTATGTATTATGTCTTCGAAGTCCCAAAAAGTCCACCCGTTTGTTTTTATTATCTTTAACTAGGCCAAAAATTAGAATTGAAATTTGAAAATCGGAGTCCTGCTGACGTCAGCTGGACCCTTTACCAATCAGTTTCATAAGTTCGGGCTAAAAAATTTAATAGATTTACTTGTTTTTTAACACTTATTATTAATAAAAGGTATACATCTGGGGTGTATTAATTATATGGCACACCATTATAAACAGATTGTAGTTTAATTATAGTTTTATTATGTAATTTAAATAGGACATTTTAAAGTAATAAACCCTCCCAGGTTAACCGGAGTTAACCTCATCGATAGTTGGTGATTTGTTCTTTGTGTTGAGAGTTTTTTTATTTTTCATTATGAAAACTAAACA
The DNA here is from genome assembly GCA_963920635.1 of Pseudeuparius sepicola. Classification (NCBI taxonomy): domain Eukaryota; kingdom Metazoa; phylum Arthropoda; class Insecta; order Coleoptera; family Anthribidae; genus Pseudeuparius; species Pseudeuparius sepicola. The sequence continues at coordinate 11,020,008 of OY987298.1, read as the reverse complement.
ATGCTTTAACAAAGCCGTCTTCCATGCTGAACACTATTATATTAAGCAGTAACTCACAACAAAACGTAAACGATGGCTAGCCAAACGAATGACGAATAACCAACCAAAACAAACCAACGCAATGAAAGGTCACAGCTGTGATTTGACAGAAAGGTGGGCGGGCTGTTTAAATTTGAACCTGACCGTTTTGCGGCGTTGCCGGACCTACAAAAAGTACCTATACTCACTCCGTGGACATTTTTATTTTTTTTTTTTCGGCCGAACGGACCTTCAAAAAAATTTGAAAAAAATCCATAAGTATATTTTAGTCAAAGCTATCATCTGAGCTTATCAGAAAAAAACGTGAAATGTGCCCATTAAGCCGCCCAAATATATCATTCTCGCCTCCCTCTCCCAGGGGAGGGGGTAGCGAGCGATCCAAATCTCCCAGATTCGGGAGCGTGCGGCGCGGAGGGGCGTCGGACTTACCGATGAACACGAATATCTGGTGGTGCGAGAAGCGCAGCAGCATCGACACGGACACCGTCTGAAACAAACAGGCAAATCAAACAACCGTCGCGTCGAAAAATGGCGGGAAGAATTGTTATTTCGCACGGGGGCAAACGAAGTTAAATTTTAAGTTCGTTCATTAAAGCCGCGTACAGACCGAGTTCGAGAACCGTTCTAGAGCTGTTCGCAACAGGTTCGCAAACAAGCCGCGTACAAACCAAAATCGATGCTCGAGAACTGCAGTTCGCAGTTTGCGAACAAGGTGTCCAGACCAAAATTTTATTGTGTTCGGCATATTTCGTATTGTCATTTTTTGGAGGTCGGCATTGGTTCGCTATCGAGTTGCAAAAATAATTTCGAAAATATGAATACAGACGATGAAGAAGATGCTCTGATTATTTGTGATGTTTTTTGTTTTGAAAAAGCCCGTTAGAAGATTTTTTTAGCATTTCGTTTTTTATAATTGGAATTTTTTGGATTCCACAAGTTCGGATGCAATTCATTTTTTGGCCGATTAATTCGATTATTTTCTGGCCACTCCAATTTCACTTTGACAAAAAATATTCAATTGAACTGCGACTCTTGGAATGATAATTTATAAAATCATACGAGACGTCCACACCGCCAATATGTGCTCGCGAACAATTCCTTTGATCTAATCAATAATTTACCGCCTATCGAGCGAACTTTCCGTGAGCAGCTCGAGAACTGTAAAGGGTTCTCCAACTGCTCACGAACCAGCATCTACACTAAGTTTGCGAACCTGTTGCGAACTGCTCTAGAACGGTTCTCAAACTCGCTCGATAGGCGGTAAATTATTGAGATCAAAGGAATTGTTCGCGAGCACATAGTGGCAGGTGTGGACGTCTCGTATCATTTTATAAATTAGCATTCCAAATATTCAATTGAACTGCCACCAGTTCAATTGAATATTTTTTGTCAAAGTGAAATAGAGTGGAGTGACGAGAAAATAATCGAATTAATCGGCCAAAATTAATTGCATCCGAACTTGTGGAATCCAAAAAATTCCAATTACTTATAAAAAACGAAATGCTAAAAAATATCTCCTCACAGGCTTTTTCAAGACAAAAACACCACAAATAGTCAGAGCATCTTCTTCATCGTCTGTATTCATTATTTTCAAAATTATTTTTGCAACTTGATAGCGAACCAATGCCGAACTCCAAAAAATGACAATACGAAACAAGCCGAACACAATAAAATTTTGGTCTGGACACCTTGTTCGCAAACTGCTCCCGAACAGTTCGGTAGCAATTCGCGAGCAGTTCTCGAACATCGATTTTGGTTTGTACGCGGCTTTAGTGTAGACGCGGGTTCGTGAGCAGTTGGAGAACCCTTTACAGTTCGCGAGCTGCTCGCGGAAAGTTCGCTCGATAGGCGGTAAATTATTGAGATCAAAGGAATTGTTCGCGAGCACATATTGGCGGTCTCGTATCATTTTATAAATTATCATTCCAAGAGTCGCAGTTCAATTGAATATTTTTTGTCAAAGTGAAATTGGAGTGACGAGAAAATAATCGAATTAATCGGCCAAAAAATGAATTGCATCCGAACTTGTGGAATCCAAAAAATTCCAATTATAAAAAACGAAATTCTAAAAAATATCTTCTCCCGGGCTTTTTCAAAACAAAAAACATCACAAATAGTCAGAGCATCTTCTTCATCGTCTGTATTCATATTTTCGAAATTATTTTTGCAACTCGATAGCGAACCAATGCCGAACTCCAAAAAATGACAATACGAAACAAGCCGAACACAATAAAATTTTGGTCTGGACACCTTGTTCGCAAACTGCTCCCGAACAGTTCTGTAGCAATTCGCGAGCAGTTCTCGAGCATCGATTTTGGTTTGTACGCGGCTTTAAGCTTATGTATACATTTTTTTATAAATGCAGTTAAAAATTTAAAAAAAAAAAACGGGATTGATTTAATTTAAAATACCAAGCACATTCTGCACACTTTTATGTGTAAGAACCAAGCCATTCACAAAGTCTGTTGTTGTGAAACTTTGACACTATTTTGCGTAACGCAACAAAAAAAACTACTTGTTTCTAGGTGTTTTTCATATTCCTCATTTAAATAGCTAACCATCAGTATAAACGACAGTATCATATTTAGCGCGAATGGGTTAAATAATTGTTACAACATAGTGGCGTAAAAATTTCCTTCACGGGCAAATGAAAAAACTGGAACTAATGATATACAGGGTGTTATTTAAGTACGAAGCCAACCTTCAAGGGGTGATTTTTTTGAGTGATTTTAAGACGAAAAGTATATATAAACATAGGTCCGGTATCGCTTAGTTTTCAAGATACAGGTTGCCAAACTTTTTAAAAAAAAATCTTTTTTTCAACATCTTAATAATCCTTTAGCCGATTTTATTCAAATCTGGCAATGTTATTTACGGTGAAGAGGGGTTAATTTCGACCAAAGTGGATTCAAATTATTAAGTCCAGTGGCGTTCCGGGGGCACCGTGACCAATATTTTTGAAAAAAAAAAATGTGCGCCACTGACTTTTTTAAAACTTTTGTTTTTGTCGCATTGGTCTCTTGATTTTTTTTCGTGTCTTGCTGCGTTTTCGAGAGAAAAAATAAAAACCACCTTATTGCATGTCATTGCTTTGTTGTTGCATTGCTGCTTTCTTGAAAAATGAAGCATGATACGAACAAGATTCATGAGACCCAAGAAGTTGTATTCTTAGTTGCTTAATGTGAAAAAAATATAAAAGTAGATTACGAAGCACGACACGAAAAAAATTCAAGAGACCAAAAAGTTGTATTCTTAGTTCCTTAATGATCTTGAATCTTGAAATTGTTGTCTATCTAGCCGTTTCATTTTTTCTGGTGTCAACTTATAACTTTACTTTTTCAAATGGTAGACATCCTATATTTTTGACAGATTTTTAAAAATATACACACAAAAATTTAGTTATGATTGATAAGAAATATTTCGAGAAAAAGACTTTTGTATATTTTTTAAGGACAGTGGCGGTTCGTGGCATTGGGCAGGGTGGGCAGTGCCCACCCAACCGGACAACGGAAAAGAAAAAAAAGATAATTTTTATTGTGTTCAACAATAGTATTAAATTTACCAATGAACTTCACAGACTCACGACTGTAACGTATAGCCAAGCCATACGTCTGCGACGAGAGCTAACGCGCCCGAGCTGCGCGAAGATATAAACGTAGGTTACGCATATGTTCGGCATTTAACTATCACGGTGGGCGAGCCCAGCCGACTGAGCCGACCCAGCGGCGAGCGGCCGGAAACAGCGACCGAACGAGGCCGTCTGCGTCTGTTAAATTTATTAGGTTAAATTAAGTCGCGAAAATTCAGAAAAAATGAATCCATGTTTATGTGAGTGTGTAACTATTAGTACCTAACAGTTAGTTATTAACTTCATTTTTTTTGGTAAGGTATGTAAAGTATAATACATATATTTACGATACTTATAACTTATACTTTATATTTATCCTTATCACTTATCATTTTATCAATCAAACGTAAGTTCCTTTGTTTTTTTCTTCAAATCTCAAATCTTATTACTTAGGAGTACATTACAAAACAGAATTTTCAAATTTTCGGAGCAGCGCCCTGAATTAAATAGCATTTCTTATTCTTATTTTTCAGTCTCCGGGCGGGACCAGCGACGCGGGCGGCGCGGCGAAGGCCAGGCGGGGCTAGCCCGGGCTCGTCCATTGATGAACGCTAGGGGGAGGAAGGTCTGACTTAAAAAAAATAAACTAGAGCACAAAAAAACGAAGTTTTTCTGTGACTAGAGTGACATGTCCAACGATATAAAGGTGACTCACTCTAATACAAATAAATCAGTTTTATTTTGCGTCTATAATTAGCAGGTCGGGGGGGGACGAAGACGAAGTAATTTGTTTACATTGTCATTTCTTAAATTCAGTCTTTCCTATTTTGTATTGCATAATAAATCATTTTTTGATAGACTTGTATATCGTATATATGCTTTGAGATAGGTATACTTACATTTACAAGAAAACCTAAGTCGTATAAAAAAACTGGCAAAACTTGAATGTGCCAACAATAACATCTTTTCAATATCATGAAACAAAACAAGTTGCCTTTGGTAATGTATCATCTATACCTATATATCGTTGGACATATCCCTATCCACCTATTTCCGGGGGGATGTCACTTGTTATTTAGGCTTGATCTCTTCTTCACCTTGCCCACCCGCTGCCAAAACCCACGGGCCGCCACTGTTTAAGGATCTATGAAATCAAATTAACATCTAGCCGGAAATGCTTTGTTATAAAAATACTTAGGGTTTACTATACTATACCCTATAAAAAACTGCTGAACTGAAAATACCAAATTTCTTAACTTGATTTTGTTGGTTACCTACCTATGTAATCACTTCATGTATTCCTGGTTACATAACAACTATTAGGGAGTGTTAGAATGCAATTATTAAAAAAATCTCCCTACTTTGCTTTTGTAGTGTACATGTGTTTTTTCGCCCATTGTTTATAAGGTCGCTCGGATGGTTACAAGGATTGCGAAATCTGTGAATTTTTAGTTTACAATTTCTTGATTCATGGATCTTTGGTTGCATAATTATTATTATAGTACATAATAGTTAGGTACCACCAGGCGCGGCTTCTCCATAAGGTCATTTGGTCAATGAGCCACCTAATTTATTTACAATTTTTTTTTCAACGTTAATAATAAACTATATTTTAAAAAAATGCAATTATATTTTCATGCAAAAACTCGCCAATTATTACTAATGGAGTCAAGATTACTAATTAATAATAATTATTCATTCCTATCCGCAGCCGCCTGACCTCACGGGTTATTATGGCAATCCACAAGGATAAAAATGCATTGCAAGTGATACAGATACAACAGCATACGGGCCCGCTCTGAAAAGAGACAAGTAGAGTCGCCGTCGCCGAGGGCCGACCATTCATAGTGTATGCTTTAAGCGGCGGTTTCACATAGCAGTCAACTGCAATCACAGTTCAACTGTTCGGTGCAGGAGGCTTATACTGCTATAGCAGAACTGTTATGTAATATTTGCAAAAGTGTGTTGATAGTAGTAATTACAAAATGCCGCCGAATAAAAGAAAAGTGTAAGCTATCATGTGCCTTTTGATTAAAAAAAGTTAATGTTAAATATTAGACGTAAATATAAGAAAAGTTATTGGGTGAAAACGCCTTGATTAAGCAGACCACGTTTTGACTTGACAGTAGACGGAGATTTCCAAAATTGTACACGTCTCCCATACGAAAAATATATTGAGGTGACTTTAAATGTCCCATAGACATTCATTGTATCGATATAATTCGATTAGATGATACATTTGTTCATTGGAAATTAGAAATATTTCTAGTTATAACAGTACCTGCGATAACAGTGTACTCCGATCACATCGATACTCGCTTGGCAGCGGGACCACGCCCACCACAACAATCACTGAGATCGCAGTCGAGTGCTATGTGAAACCGTCTCCACAGACGTAAGTAGAGTAGAGAGTAATAAAGTAGAGTAGAGAGTAAGTCGGCGCGCGCCGAATGTCGGGCATGGGCGAAAATAACGTACGTAAGCACGGTAAACATCTTTAAAAATTTCGGATTTATCGCGGGTTCTCGCGATATTTCGACGTTGCAAAAGATACAAAAGAGTGTGGTGATTAGTTCGAGCTGCGTACAGTAAAAATTCATCCCGATTACAACCACAAATATCGTCTTGAAGTCCGGGATGTGAAAAGAAAATTTGGGACCTCGAAAATAGGGAGGTAGCCAAAGTTTCAAGAAAATCGGGGGTGGATTACACTATTGGAAATAATTTCTAAAAGGTGAGTGAATTATCCTCGGAATTATCTCAATATTAGGTATTATTTTTCATAATAATTGTCTAATAGATATCTCAGTTTGTGATTTGACCCACCTCTACAATAATAACTCACGAGCCGCGCCTTGTTACTACACATTCTAGTCAAAAGGAAACTAAAGCCTATTCACGGTCCACAAAAGCATACTTTTAGTGAAAAAACATTCCAACGCCTCTCATTCTTCAACACCATAATCGAACAACGCTTCGGCGGTGAAAAGGCCGAAATTGTCGCGTCGAGGGGCGCGCTCGAGGGCCAATTTCCCCGATTTACATCGCCGTGGAAATTCCGCACACGTGAAGATCCGCCGCTCCGGCGAATCGTGGCATTAAATGGAAATTATTCGGGAAGTAATTGGGCGATTGCCGGCGAAATTTCGCGCGGGAAAAGCGGCAAGGCGACGCACGGGCAGGGAATTTGATAAACGACGAGCGACGTTCCTTGTATTCCACGCGTTTTTTTATTGCGGATGGCAGATGCCAGTATGCCTATTTAGAAAAATCAATATCTAATCTATCAGTGGCCCACCAGGCATTGCGATCGCAGTCGAGTGCTATGTGAAACCGACTCCATAGGCGTAAGTAGAGAGTAATACAGTAGATTAGAGAGAGTACGTCGGCGCGCGCCGAATGTCGGGTATGACCGAAAATAGCGTACGTAAACACGGCAAAATTCTTTTAGAATTTCGGTTTTTCCGCGGGTTCTCGCGAAGTTTCGACGTTGCAAAAGGTACAAGATGGTGTGGTCATTAGTTTGAGCTGCGTACAGTAAAAATTCATCCCGATTACAACCACAAATATCGTCGTGAAGTCCGGGATGTGAACAGAAATTTTGAAAATTCATTTTCTCGAAAACTAAGTCCGACGGGGAAAAAACAAGGCCGGATTCATGTTCAGGGACCTCGAAAATAGGGGAGGTAGAAAAAGTTTCAAGAAGATCGGGCGTGGATTACACCATTGGAAATAATTACTGAATTTCTAAAAGGTGAGTGAATTGTCCTCGGAGTTATCTCAATATTAGGAATTATTTTTCATAACAATTGTCTAAGTAATAGATATCTCAGGGTATATATATATTTTCTTTGGTCTATTTAAAAAAGTCAAAATCGTAAAAAAAATACATAAAAGTTAGTTTGACCCACATCTACAATAATGACTCACGGGCCGTGCCTGGTTACTACACATTTTAGTCAAAAGGAAACTAAAGCCTATTCACGGTCCACAAAAGCATACTTTTAGTGAAAAAATATTCCGACGCCTCCCATTCTTCAACACCATAATCGAACAACGGTTCGGCGGTGAAGAGGCCGAAATTGTCGCGTCGAGGGGCGCGCTCGAGGGCCAATTTCCCCGATTTACATCGCCGTGGAAATTCTGCACACGTGAGGATCCGCCGCTCCGGCGAATCGTATTAAATGGAAATTATTCGGGAACTAATTGGGCGATAGCCGGCGAAATTCCGCGCGGGAAAAGCGGCCCCGCGACGCACAGGCAGGGAATTTGATAAACGACGAGCGACGTTCTTTGTATTCCACCCGTTTTTTTTTATTGCGGATGGCAGATGCCAGTAACTATACCTATTTAGAAAAATCAATATCTAATCTATCAGTGGCCCACCAGGCATTGCGATCGGTCGAGTGCTATGTGAAACCGACTCCATAGGCGTAAGTAGAGAGTAATAAAGTAGATTAGAGAGAGTACGTCGGCGCGCGCCGAATGTCAGGCATGGGCGAAAATAGCGTACGTAAACACGGCAAACATCTTTAAAAATTTCGGTTTTTCCGCGGGTTCTCGCGAAGTTCCGACGTTGCAAAAGGTACAAATAGTGTGGTGATTAGTTTGAGCAGCGTACGGTAAAAATTCATCCCGATTACAACCACAAATATCGTCGTGAAGTCCGGGATGTGAAAAGAAATTTTGAAAATTCATTTTCTCGAAAACTAAGTCCGACGGGGAAAAAACAAGGCCGGATTCATGTTCAGGGACCTCGAAAATAGGGGAGGTAGCCAAAGTTTCAAGAAGATCGGGCGTGGATTGCACCATTGGAAATAATTACTGAATTTCTAAAAGGTGAGTGAATTGTCCTCGGAGTTATCTCAATATTAGGAATTATTTTTCATAACAATTGTCTAACTCAGGGTATATATATTTTCTTTGGTCTGTTTAAAAAAGTCAAAAACATAAAATATACATAAAAGTTAGTTTGACCCACATCTACAATAATAACTCACGGGCCGTGCCTGGTTACTACACATTTTAGTCAAAAGGAAACTAAAGCCTATTCACGGTCCACAAAAGCATACTTTTAGTGAAAAAATATTCCGACGCCTCCCATTCTTCAACACCATAATCGAACAACGGTTCGGCGGTGAAGAGGCCGAAATTGTCGCGTCGAGGGGCGCGCTCGAGGGCCAATTTCCCCGATTTACATCGCCGTGGAAATTCTGCACACGTGAGGATCCGCCGCTCCGGCGAATCGTATTAAATGGAAATTATTCGGGAACTAATTGGGCGATTGCCGGCGAAATTCCGCGCGGGAAAAGCGGCCCCGCGACGCACAGGCAGGGAATTTGATAAACGACGAGCGACGTTCTTTGTATTCCACGCGTTTTTTTTTTTATTGCGGATGGCAGATGCAAGTATACCTATTTAGAAAAATCAATATCTAATCTATCAGTGGCAAAGATGGCGAAATACGAATTACGCCAAGAAAAATTTAGAAGCCACAATGGTCCTATGCGAAAAAAATTAGTATTTTGTACAAATCGAATCCCTATACATGTGAGATGACTGGTAAAAAAAGTCAAAGTGTTTTTTTGTTAAAATTTCAATCACAAATGAAATTTAAAAAAATTGACAGCTGTCAAATTATTCAGAAATGTTGTGAGGTACCTACATAGAATTTTATGCTGAATCCGAATATGTAAAAATGTGCAGAGCGTTCTATTTAAAAATCGGTCAAACCGAAAGTTAAAAAAATTTATCCCAAACATCAAATTTTTATCTAAAAAATTAAAGAAAAATTGGGGTGGCCACCCGGTGTACAGTGTAGATATGTATAGTTATTTAAGTGCAACATATGGGACATTTTTATTAATTGCAGAACCAAAATACAGATATTCAATAATCATATTAGGTGCACTCAGAATGGTTGCAAGTTAAACAGCATACAGGATAGGTCAAAAAATATAAAAATTGTGCAAAAGTAAAGTACCCTTATTTCAAAAATTTAGCAAAAGGTTATTAAGGAAAGTTGTTTAGAAATAAAAGCTATGTCTAAATACCAAAACATAGCCTAGTTACTAAGAAAAAACATTTTTTCGTCAATTAATTTCCAGTTTCTTAATAAACATTTAAAATAAAAAAATTGCACCGTAAATGACAGTTTATCATTACTAATGTTTTACCTTGGTCAGAACAATTTTTGCGAAATTTTAAAGTTTTGTTTAATAACTACTAAACTGTGGTTTCCATTTAAAAAAAAAACACAAGTTTGGGTTATATCTGTCACGCAAAGTACGACAAGATAGCAGCATTGGAGACACAATTCGCTCCAACTTTCGTTTTACACTTTTTATCTAAAATCAGAAACAACGAAGCTAGATGGATTAGAATATTCGCCAAAATTTCGTTTTTTCAAAATATCTAGTAAGCCATGACTTTTTTCAAAAATGCACAAGGTGCATTAAATTGGGCGTACAAAACTGCAATTCTTTCCCCATTTAACCTTTTTTCTATCTCCGCTAGTTTCCGAGATCCCCGTACTGATCATCAAAAAAAAACTCACCCTGTGTAAACGATATACAAGTCTATCAAAAAACTATATAATTTAAGAAATGCCAATGTAAACAAATTACCTCTTCTTCTTCCCCCCGACCCGCTAATGTAGAAGCAAAACAAAACCCGTGTTATTTTTATTAGCGTGAGTCATCTATACAGGGTGAGTTTTTTTCGATGACCAGTATGGGGATCTCGGAAACTAGCAGAGCTAGAACAAAAGTCAAATGGGGAAAAAATTGCTGTTTTGAATGCTCAATCTAATGCCCCTTTTGGATTGTTAAAAAAGTTCATCGCTCACTAGATAATTTGAAAAGAGTGATTTTTTGCTATTTCATCAGATCTCTGTAGCTCCGTTATTTCTGATGATACAGAAAAACTGTAGAGGCAAAAACTGTAGATATAATTTTGGGCTTAATAAGATAATCTAATCCAATTTTTTACGTTGTTTTTGATTTTTGAGATATGACATAAACTTTTGTTGTTTGTTTAAATGTAAATCATAGTTGGCTGTGGCCTTATCAAATCGGCAATTTTTTGAGCTTTACAAAGATATAATACTCGTCATAGTTATTATAAAAAATAAAAGAGCTATGGCTAATTTTCTGATTTTTTTTTTTACGTTCTATTTTATAAAAAGACATACTTCAAACTTTCAAATATTTTATTTTTAGCTGGTAACAAAATGTAACAAAATAAAACAAAAATTATCATCATGGAGCTCCACAACATAATTATTTGCCCGTAAGAAATTACCTAGATCAGCTCTATCCAAATAGTTGGATAGGGAGAAACAGACCTATTTCCTGGCCGCCCCGATCCCCCGATTTGTCTCTTTTGGATTACTTTTTGTGGGGAAGAGTACAAAATAAAGTATGAGACAATTGATGAATTAAGAGCAGCTGCTTTAGAAGCAATTGCCAGTATTGACAGGCGCTCTCTAAGAAAAAGAAAGGCGACAAATTCAGAGATGCAATATTTGCATAATAATGGTGGATTGTTTGAACACCTTCTAAAATAATAATAATTTGAATTTGAGTTTTTAAATTTTTGTTTTATTTTGTTACATTTTGTTACCAGCTAAAAACAAAATATTAGAAAGTTTGAAGTAGGTATGTCTAATTATAAAATAGAACGTTAACATGAAAATATTCCATGGCTGACTATGTGAAAATTAAAAAAATCAGAAAATTAGCCATATCTCTTTTATTTTTTATAATAACTATACCGAGTATTATATCTTTGTAAAGCTCAAAAAATGGCCGATTTGATAAGGCCACAGCCAACTATGATTTACATTTAAAAAAAAATCACAAACAACATAAAAAATGGATCAGACTTTTGTCTCTACAGTTTTTCTGTATAATCAGAAATAACGGAGCTACAGAGATCTGGTGAAATAGCAAAAAATAACTCTTCAAAATATCTAGTGAGCCATGAACTTTTTTAAAAACCCAAAAGGGGCATTAGATTAAGCATTCAAAACCGCAATTATTTCCCCATTTAACCTTTGTTCTAGATCTGCTATTTTCGGAGATCCCCATAGTGGTCATCGAAAAAAACTCACCCTGTATATCGTTGGTTAATATTGTCTAAGGAAAAGGATTGATGCTAAGTATTCCGATGTTCATTTTTTTTTTCAATTATTAGCTCAATTTACAAATACCCAATCAGAAATATTTCAAACAATATTTCATTCAACGGCATATGATTCGGACGGGATGAATCCTGCCATAGATCGGGCGAATGTCGCCCCGGAGACGACGACACCCGACACGCGCAACAGTAACCGAGTCCGGAGGGTCGCAGCAGGCCGTTGGGAGCCTGTTAGCGCCGCCGCCGCCTTGATTTATACGCCCGTAAGGCGACACGCCGCCGCCCCTGATTAGCGGAAGCGCGGCGCCCCGATCGCTTGTTCCCGGGTTTCCGCATGGTGCATTACTCGGTGCGAAAGAAACATGCTTGTCAATCTCGTCGGGGATTTAAGATTTATCAAGTACCTATGTGCATAAAAACTAACCTCAGAAAAATTAAAAATATAATATGTAATTCTATACAGAGAAAGACATTCTGTATACAGGGTGGCCCACCACGAATTACATAGATCTATACAGTGTGGCCATTTTAGTGTGCAACATATGGGAATTTTTTTTATTAATTGCACAACCAAAATACAAATATTGCCGAAAGTTGGTGCATGTTCGATAATCATATTAGGTGCCCTTAGAATGGTTGCAAGTCAAACAGCATACAGGGTAGGTCAAAAAATATAAAAATTGTTCAAGAATAAAGTACCCTTATTTCAAATAATTCAGCAAAATGTTATTAATAAAAGTTGTTTAGAATTAAAAGTTATGCCTAAATGCCAAAGCATGGCCTCCTAAGAAAAAAAATTATTTTTTTTAACAATAATAATTTTCTAAAAATATATTTTTTTAATATTCCCCCTAAGCACTTTCATAAATTAATCAAAATCAAATTAATTTCTCATAACTTTGTTCAAATTCAAGCATATTTGTAAAATTAACTTAGATTTTTAGTTTTTTAGGGAATCACAAACTTCATGTTTGTTGCAACGATATTAAACACAACTTTAAAATTTCGCAAAAATTCTTATGAACAACGTAAAACATTAGTAATGATAATGTGGCTATTAAAAAACTCTCATTTAAGGTGCAAAATTTTTATTTTAAATGTTTAATAAGAAACTGGAAATTCATCGACAAAAAAAATTTTTTTTAGGAGGCTATGTTTTGGTATTTAGGCATAGCTTTTAATTCTAAACAACTTTTCTTTATAACCTTTTGCTGCATTTTTTGAAATAAGGGTACTTCACTCTTGTGCAATTTTTATATTTTTCGACCTACCCTGTATGCTGTTTAACTTGCAACCATTCTAAGGGCACCTAATATGATTATCGAACATGCACCAACTTTCGGCAATATTTGTATTTTGGTTGTGCAATTAATAAAAAAAATTCCCATATGTTGCACACTAAAATGGCCACACTGTATATGGAAAACTAAAGGTAGGAAAATTCTCACCAATGCCGATGGGCGCTGCTCAACTAAAATATTTTGGTGAATCTGGCACTTCCGGTTATACCGGAAGTCGGTATCAACTTTCTTATCTCAAATGGAACACCCTGTATATTATTGCATTTTTGGATTCTAGGCATCATTTTGGAACAAAAACATGCAACATGTCCTATGTCTAAATCCAACCGTTTTTGCATTTTTCCGAAAAAAATAGATAGATTATTTAGATTTGTTTATTTAAATTTGTTTATTATCTAGGGAGAATGCAACAAATATATCAAGAACGTGCGATACATAATCTTCGTTTGTGTAATTTAAGCGCGCCGGCATTATTGTTGACAATAATTTATAAACCAAGTGACATTTCCTCAGCCGCCATTGTCTTTTCAACGTCCACGGCTAATATGATTTTCCAAGAGTTAAGCAAACCCCGCATTTTATGGGCGAAAAGTGGGTTTTTCGTAAATTAATCGAAAATTACTGCATTTAGGGGAAAATGGGGGTTTCCATTTGAAAATTCCGAGATTTAAGCACATTTTGAAAGTAATTTTTATTCATAATTTGTGAACACCCTGTATAAGAACGCATTTATTTCTCAGCAGAGATCACTAGGTCAGAGCTTCTGTTACACGATGCCAAAAATTCGTTTTGAAATTTCGCGGTTTCCTCGTATAAATTGCTAATTGACTTTAGGTCTGCACCCGTAATTTTTTTCGGAAAAATGCAAATATCTCAAAAACGGTTGGATTTAGACAAAGGACATGTTGCATGTTTTTGTTCCAAAATGACGCCTAGAATCCAAAAATGCAATAATATACAGGGTGTTCCATTTGAGATAAGAAAGTTGATATCGACTTCCGGTATAACCGGAAGTGCCAGATTCACCAAAATATTTTAGTTGAGCAGCGCCCATCGGCATTGGTGAGGTGCCAAATTTTCAGAATTTTCCTACTTTTAGTTTTCCAAATACAGTGCCCGCCAAAAAGTCTTCACCATATGGGAAAAATTTTTAGTAAATAACTTACGGAAAATTTGTTTGCAGCATCACGTTTTGCTTGCTCTAGAACCAAAATTGACATAATCAAATGTTGTGACGTAGTCTTTTTTATATGTCAAATTTGGCATTAATGAAAAAAATGTCCGAAAAATGGGCTTATTTAACCGAATTTCGAAAAAAGTCATAAGAAAAATATGTTTCTTTCGCAATTTTATACCCCTGTGCATTTCAAGAGCCTACTACGATTTTCATATTTTGCCCTTTGGTGCCCTTTTCCGTACTTGTTAATCCATAAAAGTCAATCCTATGTAATTTAAAACACTCATTGACTGAATACATACTGCACAATACTTAGTTTATGGTCTAAATATCCTTCTTTTCCTTTTTTTGCAAAAAAATTAAAATGAGGGCTTGTTGAAGAAGCACGCTTGGTGCAAAACTGATCTCATTTTTACAGATAAACACATAAATTCGATTTACAAACATCTTTCTATAGTAAATGGTTGTAAAAACACACAAATATTTCTGTCATGCTGATCTGATCAGAAATATCTAGAAAATTTAAAATATGTCCAATAATATCCAACAAAGGGCAAACTATGAAAATCGTAGTAGGCTCTTGAAAGTTTGCACAGGGGTATAAAACTGCGAAAGAAACATATTTTTCTTATGACCTTTTTCGAAATTCGGTTAAATAAGCCCATTTTTCGGACATTTTTTTCATTAATGTCAAATTTGACATATAAAAGAGGCTACGTCACAACATTTGATTATGTCAATTTTGGTTCTAGAGCAAGCAAAACCTGATGCCGCAAACAAATTTTCCGTAAGTTATTTACTACAAATTTTTCCCATATGGTGCAGACTTTTTCGCGGGCACTGTATAGATCGATGCAGTTCGTGGTGGGCCACCCTGTATATTTATATTAAATCTTTGTACACCAAAAGTTTGAGTGGTCCTGTTGACAATTCAACTGTTTTAAGAGGGTTCCATAGTTCCATGGCACACTTGACTTGCCAGATGCCTTTAAAATTCCTATTTTGCTCAAATTTGACAACCCGCAGAAAGGAACTCCCTGTATATTTTTTGTTCAAATTTGGTATGTGGGGGTTTTAGGGTGTCCTAACTAACGCTGCGCTGTCAGATTTTAAATAAAAATATCGCTAAATTATTTTTGTCTCTTTTTTTTTACTAGAAAAAATTCGTAGAAGGCCTTGAAAATTGGATTAAAACCTGAAATTTTGCACCAAAGTAAAAGTTTATTGGGGCCTATCTTCACAAAAAACCGGATAAAATCGGATGAAAAATAAAAA
This sequence comes from Pseudeuparius sepicola, assembly GCA_963920635.1. NCBI lineage: Eukaryota > Metazoa > Arthropoda > Insecta > Coleoptera > Anthribidae > Pseudeuparius > Pseudeuparius sepicola. The sequence goes on along the minus strand of OY987298.1, from coordinate 11,004,506 downwards.
TTTTACGAGAATGGTTTCAAATGGGCCACCCTGTATGTTTAATAGATACCCTGTATTTAGAAATATACTATAAGCGCAAATAAATTACTTTTTACTTTTCAGTCATTAACAAAAGAGCGATTTTTGGTTTTTAAACTATTAATTTTTAAAAGCTTTTATTTAACTTGCAATGTATGTATGTATGTATGTATGTATGTATGTAATTTGTTCGGGTGGAATCTTGCAACTCAATTTTGAAGCAGATATCTTCAACCGATCGAGCTGAAATTTTGTACACACGTTTAATTTGGATGACAATGCATGATTATATGTGTGACGTCATTCTAAATCCAACATGGCGGATCACCCAAGATGGCGGACTAGTTAAATTTCAACCGATCGAGCTGAAATTTTGTACACACGTTTAATTTGGATGACAATGCATGATTATATGTGTGACGTCATTCTAAATCCAACATGGCGGAACACTCAAGATGGCGGACTAGTTAAATTTCAACCGATCGAGCTGAAATTTTGTACACACGTTTAATTTGGATGACAATGCATGATTATATGTGTGACGTCATTCTAAATCCAACATGGCGGAACACTCAAGATGGCGGACTAGTTAAATTTCAACCGATCGAGCTGAAATTTTGTACACACGTTTAATTTGGATGACAATGCATGATTATATGTGTGACGTCATTCTAAATCCAACATGGCGGAACACCCAAGATGGTCATTAGAAGGTCTCCTCATTGAAGAGCTAGACTGTTCTAAACTAACCGGCAAACGACCTTGCAACAATGATGCGTTAACTGAGATGAATAGACTCAGACACCTGGCCAAACTAAAAATTACAAAATAAATTAAAAGTAAAAAAATATTTTAAAAAAAAGCTTTTATTTAAATGCGCTAAAAAGAATAAAATAATCTTTTCTTTTAAAACTTTTACTATCAACTTATAACGTCATTCCACAATTTATATGATATAAAAGCTTGTCGCGAGATTTAAGTAGTGGTATTTACTTAGTTTGAAAACTTAAATCTCGCGACAAGCTTTTATATCATATAAATTGTGGAATGACGTTATAAGTTGATAGTAAAAGTTTTAAAAGAAAAGATTATTTTATTCTTTTTAGCGCATTTAAATAAAAGCTTTTTTTTAAAATATTTTTTTACTTTTAATTTATTTAATACTTCAGTCAACGGATTTGGGTCTACATGTGGTATCAGGTGTGGGGTGCATATTACACTATGACTATTTTATACCGTACTTTCACCGTTTTAGTAGACATAGCCATGGCTGGGCGGCGCGCCGCCGTGTACCTATTCGGCTAGGTTCGTCAGTCGTTGGCGGGGGGCGGGGCGTGTTTTTTGCTCGCAAAACTCGACTCATAAGCGGTGCGGGACTACTGTGTACTCCCCCCGCCAACGACTGACAAACCTAGCTGGGCGCACGGCGACGCGCGGCCTATTCACCTATGTCTACTAAAACGGTGAAAGTACGGTATAGACCGGGAGATAGTGACAGATTTGTGGACGTGATTTTACTCAGTATGCCCTTCAAAGGACATCATGTTGGGTATATTCTCACAATAATAAGGTATAAATCAGAGAGTCAGCCTGGGTTCTTCATGTGAAAAACTGAGTTTTCATTTATTCGAAAATTATGCGCCTTGCTATGATTTTAGTCAGGCTGCCATGTGTTTTATTGCAAAATAGAAAATTCCTGGGAAAACCATAGTACTTGTATTTTAATAATTAATGAACTGTATTTTAATAATTAATTTTTCCACGTTTCTGAACAAGCTGCCAATGAGAAGTATGCAAGTACTTGTTATGGACCTGCTGAAAAAAGGATGGCATACCGTTTGTGCATGTCCAAGTACAGTTTAAATTGAATGTTATTTAATCATTTTAATGATTTATTCGATGTAAAGTGTACTTGGACATGCGCAAACGGTATGCCATCTTTTCTTCATCAGTTTTATGACAAGAACTTAAATACTTCTCATTGGCACCCTGTTCAGAAACGTGGAGAAATTAAGTAAGTATTAAAATACAAGTTCACGTGACACGATATGCCTATATGATTTTCAAAAAAAAAAACTAGGAACCGCATACACGTGTTTCGTGCTATTTGGCAATCATCAGTACGGTGTAACATCAACAAATCAAAAAGATAAGCATGATTTGGGAAGCAACAAATGAAGTCCAAGCAGGAGCCAACAGCACATGTGCAGCTTCAGTCAGCACATCCCCTGGATTTGGGGCTTGTACTAACATCGCCACGGAGGCTGCTAAAGCGCCCTGCGTGGAAACCTTCATAACCCAAGATACAAAGACAATAAAGATGTAAGATTGTGAGTGTAAATGTATTTACAAAGAAAAAGTTATATAGGGCGTAAGCACTCAACGTTATCAAAAACAAACACTATAGGAACCACATACACGTGTTTCATGGTATTTGGCAATCATCATGCCTATCTCTTTGATTTGTTGATGTTACACCGTACTGATGATTGCCAATTAGCATGAAACGCGTGTATGCGGCTCCTAGTTTTTGTTTTTGCTAACGTTGAGTGCTTACGCCCATCATCACTTTTTCTTTGTAAATACATTTACACTCACAATCTTACATCATTGTTGTCGTTGTATTTGGGGTTATGAAGATTTCTACGCAGGTCGCTTTAGTACAAGCCCCAAATCCAGGGGATGTGCTCACTGAAGGTGAAAATGTGCTGTTGGCTCCTGCCTGGACTTCATTTGTTGCTTCCCAAACCATGCCTATCTTTTTTATTGGTTGATGTTACACCGTACTGCTGACTGCCTATCGTTTTCCATGGAATTTTCTATTTTGAACTTCGTTATAAAATATAAAACACATGGCAGCCTGACTAAAATAATATCGAAATGCATATTTTTCGAATAAATGAAAACTCACTTTTCCATATGTAGAACCCAGGATGACTCTCTGATTCATACCTTATAGTCTAAGAGCCAGCGTACATGTTCCAGTGATGATTTAGTTAAGGCCTATTTTTTGCAAGGATGTTGAGGGGCCATAACTAAGTGCCATCCGCAAGGATTAACCCTGACTCCAGTCAGAACGCCACTTACTGGTAAAAAAAAATCATCTTTTTATTATTAAGGCTGAAATGTTTTCCAGTGCACCTCTGATTATTTAGTTAAGCTTAATTTTTTAATATGTTGTTATGACAACTATTTCAAGTGTAAATGCCAATAATTTTCAGAACAAAATGGCGGTATTAACACTCTGGCAGAACGATTCGAATGTTTCGTACGCGCGCCTTCATTGGGTACCATCAGTCGCAAAATAACGTTGCAATTATAGGGGGTAAGAAAAAGTGGTCTGAATGTTTTTTGTAGGAAATTTAATTCTCTACATAATAGATCTCTGGACATTTTTTCGAATTTTGCTTACTTTCCGAGATATAGTGAAGATAAAAAATAATTTGCAAATATTTTTTACATTCAGGCGCAAATATCTTCAGAACTATACAAAATACGAGCACAGGAGTAAGAACCAATTGTGTAGAGAATTCCAATAAAAAAGGTTTTTTGATATCTTAGCGTATCTCGTTTAGTTTCTGAGATATTGTAAAAAAAAAGGGTTTTCTTTATGAATACCATGTTCGAAAATGACATTTAGCAGAAAAAAACATCTGCGAAATACTGGGCGGGTTCACCACCACCTATAGTGCGCCACGCAGCGAGGAGATAAACCTCTAGTGAAAGCAGCAAAGATTACGATGATGACAAGGATAACAATGAATCAGGTATGTAGATATTACAGTAAATATAAGCTTTGTTCCCACCAAAATCCGAAACCAGTCAGCGCAAATCTTATTGGGTGATTTTTAAATTCTCTGATAATTCTCTGACTGTTCCTATCGTATATTACATTTTTTTTAATCACTTTGTTTCATTTTACAGACATGGAATCCTGTGCATCGAGTGAACTAGATTCAGACGACAAGGAGAGTGAATCCGACTGGCTAGAAGATTGAAACTGTTTTTCTAATGCTTTTTACTAATACTTATTTTTTTTATATTTAGTATAGTATGTTAATGGAATATAAATGCAAAGAAATATAAATACCTTGTATTGATTATTCATGCAAATCGCAATTATTTGAAAAATTTCACCATTTACTTGAAATAATAAAAATAATAATTATGAGTTGACATTACGATGTTTTTTGAAATATTTTTATTTATTTCGTGTAACAACAAACATTATTGTATATATTTTTCATTTATTTACATCGTAGAACTTCAATAATTTCGATTTTGTTTAAAACGTTTGTTGTAACTGTTTTCATGGCAATCGGTTTTCCACTTATTATAATACTACAATTAAAATATTATATATATCATATTTGGGGTGCTCAATCGACACTAATTATATTGTTCTGAAATTAGTGTCCTTATAAAAATCAGATACCACAAAAAAAATTGATATTCGCCCCTGAATGTAAAAAATATTTGCAAATTATTTTTTATCTTCACTATATCTCAGAAAGTAAGCGAAATTCGCAAAAATGTCAAGAGATCTTTTATGCAGAGAAATTTCCTACAAAAAAACATTCAGACTACTTTTTCTTACCCCTTATAATTGCAAAGTTATTTTGCGACTGATGGTACGCAATGAAGGTGCGCGTACGGAACATTCGAATCGTTCTGCCATAGTGTTAATACCGCCATTTTGTTCTGCAAATTATTAGCATTTACACTCTAAATAGTTGTCATAACAACATACTAAAAAATTAAGCTTAACTAAATAATAAAAAGTTCATTGCTCACACGACATCTTGGGGGTGATCTGCCACCCCCTTATGACTGGCCAATCGTTCTGCAAATATTATATCGATAATTGCGGGTCATCAGAGGTGCACTGGAAAACATTTCAGCCTTAACTAAATAATAAAAAGATTGTTTTTCTACCAGTAAGTGGCGTTCTGTCACCCCCTTAGGACTGGAGTGGGGGTTAATCCTTGCGGATGACACTTGGTTATGCCCCTCCAACATCCTTGCAAAAAATAGGCCTTAACTAAATCATCACTGGAACATGTACGCTGGCTCTCCGACTATTATTATTGTGAGAATATACGCAACATAATACCCTTTGAAAGGCATACTGAGTAAAATCACGCTAAAAACGTGTCACTATCTCCGGGTCTAATACCTATACTTAAAAATTTTTCCAATCGTAACAGCTAATATAGTGTGGGTGCTTTCTACAGAAAACAAAATACGTGTTCCGTTTTCCTACCGAAGTAACAGAAATCGTTCCGTAATTGGTTTCGATAACATTTCGGTAACATTACGGAATGATACACGAAGTTACCGGAAATTACCGAAGTAATCGAGCTCCCGACCACAATAAGTTCTGTAACTTGTGGTGGGGGTAAACATTTGTAACCCATTTTCCTATTTATTCTGTGTTTTGTGGTTGTAGTTGTTTATAATCTTGGTGTTTTGTGGTTGTTTATGAAATGTGAAAGTCGAGGGAGGGCTGATATTTTTTATTTGTTTGGCGGATATAAACATATTTACTTCTTCGTAATTCATTATGCATGCCCCTGTCGGATTCGTCCACAGAACACCCTCAACACAACTACAATAATAATAAAGTTCTAACAACTCAAAAAACACAAATAGGTTAGGTTGATGAAGTAACGAAGGCGTTCCGTTTTGAAAGTTGTTTTTTATTACAATTGACAGAAAGTGCTCGGTAAATTCTGTAGGAAAACGGAACACGTATTATGTAAACCGGAAATTACCGAAGTAATCGAGCTCCCGACCACAATAAGTTCTGTAACTTGTGGTGGGGGTAAACATTTGTAACCTATTTTCCTATTTATTCTGTGTTTTGTGGTTGTAGTTGTTTATAACCTTGGTATTTTGTGGTTGTTTATGAAATGTGAAAGTCGAGGGAGGGCTGATATTTTTTATTTGTTTGGCGGATATAAACATATTTACTTCTTCGTAATTCATTATGCATGCCCCTGTCGGATTCGTCCACAGAACACCCTCAACACAACTACAATAATAATAAAGTTCTAACAACTCAAAAAACACAAATAGGTTAGGTTGATGAAGTAACGAAGGCGTTCCGTTTTGAAAGTTGTTTTTTATTACAATTGACAGAAAGTGCTCGGTAAATTCTGTAGGAAAACGGAACACGTATTATGTAAACCGGAAATTACCGAAGTAATCGAGCTCCCGACCACAATAAGTTCTGTAACTTGTGGTGGGGGTAAACATTTGTAACCTATTTTCCTATTTATTCTGTGTTTTGTGGTTGTAGTTGTTTATAACCTTGGTATTTTGTGGTTGTTTATGAAATGTGAAAGTCGAGGGAGGGCTGATATTTTTTATTTGTTTGGCGGATATAAACATATTTACTTCTTCGTAATTCATTATGCATGCCCCTGTCGGATTCGTCCACAGAACACCCTCAACACAACTACAATAATAATAAAGTTCTAACAACTCAAAAAACACAAATAGGTTAGGTTGATGAAGTAACGAAGGCGTTCCGTTTTGAAAGTTGTTTTTTATTACAATTGACAGAAAGTGCTCGGTAAATTCTGTAGGAAAACGGAACACGTATTATGTAAACCGGAAATTACCGAAGTAATCGAGCTCCCGGCCACAATAAGTTCTGTAACTTGTGGTGGGGGTAAACATTTGTAACCTATTTTCCTATTTATTCTGTGTTTTGTGGTTGTAGTTGTTTATAACCTCGGTATTTTGTGGTTGTTTATGAAATGTGAAAGTCGAGGGAGGGCTGATATTTTTTATTTGTTTGGCGGATATAAACATATTTACTTCTTCGTAATTCATTATGCATGCCCCTGTCGGATTCGTCCACAGAACACCCTCAACACAACTACAATAATAATAAAGTTCTAACAACTCAAAAAACACAAATAGGTTAGGTTGATGAAGTAACGAAGGCGTTCCGTTTTGAAAGTTGTTTTTTATTACAATTGACAGAAAGTGCTCGGTAAATTCTGTAGGAAAACGGAACACGTATTATGTAAACCGGAAATTACCGAAGTAATCGAGCTCCCGACCACAATAAGTTCTGTAACTTGTGGTGGGGGGTAAACATTTGTAACCCATTTTCCTATTTATTCTGTGTTTTGTGGTTGTAGTTGTTTATAATCTTGGTGTTTTGTGGTTGTTTATGAAATGTGAAAGTCGAGGGAGGGCTGATATTTTTTATTTGTTTGGCGGATATAAACATATTTACTTCTTCGTAATTCATTATGCATGCCCCTGTCGGATTCGTCCACAGAACACCCTCAACACAACTACAATAATAATAAAGTTCTAACCTCAACTCTTAACAACTCAAAAAACACAAATAGGTTAGGTTGATGAAGTAACGAAGGCGTTCCGTTTTGAAAGTTATTTTTGATTACAATTGACAGAAAGTGCTCGGTAAATTCTGTAAGAAAACGGAACACGTATAAAGAAAACGACTCAAGGGTCGTCCAAACTAGAGGCCCTGTATGACACGGAAAGTGACAGTTATTCGTTTTAACAGAGGTTGGACAACGATCGGAACTCTCTCTCTGGCGAGGGTCTTATTTTCCCTATGAAATTCATTTCGTGCAACAGACATATATTTTTTCGCTCTTTCTATCATTCCCCTAGCAGCAGGATGTGTCAAAATTAGATTTTAAGGTTAAGCTAACGACATTTAACTGCCATAAACGTAGGTAGATGAGGGCACAGTTTAAATTGTATAAAAATATAGATAAAACCAATAAATTGGGTAGGTAGTAAGTATGTTATTTGCAAAGCTTCACTAATAATAATTATTGAAGTTTGAATGGAAAAGTGAAGAAACATATAATTTGTTCCAAGCAAACAGCAATTTTAGGATATCAGGATAAAAAGATTTATTAAATTTTTGTAGGAATGTGGTATACTTATGTAGATACATAAAATTAAACAAGGCTCTAGCATACCAACTAACTAAACTTTCGAATATTTCTTTAATAGGAATCGTAGCTGCAATAATAATTATTATTCCTTTCATTTAAAAATAAAAATCAAAAAGGTCTTTTAAATGGTTTAAACTGTATGGTTTCGTTTCTTCAAACTCTCTTCTTATACCTACCGTCAAAATTTTAAGACAATTAATACTGAAATTTGTACGGAATAAAAAGTTGGAAAGTTTGTTTTGGTAATATGAATCAACCACTATTGAAAAACATGGTTAATAGAATTAGGCTGAATAAAAAAATGAGTACCTAGGTATTTAATATCGATATTAGTCTTTCTTTCATTTTTTGTAAATAAAAGTTAATAACTTTTCAATGCAAGAGAGATCATCTATATTTCAAAAAAGAAGACAACAGTGTTTTTGTTTTCAAAGATATATTGTAAGTAAATAGGAAAAATCAAACTAGTACAAGTTCTCAGAAATTTATACATATTTAATGGTTCTTTCTTGCTAAAGTCACGTTCATCAAACGTTGCAGGAGAGGATCGTTTCTTCAGCACAACCTGACACTCAAAATCCATGTCGAAGAAGTGAACCTGTGAAAGATAAAGAACTAAATTTAAGCTACCTAAACATAATAAAACGCTGCCATCAAATGTTATTTTTTTATCAGCAAGAAATTTGTAATGGACTATTAATACAAAATAAGCTCTGACTACACAAAAAGGGTTCTTTATATAAAATTCCCACCCGTGTTAACTTCTTTTTTGTCCGATTTTGTTGGTCTTAGTGGAAAATAAAGCTCCTTCAAAACTGTCTCTCTCTAACAGTTATTATAAATTCTAAAATATCCTTACAAGTAAGATTTTGTAAGTATTTTATTGCTATTCGTGGCGTTTTTTCCTGTAGGAGGTATTTACGAATTAAATTATATTACAGTCTCATTCCAAATTTCACGATAGGAAGAATTTTCTAATTGCAAACAACTTTTTTCGTATTTTTTAGTTTTCTCCTTTCGAGAAGCAACGAAAATTTTAAAAAATTAACAAAATAGGTCAAAAAATTATGGAGGTGGAAGTTTTGATGTGGAAGATCCTGTATAGTTTTCTGGAATATACGTCTCTTCGTTATGAGAATTTTGTCGTAGAAAAATTTCCTTTACAGTAACAAAATATTATAAACCAATCCAAAGTTATCACGCACAACTTATATAATAAATACATTTTTTATTATTCCATGAAACGAAAAATGCCTATGCTGGTCCAGTAAATACCTATACCCAACAGGTTTTACCTCCTTGAAGGCAAAAACTTTAGAATTATCTCTTTAACATTGGGAAATTTTCATAAGAATTCTAATAAGTGGTTTGTATAACCTTATGGACTTTTATTGAAAACATATAGGTACTAATATTTAATATTAATTTAGGTACCTTATGTTATGTTGCTGATGCAGATTAAGGAAATTATTCTGCAGATTAAAATCACAGATCAAACAAAAAATAAAAAGGAACTAGATACTTATGTAATTAAATTTACTTACCTCGCAAAGTTTCGTATCATTTCCAACTCTCATGTTAGGGTATTTCATTTGCACTTTCCATCGTGCTCGTTCTTCTGCGCTTTTTTGAAAGGGTGTTAAGAAAAATCCATCCTGCTCAGAATTCTTGCAGTTTCTTATTACGCAAGATGTCATTTTTACCTTTTAACACTCCTTTTTGCAAAAGAAAATTAGCACGCTCAATAATCGTATATTTATTTCTTATCTATGCTCAATAATTTGTTGACAGTTTGTTGACAAACTGACACCCGCCAATATAAAAATATAATAAAAACAATGTTACTAGATGTGCCAAAATCTGTTGTCCAACCTCTGTTAATCGATACCGCCTGTTTGCGAAAACGTCCCGCTTTATTTCCATGCGTTTCGTCGTCATTCCCAGGCCCGCGACATTCCGGGATGAAGGATTGGTTCGCCGGGTGACGGGGGGCGTGTGCCGAGCACACCGCGGAGTCCCCGCGGGGCGTTGGCGGGCCACGTGACCGACGGTCACGTGCTCGGTCTCCGGTTCGCGGTGTTAAGGCCGGTCCACACGCAACGATGTATCGTACGATTTGCATGCGCAAGTAAATCGTTACAGATAAATCGTTACGAATTCAGTGCGTCCACATTATAACAACTTATCGTATTTAGTAATTCTGCAATTTTCGCTTGATGCAATAATCATGGAGGAAGGGTTGTTGGAGTATTTTGAAGTTTTGTTTAAATGTTAAAGGGAAGAGGGAAATCAGGAAACGTTTAAATAGAACTACATGGTCTAAAGCATGGTTATTGAAACGAGGTCCATTTTACCATTGAATTCGATTATAAAATTATGCGAAATGGTCGACATATTTTTTAACAAATTTAAAATAAATCAGTTATTGTTTTAGTTTTAATTAATTTAATAATTTCCGGACTAAAAATAGGCGGGAGTCAGCTACCGTCTCACCTAAAAACTGTACAAATCTCGGACAAGCGTACACACGTTACGATTTGCATGCGCAAATCTCCCAAACCTATGCTTTTCGGCTCAGACTTTCAACTTCGACGTCCAACTTTGCACAGTTCTAAATTTTGTGCAAATCTGCTGTCCACACGCAACGATTTATCTGTAACGATTTACATGCGCATGCAAATCGTACGATACATCGTTGCGTGTGGACCGGCCTTAACGGACCCCTGGACGCTGGCTACGGATCGCGCCGCGCGGAAACACAGTGCTCAATGTTGTCCGTTTCGGTAACTGAAGGTTATTTTTTTCATGTTGACAATGCACAGGGTGGGCCAAATTGGACACTTTTAAAGGGGAACTCCTATTTTTTGACGGAGATAGACGAAAACTGAGGCTAATTTTTTATCACAGAAAATATAGTTCCACAACAGAAAGCTCCTTAACAATACCTGTCAAATGGACTCCAACTATACAGACTCCAAAAACAAGCAGATTGCATTTGTCATGAAATGATATTTTCACAAAATATAATCTTCCCAATTCGTAGATTAGCCAACATTTAATAGTGGACCTCAATATGATTGCATTTGAAAAATATTAAGCTTTAAAGTTGGAGTCCATTTGACAGCTCTCTGTTCTAAATATATTTTCTGTGTTTTTTATGATAAACTTAATGGCGAAAACCGCAAATCGATATCTGTCGCCGTTCTTGAGTTACAGGGCGTTTTTCTAAAATGTGCGTTTTCGAAAATTAGCCGTAACTTTTTTCGGGTTGAAAATTTTGTATTTCCGTAAAAACAGTCCTAAAGCACTTTTTTACGAATTTTTTTATTAATTGCACAACGAAAATACAAATATTCCCGAAAGTTGGTGCATGTTCGATAATCATATTAGGCGCACTTAGAATGGTTGCGAGTCGAACAGCATACAGGGTAGGTAAAAAATATAAAAATTGTACAAGAGTACAGTACCCTTACTTTAGAATATTCGGCAAAATGTTATTAAGAAAAGTTGTCTAGAATTAAAAGTTATGCCTAAATTCCAAGACATGGCCTCCTAAGAAAAAAATATATTTTTTTGAAAAACAATTATTCCCCTAAAAAAATTTTGTTTTAATATTCGCCCTAAACACTAAACAATTTCATAAATCAATCGAAATTAAATCAATTTCGCATAAATTCCTACAAATTCAAGCATATACAGGGTGAGTTTTTTGATGCCCACTATGGGGATCTCGGAAACTAGCAGAGCTAGAACAAAGGTTAAATGGGGAAAGAATTGCAGTTTTGAATGCTCAATCTAATGCACCATTTGGATTTTTAAAAAAGTGCATGGCTCACTAGATATTTTGAAAAGAGTGATTTTTGCTATTTCATCAGATCTCTGTAGCTCCGTTATTTCTGATTATACAGAAAAACTGATAATTTTGGGCGTAATAAGATAATCTAATCCAATTTTTTATGTTGTGTGTGATTTTTGAGTTATGAAATAAACTTGTGTTTTTTTTTAATATAAATCATAGTTGGCTGTGGCCTTATCAAATCGACCATTTTTTGAGCTTTCCAAATATATAATACTCGGCATAATTATTATAAAAAATAAAAGAGCTATGGCTAATTTTCTGATTTTTTTTAATTTTCACATAGTCAACCATGGAATATTTTCATAATTACGTTCTATTTTATAATTAGACATACTTCAAACTTTCTAATATTTTGTTTTTAGCTGGTAACAAAATGTAACAAAATAAAACCAAAATTATTATGATGGAGGTCCACCACATAATTATTTGCCAGTAAGAAATTACCTAGATCAGCTAGAATAGCAAAAAATCACTCTTATCAAAATATCTAGTGAACCATGAAGTTTTTTAAAAATTCAAAAGGGGCATTAGATTGAAAATTCAAAACTGCAATTCTTTCCCCATTTAACCTTTCTTCTAGCTCTGCTAATTTCCGAGATCCCCATAGTGGGCATTGAAAAAAACTCACCCTGTATAAAATTAACTTAGATTTTTAATTTTTTAGGGAAGCACAAACTTCATGTTTGTTACAACGATATTAAACAAAACTTTAAAATTTCCCAAAAATTCTTGTGAACAAGGTAAAATGGTAATGTGTATATTAAAAAACTCTCATATACTTACGTTTCTTTTAAAGCCTCTAACAATATAAAAGAATGAGCAAAATCTACTGAAAGCCAAGATCGCCCTTATTCCAGTGTCATGTCCTTTATGAGGGACACTGTATAATATGTTTAGAAATACTTGGTCGAATATTTATAAACTTTGCAAAGCGCTTACGGTTGTGAAGCTGTCATGGTTATAACACAGAACCCGCTTCCGAGATAGAGATCAGATTTATTATTAGCATAAAAAAGTGGATGTTAATCTAAAAAAAAATCAAAACTACTTACAAAGATGATCATGATGAGGAAGGCACCGACGTAGGAAGTTCTCGCCGTCCACATGCTGACAAAACGGTAGTGCTCACCAGAAACAACATTTCTGAAAGTAAAAATGAACAAAATCTTTCAATACAGAAAATACATAAACATTAAATTAATTTGAAAGAAAGAAAATCGGACATCATTTCAGAAAAATTAAAAAGGATTTTCTTACAGCGCCGGGGGTCGAACCCGGGACCTCTCGCTTGCTAGGCGATCGTTCTACCACTACACTACACTGAACCGTTGAAATTAAGTCGGTCTGTTTGTATAGTAGCTGAACGGAGAAGCCTTCGTTCGCGCCATACCACAGAAAATACTCTCCAATTTTCTCCGAAACACACCAGACTAATAGACACAACCTTGACGTTAGATACAGTTGTACCACCATACATCTTAGAAGTCATGCTGGTGTAGTCCCTCACATACGAATCTCTCGTAAGGCATGATTGAAAATGGAAATGGAGAAGAACTTTCATACGTATAGGACGTAGACCAATGGACATGAAACAAAGAAAATTGGACATCTGAAAAATTAAAAAAGGATTTTCTATCAGCGCCGGGGGTCGAACCCAGGACCTCTCGCTTGTATCTAACGTCAAGGTTGTGTCTATTAGTCTGGTGTGTTTCGGAGAAAATTGGAGAGTATTTTCTGTGGTATGGCGCAAACGAAGGCTTCTCCGTTCAGCTACTATACAAACAGACCGACTTAATTTCAACGGTTCAGCGTGGTGTGGTGGTAGAACGTTCGCCTAGCAAGCGAGAGGTCCCGGGTTCGACCCCCGGCGCTGACAAAATCCTTTTTAATTTTTCTGAAATGATGTCCGATTTTCTTTCTTTCATGTCCATTGGTCTACGTCCTATACGTATGAAAGTTCTTCTCCATTTCCATTTTCTATTAAATTAATTCCACATAACATTTTATCCTCTTTAATGTCTTTATTTTTTGAGCACACAAAATTTGTCGAAACGTACGAATCTATTAATGAGCATATAGTCAAATTTTTATAATAAATCGTTACTAGGACTGGCAACTAATAATTTTGACGTTCTAAGTTGGTATCTATAAAAGGAAAAATGCAACTGGGTCCTAAATTCATGAGTAAGGTACCTAAGATTTTATTTATTGAAAAAGTATTGGTATAATGTGGTGATTGCCTGATAACTATTTTTTTAATTAAAATTTAATTAATTAAAAATTAATTTATTTACACACCAAATATTTTAAAAAATTACTTAAATTATATTAGGTAGATTGATATTAAATTTATTAGTTTATATTACAAAGCATAATATTAGGGTGTAAATTTCGAGTTATATACAGGAATGGCATTACACAAAAATTGCTTAAAATAAAAGACAAATCAATATTTAAAAAAATACTTTAGTCGCAGTATAGATCATTGACATTTTTAATTCAGAACTTATTAACCTTTAACCTTTACCAGTGATTATATAAATTGTATGAGATTCCTTACCAATTGGCAATATACGACTGACAAATAATTCCTGACGTGAGGTGTCGCTAGCATTTGTCCCCTAGTACAAGGATTGGGAATTAATTCAAGGCACGTACGGAAACTGTACAGGGTGGGCCAAATTGGACACTTTTAAAGGGAAACTCCTATTTTTGACGGAGATAGACGAAAACTGATTTCGGTGTCTGAGACTCATTTTTTATGATAAACTTAATGGCGAAAACCGCAAATCGATATCTGTCACCGTTCTAGAGTTACAGGCCGTTTTTCGAAAATGTGCGTTTTCGAAAAGTGGCCGAAAACATTCGATATTATAGTAGGTAAGATCTTATTTTTTCAAAAACTATACGTATGTGATGATTATTTAAAGAAGAGGAGTTGGAACATGGATTTAAAATAACCTTATAACTATTTTGTTTCAATTATGCTAATGGTATATTAATTACTACTATTATATTTTACAATACATTTATTTACTCATGCCGGTTGAAATAATAATAATAATGGTCGTGTTGGAGAATGTTTCTACTTATGGTATAAATGAAGTCACTTAGAATAGCATAAAAACGCTTGGCCGGCGTTTGCTTTGTAAAACAAGACCGAGTCTTAGGCGGTGTGCGGCCCTTAGTATAAAAATTTTATTTAAATGCTCTAACAAAGAATAAAATAAACTTTGAAATAATTCAAACCAAAGAAAACTGATAATTTGTTTCACACAAAACAATCCCACACAAAAATCTGTTCACAAAACCAAAAGCTGTAAAATAAAGCGCAATCCCTTTTTCCGTGCACGGCACTGGTTATATTGACCTAACTGGCCTATGTCGACACCTGCTCCAGTGATCTCCAAAACGCCGACCAATCAATCACTACGCTCACTTTCTTATTGGCTGCCTCCTTGACTAGGTTGACATCGGCCATATAAAAACTTTTGAATTTTATACGGGTGATTTCTGCTGATAAGTCTGGTATTTTTACCAGTAGCAGAGCATGGTAAATACTATGAAATAGATCGCGCCCCGTATATCACTGTGTTCAAAGTGAGTTCATTTAAACTTTACCAGGGTAGCTCGAGAACAGGCGCCTTGTCTATAAAATACGAGACAAAACACTTTTTTAACCATATTAAACCGAACCTGGTATTAGTAGTGAAAGTAGATGAACGAGACAGAGAAGATAGATATTATAGTAAAAACAAGTGACTGCATGCTCGCCTAATATAATATCACCAATTTGCATGGGTTACACTGTTCGTCGGCCGGCCACTTGTGCAGACAAAAGCGGTGGATAGCCGTGGCATAATTTCACAGATCTTAGGATATACTTGCGTAAATAGTTATAATCGATATTGCTTTTTAGAGACCTTATGACAATATTATATGGTTGTGTTTGACGACAACCTTAAAAAAAACTTAAAAGTGAAATATTACGTTGCTTGTAGAATACAGGGTGTAACTGAACTGATGGTCAAAAATGAAACCACATATTCTTGGAGTCAAAATAAGGGCACTTCTTCCTATATTTTTTTCTCCTACGGGCCATGGTTTTTTTTATACAAAGCGTAGAAGTTTAGAGAAAAATACACATATTTCTTAGTATCTCTAGAAATATACGAGATATTTTCTTCAAACTTGGCGAGTCACATGAGCGGATGAGCTGTCAAACTTAAGGTTGATATGTAGCTTCTGAGGCCCCCAGTTGCGGAGATACAGGGTGTTACTAACATTAATTAGTTCAGAAAAATATGAATACCCTGTATAATCGCATTTTTAAAATTTGTTTTGACTGGTAAATCCAATGGTTAACAAAAAGTATCTCTTACTATTTTTTCATATTCTCAGCCGTTTCTTAATTGTTTTTGAAGAACGGCAATGTGCTAATAAACAAGTCATTTCAAGAATAGCAATCTGTGGATGTCAATAATTAAACTTAGCATTATTTGAATCATTTGGCTATCAATTTCACTTTAATATCAATATTTTGAAAAATGATATTTTCATTTGAAGAATTGACTGACATGCACTTTTTGCTATGGACTTGCCAATGGCAGTAATAAACATGCGGAAACGCATAGTTGCGTGTATTGAAAGAGACGGCTGTCATTTCAAACATTTAATAATTTAATAATTTTCTAATAGCATTAAGTTTCTTTCATTATCGTTTTTGCTTTCGTATTTTGCTAAATAAAGTTTAATTGACAGCCACAGATTGCTATAGATTTATTCTTAAAATGACTTGTTTATTGCAGCATTGCCGTTCTTTGAAAATAATTAAGAAACGGCTGCGAATATGAAAAAATACTAAGAGATACTTTTTGTTAACCATTGAAGTCACCACTCAAAACAAATGTAAAAAATGGGATTATACAGGGTATTCACATTTTTCTGAACTAATTAATTTTAATAACACCCTGTATCTCCGCAACTGGGGGCCTCAGAAGCTTCATATCAAGTTTGACGGCTCATCCGCTCATGTGCCACGCCAAGTTTGAAGAAAATATCTCGTATATTTCTAGAGATACTAAGAAATATGTGTTTTTCTCTAAACTTCTACGCTCTGTATAAAAAAAACTATGGCCTGTATGAGAAAAAAATATATGAAGAAGTGTCCTTATCTTGACTCCAAGAATACGTTGTTTCATTTTTGACCATCCGTTTAGTTACACCCTGTATGTATATTTTTGAAAACTGTGTGACGCTTATGTCCTATATTATTTTTGTGACGCCAGTTAGATTTTTTTATGCTGTTTCAAGTGACTTTGGCAATACTATAAGTACCTCTTCAAAAACTTACTGTTATATTCTATGAAATACAGATGTATCTAACTAGATATCTTATTTATGCCTTACTTTGAATACTAATAAGGAGATTTTATCCAGAATTGCATATTAAAATTCAGGAATGTCTAAGTTATAAGTACTCCATAATATGATTGTATGTACATCCTACATACACCATAAGTTATTCATCTTTCTGTTCACCATTGGTTGCATTTTTCCCTAATTACTATCCATTAGGGATGAGCAACAGAAACTTTCCAAGTCGAGAAAGTTTCCGTTTTTGGAAACTTCCGGGAAGAAACTTTGAAGGTATAGGAAACTTTCCCTGAAAGTGTCCGAAACATTCCCAGGAAACTTTCACGGAAAGTTTCCGGGAATTTATGTAGAAATTTTAAATTTGCCGTCATAAATGCCTGGCCAAGATTCATGACATAACCTAAAAATACAAAAAAGAACAAAGAAGAATCATGAACTGTGCTATAGACGGCAGATCAAATATATTTTATTATATTCTTTTATTACACTTTTTGACTTCTAAAATTTAATAAGTTTAAATTAAATTAAACTAGATAAATAATGATAATATGAACAATATGTGAATTTATTATTCTTTCATATTTGGTTTTATCTTTTATCCTTATGTTTTATTTTTACTTTTGTACAGGGTGTCACAATTAAGATGTTACGAGCGATTATCTCGGTAATTTTTAAGATACATTGGTGGTTCAAAAACTAAACTTGTGTAGTTTTTGTTTTTTCCAAGGAATTGAATGCCACCAATAAAAAAAACAGTTTAATTTCAAACAAAAAAGTTATCGCCAAATAACCGATTTTTTTTAAATTAAGATGGCGATTTTATTGCAATTTTTCATTAGACTAGTAAAGTGAATAAAAAATCTGCACAACACGGTTGCATATCACTTTTGGTTTAGCGGGAGTAATGTTTTTTTGTCCCAGCTAAGTCTGCAAAAAAATAATAGTAATTTTTTAACAAAAAAAAAGTCACTTCTTACGTTTTTTACTGTAGGTAGTAATTAATTAATAATACTAATAATTTAAAATCTGAAATTTGAATTATGATCATGAAATACGAATTACAAAGCAAAACTTTTACATTTTGTGATATTATACCTTTTCTACAATATCTTTAGCAAATTTCACTTAAAATATGACATATTTGGTATTTTTGGAAAGCTCTAAGTGTGACTAATTAAAGTAAACAATAAAAAAGAAAATTGGAAATTTTGGTCGGAAACTTTCCGGGAATTTTTGTAAAGAGGGAACTTTCCCATCCCTACTATCCATACTTTTAATCCAATAAATTCAACAAGCTACAACTATACCTAATTAACACACGGGCACGAATGTAAAAACATGGGAAATATGATTAATTAAAACGGATAGTATCACATTGCTAGTTATAATGGCATAGTGGCGACGATGGTAGGATTTTATTTGCTCTTTTTTGTAACACTTTTGCCATTATAGATCGATACCACATTGTTATACCGATGATTACAGAAAATTGTTAGAGATTTTCGTGGAAAATGTCATCTGAAAAAATCTGGATTCTTACAGTAATCGAAGTATATCAGAAACTGAATTATACAGAGTGTTTTTGAGATACAAACCAGATTTATAATTTTTTTAAATAGACCACCAAGTACTTTATTTTTAGTTTAGTGAAATTTGCACATAATCTACAATTCAATGAAAAGCAATTTTGAATGAGTGAATTTCACAGAATACATTTTAAATTATGTTGTAATGACCAAGCGAAATATACGACAATCGGTAGTGTGACAAATAATAAAGTCTGCATTGTAAGGGAAATTTCTTTACGGATTTACGGCTCCCTTCGGCTCGAAAGGAAACCATTAGAATAGTTTTGGGCTTATACAAAGATAACGGTGACAACTGTCATATTTGACTTTATTATTATATCGGTGATTTTTCCCTTTCGATTGTTATATAATTATTGGTAATCAAAATAGCGTGTAGATTTCATAAAACTAAAAATATACTTTCAAAAATTATGAGTGTGGTTCATATATCGGTAACACTAATAGCTCATTCAAAACTTTAGTGGTTACTAGTTACTATTTTGTATCTCAAAAAATTAAAGAAATTAAAGGTGGCAAAATGTTATGTGGATCACATACCATGATGTGTTAAATTGCAAATTAAACATAATGTTTTAGAATTGGTACATACTAAATTCTTTATAAACGACAAAATTTGTTATTTAAATTTGTTATTTCCGTAATTTTAAATTCAAAATACTTGGGTTCGTTGTTCAAATTATCCTGCAGTGAGGTTTACATTGACATCATCGCATATACGTAAATTGTGAAATCTAATTCATTGAAGTTTAAAGGCAATATACTGTACAGGTTGTCTCAAGAAACAATCTCGCCGCCTTAAAGATTAATTTGTTATAAAAAAAAAGTGTAATTTCTTGCTATAGGTTTAGGTCTATGAACAATATTAACTCAATGTTGACGCGTGCGATGATTTTGTGGAAATTACAATTTTTAGATGAACATAATGTTATGTTTTCTCCTTACATACCTCAAATATCCTTTGTTGTCCTCCTGTTCGGCCAATGTCTTTATCGAGGACATCAGCAAATCGTCGTAACCGAGAAATTCTTCGAGCAGCACCCTACTGAACTTGTCGCCGAAGCACTGGTCTTTGGTCGGGTCCAGCAGCACTATCTCCACTGGTATGTTCAGGCGAGCCCTCGTTGCCGGACTCAACCTCAGGAGACCATATTCTAACGAATACTCGACTATGTACTCGTCATCGGGCCAAGCTGAAATAAAAACACTTTATTTTTATTCTACACCTTTCATTGATTAATCAGACATTAACCACCTCGGCTTTAGTGAGGTTCATTAAGATACCGATTTGATAATTATTTGCTCACCGGTTGATTTTCCATCCTCACTTTCCGCTTCCATCACCTCGTTTCGTTCCCTTTCTGCATTCTCTATACTCTCAGTGCTTGTTGTAACTTGATCAACTGTTACCGACTCATTCGTTTCACTATCGGACACGCTATCCGGGGATATGGTGACTTCGGATGACTGTATTGGCGACAGGGTTGTCAAACCGTCCCACATCGTCGATGAAACGTGGGTAATGTTCGCCAACGAGTTTGGGGTTATCAGAGAAAACGTAGAGTTTATGGACTCATCGGTACCATTGACAAAAGCTGAAAAGACAAGGGAATATATTCAAAAATATTCTTCGCATACAGAACTTGGCAAAATATCACAAAAAAATTAAGAAAAAAACCTTGGAAAAACTATATGTATAACAGTTCATCAATCGGTCTGGTGAACTTCTGTCATACCCTCTTGTTGAACTACGATAAAATTATTTAGGTGGATTTTGTATTCAGTAGCTATTTTTTGTAACTTTTACATTGAACTTCAAGCAAAAGTTATTTGGAAGGCTATTTATTCACATATTAAAATTACTAGTAGCATTAAGAACAATCTTTGATGAAAACTATTAATATGATGGCACATGGCACTATGTATAGTATACATACATAGTAATATACAATGGGTCCCACTTAAGAACTGACCACCCCTGTAACATTTTTGTTTATAGCTCAATTTCCATAAATTTGTTTTTGTTGGGAGAGCATAAAAAATGGCATTAAATGCATAATTTTGGTGCCGCGTGCATTTATGTCCCACTGGTGTTATACTGCTGAAACATCGAGAAGTACTATTAGGGATTTTTTAGAGGGAAATTAATGCCGGATTCTTATTCAGCGTTGTTGGAAACCCAAACGTACCAATTTGCATTACCGTAGTTCTACAGGGTGTTCCAAAAAAATTTAAAAGGAAAAGTAAGACCGGATTCTTATACACAGTGAGATGTTCGAAACAAAAACGTACCAATTTTGTTTTATGCAAAATGTTTTACACTAAAATATTCGTTAGGAAAACTTATATTCGTTCAAAAATTTATTAGCCGATAAAATTTTAATTTTTTAATTAATATCAACAAATACATGAACAAACAACCCAACATTTTGTAATGCAAATTGGTACGTTTGGGTTTCCAACAACACTGAATAAGAATCCCTCATTGATTTTCCTCTAAAAAAAAACAAATAGTAGGTATGTACTTCTCGAAATTTCAGCACTAAAACATCGTCTCAGTGGGCCATG
This sequence comes from Pseudeuparius sepicola, assembly GCA_963920635.1. Classification (NCBI taxonomy): domain Eukaryota; kingdom Metazoa; phylum Arthropoda; class Insecta; order Coleoptera; family Anthribidae; genus Pseudeuparius; species Pseudeuparius sepicola. The sequence continues at coordinate 10,983,147 of OY987298.1, read as the reverse complement.
AATTTAACACATGGGGCACCTGAATTATGCTTTTAATGCCATTTTTGAAGCTCTATCCAACAAAAAAATATATGAAAATCGAGCTATAAATAAATATTTTACAGGGGTGGTCAGTCCTTAAGTGGGACACACTGTATGTAAATGAGTACAAAGGTTCAAGAAGAAATTACTTTCTACTACGATCTTCTCAAAATTCCTCAAAAAACATTTTTAATTATACTAACAGGACTTGCAAACACCAGGAATTTAACAGTTATTAATAGGTTGTCACATATACAATAATAATATGCAAATGGTTGAACTGCAAAACAAATTTAGGTTCATTCTACTATCATGACTATGGCAATTTGCATAATTTGTGACACTAACACTAGCCTCTGTGGTTTAACCCAATGCGAACGAAATCATATAAGCAATTTGCAGTAACCTACCTATTTTTTTTTTTCACTTGATTGTATTTACATATACCTATTAAACTTACCTATACCAACTACTTATGTATAGAAAATGAATAGAATATTAGAATAGAATAGTATGCATATCGTTAAATAAACACAATGTTGTTTTTTAGAACAATTTTGTTAAACTCTAAACAAACTCATCACAGAGATCATATAAACTAATCCATTTAATTTTTGATTGGGTTTTCCACCACATAACCTGAACCAAACGCAAACGTGACATTATAGGTACTTGAGAAACAAGGAAGATTTAAACACCGAAAGCTCACGAAACAAAGTTGTTGAAAATATTCTTGAGTTAAATGTTCAAAGTTTCTTTCATTTAAATACTGTTAAGCATTTATGAATTTTCCTAGCAACTTGAAAAAGTTTGTATGTAATTATTCGAGTAAATTAATCTAATCAATAAGGTACTTATTAAAAAATTCACCTTCCACCACGTATAGTGTAGAAAAACAAAGGTAAAAATATTTGCAGTAAATATTGCAAAATTATTCGAACTGATGTTCTGTATACCTACGCATGCGAAATTCTGTCATTTGTTAGCAGTTCCAGCTCTGTTTGAAGAGTTCAATTTTTATAATTATGGTTGAAACACATTTTCATGTTGCAGAATCTTTTACAAAATAAAAACATGCACATGTACGAATTTAATATACAAAATAAAATAAAATGCTTGTTTATTCTGACCCTTTAATTTGGCAAGTTTACATGGAATAGGTATTTCCATAAATTTTCTTAAGAAATGTGAGTCTAAAACTAAAAAGCAAGCAAGAGTATTTTGTTACGCTTTGGATTGAAGTGAAGTACAGAACGCATTCGATTTTTCAGTTTCTTCTTTATATAGTGGTTCGGGGGGGTATTAAACAATTTTTTTTATATTCATTCTTGCATACGTTACAAAATAAAATACCCTTCTTCAATTGGATGAACAGATTATCCCGTACATAATTCCTAAATAGTATTATTTATTCTTCTGCAAACCCCCCTACAGACACTCTGTTAGGTAATATGACAAAGCGAATTATTGATCGCAAAGAGGACTCGTTACCATAAAAAGATAAAAGGTGATAAATATGGATATTTAAACATTCTAAATGTCAGAAAGTGGCATACCCCCCGGACATACCTATGACCACAGAATACCCCCCTATAACCTATAATAAGTCGCCATTTTTTCGACGAGTAGCGCCACTCCAGTCCCCGAACAACAATGAAATATGACGTCATGCTCGGATCTTTAATATAGTGTCGGTCCAGGTTAGGCTCAGGTTCATCTTTCTATATCCGGAACATGATGCAACTATATACTTAGGTACACATTAAACAACAACATTCGAAAAATATTGACAGGCTCGGCGTTGAAGGGTAGGCAACTGACAATATACCTACACGCTATGAGCAATAATCTAGTCGTAGAAAAATATAGAGAGCTACCTATATTCCCTTACTTATTGCTCACGAACTAACCAGGTTGACACCGTAACCCACAAACAACCTTAATATAAAATTACCACCAAGGGGCAGAATTTTTACAATACAAAACTATTTAAGTAGGTAATAAATAAATGGAAGTGGCTATTTATACGTCCGACGGATACAAACGTCAGTATACGTCTTGCGCTCTCATTGGTCGACTGAGTCACGTGACACATAACCTTACTTCTACCGTCCGATGGATTATGAATCGGCTTGTTTACTAATAAGTCGATTGGATGATGTCCGAGATTATTCAGACCTATCTTGTCTCATTTTATATTGCGTATGCCCTACTTTTTCCGCGATGGGCGCTGCGGAATGAAAAATGAAGTGGTTATTTTATTATTTACAATGATGTAACCCACCCCCGATTTTCTTGAACAACATTTCAAGAAGATCGGGGGTGGATTACAACGCCGAACGTCGCATCGGGCGAAAATACGGGGTACCTACCTAGCCAAAATTTCAAGAAAATCGGGGGTGAGTTACACCATTGGAAATTATTACCACTACTTTTTTCATACGGCAGCGTCCATCCCCCAAAAAGGAGCAGTGCATACGCTCCTTATTGCAAAGATGCTTGAGAAAAATGCACTTCCGACGTATCTAAATATTTGTTTACTTCGGCTTCGGACGTGTACGGAGTTAAATGCACGTCCAAAGAAGTCACGTGACTCAGCCCGCCAATGAGAGCGCAAGACGTATACTGACGTTTGTATCCGTCGGACGTATAAATAGCCACTTCCTAAATAAATATCTATCTACTTACTCTGATAATTCTCTGCCAACGGCTGTGTCTCTTTGCCAGTTTCCACGGCACTCGGCTCAATATTTATAAAGCCCTCTCTCGCCAGCAGCCCCAAAATACTCCCTATATCGTCCGACCTGCCCTGCTGCTTCAATTTCTCCTCCTTCGCATAACTCTGCTCGATGCTGTAATCCTTCTGGGCATTTCGAATTATCTCGACCCGTAAAATCCCGTCCCGCGGCCACGTATCCTTAACGTGCGCCAAGCACGTGCTCGGCACCCGCGAATAAGTGAAGTGGATATACACTAAAACGAAAAACGATGCCAGCGCCTTCACTAATATGATAAACTCTATCACTCGGCGCAGCGACTTCGGAAATGTCCTAGCGTAAGTTAACGCGGCCCTGTAGAATAAAGTATGAAACAGTCTGTCGCGCACGGTGTACAGCTGGTTCTGGTTGTTGTTATTTCGTACTCGGGGGGTTATAATCGGGGCTCCTGGCACAAAGTTATTTTCCTGGTTAACCCCCTCGGGTATTGCGGGCTGTGCACCTTCGGACATTTTGGAGATTTGCACACAGCTATTTTACATTCTAAAAGAGAAATAAGGTTAAATGGGACCGAAACGAAACGTGTTGGTTTGTTGTCACTGGCGTTTTTAAAAGAAAAGTGGGTCTTCCTTGAATTAGGTTACAAGTTTCACTTACCTATATTTGATGTTGTTTGTTCCTAGATCGTGGCAGGCAATTAGAAAACGTTTTGCATAATATGCAAAGATAATGCTGCCAATTTTTATACCTTTTTTTATTCTTTAGTAATTTGCATAAAAAAAATACTAATCTGCTGTTATATTTTGCAAATCTGACATTGAAGACAGCCATCAGCTAAGGGTCAACGTCGCTCTCGGCGCCACCTAGTAGGGAGTGTCCAAACTTTGCTTAGATTCGCATGGTCATTGGCTGGAATTGAAACAGAGATACCAAAAATGTTGTTGTCTGTATGTCTGGTTGCATACGTTGTGAATATGTTCCCGTCAAGAACGTTAAACCATTAACGTTCTTGGTTCCTGTTTCATTTTATTTATGTTTTGTGGTGCTTAGGGTCCCTAAATCCGAATTGCAGAAACCAGGTAAAGCCGGAGAACGTGAGCGAATTTTTAGTTGGAACCTAATAAATATTACTTTAATGCAGAGTTACTAACTTTTTTATTTTTAGACGGTTTCATAAAAAAAACCTAGATAACCTCGACCTGATCTTGCGCCATTCTACGTATTGAATAAATAATTATAATAGTTAGATATAGTACCAGGCAGGATAATAAACCACATGAGTCATTAAAGAACTTCAGTGCCAAGGTACAATATTATAATTATATATTTTTTTTGAAATCGGAAAAAAGTTTTATTAGGCAAAAAAATAATCCTAAGGGATCACCCGTCCATGGACCGACTGCGCGAAGCGTTGCTTGACTTTGACGATCGCTCTAACTAGGCATTGCATAAGGCTTAAAAGTTTATTTATTTACAGTTTGTACATTAATTATCACAGAACAGATCTATTATAGCTTCGCTATAATAGGTATAATATGTAGTGTCCTCCAAAAAGTTCGCACCATAGGGGGGAAATTTTTAATAATTATAACGTTTTATTTTGAAATTTAATTTTGGGGTTACCTTTTGATTTAAAAAAGATGAAAAATGACCCACTGAAACGTGGTCATGTGACTTTCGTTATCTGTCAAAAATGACACTTAAAAAATTATATCGCCAAAATGGGTTTAGTTGTAAAAATATCAAAAAGTTTTACTTGAAAAAGTTGTTTGTTTTTCAATTTTACGTAAGTGTATCAAATTTAAACGCTCTACTAAAATATTTAGTTTTTTGGCAATTTTTAATATTTTTATGAAATCTCTGAAAATTTTAAAAACTCGAAACTTCGTAAAAACTATTTTATATCACTAGCTTTATCATTCTATTAATTTTTTATTACTAATTATACCGATAAGAATAGGTATTTTTCAAAAGAAAATGATACTTACGCTTTAAAATTCTGTTGTTTGTTGCAAAGTTGATGTACCGTCTAGCATTTGGGGTATAAATTTACTTACATTACGTTTCCTAGTTCTAAATTGATGCCAAAATAATAATAAATTAAAATATCATCAAACTATTTTACGCATCTAAGCAAAATTCTTGACTTTTATGGAACAAATAATTATTACCTTTAACGCTTTAAGTTTAATTTCACATTAATCGATATTGATGAGTAGGCCATGGAGAGAATAGAAGCAATTTTTTTTTATTTGACGCAGTTGTTTTTATTTGACAGTTTGATAACTGATAAAAAACAATTACCTACCTACTTCTATCATCTCCATGGCCTACTCGTCAATATCGATTAATGTGTAATTAAACTTAAAGGTAATAATTATTTGTTCCATAAAAGTCAAGAATTTTTCTTAGATGCGTAAAATAGTTTGATGATATTTTAATTTATTATTATTTTGGCATCAATTTAGAACTGGTAAACGTAATGTTATTAAATTTATAACCCAAATGCTAGACGGTACATCAACTTTGCAACAAACATAACAGAATTTATCATTTTCTTTTGAAAAATACCTGTTCTTATCGGTAATATAGTAATAAAAAATTAATAGAATGATAAAGCTAGTGATAAAATAGTTTTTACGAAGTTTCGAGTTTTTAAAATTTTCAGAAATTTCATAAATATTAAAAATTGGCAAAAAACTAAATATTTTAGTAGAGCGTTCAAATTTGGTACACTTAACGTAAAATTGAAAAACAAACTTTTTCAAGTAAAACTTTTTGATATTTTAACAACTAAACCCGCATTTTTGGCGATATATTTTTTAAGTGTCATTTTTGACAGATAACGAGAGTCACATGATCACGTTTGAGTGGGTCATTTTTCATCTTTTTTAAAGGAAAAGCGGTAACCCCAAAATTAAATTTCAAAATAAAACGTTAATTAGAAATTCCCCCCTATGGTGCGAACTTTTTGGAGGACACTGTATATACCTAGGTCTGTGGTAAAAGTTATGGTGTTTTATATCGTTGGTTATATGTAGTGACACCCTCCCTAAAATTATAGTATGACGGAGGCACGGCGGTTGCCAATAACAGAAACTCCAAACTGCTGCCTCTGTTGTGCAGTTTCCATGAAAAATAGATTTGATATTAAAAACTACTAAAATATTTAATTTATACTGGAAGATTGCGCTGCTATAAATATGTAACAATTTCGCAATGTCTACGAAAAGTTAAATGGGCCTTTATCAAATATTATGGGCCTTTGTTCGCCTAGTTTAGAATATTTGGTCACTTTTGACGGGCGATGACTCCGCGTCTAAGGTTTGATGTTTACATCTCGCCAAGGCCTACTTATTGAAAAAAAAATTACAATAACGGGCGACTTCAGTGCCGATTTCTGAGCTTTTAATGACGATTTTGAGACACTTCATTACCGATTTCAAGAAAGATTTTTTTGTTCCGTATTTACAGTTATTGACCATCACGACCGCGGAAAAACATATAGTAGGTACCTAGGCCAGAGTTATTTTTGTAACTTTCGTATTTTACTGTTTACTAGCGCCGTAGGGAATATTTTTTTCTACATTGAAGGACATTTAAATAAACAAAATTGAACCCTTGGCCCTTGCTAACCGTTTTCATTTTTGAAATTTACCACAAAACATACACTTACGTTTTTTTACCCTAACATGTTTAACGAATTCAGAAAAATGTTAGAATTTATAAAAAAAATGCCATGGCGCATGATCCACCTTCTGGACCGTGGAGGGCAAACTAAAAATTTATATTGTTATGAAATATGAAGGAAAAAAAATGTTCCCCATATTCCATACCATTGATTATGGTACTTTATTCAATGTCCAAACAAAAGCGACGTGCTTTTTTCATTTTTCTTTTTTCGAAAATATTATCGGTATCGGGTCCATTTCCTCTTATTGGTCACACTGCATTTCCAGAACTTATTATTTGCAATCAGAGCTGGGCAGATCTATTTAAAAAAGATCGTTTTAAAGTTCTAAGATCTATAAGATCGCAATCTTGATCTTAGATCTAGATCTTTTTTGTTTCACTAAAGAACGATCTTTTTTAAAAAGATCGTTTCAAAAAGATCTGATCTTTGATCTTAATTTGACGATCTGAGATCATTTTAAAGATCTAAGATCGTTTAAAAGATCTAAGATCGTTTTAAAGATCTAAGATCGTTTTAAAGATCTAAGATCGTTTTAAAGATCTAAGATCGTTATAAATATCTTAAGATCTTTTCCTCATTTGTTTTCGTTCATTTTTTAAACGTTTCTGTGATTTGTTTATATAAAATAATAATGTTTTATTTTTGAAGAATAAAAAATAGTGCTCTAGGTTGTTGTACGAATAAGAGTTGTTGTTATACCTATATTTGTAAAATATGTTCTCATTTTGACCTCAATTAATTGTTGTAAGTAGTTCGTTTTTGAAACGTTTATCTGTGATTTTTTTATATCTACAAAATAATGTACGAACATATTATTTTTAAAATAAATGTATTACGAATTCAGTTACTTACGTTACTAACGAGCGTTCATTTAAAGCAGTTTACCTCAGGAGATCTCTATAGGTCTCGGCTAAAGTGCAAATTGTCAGAATTCGCGAAAAATGACAAATAATATAAACCGAGATATAAACAAACTGACGTACATTTTACCTACAACTACAAACTACAAGAACCTATTGTGAGGTCAAATTTAAATAAATGCTTTATGTTAATTTGTTATTTTAAATTATCTATTTCTCAAAATTCCGAATTTTATATCTGAAGTTATAAAATTATAAATTGCATAAATAATCGGTGAACGCACGTTTTCACAAGAAAAGTCTAATTCTCCATAGGTATATCAATTGATTGATTACGTAACCAGTTCAATTAGAGTGGTAACTTTACGTAACTAGTTACGTAATATTTTACTTTACACAACTAGTTACGTAAAACTGGACATATCATCACTTGCTCAGGTTTTAAAAGATGTCACTTTATATTATGTCAAAATTAGGAAAAGTATTTATAGACATCTATATCTATTGACTATATAATATCATGAATTTTGTTCAAAGATCTTAGATCATTTAGAGGATGTTCGATCGTTTAGAAGATTTTAGATCGTTTAGAAGATCTTAGATTGTTTAGGAGATCTTAGATCGTTTAGAAGATCTTAGATTGTTTAGAAGATCTTAGATCGTTTAGAAGATCTTAGATCGATTGATCTTTTTTAAATAGATCATTTTTAGACGATCTTTGATCTAAGATCGTTTTTGCATGAAAAGATCTATTTTTAAACGATCTTAGATCTTTTTTTGAAAAATGATCTGATCTATGATCTTTATCTTTTTTGGCGCGATGTTTCCCAGCTCCAGCGTCGGTTTATGCATTAAGCGGAGTAAGCGGCCGCTTCAGGGCCCGCACGTCCAGAGGGGCCCGGACTGACCGGGCCTCTCGGTACGATCCACTTTCGGCGTCCGATGCGAAATAGACAGTAGGAGGGAGAACGTGCTTCGACCTTTGACCTACTGCGCATCCAATTTCTTGGCAAATCAGGTTTAAGCCATATTGCACGAACATATTGCCAACTTAAATTTTTAAATTCGTAACTAACGTGCTTCGACCTTTGACTTACCGCGCATCCAATTTCTTGGCAAATCAGGTGGAAGCCATATTGCACGAACATATTGCCAACCTAAATTGTTAAATTCGTAACTAACGTGCTTCGACCTTTGACCTACTGCGCATCCAATTTCTTGGCAAATCAGGTGGAAGCCATATTGCACGAACATATTGCCAACCTAAATTTTTAAATTCGTAACTCGGAATGTCATTGGTAGGTTTCACGCTATTTTAAAATCTGACCAATAGTAGTGCATCTCAGGATGATAGAGTATCGAAATCCTGTTTTCTGGAAACATTTCATACTTTATTTTTATGTGGGTTACAGTTTTCACGTGATGCCATCAAAAATTGTGGTTAGCGGTTGCCATTAAAGTAAAAAAATTACGAGGATGTCAAAAAATATAGTTTGTTCCAACCACTTTCTAAAAGGTGATTTTCAATACTACTGCGGTAAGACGTTTAAAAAGGGGCAGTACCTAATTTGTTGAACTCTTGGTTGAACCAGAGTTGCTGGTTCATCCGAGGTATGCTTCTTATCAGCGATACTCCAGCCACCATTACCAAGGCCAGTGAAAGCGAGAACCCTAAACCAAAAAGAGAGAAGTCTATTCGACGAAAGGCAATTGAGCAAATGTAAAAATCAGAATTGCGAACTATATATTCAATATATTCATAGTAAGTACCTACCTATCGTAATTGGACAAAATGAATTACGTACAGCTCAATTAAGATATGTCAATATCTACAATCTACAGCCTACAGCTGTCAAAGTGAATGTCTGTTTTGTGCAGTATACCCCGATTACTGTAAGAAGTCCCGATTTTGTCAGATGACATTCTTCACAAAATCTCTAGGAATTTTCTGTTAACCATGGCTATAACATTGGTATATGTGTCTAAATCAGTTAATGACTCACCCATTGATTTATGATGTGAAAAGTTACCCAAGTGATACGAAAAAAAGAACATAATAAAATAAAAACCCTATTGCAATCACGATTATACCGCTACAAATAAAAGTAACTATGACTACAACTCATTTTAATAATAATTTCAAACGTCATGGAAACACTTTTAATTTTGGTATTTTGTAATAATCAGCTGCTTTTGGCAGCGTCTATGGGCGGACTCAGGCAAATTTAGCTCGGAGTGTCAAAGTGACAGTGAAGGTTTTCCAGATCGTTCAAACTGGTTCAAACATTCGGTAGTGAAAATATTCGCGGGTTTTCTACGTTTCGTGAGTTTTACCGTCGTCTGTGTTGTTCTTGTTCGTGTTACTTTTCGTGTTATTAGTGCAAATGTGCTCGTTACTGACCTGAACTTATGACCCGGTTGCATTTTTTGCTGCATTGATGCCAACTTAGGATATCGAAATTACCAATTGACAGTCCCAGTAAGGACTTCTTAAAATAATTTGAGTTTACATAGTACGTATTTCTGTTGCTGCCTAGTTAATAGACAAAGATATATTTTCTAATCTAGCCGAACCAATAGTAAAAATAAATGTTATACTTACGAACAGTTTGAAATAATTTCATTGGAAGCAATTTAATGCCATTTATTATACACATATATCTATACTTGGTAGGTATTTAACAAAATCATCTTCGTTAGATTAGAACGGGGCCCGAAAAAAAATCCGCTTAAGGCCCCATGGCCAGCTCTGTTTGCAATCATATTATTCCAAGCTAATGTGCTCGCGAGCTCTCGTGGGATTCCCCGGCCGCGGCCTTCCTTGATGGCGCTGCCTCGCAGAGCAAACCGCGACCGCCAGGGCCCAATAACCGAACCACCTGTGGCTGCGGCGTCGACGTCATAATATCATCCTTCCCCTTACTAATGGGTTCGGGCGAGAGGCCAGGCAGCCGGATGTGTTCCGCGGTTACACAGAGCTTAGAGCCTCTATAACATAGAATCGAGATAGGGAAGTCGGAAGACTATAGAGTAGTGTCTGAACACTTTTTTAAACGGCAGTAAAAAGCCTCAAAATCAAGCCAGTCATTAAAAACACAAAATGCGGCAATAAAGTAATAGTACGAGAGATGGCAACCAATACCGTGACTCACAGCAGCCCGACTAAAACCGTGTAAAATCGATATAGTACAGTAAAACAAACACAAAGTTAGGCCAAACCCAAACATAAAAAAAAGTTCTTTCTGGCGCGAAATAATTCCATACCTTCCTAGTTAGTACTAAAAAGTTACACCACCACCAGCGTCGGGTTTCCGGGGGAGGGGGTGAAAAGGGCAGGAAATTCTTATTTTTCACAGTTTTGCGTGAATATCTAGTAAACTATGAGGTTTAGCGCAAACGTCATCCTATACGCAAATGATATACATTACAAGAATTGTTATATACAGAATTATGGTAAAGTGAACGGTTTCCATGATATGGAGGGGTAAAGAGTTCTTTGTTTTCATTTCACGTAGTTTTTGTTGAAAAATCTTAAAATGATTACAGTATAAATTAGTAACTGAATAATGTATGTAAAATATATATAGATAAGTATATCTATGCATATATAGATACATATTACTTTGTTATTTTTTTTGTCACAACATAACCTCATAAGTACCTATATGACTGTAAATATATCCAATACAAGTTAGTAGCCTTAGTTAATTTGTACTCACTTTTTGCCCTCATTCATTATAGCGTTCTGATTTCCATTCGTTCTTTTATGTCAAATCATTTCCATATCTAATTTGTCCTTAGCTTGTAAAAATGAGAAAGTCATGAATAGGAAGCTCATGTGAAAAACAAGAAAATATATATTAAACAATCCTCATCGTATGCTTCTGCAGAGATGGATGCGTCCAAAACTGCGAGTGTCGAAGAAGTGGTCTCAATTGTTCAAGTATGTGCAGCAATCGCTTAGGACTTGCATGTCTCAATAGAGATACTATAATCATCGACGACGATTTAAATGATGATTCTCAAGTGGACGAAGAACACGAAGATTTGTTTCCTCTCACCAGCCCGAGTGAACTATTTGGTGCTGACTGATAACGCAATAAATGATTCACCTAAAACTTGTAACCTTTTGTATCATTTTGATTTCCCTCCCATTTTTTCAATATAGATTGTTTAATATATTTTCTTGATTTTCACATGAGCTTCCTATTCATGACTTTCTCATTTTTACAAGCTAAGGACAAATTAGATATGGGAATGATTTGACTTAAAAGAACGAATGGAAATCAGAACGCTATAATGAATGAGGGCAAAAAGTGAGTACAAATTAACTAAGGCTACTAACTTGTATTGGATATATTTACAGTCATATAGGTACTTATGAGGTTATGTTGTGACAAAAAATAACAATCTATGGGTGTAATATGTATCTATATATGCATAGATATATCTATATATATTCTACATACATTATTCACTTACTAATTTATACTGTAATCATTTTAAGTTTTTTCAACAAAAGCTACGTGAAATAAAAACAAAGAAATCTTTACCCCTCCATATCATGGAAACCGTTCACTTTACCATAATTCTGTATAGAACAATTCTTGTTCGGAATTTGATGTATATCATTGCTTATAGGATGACGTTTGCGCTAAACCTCATAGTTTACTAGATATTCACGCAAAACTGTGAAAAATAAGAATTTCCTGCCCTTTTCACCCCCTCCCCCCCGAAACCCGACGCTGGTGGTGGTGTAACTTTTTAGTACTAACTATTAGGAGGGTATGGAATTATTTCGCGCTAGAAAGAACTTTTTTTTATGTTTGGGTTTTGGCCCAATTTTACTATACTAATAGATTAGATGACCCTAGAGCCGACTGTTGAGTAGGTAGTAACTCTCAGAAGTGTAGCATCTTCGCGGGGAGCCGTTTCTGCTGTGTAAAAAAAAATTGGTCGACTGTCGTATAGCGGCCCGCCTGATATTGAAAATGTACATAGATTCCGTTATTTCATTACTAAAATTTGCGTTTTCAGACATTTTGCGCGCAGCGTTTGACCTGAGTGTATTTTCGAAAATGTCAACAAATCTGACCTAAGTGACACATAGCAGCTCGGTTCCATTGTTGTTTTAAATTATTCGCAGGGATAACCAGAATACAAAAATACGGTTTTCAGACATTTTGAGTGTCGCCTATGACGAAAAAATGTGCCGGAGTCGCCCGGCAAACACTCCGGCTCTTGTTACGCTCCAGCTGCTGCCCAAGATGGCTGTGCAAGAATCGACTACAGCTTCCTACAAATTGAAAAGTTGTCTGATTAGCCATATGCTACATTCAATTTGTTTTTCCACATCTGGGCGATGCAGTCAATCATTGACGACGAATTTCAGACATATTGCTATTAGTCATTTAAGTAGGTCAGATTTGTTGACATGTTCGAAATGCTACAAAAATTTAAGGCGACATGTTTTTTGTCTGAAAATTGATTTCTCCGCATCAATTGACCCGACTTTAGCTATAAAAATGGTTTTCAGACAGGCTGCTGTCAGTTTGTTTTTTTTTTGTCTCATTTTTTTTTTGAATTGGTCTCCTGGGTATACGCGCTACAATCTGGGTGTCTGAAAACTGTGTTATTGGTGTCTCGGGGCTATTATCCAACTACATTCCGGAAATCAGACGGGCCGCTATGAGTCACTTAGGTCAGATTTGTTGACATTTTTGAAAATGGGCTCAGATCAGACACTACGCGCAAAATGTCTGAAAATCGGATTTCTGGATACGGGGTTATATAATCTATCCGTGCGGTTTTAGCCGGGACGCTATGAGTCAAAAATTTTGGTTACCATCTCTCGTACTATAAGTCTGTATTATAGTACATACTCTTTTAGCTCAGTTGGTCCTGGCGAGATGTAAACAAACCAAACGTTAGACGCGTTCATCGCCCTAAAACGCGGCCAGATATTCAAAAAGTGACCAATAAAGTAGAAGTTTCAGCCTCATTGCCGAATTGTTATCTATACCTAACAACGCGATCTTTCAGCATTTTGAAACATTTTGGTTTTTTTGAACATCAATATTATTTCTATGTAAGCTGCATGTGATAATATGTGATACACCGCAGCTTGGTAGTCTCTCAAAGATGCGCCGTGGCATATCGTGCCTGATCAAGATAGAGCCATCGTTCAAGTCAAGTAATAAACGGAGCGTGCGGTTGGCTAATGGATGGGCGATTTCTTTTTTTAGTTATTTTACCTAATAAGATTTTTTGGATTTCAAAAAAATATATATATAGGTAACCTCGGCACTGAAGTTCCTTTTTATGACTCATGTGGTTCATTTGCCTCGGTCTGAGGCCTCGGCAACTAAAATCCACTTTTTTGTAAAATTTTGACACTATAAATAATTTGACTAAAAAAAACGGTCCTTAAATCGACTACCTAGCTGTTAATACCTGTTTTTCACAGTTTATATACCTGTTTTTATTTCTTCAAATAAGTTTATGAACTTCTTCATGAACTTATTCAAGAATTCTTAAAGCAGGTTATATTTCTTCTATCAATTTTTGCACTGCATCAGTAAAAATGAGGTTAATTTGGTATTATTTTTGGTGCAATCCGTCCTTAAATCGACTACCTAGCTGTTAATACCTGTTTTACACAGTTTATATACCTGTTTTTATTTCTTCAAATAAGTTTATGAACTTCTTCATGAACTTATTCAAGAATTCTTAAAGCAGGTTATATTTATTCTATCAATTTTTGCACTGCATCAGTAAAAATGAGGTTAATTTGGTATTATTTTTGGTGCAATCCGTACAGGGCGCTGCGTACGCTATCATTATTTAATTTAATTTGCCCTAACTTTTTTGACAGTAAACTTTTACGACATTTTGTGAATATATCCTATTCCTACACGTTTTCTAAGCAAAAAAATGTATACTTGGTGAATAACGCCAAAAGTTACCGTTTTCGAGAAATTTTCAAATTTCTGCATAGATGCAGGTGCATATCGACACTCATATTATATGTAATTAAATTCAAAATAAAATTTTAATAAACAAGCACATTTATTTTTTGACAGTTTAATTAACTTGTTGTTGTTTTTTTTTGCAAGAAAATTTTATCGTCTCAAAAAGTTACTTAAAAAAATCGAAAATAAAATTTCAATTTCAACACCCTGCATCTCGAAAACCAAACATCTGCGGACGGACCTATGTTCAATGAACTTTCCGTCATATTTTCCATTTTTCTTTTTAATTTTTTTAGTTATTACCGGACACCCTGTATAACATAAAAGTAATTCTTTTTCGAAACAGTAAAATCTATAGTATCACAAAATCAAAGTATTCTTTTTTTAGTCTTGAGCTCGTCAAATATCTCCTCTGGAGATATGGGTATTTCAGGGTACACATAAAGGAGTGTTAACCCAGTCACTCGGTTTTCGCTAATATTGTTTCTAATATAAATTTTTAAAATTTTCAGTTTTGAAAATGTTCTTTCTGGCGTGGCGGTGCACACTATAATTGTGCAAAATATGTTTAGTAGGTTGTTTAGCCTAATTTACGCTTACGCGCTGCGACCGACAGAGTGTGTGCATAATATAGGTACGGCGGCGCGTTCTCAAATCTACTGCACAGGTTTTAATTTCGAGAAGACAAGATGAAACAAATAACAAACTGTAGATGTTTGATGTTCACTGCATTTTCAGATTAGGCCAGGAGTACCTATATCATTTTTGGTATTATTAATTTTAATATTACCAATCTCGTTTATCTCGACAGCTCTGGAGGGGGGGAAATTGCCCCCTTTGCCCCCCCCCCTGAATACGGCACTGAATCAGTTGATTGTTGAATGGATTTATCACAAAATAAATGGCGCGGCTATTATCACAGAATAAATAGCGCTAGCTATTATAGGTACCTATTCTACGGAAGCGTAGAAGGGACACGTAGTAAATTTTAAAATTCAGACTTTTTTCTCAAAATTTTGACTTTATTCTCAAAATTTTGACTTTTTTCTCCAAATTGAGATTTTTCTCAAAGTCAAAATTTTGAGAATAAAGTCAAAATTTTGAGAAAAAAGTCTGAATTTTAAAATTCAGAGAAAAACTCTGAATTTTAAAATTTGGAGAAAAAAGTCAAAATTTTGAGAAAAATCTCAAAATTTTGAGATTTTGAGATTTTTCTCAAAGTCAAAATTTTGAGAATAAAGTCAAAATTTTGAGAAAAAAGTCTGAATTTTAAAATTCAGAGAAAAACTCTGAATTTTAAAATTTGGAGAAAAAAGTCAAAATTTTGAGAAAAATCTCAAAATTTTGAGATTTTGAGTTTTTTCTCAAAATTTTGAGAATAAAGTCACAATTTTGAGAAAAAGGTCTGAATTTTAAAATTCGGAGAAAAAAGTATGAATTTTAAAATTCTGAGAAAAAAGCCCGAATTTTAAAATTCTGAGAAAAAAGTCAAAATTTTTAGAAAAAAGTCTGAATTCTGAAGTCTGTGGTATTATTACTCCAAAAGTTTCAAGAAAATTAATGGCTCTACTTCGTTCGGTTCCATCAGACGAAACCGAACGATGTAGAGTTACAGTTGGCTTCAGATGAATTTCATCTGAGGCCAACTGTACCTAACCTACCTATCTCGGCTTCTCTAGTAGATTTCTCAATCCGCAACCTCAGCCGCGATCCTCTCGCAGTGTAATAAATGTTTAATTGCCGGTCGCGCGCTCGTGGGAATCGTCTAGATGCGATTTTAAACAGCCGACGCTATTATACGTCGATTAGGCTTCGTTTTCTAGGAGCCCGCCATATTTCTTTTTTGCATGACGAACGTCGTTCCGGGTACGCGGCTCGCGCGGATTTGTGGGAAGTGTTCCGGTTACTGCCTAATTTGACGGTTCTGTCGTATGCTCTTCCGAGGAACAAATTTACATATTATAGTACAGTAAAATTCGGCCAAAACCCAAACATAAAAAAAAGTTCTTTCTAGCGCGTAATAATTCCATACCCTCCTAAGAGTTAGTACTAAAAAGTTACACCACCACCAGCGTCGGGTTTCGGGGGGAGGGGGTGAAAACGGCAGGAAATTCTTATTTTTCACAGTTTTGTGTGAATATCTAGTAAACTATGAGGTTTAGCGCAAACGTCATCCTATACGCAAATGATATACATTAAATTCCGCACAAGAATTGTTATATACAGAATTATGGTAAAGTGAACCGTTTCCATGATATGGAGGGGTAAAGATTTCTTTGTTTTTATTTCACGTAGTTTTTGTTGAAAAAACTTGAAATGATTACAGTATAAATTAGTAACTGAATAATGTATGTACAATATATATAGATATATCTATGCATATATACTATATACATATTATACACCCGCAGATTGTTATTTTTTGTCACAACATACCTATAACCTCATAAGTATATGACTGTAAATAATATGTCCAATACAAGTTAGTAGCCTTAGTTAATTTGTACTCACTTTTTGCCCTCATTCATTATAGCGTTCTGATTTCCATTCGTTCTTTTATGTCAAATCGTTCCCATATCTAATTTGTCCTTAGCTTGTTAAAATGAGAAAGTCATGAATAGGAAGCTCATGTGAAAAACAAGAAAATATAATTAAACAATCTATATTGAAAAAATGGGAGGGAAATCAAAATGATACAAAAGGTTACAAGTTTAAGGTGAATCATTAATTGCGTTATCAGTCAGCACCAAATAGTTCACTCGGGCTGGTGAGAGGAAACAAATCTTCGTGTTCTTCGTGCACTTGAGAATCATCATTTAAATCGTCGTCGATGATTACAGTATCTCTATGCAAGTCCTAAGCAATTGCTGCACATACTTAAACAATTGAGACCACTTCTTCGACACTCGCAGTTTTGGACGCATCCATCTCTGCAGAAGCATACGATGAGGATTGTTTAATATATATTTTCTTGTTTTTCACATGAGCTTCCATATTTATGACTTTCTCATTTTTACAAGCTAAGGACAAATTATATATGGGAATGATTTGACATAAAAGAACGAATGGAAATCAGAACGCTATAATGAATTAGGGCAAAAAGTGCGAGTACAAATTAACTAAGACTACTAACTTGTATTGGACATATTTACAGTCGTATACAAATGAGGTTATGTTTTATGTTGTGACAAAAAATAACAATCTACGGGTGTAATAAATAAATAATTTCCGGAAATAATTCATGCTCTAGGGAGATTATAAGTGAAAATTCCTTTTTTCTATTGCGGCCCTGTATTTAATAATAAGAAGTCTAAATTTTAATCAGTATTGTCAACAATTTAACTTACAGTTTATTTTTCTTCTGTTGTTGTACAGCAAACAGTGACGCATTGTGTTTTGGAGTAAATTCTTCGCTTTTTCTAATTGTGAGACGAAAGCTTTAGGCCAATGAAACCAATAACTTTGACCATTTATTAATAATTGCAACAATACATTCTCGTTCGGCCTCTACACTATTTCTGTGACACAAGATATAACATGCTAACCTGTTAAATTTGTCGTCATTTGAATTTGAAAAAGCACCCTCCATTTCTGATAATACAAATTATTAACTAAATGATACAACTAAATGACAAGAGGTTGGTTTCGTTGTTTCAAAGCCTTCTAAGGTGGAGGATTTTTATTTATTTTTTATTCTCGTATATGACTGTTATTAGTCTTTGCGGTCCTTTTTGGGTTCTCCGATTGAAAGATGAGTTGTAAGTTAAATTTTTGACAATACTGATTAGTATTTATTTATACTTCTTATTATTAAATAAAGGGCCGCATTAGAAAAAAATGAATGGAAAAAAGGAATTTTCGGTATAATTGTCTCAAAACACTTTAAAAATATTTCTTGTCATACATCACGGTATTTGCAATGAGGAGTGCTTTCAAAATCTGAAAAAATCCAGGTCCGTATAATTAAAAAAAATAAAGTTGAACATGGTTTCTCAAAAACGAAATGTTGTAGAACAAATCTAAAAACGCCATCTTCAATCCCGTTAAGAAGTGCCATAAGAAAGTGTTTTTCTTTTTTTCCTATCTGTGATCACAACTTCAGAAAAAAAAATTTGGTATGTGGGGGTTTTGGGGTGTCCCGATTAGCGCCGTGGTGTCAGATTTTAAATAAAAAAAAATTGCTAAATGATTTTCGTCTTTGTTTACAAGAAAAAAAATCGTAGGCCTTGAAAATTGAGATTAAGAAGTGAAAATTTGCACTAACGTAGAGTTTTTTGTGTCCTATTTGTAGAAAAAAAAATAGGCCAAAATCGGATGAAGAATAAAAATTTTACAGAGGTGTCTTCATTCCAAACGGGCCACATTGTAGACTATAATATAGACCTTGGCGTTGAATGAGATTCCCTCACTCAACGACCTTGGTTCTGTCTCAACTTTGGAAACCCGCGCTTTGAGCTGATACCACACTACCACATACTGCTTATGGATGGGGCGCAGTAACTTCCTTTTTTCCGAGAGCAAATTAAAAAAGAGTAAGTACTGCTTATAAAAAAATATTTTTTCAAAAAATGAAAAAATACTATCGGAAGTTTTTATTTATATTGTTTTAAATAAAACATTTTGAAGATGATGCCCTCCATTCTCTAAGTCTTGCTGTAGACGATTTTGAAAGCTTCTCACTACACGTTCCAACATAGCTAATGAAATTTGAGTGATTTCTTCCCGGATACAATCCTTTAGCTGAGGGGTGAAAACCTCTTTTATTTATATCTCCATAACGGCGCTACTTAAAAATTTGAAATTTGGTATGTGTTATCTACTTACTGGAAGACGCCTTAGGGTAGTTTATTCATTTACACACTGTCCTAAAAAAGGGTAAAAACTAACAACCCCTTTTTTTTTGCTCGAATTTTTTTGTGGGTCATTTTTACGTATAACAAAAATATGATTTGCGTAGCTCTTTTATTTAAGAAACTTTTTTCCCTGTGCATTTTTTCTCGAAAACACAATATTTTTCCTACAAAAAAATAATTTCATGATAAATGCCATTCCCCTGACTGCAGAAAATCAAGTAAAAATTCATAGTAGACGGGCGTCAAACAATTTATTTATTTATTTTTCACTACTAACCTGAGAAATCAACATTATTTACCTCATTCCTCTAATGAGAAGTAATATTTCTCTTTCTAGGTAAATAATGATAATAAAAAAAACCTAGGTAAATAATGAACAATTTTCTATATGACATATTTTCATTTTATCAGCTTGACAACTGAACGGGATTTCGAAGTATTTGAAAAAAGCGAGAAATGACTAAAATATCAAAATCTAATCAAATATGTAAAATGTGGCAATATTTCAATGTTAGTAGTAAAAAAATCTATAGACACTTCGGTTGAGAGGGCCATTATTTACCTCGCATATTATATCCTTCGGCGCTAGGCGCCTCAGGATATAAAAATGCTCGGTAAATAATGGCTCACTTCTCAACCTAAGTGATTCCTTATTCAATGGTATAATGTACTATTATTGAACATTAAAAAAACAAAAATATCAGGTAACAACAATTCAGCTCCGGGATAAAAAAAAAATGTTACAGTAGATGCCCAAAATGATAGGTCCATAATAAAAGAGCTACACAAATCATATTTTTGTTATACGTAAAAATGACCCACAAAAAAATTCGAGCAAAAAAAATGGTATGTTGGTGGGAAAAAATATTTCTTGGCGCCGCAACGCGACGCCTAGCGTCGTATTAGCAGAGAGTCGCTACATGGGGCCAATTTATTCCTTTATACACCCTATATCATCTCCCATATATAATATCTCCAAATCTTCGACCGTTTTCCACTAAGAGAGGCTGGGCGTATAAAAATGATCACCCTGTACATAGACGAACTAACACAACCAAAATTTAAAATATGGCATTTATGGTTTTATATACTTGTAAATTCCATCCGGAAGAATTTCAGAAACATCAAATTCAGCCTATAGAAGCCTTCAATCAAGATTAGGCTAGATAACTATTGTAGATAATAAAAAATAAAAGATAAAAAACCTTTTTAAAAACAAACTTTTATTTAAGTCATGTACTAAAACGAATAAAATAAAATACCCACGTCATGTATCTACTAAAAGGAATAAAATAAAATAAATCTAGGTTTTCGTTAAATTCAATGCCAAATTGCGACAAATTTTTGTAAATCAAAAAGCTAGTCGCGCGAATTCTAAAGAAAATACATACTTTGGCAAGTAGGTACTTGCTTATCAACCAATCACTGTATATTAAAATTAATTGGTACCTACTTTCTATGAACATTTCTCGCGACATGCTTTGTAAATTACAAAAACTTGGCGCAATTTGGCACTGAATTATTCTAACAAAAACCTAGACTTATTTTATTTTATTCTATCCGATGTAGTACCTACATGATTTATTTCATTTTATTCGTTTTAGTACATGGCTTAAATAAAAGCTTGTTTTTAAAAAGGTTTTTATCTTTTATTTTATTTTGTGCTTTTTAGTACATATTTGATTCCCATATCAGGAGAGTAGTAAAGAAATTTAGTCCGCCATCTTCGAGCGGCGGCCTTATTGCATTTAGTGGGATCTCACTAACTTTAGCGTTTTCTACTTCTCAAGCCCTTTCATTTGATACCCATATTAAGTATTAGGAAGTAGAAAGTATTACAATATTGAGTATTGCATATTGCATTGTCACCGGAACTAAAGGTGTATGCAAAATTTCAGCTCAATCGGATGTCAGGAAGTGGTTCTAATTCAATACGATAAGCGGAAACAAGAGTGCGACGGCGAACATATTGTACCTATCTTTGTCTATTTAGTGTCCCCTCTACGGAAACTCGCTTGAGGAGAAGGCAGGAGTGGGGGCACGGGGGAATTCCGTGTATTCATATTGATTTCGGCTTTGCAGTGTTTTTCTAGAAGTCGATCTACTTTTTTATTTGCAGTTCCAAAAATTCGATTTTTTTTTACCAAAATGTAACTAATAGATGGAGGAACAATTCGTATGAAATTTTTTTTAAAAAAACATTGTTGGTACTTGTAAAATTTACAAAAATGCTACCGTTTCATTTTCTCGGGAGTATTTGAAGGAGTATTTTTGTTACCATTAAAAAACTACAATTAAAAACAAAAAAATTGTCCATACGAATCGTAGACCTACATTTTCGCCACAGTTTGAGACAGGTTTGACAGAAATCAGTTTACGTATAACAGAGGAGATAGATTTTGAAGTTTCAAATTTCGTTTTGCATTTTTGGTGGACGTCCTGGGACTAATTCCATGTAAAGTATACGGTAGAAAGCTAGCGGAATTCCGTGCGTTTATCTGTACTATTTGCAGTGCCATTGCTCTTAAGAGTCATGACCGCGCAGACAAGATCTAAAATTAACGGTCGCGACGACCGGCTCCAATCTCAGGAATATTCTCCTCTAATCACCCCTCACCACGCACTCTCGTCCCTTCCCCTCTCACCGGCGGCGCGTTTAGCGCGAGGAACGGTGTCGGGCGACGGACGACGTTTTTTTGGACCCGAGCGAGTCCGGAGTCGGACCACATAAAAATGAGTCGGACCGCCAGGCAGCCGAGAGCTGAATCGGTCGGAAGGGCGTGGTGTACAGGGTGATTCCGCGAAATTAGGCCACTTCATAACTTTTTTATTTATCAACTTAGAAAAAAAATATCAAATACAAAAGTTGTAGGGCTGCAACCTGACTACTTCATGGCGTTTTGTTGTTGACTCGGTTTGTGTATTTGTTGGGCTATTGTTGAAAAAATATAAATATTAAACACATATGTAAATATTAAACACATACCTACCCCTATTTGTACGAATTCCGAAAGTATCTTTTCGGGTCTTTTTTGTTATTTACTAACCCTGTTTTTTTCTTCAGTGCCTTGCGGAAAATTGGGTTATAGAAATTAATAAAAAAAAAACATAAGTTTTGTCTGTATATTTCGATATTTTCTATGCAATAATAATTGTTTTTCTGATAAGTGCACTGAATAGGAAAGAAATTTTTTTATAACTTTTTACAATTTTTTCTGACATGAAATTATTATTCCTATCAATCAAACAGCCAAAGTAGAACAGTGTTTCAATAAATTATTATTTCCACAGTAGGTAGTGCTATATCTATGTGGTATTTTGGATTTCTATTATTTTTTTCTTTTACTACTTTGTGCCTCTTTAGATGTGTTGTGGTCGGATCTACCAATTCCGGGAGCAAACGTTTTAAATATAACTTCGTCAATTTTGGCTCCATCTGTTTTTCCAAAAAATCGGGACGTCTATATTTAGGTATAACATTTTCATTTTAAAATTTTTCCCAGTCCAAATGCCAAAAAGGCACCCCACTTTTATTGGCTACTCTTAGTTGCCCTTGTACAGGGTGGTTCATTATAAATTGACACGCCCCTTAACTTGTTAGTTTTTGAGGTTCGAAAAAAAAGTTTTTGGAAAAAGTTTTAGATAAATACAAAGTTTTTTGTGACGCTATTGGACCGTGTACAGTTCTTTATTTCGAGAATATAATCAGTAAAATTTGAAAAGGCTCCTAAACATTTTGGAGTTTCACTGTATTACTCTCTTGTTTAAAACAAATATTTTTTGTTATTACATCGATCATCTATCTTTATCGCGAGATCCACAAATTCGAGTTAAATAAATTTAGTATAAAATTTGAAAACGGAATTTTTCAGAAACGGAAAAAGATAATGCCACAAAGTTTAATATCACTTTAATTGCCTTGATGAGCAGATTTAAAAAATGCAAAAATATATAGGGTGTTCCATTTAAAAAAACATAAGTTATGTCTGCCACGGCTTTCTAGAACACACTGTACACGGTCCAATAGCGTCACAAAAAACTTTGTATTAGTATCTAAAACTTTTGTAAAAAACTTTTTTTTCTAACCTCAAAAGTCAATTTATAATGAACCACCCTGTACTTGAAAATACCATTTATAAAAATTTTAAAAGTTTGATTTTTCCTACAAAAAAAAGTACAGGGTGATCATTTTTAGAGGCCCAGCCTCTCTTGGTGGAACACGGTCAAAGATATGGAGATATTATACAGGGTGAGTCAGAATGTATAGTAAATACTTTAAAGGGGTGTTCGGCAGGTGGTTTTAAGGGGTCTTTCATATAAAATTTTTCGATTTGGGCTTTCCTTGCCAAGTTATTCGGGTCTACAGGGTGACCCAAATATTTTTTTTATTTTTATCTCAATACCGGCGCTACTTAAAAATTTGAAATTGGTATGTGTTATCTACTTACGGGAAGGCGCCTTAGGGTAGTTTATTGATTTACACACTGCCCTAAAAAGGGTAAAAACTAACAACCCCTATTATTTTTTTTGCTCGAATTTTTTTGTGGGTCATTTTTACGTATAACAAAAATATGATTTGCGTAGCCCTTTTATTTAAGAAACTTTTTTCCCTGTACATTTTCTCTCGAAAACACAATATTTTTCCTACAAAAAAATTATTTCATGATAAATGCCATTCCCCTGACTACAGAAAATCAAGTAAAAATTCATAGTAGACGGGCGTCAACAATTTAATTATTTTTTTTACTACTAACCTGAGAAATCAATGAGAAGTAATATTTCTCTCCCTAGGTAAATAATGATAATAAAAAAATACCTAGGTAAATAATGAACAATTTTCTATATGACATTTAAAAATTATTTTCATTTTATCAGCTTGACAACTGAACTCCCAGGCTTTCGAAGTATTTGAAAAAAGCGAGAAATGACTAAAATATCAAAATCTAATCAAATATGTAAAATGTGGCAATATTTCAATGTTAGTAGTAAAAAAAAACTATAGACACTTCGGTTGAGAAGGCCATTATTTAATCGCTCACTTCTCAACCTAAGTGTATAATGTACTATTATTGAACATTAAAAAAACAAAAATATAGTGTTACAGTAGATGCCCAAAATGATATGTCCATAATAAAAGGGCTACCTACACAAATCATATTTTTGTTATATGTAAAAATGACCCACAAAAAAGTTCGAGGAAAAAAATAATAGGGGTTGTTAGTTTTTACCCTTTTTTAGGGCAGTGTGTAAATGAATAAACTACCCTAAGGGATTTTGAATGATGTAACAAAAATGGTATGTTGGTGGGAAAAAATATTTCTTGGCGCCGCAACGCGACGCCTAGCGTCGTATTAGCAGGGAGTCGCTGCATGAGGCCAATTTATTCCTTTATACACCCTATATCATCTCCCATATAATATAATATCTCCATATCTTCGACCGTTTTCCACTAAGAGAGGCTGGGCGTATAAAAATGATCACCCTGTACATAAAGACGAACTAACACAACCAAAATTTAAAATATTGCATTTATGGTTTTATATACTTGTGAATTCCATTGGGAAGAATTTCAGAAACATCACATTCAGCCTATAGAAGCCTTCAATCAAGATTAGGCTAGATAACTATTGTAGATAATACAAAATAAAGATAAAAAACCTTTTTAAAAACAAACTTTTATTTAAGTCATGTACTAAAACGAATAAAATAAAATACCTACGTCTTGTATCTACTAAAAGGAATAAAATAAAATAAATCTAGGTTTTCGTTAAGATAATTCAGTGCCAAATTGCGACAAATTTTTGTAAATCAAAAAGCTAGTCGCGCGAATTCTAAAGAAAATACATACTTTGGCAAGTAGGTACTTGCTTATCAACCAATCACTGTATATTAAAATTAATTGGTACCTACTTTCTATGAACATTTCTCGCGACAAGCTTTTTAAATTACAAAAACGACTTGGCGCAATTTGGCACTGAATTATTCTAACAAAAACCTAGACTTATTTTATTTTATTTTATTCGATGTAGTACATGATTTATTTCATTTTATTTAATAAAAGCTTGTTTTTAAAAAGGTTTGTATCTTTTATTTTATTTTGTGGTTTTTAGTACATATTTGATTCCCATATCAGGAGAGTGGTAAAGAAATTTAGTCCGCCATATTGGATTTAGTATGACGTCTTATCTTATTATTTTGAACTCGTCAACCCCTTTCATTTGATACCCATATTAAGTATTAGAAAGTAGAAAGTATTACAATCTTGAGTATTGCATATTGCATTGTCACCGGAACTAAAGGTGTATGCAAAATTTCAGCTCAATCGGATGTCAGGAAGTGGTTCTAATTCAGCTTGCAAGATTCGACCCACACAATAACAGTAGTATTCTCTGAACGCTGCTAACAGGTGAAATTAAATAAAAAAGCTTGTAAAATACGATAAGCGGAAACAAGAATGCGACGGCTAACATATTGTACCTATCTTTGTCTATTTAGTGTCCCCTCTACGGAAAGTCGCTTGAGGAGAAGGCAGGAGTGGGGGCACGGTGTATTCATATTGATTTCGGCTTTGCAGTGTTTTTCTAGAAGTCGATCTACTTTTTTATTTGCAGTTCCAAAAATTCGATTTTTTTTACCAAAATGTAACTAATAGATGGAGGAACAATTCGTATGGACAATTTTTTTAAAAAACATTGTTGGTACTTGTAAAATTTACAAAAATGCTACCGTTTCATTTTCTGGGGAGTATTTGAAGGAGTATTTTTGTTACCATTAAAAAACTACAATTAAAAACAAAAAAATTGTCCATACGAATCGTAGACCTATATTTTCGCCACAGTTTGAGACAGGTTTGACAGAAATCAGTTTACGTATAACAGAGGAGATAGATTTTGAAGTTTCAAATTTCGTTTTGCATTTTTGGTGGACGTCCTGGGACTAATTCCATGTAAAGTATACGGTAGAAAGCTAGCGGAATTCCGTGCGTTTATCTGTACTATTTGCAGTGCCATTGCTCATAAAAAGAAACCGCAGGGGGTTATATCGCACAAGCGTGCCGGCCAGGGGAACAACGTCCATTGAAGCACGAGCTGTGTGAGCGGTTGCACCATCCTGTTGAAACCATACATCTTCTTGTTGGATTTCTCCAAGTAAAAAAAGAAAGAATTGACTTATGGTCGGGAACTGCACCTCTAGGCTGAATACCAAAGTGGGCACGGATGCTCGTTGCACCGCCACAAATGATTTATTCGAAAAATGCGCATCCACCTCATGTTTACGACTGAGCATAACAGAAAACAAAAGTTCCAGAGTGGATGCATTCAGCACGCCTTTCCCCACTCTTCTACAGTCTCACCTGCCGATACAGTGCGGTCTCAAAATAAGGAAGTTTCTATTCCCCACCCTGTACCATCAAGTCTGGCCGGCCTGGCGTTTAGTCGACGTCCTTATCAAGCGGGCCGTGCCTCCCCGTCTGGCCGGGGCCCTTCTCCGGCCCGCCGCCGGGGCCGTCGCCGCCGACGCCGCTTCCGCGTACAGTGCGCGTCCGTCCGCGGGTCCTGCCAGTCGCTCTCGGCCGCGCGCGGCTCCATCTCGCGGTCCGCGGGTGGGCCTTCGGTCCCGAAGCTTGCTGCCGGCGGCGCGGCGTCGGGGCTCTCGCGGCCGCAGTGCCAGCGGTACATCGGGACCCGACCACTGCCGGACAGTTCGGGTGAGTTCTTCGATGGGTTTCATTTCGATCTTCGACCGAGCGGTACCGTAACTGGAAACGTCTTGATACGAGCCCTAACAACTGTATGTTGGAACAAGCAGTTACTTTGCGAATAAAATGCCAGTTTACCAAAATTATTTTATTCAATTTTTTTTAAATTGTAATTATGAAATTAGAAACATTTTTTATTATGTATGGAACTATTTTTACCGTTTAATTATACCTTTTTTGTTGATTACTATTTAATTAATTGTTTGATAGTCGAAAAATGCTGACAACTAAATATTGGAACAAATGGTTTTTAAATAAATTAAAAGTAAAAAAATATTTTTAAAAAAAGCTTTTATTTAAATGCGCTAAAAAGAATAAAATAATCTTTTCTTTTAAAACTTTTACTATCAACTTATAACGTCATTCCACAATTTATATGATATAAAAGCTTGTCGCGAGATTTAAGTAGTGGTATTTACTTAGTTTGAAAACTTAAATCTCGCGACAAGCTTTTATATCATATAAATTGTGGAATGACGTTATAAGTTGATAGTAAAAGTTTTAAAAGAAAAGATTATTTTATTCTTTTTAGCGCATTTAAATAAAAGCTTTTTTTAAAAATATTTTTTTACTTTTAATTTATTTTGTAATTTTTAGTTTGGCCAGGTGTCTGAGTCTATTCATCTCAGTTAACGCATCATTGTTGCAAGGTCGTTTGCCGGTTAGTTTAGAACAGTCTAGCTCTTCAATGAGGAGACCTTCTAATGACCATCTTGGGTGTTCCGCCATGTTGGATTTAGAATGACGTCACACATATAATCATGCATTGTCATCCAAATTAAACGTGTGTACAAAATTTCAGCTCGATCGGTTGAAATTTAACTAGTCCGCCATCTTAAGTGTTCCGCCATGTTGGATTTAGAATGACGTCACACATATAATCATGCATTGTCATCCAAATTAAACGTGTGTACAAAATTTCAGCTCGATCGGTTGAAATTTAACTAGTCCGCCACCTTGAGTGTTCCGCCATGTTGGATTTAGAATGACGTCACACATATAATCATGCATTGTCATCCAAATTAAACGTGTGTACAAAATTTCAGCTCGATCGGTTGAAATTTAACTAGTCCGCCATCTTGGGTGATCCGCCATGTTGGATTTAGAATGACGTCACACATATAATCATGCATTGTCATCCAAATTAAACGTGTGTACAAAATTTCAGCTCGATCGGTTGAAGATATCTGCTTCAAAATTGAGTTGCAAGATTCCACCCGAACAAATTACATACATACATACATACATACATTGCAAGTTAAATAAAAGCTTTTAAAAATTACAACAAAAATTAATAAGGCGTAACGTCGCCCTTTGTCTCGAATAACAGCCTGAACTCTCTTAGGCATTGTATCAACTAGGCCTTCACAGAGTTCAGGGGTGAAACTATCCCATATTTCTTGCAATTTAGCACGTAGTTGTGGTAAAGTACGCTGGGGATTATTTCTTAGGCGTTGTTAAGATCCGGGCTGCTAGAGGGATGTGACAAAACCTTAATGTCATGTTCTCCCATCCATTTTTTGGTAGATTTAGCCGTATGGCATGAGGCTCCGTCCTGTTGAAAAATAAAATGTCCGGATGGATATAACTTTGCGGCGCTTGGTAAAAGGGAATGTTCAAGGATATCTTGGTATTTGGCTGCGTTTACTATGCCTTCAATAAAGTGTAGAGTTCCCAACCCTTTGGCCGACATACAACCCCACACCATGACGCCCTGTGGAAACTTTACAGTCCTTTTGAGGCAATTCTTATGGAATGCTTCTGTTTTTTCCCCGAATCACACGCTTTCTGTAATCTCCTACACAGACATCAAATTTGCTTTCGTCGCTATAGATAACTTTGTCCCAGTCATGTTTGGTCCACGAAAGCTTTGATTTGGCCCAAATGTAACGATTCCTTTTTTGAGTTTCCGTCAACAATGGTTTTTGTTTGGCCTATGGTTCAAAAATAGAAAATTCATACCGCAAAGAAATACCTATCAAACATACCTTATAAAAACTAAGACCGCTCTTGTGGATATATTTGCGACAGCATTCTCTGGAAACATGCATCCCAGTTTCTCTATTCCACCTTGCAGTTACTTCTCGTAGTGTACTTCTTCTTCCCGACTTACATATTCTAATTAAATGCCTTACACTTCTTTGAGAAACAGCTTTTGGACGGCCTGAACTTTTACCGCGAACATCAATATTGTCAGTTTCACCATATTTTTTGATTATGTTAAAAACAGTAGTTGTTGCTATAGTCAATTCACTGGAAATTTCACGCATTGTTTTTCCTTTATGGTACTGATGAATAATAATTTCTCGCACTTTTGGATCAGTAGGTTTTCCACGCACCATTATGGTGTTTTACTCGTAATAAAACTGACAATACCTACTAACTTTAATTATTAATACTCAAATGACGTGTGAAAATCTTTGTTGACAACACACTTATGTTTCATTCCAAAGCCTCCTTCGCGTCCGGCTGATAAAACTCAAGAAACATGAGGAAGAGCAAAACATGTTCCAATATTTAGTTGTCAGCTTTTTCAAATATCAAACAATCAATTAAACAGTAATCAACAAAAATATATAATTAAACAGTAAAAATAGTTCCATACATCATAAAAAAATGTTTCTAATTTCATATTTACAATTTAAAAAAAAGAATAAAAAATTTCGGTAAACTGGCATTTTATTCGCAAAGTAACTGCTTGTTCCAACATATAGTTGTTAGGGCTCGTAGGGGCGATAGGGCCGTATCTAGCGAATTTTTTTTTGGGGTGGGGGGTTCGGGTCGTTCGGGATCGGCTCGAGCTTTTGTGGGGCTGGGTGCCGAATAAGAGTGAATTTTTGAAAATTTTTGAAAATTTTTGAAAATTTTTGAAAATTTTTGAAAATTTTTGAAAATTTTTGAAAATTGATACGCCACATACAGGGTGTAACTGAACTGATGGTCAAAAATGAAACCACGTATTCTTGGTGTCAAAATAAGAGCACATCTTCATATATTTTTTTCTTCTACGGGCCATAGTTTTTTCTATACAGGGCGTAGAAATTTGGAGAAAAATACACATATTTCTTAGTATCTCTAGAAGTGTACGAGATATTTTCTTCAAACTTGGCGTGTCACATGAGCGGATGAGCCGTCAAACTTAAGGTTGACATGAAGCTTCTGAGGCCCCCAGTTGCGGAGATACAGGGTGTTAATAAAATTAATTAGTTCAGAAAAATATGAATACCCTGTATTATCGCATTTTTAAATTTGTTTTGGGTGGTGAATCCAATGGTTAACAAAAAGTATCTCTTAGTATTTTTTCATATTCGCAGCCGTTTCTTAATTATTTTCAAAGAACGGCAATGCTGCAATAAACAAGTCATTTTAATAATAAACCTAACGATCTGTGGATGCCAATTAAACTTGGCATTATTTGATTCATTTGGATGTCAACTTTACACTTTAGTATCAATATTTTGAAAAATAATATTTTCATTCAAAGAATTGACTGACATGCACTTTTGCCAATGGCAATAATAAACATGCGGAAACGCATAATTGCGTGTATTGAAAGAGACGGTGGTCATTTCGAACATGTAATAATTTACTAATTTTGTAATAGCATTACGTTTCTTTTATTATCGTTTTTGCATTTTTATTTTGTTAAATAAAGTTTAATTGACATTCACAGATTGCTAGATTTATTCTTAAAATGACTTGTTTATTGCAGTATTGCCGTTCTTTGAAAATAATTAAGAAACGGCTGCGAATATGAAAAAATACTAAGAGATACTTTTTGTTAACCATTGGATTCACCACTTAAAACAAATTTAAAAAATGCGATTATAAAGGGTATTCACATTTTTCTGAACTAATTAATTTTAATAACACCCTGTATCTCCGCAACTGGGGGCCTCGCAAGCTTTATATCAACCTTAAGTTTGACGGCTCATCCGCTCATGTGACACGCCAAGTTTGAAGAAAATATCTCGTATACTTCTGGAGATACTAAGAAATATGTGTATTTTTCTCTAAACTTGTACGCTCTGTATAAAAAAAACTATGGCCCGTAGGAGAAAAAAATGTATGAAGAAGTGCCCTTATTTTGACACCAAGACTACGTGGTTTCATTTTTGACCATCAGTTCAGTTAAACCCTGTATAATGGAAATTTTTTGCATGTCGCTTTTTAAAAAAGTAGGCCGGGGCAATGGAGTTTAGATCACTTCAGTGACGTACTTAAACAGGGACCGGAACACAAAAATTTAATATTTTTATAGACTCTGATTTCGATTAATTTAAATTTATAGCTGCTAATCGATCAAAATTAAAGTAGCAAATTTATGTGTTATCCGATGATAAGTTCCGCTGGCGGTATTTTGTTTTTTGTAATATACAAGGTGGTCGAAAAAAAAAATACAAAAAAAGGTACATTTCTTTTTTTTACTAGGTGGCTGTGACTTTAAATCTGACATCCACTTTTGATTCCAAACTACTTTTGTAAGTAACTTTTTACCGTATTTTAAAAAATAAGGGTATACTTTACTCTTGAGTTATTTAGACATTTTTGAATCTACCTCGTATCCAAAAAGAGATATTTAAATTTTGATATGTACGTTTTGAGACTGAAGTGATGCACCAACTTTTATCAAGAATAAAATTTTCTGAGAAATCAATAATAAAAAAGTTTTCCATGTGTCTAACTTTCTGCCGGTCACTATATAGAAATTAATTTCGGGTGGGGACGGACAATTTTTGTGAATTTCTTTCAAAGGAGTGCATTTAAAATAATTCTGTAAAATGCTCCGCAGGCGAAATTTTTTAGAAATGTTCGAAACCGTTCGCACCCGCCTAGAGCCGGCCCTGGAGGGGTTAGACCAGGGGCTGTTGAAGTTCAAATAGCTTTAAGGTTTAAAAAAATATATTTTTAAATGGTTTTTAATAAAACACCGAAACAGGTTTAGGTTGAACAAGTTTAACATTAAAACTTTAAAAATATTAAATATTAATTATAATAATAGCTGAATATTCCTTCTCGCATTTATACCCATTCTACTTATTTGATTTTTCATTATTACGGATTTATTCCTACACATTCTTTGCCTGGCCTCACGACAACTTTAGAATTGTCAGTGGGTGTGGTAAAAGATTTCTTCGCGCCACTTGCCTAACTGAACCCAAAAAAATAATAAATAAATCTTCAAATACAAATTATTACTAATTTATTTATAAAAGATACTCTGGGAATCCCCTATTCTCCTAATCCATGGCGCACGCAGCCGTGCACCACCGTTCATCGTTTACTGTTGTCCAGTGTTGCCAGTTATGTTTTATTTTATTTGAAAGCATATTCTGATGACTATTTCCCTCGTCTTAATTTCCACCAATCACAAACGCGCAATTTTGAATTACAAATGGTTTCTAGATGGAAAAACTGTATGACAGCACCTGTCAGTAGTTTTTTCGACTTTACCCGCGGCAAAACTTGACAGCTGTTGAATAATAGGTAGTATGTTTTGCAGAGTTGCTGATTTTTTTGATTTTTTTTTAGAAAAAATCAAATTAATCAGATTTTTTTTATTTATATATCGGATTTAAATCAAAAAAATCGGTTTTTTTTTATTTATATATAGAATTTTTTGTTTAAAGTAGTTTTCTTTTTATTATTTTATTAAGAAATTATATTTGATTTTTTTAAACGTATAAATAGATAATGAAAACGTTTTACTTATGTTTTTTATTTAAGGATTTCAGCAGAAAGACAAGTTTTGCAGACTTCTCGGTACCTAGCTTATTTCCTAATTACCTATGAACCAAATTAAAAGATGAAATGATACGCTCTACTCCTGCTGAAGATGCTACTGCAGTATGCAGTTGCTTATGTACGCTCATTTCCTCTTCAGTTACACAGCCAGTGGCGTGTTTTTTTACATAATGTAACTAAATTTAAAGTTTGATTTAAATCAAATAATTTTTTATTTTAATCAAAGCAACCCTGATGTTTTGTAAGCTATGTGTATGCAAATTAAAAAGAAAAATGGTAAATATGACGAAAAGTTCATATGAACATAGGTCCGCAGATGTTTGCTTCTCGAGATGCAGGGTGTTGATTGAAAATTTATTTTTGATTTTTTAAAGTAATTTTTTGAGACAACAAAATTTTCTTGCAAAAAAAAACAACAACAAGTTAATTAAACCGTCAAAAAATAAATTGTTGTTGCTTGTTTATCTAAATTTTATTTTGAATTTAATTGCATACGAATGTCGATATGCACCTGCATCGATGCAGAAATTTGGAAATTTCTCGAAAACGGTCACCTTTGGCGTTATTCACCAAGTATACCTTTTTTGTTTAGAAAACGTGTGGGAAGAGGAAACATTCACAAAATGTCGTAAAAGTTTACTGTCAAAAAAATTAGGGTAAATATTAAATAATGATAGCGTACGCAGCGCCCTCTACGGATTGCACCAAAAATAATACTAAATTATGACTTCTCTTCCCAAAAAAACCCCGGCTACCAAATTTTGCAAGAAAATTTTGTCGTCTCAAAAGTTACTTTAAAAAAATCAAAAATAAAATTTCAATTTCAACACCCTGCATCTCGAAAACCAAACATCTGCGGACCCATGTTCATAATATGAACTTTTCGTCATATTTTCCATTTTTCTTTTTAATTTTTCAAGTTGGTGCACTTATTTCCGGACACCCTGAATTTATTTATTTTAGAAAATATGTTTTGTTCTGTTTTTATTCATTAAAATTATCGGTTTTGTTTTTTACAGGGTGTCTACTTTTAAGTGTATACAAATCGATAAAAAATGTATTTTGTGAGATATTTTCAAAAACCTTTTTTTGTTCGAAAGGTCTTCAAAAAACGCTTCTTTTAACGTTTTTACTTTTGTCAAAATGCAAATCCAGGGACGGCTACGATTTTTTTATACCCCGATTTTCACAAAAACCATTTAGCGATTTTTTTATTTAAAATCTGACACAACAGCGTTAATCAGGACACCCCAAAACCCCCACATACTAAATTTGAACAAAAAATGTACAGCGTCTCAAATTTCCGATTTTTTTCGAATTTTATGCTGGTCAAGTTTGTTTTGGATTATTGAAACAATGTTACTAAATGTAAAATAAATTAAATTAAAAAAATATAAAGAGTCATTCAGTTATTTCCCTTGTGTTTACGAACAATATTCTAGTTTTTGTTAGGTAATAATTTTAAAAAATTTGTCCAGACAGTTAAATTCATAATAAAAATATTCGCAAAAATCAGATCTGCCATGGAAATTAAAAAACAAGTCAATACAATAAATTTGACAGTTCTGTTAATCTTAATTTATGGCCAACTTGACCAACATAAAATTCGAAAAAAAATCGGAAATTTGAGACGCTGTAGAGAAAAACATCCTGTATATTTCTTCTTGCAATTTCTTCCATCAACACTTTGGGTGGTCCTGTTAATTCTTCCAATGTTTTGAAATAATTCCATGACTCGCCAGGTGCCTTTGAAGTCCCTATTTTGCTCAACTTTAACACGGTGTAGAACCGAACACCCTCTACATTTTTTGTTCAAATTTTGTATAGGGGGGTTTTGGGGTGTCCTGATTAACGCTGTTGTGTCAGATTTTAAATAAAAAAATCGCTAAATGGTTTTTGTGAAAATCGGGGTATAAAAAAATCGTAGCCGTCCCTGGATTTGCATTGTGACAAAAAATAAAACGTCAAAAGAAGCGTTTTTTGAAGACCTTTCGAACAAAAAAAGGTTTTTGAAATTATCTCACAAAAAAAGGTTTTTGAAATTATCTCACAAAATACATTTTTTATCGATTTGTATACGTTTAAAAGTAGACACCCTGTATAACTGATCGCCCCCCCCAGACGTTAATCCTGGATACGCCACTGTATCTCCTCTCCGTGGAAAAATAATGAACTCGAAAATCGCGAAACGCATAAAGTGTTTACTCCCACGATAATATATCGCATCACATCACCGGATAACATTCCACGGGTGCTACTCGGCGTATCTTGCCGATTTGGCAAATGGCGGGACGGCCAGACGCTGGCAGCAGCAGCAGAACAAACGTCGTTCATTATAACAAACACTCTTCACCGGCATAGCCATTATTCGACAGTGTCTCGACGATACGCAGTCTGGTTTGTCAGATATGTTTTTAAACACACCGCAGGATTCACATTCACGATTCACGCCACGCCGTGTTTGTTGTTTTACAATCGTATGCTCGGTCGTATGACACAGATTTTGATTTGTTTTCGCTTGAAATTTGATATAAATAATATGTTCTTCCCATACAAAATATAACTAAACCGATAATAACAAATGGCATTGTACCGCGGGTAAGAAATTATTTTTTATTATACTTCTTTGAAAACACCTTATTTTCATCTGTTTTAGCAATAATGAAAGATGGGGTTTTTCGGGCTAGCGCACGGAAACAGCGCATGGAAAAACTTTCCGTGCGCTGAATAAAAATACCGTATATATGGCTTTAAAATAGAAATATACAGCAAAGTGAACTAAATTTGAGAAACTATATATGCTCTCTGATATTTAACATGTACCTATTTTGTATTTTAATTCATAAGTGTTTCAATATTTAGGTACATTTCTGTAATATTTTTCACGTTTTATTCACCTTATCTGACAATAACTAATTTACAACAAAGCACCTTTGAAATAATTTGAGAGTAACCATGGAAACGCATCATACATACCAAACACTATATTGTCTGCATTGTTTATTTTTTGTCAATTAAATTTATTATAATATGCCGATAAAATGTTTTAAGTTTCCGTTTTCAAAGAAGTATAATAAAAAATATCGTTCATTACACGTCCAGAAATAGATTTTTCCGTGCTTGCATGCTCACGCGCGCACGGAAAAATCTTTATTTCCAGACTCGTAATGAAATATACCTACTATTCCAGTACCTATGTTCCTAAACGCAATCTTTGAAAGAACAACAGGTACTTTTTTGCAACGCAAGGACTAAAACCGAGACTAAAACATTATATACTTCTCTGCCTCATTTTACCCTCATCGTCACCGCCATCTTTTAAATATTCCCCTTGTGCCCACAAACAATAGTCTAATCTTTGATCACCTCAGTGGCGGCCCGTGGGTTTTGGCAGCGGGTGGGCAAGGTGAAGAAGAGGTAACGCCTAAATAACAGGTGACATCCCCCCCCCCCCGGAAATATGGAAATAGGGATATGTCCAACGATATATACCAAAGGCAACTTGTTTTGTTTCATGAAATTGAAAAGATGTTATTGTTGGCACATTCAAGTTTTGTAAATATAAGTATCTCAAAGCATATATATACGATATACAAGTCTATCAAAAAACGATTTATTAGGCAATACAAAATAGGAAAGACTGAATTTAAGAAATGCCAATGTAAACAAATTACCTCGTCTTCGTCTCCCCCGACCTGCTAATTTTAGACGCAAAATAAAACCGATTTATTTGTATTAAAGTGAGTCATCTATTCCTTTATATCGCTGGACATGTCACTCTAGTCACAGAAAAACTTGCCGTTTTTCTGTGCTCTAGTTTACTTTTGAAGTCAGACCTTCCTCCCCCTAGCGTTCATCAATGGACGAGCCCGGGCTAGCCCCGCCTGGCCTTCGCCGCGCCGTCCGCGTCGCCGGTCCCGGCCGGAGACTGAGAAATATGAATAAATTAAAAGTAAAAAAATATTTTTAAAAAAAGCTTTTATTTAAATGCGCTAAAAAGAATAAAATAATCTTTTCTTTTAAAACTTTTACTATCAACTTATAACGTCATTCCACAATTTATATGATATAAAAGCTTGTCGCGAGATTTAAGTAGTGGTATTTACTTAGTTTGAAAACTTAAATCTCGCGACAAGCTTTTATATCATATAAATTGTGGAATGACGTTATAAGTTGATAGTAAAAGTTTTAAAAGAAAAGATTATTTTATTCTTTTTAGCGCATTTAAATAAAAGCTTTTTTTAAAAATATTTTTTTACTTTTAATTTATTTTGTAATTTTTAGTTTGGCCAGGTGTCTGAGTCTATTCATCTCAGTTAACGCATCATTGTTGCAAGGTCGTTTGCCGGTTAGTTTAGAACAGTCTAGCTCTTCAATGAGGAGACCTTCTAATGACCATCTTGGGTGTTCCGCCATGTTGGATTTAGAATGACGTCACACATATAATCATGCATTGTCATCCAAATTAAACGTGTGTACAAAATTTCAGCTCGATCGGTTGAAATTTAACTAGTCCGCCATCTTGAGTGTTCCGCCATGTTGGATTTAGAATGACGTCACACATATAATCATGCATTGTCATCCAAATTAAACGTGTGTACAAAATTTCAGCTCGATCGGTTGAAATTTAACTAGTCCGCCATCTTGAGTGTTCCGCCATGTTGGATTTAGAATGACGTCACACATATAATCATGCATTGTCATCCAAATTAAACGTGTGTACAAAATTTCAGCTCGATCGGTTGAAATTTAACTAGTCCGCCATCTTGGGTGATCCGCCATGTTGGATTTAGAATGACGTCACACATATAATCATGCATTGTCATCCAAATTAAACGTGTGTACAAAATTTCAGCTCGATCGGTTGAAGATATCTGCTTCAAAATTGAGTTGCAAGATTCCACCCGAACAAATTACATACATACATACATACATACATACATTGCAAGTTAAATAAAAGCTTTTAATAAGAAATGGTATTCAATTCAGGGCGCTGATCCGAAAATTGGAAAATTCTGTTTGTTTTGTAATGTACTCATAAGTAATAAGATTTGAGATTTGAAGAAAAGACAAAGGAACCTACGTTACTACTTTTACTTTCTGATTTGATTGATAAAATGATAAGTGATAAGGATAAATATAAAGTATAAGTTATAAGTATCACTTTTTTGCAATTCGAATGTAAATCTAAATCGGGTTTCCCTTTACTTGCATTCTAATTTCTTTAAAATTGGACCGCTTAGGCGCGATTAATTAACTGAACGTAAATATATGTATTACACTTTACATACCTTACCAAAAAAATTAAGTTAATAACTGACTGTTAGGTACTAATAGTTACACACTCACATAAACATGGATTAATTTTTTCTGAATTTTCGCGACTTAATTTAACCTAATAACAGACGCAGACGGCCTCGTTCGGTCGCTGTTTCCGGCCGCTCGCCGCTGGGTCGGCTGGGCTCGCCCACCCTGGTAGTTAAATGCCGAACATATGCGTAACCTACGTTTATATCTTCGCTCAGCTCGGGCGCGTTGGCTCTCGTCGCAGACGTATGGCTTGGCTAGATTCGACCGCTCGGGCCGCTACGGGCTTGCCCATCGGCATCGGCTGGGACGGCTGGAGAACCGGGCACCGCGTAGTTTGGAAAATTCAATCGTGCCCTCCCAAAATAATTATTATCAAATTCAAATTCACGTTTCAGTCGTGAGTCTATGAAGTTCATTGGTAAATTTAATATCATTGTTGAACACGATAAAAATTCTTTTTTTTTTCCTTTTCCGTTGTCCGATTGGGTGGGCACTGCCCACCCTGCCCAATGCCACGAACCGCCACTGGATCACCTTCTTCTATGCAAAAATATTGCTTTAAATTGCTTTATTTTATTTTCACAATAACTAAGAAATTGTTGTAACTTTTTTAGAACAAAAATGTCAAAAATTCTCAAATTTTATGTTCAAACGCTGTAATTCACTATTGTTATTTATAATCTGATAATAATACGGCAATCTGTATCGCAGGTGGAGCTGCGAGGCCGCCAGTCTTCTGGGATTTTAGGGTTTCTGCCCCATTTTTTAAAAGTGGCAGAATTGTTTTAATGATTTTTGTCTATTTTAGGTTGCTACCGATAAGAGGTACGTGCGAGGGTACGTGATTAAAAAATTTCACGTCATAACTGAATCACTCTGTAGATACAGCAGACATGAATTTTTTTAAATATGTTATGAGGATGGAAAAAAGTATGGAAATCTGCTTATATGCAATAAAATATGAGTTATTTAAAAAACATTTTTATGAAAATTGTTTGCCACATAACATGTTTCAATTGTTTTCAGCTTTCGCGGTTTGGTTGCCATGGCAATCAACTTTTTTTTTAATGGCAATATTATTTTTTTTTATTTTGGAAAGAGCGATGTTTTGTCTCTGTACAAATTAAATAGGTAATTTAGAAAAATGAGTAGCGGCAAATCACACTCCAGCCGGGATTGGAACTACGCGGCAGGTCCTTTTACCAACTAAGAGCTAGGTATACGAATTGACTTGATGTAAAGTTGGAAAAGCGGCCTGTCGCGTAATTTGTAAATGTGATATTTTTACTGACTAATTACAAACGAATCCACAAGAAAATTTTCTCACATTTTCTTATCCAATTAAGTATACAGTGTGTTCCAATTTGATACTGGACACCTCAGAACTATATGAAGGACAAGGAAAACAAATGATCTCTATTTTTTTATTGGTAGTCCCAAGGGAGAGTATCTCATAGGCTGTGGTATTTGGATGGGGTTATTATTTCATGGCCTAAGTACTATGAAACAAAATACATTCATTGAAAAATCTGATAAAATCCTTGAAATCTCATGAAATCTCATGAAATCTCAGAAATCTGTCGAAAATCTCACAAAATCTAGAGATTTCTAAAAATCCTTAAAATCTCTGAAATCTCTAAAATCTCTCAGAATCCCTGAAATCTTCTAAAATCTCATGAAATCTCAAGATTTACAGAATCCCAGTAAATTTTTTCAAAGATTTTAGGGATTCTCATAAGAAACAATGTAATCCCGAGCTAAATCTCAAATCTGGTGTA
Source organism: Pseudeuparius sepicola (assembly GCA_963920635.1). Classification (NCBI taxonomy): domain Eukaryota; kingdom Metazoa; phylum Arthropoda; class Insecta; order Coleoptera; family Anthribidae; genus Pseudeuparius; species Pseudeuparius sepicola. The sequence continues at coordinate 10,943,439 of OY987298.1, read as the reverse complement.
CAAAATTTCTTGGAGTGTCCCCTCGGTTTTGGCACATTCTCAAAAATTGTTGGGACAGCACTTTCCTTTAGCTTAGGTGATATTCTCTATAGATATTTTCCTCCCACAACACATTTGTCACTTTAATTGTTTCACTTTCTTGAAAAAATGTGTTAGCTACTTTACTTAAGGGTTTTTTTTAGAAATTAAATCTCGGTCGGAATTTGACGAATCCATTTTAGGCGCAAATTTGGATCCCGAGGCAAAGCAAATGTTGTTACGACCACGAGGCGCAGTGCGCAGTCAAAACAGACGGCAACCAACCGGTCGGCAGGAGTCGGAGAAGATGACGATGAGAAGAAGAAGAAATGACTGGAAAGTCGGTTCCGGCCGGCGGCGGCCGCGGCGAAAAACGTTTTCGGTGTCGGCCGTTTTTTTTTCTGGCTCGAAGACGCGCGCGAGCCAACCGGCCGCTCTCGGCGCCTGACCGCGCGTAGCACGGGGGCAGAGTCGGACTGGGCCCCCATAGGCCAGGGAAAATAGAATTTGACCTAGAAAAAAATATTAACTGCAATTTTGTTTTACCCTCAGAGAAATAACCAAGGATAGAGGGAGCAACAGCCTCAAAATACATACATTTGTAGTCAACCAACATCTTATGCAAATTTACCGAAGTAAACAAACATTAGGCCCGTGTGTACAACGTTTACCTGAGATAGGTTATGTCCTGAGAAATATTAATTTAGCCACATACCACACACTTTCTGCGTCCCATTGTATACAAAATCAGTCACTATATCCTAAATACTAATAAATAGCCTTTAAATTAACAGAAAAACAATTAAAAACGGGAAAAATCCATACGTAAACAATCGGAAAACTTGACATGCTGGGCATACACAAAACAAATATCGCTGAGTTAACGGACGCGACGCCCGCGGCAGCAAAAGCAGCGTTGCCATGTCGGGCGGTTTGAGGTATCTGTGACGATTTTATTAAAGTGACAATTAGATACTCTAATTACACTGCAATTTAGTTTTAGTTTAAAATTGTTACAAACAAGAAATTAATAACTACATTTGTTAATTTAGCGTTATGGGAGGTGTGCCTTCATTGAATCTCATTATTAAACCCTTCTATGATGTTGAGATGTTGGCTTTGTTTACTTTTTGTTCTTACTCCCTCTATCCTTGGTTATTTCTCTGAGGTTTTACCATATCAAAGTTATAAGTAAATACGTTGGTAGAAACCAAAAATTAAACATTTTGAAAAAAACGGAACCATGAGTTACCTCAAGAAACACCTATTTTTCGTTAGAAATTTCGAGCAAAAATGTTAACTGGATTTTTTTTAGACTCTTTAGGTAAAAAACTGCTAACATATATTAAGAAATTAAACATTTTAAGAATATGGAAGTAACTTCGATCCACAAAAAGGGATAAAAATCGGATAATTTTCTATTTCGGCAAAAGCAAAAATATTAACTACGTTTTTTATTGCAGATGATCATTCCCTTTTACAAATAGAATGTAACTTAAGCAAAATGAAACATTTATCTGAGCCGCATGTACGTCAGCTGTCACTTCTCATTGGTATAGACTAGGCGAAAATATTAACTGTTTTTTTTTGTTTAACTTTTTACAATATAACTATATTGAATCATATATAGCGAAATTAAACATTTATTTACGGCGCATATAGGTCAACTGTCACTTGTCATTTCTTTAGGAAAGCAAAAATATGAACTGTTTTTTTTGTTTAACTTTTTATAATATAACTATATTCGAACATATAGCGTAATTAAACATTTATTTACGGCGCATGTAGGTCAACTGTCATTTGTCATTTCAAAATACTTCCGTTACCAATTTTTGTTTAATTTCAAAAAATTTAACAAGACTTAGTATCCACTTACAAAGTTTAACAAAAATCAGCCAGTTAATAATTTTGCTCTCAAAGACAGCTTCAAATTTCTTGTTTAATTTCGGAACAAACTGTTAATACTTGATTTTTAAGGTAATTATATAAATAATAAAAACGCAGTTAATATTTTTGCCCAACAAAATATTACGCAAAATGTAATTTTTACATCATTCGGATACTTGCGCAAACGTAATCTGTTTAATTTATCAATCTCAACTTTATATACCTTACTTACTAATAAATACAGCTTAAAATTCGCAGTTAATATTTATGCCGTTTTTATTACAACAAGAAAATGTATTTTTCTAAAAAACGTCCACACGCGTATATTTACTTTGTATAAAAAAACAATTCTGGCGTTCATTTATTACCAATATTTTGTGAGGGCATTATAAAAATGCGGTTATGAATTTTGTCTAGGTTTCGTTATTTTTTACCGTAATTTCCCTGGTAGAGGGGCGGGAACCGCGCAGTTATTCGATTCTTTTTTTGGCCATTTTAACAAAAGGTACCTATTGCGCCTCGCAAGTCGTCCAAATTACGTGGTCTTTCATTTTGTGACCAAGAATGGTTTCTTTGGCGTATCCACAAAGAAAGAAGTCATCGGGTGACAAATCGGCTGATCGTGGCGGCCAATTAAATTGTACCCCAAGTGGAAATTAACCGACTTGGAAATGTGGTTTCCAAAAACTCTTTTACTAGTCGGGCCTGCTGAAACCACACTACATCGGAGTTGATTGGCAATACTAGTTTCGAAGCATCTCCAAATACTTTTCAGCTGTTAGTGTACCATCAATAAAAGAAGGACCAATAATGTTATTATTTAATATCCCTGCCCAAACATTTAATTCTTGAGGGTACATTAAAACGTAAACTATAAAATTTGATTAAACACATTCATATTATCATATTTCATCTAATAATTAAAACCTTAATTTGAAACTTGAATATTTCGAAAACAGTTAAATTTAGATATACAGGGTGATTCAGTTTTAGTCTGCGATACTTCAACAGGAGATAGAAAACCAAAAAATAACCGCACTTTCTTCTATAAACTATATCATTTTAAGGTCTTATAAAAAAGTTACAGGGTGTTAAAGTTGTAAGAAATATGTGGACTTTATTGAATATTTACCAAACTAGTTGAGATACTTAAGTCATATTTGGAACATGTTATAGCGGCATTGATTAGCATAAAACCTGTTAATATCAAACACCTTGAACAACCAGTGGCGTAGAAGTGGGTAATTACTATAATGGTTTTTAGAAAAAAAAACGAACCACCTTGTATACCAATAAAATGTATTCAATTTCTTATGTAAATTTTAATTGTAAATTAAAACGTTCTCTTAGCATTTTTTCCTATGTGTCATGGTTTCATAGCAAATTTGATTTTTTCGTATTTTTTCGAGGTATTTCTGAAAAATTAACTTAACAATTCGCTCCATAAGTAAGACTCAAAGTAGAAAAAATGTATTTCTTACTTTAAATACAATAACTTTTCCCAATAAACTTACCCATTCAGAGTTTTACTTTTCAAGATACAGAGCGTAACATTAATTGTATCTTCCTTAAATGTTTTAGACCCTGTATCTTCAAAAGTATAGCCTTAAATATGTAAGTTTATTGGAAAAAGTTACTTTATTTAAAGTAGCAAACACATTATTTCTACTTTACGTGCTACTTATGGAGCAAATTTAAAATTTACATAATAAATTGAATACATTTTCTTGCTATAAGTACAAGGTGGTTCTTTTTTTTCTTCTAAAAACAATTATACTAATTAGCCGCTTCTACGCCACTGGTTGTTCAAGGTGTTTGATATTAACAGGTTTTATGCTAACCCATGCCGTTATAACGTGTACCAAATATGACTTAAATATCTCAACTAGTTTGGTAAATATTCAATAAAGTCCACATATTTCTTACAACTTTAACACCCTGTAACTTTTTTATAAGACCTTAAAATGATATAGTTTATCGAAGAAAGTGCGGTTATTTTTTGGTTTTCTATCACCTGTTGAAGTGTCGCAGAATAAAACTGAATCACCCTGTACATCATCATTCATAAAATTACTTAAAATTTATCGTGGAGTTTAAAAATGTAATAATTATATACATAATACATGGTGTTCTAAAAAAATACTTGGGTAGGTACTCTTTTCCCACTGTGCATTGCTTAATTGTTTCAGCTAATAAAAAATCCTGATGATTTAGAAGAAACCTAACTTAGGTACTAACATTTTTTTTGTTCAAAAAGGTGGGATACAAAATGATGACTTACCTAGTACATTGAAGGTTAAATCACTAAAAGTGGTCAATCAATAAATTTTCATTGATAATAATAATAATACTTTAGTAAACACTTGCCTATTTTATTTTATCTGCTTTGCATAAAAATTTGACAGCTTCTTTTTATCTTCCATTCTTCCTCCTTCCATATCTATAAATTTTATAAAAGTTATCACCTTTTTTAAAATTACCATATAGGCGGCAAATAACGTAGAACTTTTAATGTTTCTGCTCAAAAAAAAATATGGCGATGTCAAGTTTTGGATCAAATATGTATACATGGTGTTCCGCAGGAGCATAGAGGGGAGCCAAAAAAAAGGTGATTTAACGCAACTTACCTCTATACTAAGGTGCGCCCCTGAGAAGTTATAGCCCTTCAAAGTGGAATTTGAACTTTCGAAAAAAATCAATATCTCAGTTATTTTTGAACTTGGAAAATCCAAATTTGGTACACGTTATGGGTGTACCAAGAGCGTTAATCGAAAGAATAATAGTTCAATTTTACCATTTTAAAGGGTTGATACAGAGTGGTGCACCCTAAAAATATGACAGAACTGTTTTGTCCGGCAAACTTCAATAACATCCATTTAATGGAAAAAGAATCAAAAAATCAAAAATAAACAGGAATAACAATAAAATAAAATAATAATAAATATAATCGTTTTAATTTTTATTTTTCGGCATGAACCAATTTTTATTAATAAGTAGTATAATAATACATATTCAATAAGACTTACCTACCTATTTTATTTTACGCGTCACTAATTGGGGTGTCAGTTTGATTTATGAATAGAAAACATATATAAACACACAATGAAAAGGAGATTTATTATTCTGGATTTGAAACAAAGAACACAGGGCCACAGATGAGAAATGAGTCTGATTCATCCCTGACAAAACATACCTACACTGAGGAAAATGGACCAAATAAAGTTTCTATTTGAGTCCAACCGATTTGGGGTTAATAGATTTCTATTTGTAGCAGCACAGCACCGATTTGACACAAATAAACGAAATTGCTATAGCAGCAAAAAACTTCTTACTAAAATCATTTTGCTGCCACAAATAGATATCTAATTGAGGTTAATGTAAAAATACACGAACCTATTTGCTACAAATAAGTCCTTATTTGTGGGAGCAAAATCTCTATTTGAGACAAATACACTGAAAAAAGAGGTCCAAGTTCACATTGTACTTGACACTATTTTAATTACAACAGGTAAGGTTTTATTTACTGCCATATGGTGATGCGGCTTGTTGTTAATAAAAGCTTTTACTTGGAACGTAGTTTCATATGTCTGTAACGGATTGGCTTGCTATAAATAAAAATATCCTAAAAAACTATGTAGCATTAATAGCAAATAATAGAAATATTAACTGTTGGTGTCGTTATATTTGTGCAGAACAGTGCAAAAAAAAATAGTAACAAGGTAATAAATACAAATATGGCATTAAGTTGTCACTATTAATAAGTCACTTACTCTAAATGCTAGAGTACTTGCGAAGAACTCCGAGTTAGGCCGAAGGTTGTCGAAAGGCGCAGACGTACCCGCGCGGGGGACGCGTCGTCACAGTCCCGTAGTTAATGCCGAAGCGTGAAGGTGTGTGAAGTCATGGAATGCAGGGTGTTATTGTGTTATTGAAATACTGTAACAAACTTTGACAGGTGGTAGAACTGCCAATTTTTTTTTAATTTTCTATATAAACCTACCTCTTAAAATGCTTTCCAAGAAAGATAAAGAGCGTTGAATTGTTCGCAAAATAAGGCAGCAAAAAACTACGCACATATGTGACCCTATACTTTCATTATTAGGTATATCAGAAATACTATTTATAATAACTTTATTTTTGCCAATCATTCAACGCCCTGTATCTTTCTTGGAAAGCATGTTAGGGGTATGTTTAGGAACTTTTTAAATTTTTGGTTAGTTCTACCACCATGTCAAAGTTTCTTACAGAATTTCAATACCCTGTTTCAAGTAATGCATTTAATTGTAACAACTAATACTGTGAGAATTGTCACAAGTGGTATATTTAATCATAGCAGTTAAACCCACCTTTTGTCATAAAAGTTTCCATTGATAGAGGAAAACAAAATTCATATTAATATAAAAAACCTGAACACTTGGTACAAGTTACTATCATTTGGTATGATTAACTGGTTCAATAGACGCAATTAACCAAGTCAACTGTCATCAATAAAATGGCATAAAATCAGAAGGTGGTGCTTTTGTTAAATACTGTGCACATTTACTATAAATAACTGCTGTACTACTGGAAATTACACTTTGGTATTGGGGCCAACTACCACAATTTAGCAAGAAAATTTACTTATTACAAGTGTTCGGTTCCAAGTTACTCATTTTACTAAGAACAAATACATGGTTCATTTCTCCTCTATTTAGCTTGCCATTTTAATTGTGGCATTTAAAATTTTAATTGCCAGAATTAAACTTTTTTCTCCGTGTAGGTTTATCTTGCTAAGATATTCTATTAGCGGTAAATGGAGACCCTATTTGTCACAAATCGGGTCTTATTAGCTACAAATAGGAACCTACCTGTAGCAAATAAGAAAGTTATTTGATAATGGCTAGTGCGCATGCGATTTGTGTAATTTCTTCACCATGTCAACAGTTCGGTCAGTTTCGTTTGAGCCGTCTGAAGTACAAGTACGCCGCTTGTCACGCCGTGTTTATGAAAATGGTGGACAACTCTTTAACTCGTTACCACTGCTGTATCTCGACTGTTAAACAAAATGATTCAAGCCTTGTGTTTTACTTTGGAACTTCAACAACTAACTTCGTAAATTTAAACATTTAAAGATCTGCAGATATCGTAATTCATCATGTATACACAAAGTGGAAGTGATAACACAAAAATTATACCACGGATTGCGACATTTTTTAATGAAAGTGGACTACGGAAATTTGAATACCTTTGGGAATTTATTCCTCAACGACAATGTTGACAGAACTGTAATTCTAAAAAATAAAAACACTAATTAGCAGTAAATAGGTCCTCTTATTTGCCATAAGAAAGTTAATAGGTCCATCTATTAACCACAGCAAAGTTATCTTTTAGAGGAAGGTAGAAAGTCTATTTGCTCCAATAAGAATTATTATTTGCGGCAAATAGGTGTATATATTAGCCTATTAACCACAAATAGGTTCATCTTAGCCCAAGCAGAATTTTTACTCGCCGTTACGTCCCGGCGACTTTTGTTTGCAACTTTAAAGTTGTGATTACTACTGATAGGAACGTAAATACTACGTACTACGTAGTACTACGTACTACGTATTTACTACGTTCCTATTACGTCCCTGCGACCAAAATGGGGAACATTTTGAGGGTGATAGATACGTAACGGCGACCACCTAGCAACTTACACCGCTACGACGCGCTTACGTTTCGGCAACGTGGTGGAGACGTAGCAGCGTGGTCACCGCTACTTTGTTGGATTTGTTTGATTCTTTACATTCGCGTCCTCGCTTTGTCTTTGTCTAAATAATTAAAAAGTATTCTAGCCCAGCATCTTCCGTCATTTTTCAATAACCGTGGAAAATGGAAGTACCTAATATTTATTTTTAACTTATATCTATGAATAATGGTAGGTATAAGAAAGGTATTAATTTTCTGATTTATTTCACGTTGCTAGATTCAAGAAACTAAAACGATTGAAAATTTTCTGTCAAATTTGACGTTGATAGATTGAAAAGTAACAACGCGCCCTCTGAAAATGCATGTTTTAACACTTTTTTATCGGGAGAATAAATTACGAAAATGTGCGAAATTACCCAAAAATGCTGAAAAATGCTTTTTTAATATTTCTATAAGTTATACTAGTTCATTTTTGCTCAATTTTCTCTTTTTTGGGACAATTTTGAAGAAATAACTATTTCAGTACCAAAGGAAATTGACATTTGACATTAATGGCGTCTATCATTTTTTAAGAAAATATGGCGTAATTTTCAGTAATTACTTCTAAGTATTATTTACCTTAAAATGGGTGTTTGAAGGCTTTGCCACTTAACTGGTAGTAACGGCAACTAGACTTTTTTCACTCTCCTACCTTTAAGACGAAAATTAGTCCCAATTACTACAAGAGAACTTCAAAGTTCCAGAAGCCTCGTTTAAGTTCCGAATGCTACTAACAGGTCTCATTTGGAACTTTAAACTATAATTTTTATATGAGAGTGTTATTTTCAGCCAGTATGTTTTGTGCTATATTTCGAAATGTTGATATTTAAAATTGTAGCCACTCAAGAGAAGCGTTTTGTACTTTTGTATTGAACACAAGTGCTCGTGTTTCGATTCGTTCCATCCAACTGCTGCTTTAATTTTCTATAAAATGTGAATGTGTCTATAATAATTGTTCTTCTTTCTAATGGCTGACATTTATACATACACAAATGTATATAGTGTCCATTTTGGTCCCTATAGAAGTGACAGTTACTTTAAAGTATTTTTTTTTGTAGTAATTGGAACTTTCTACTAATTTTAAAATGGAATGGGAAGTAAAACTTACCATACAGTAGTTGTCTCGAGAAGCGGGAAAGTTAATTTCACTTTAAATATGACTATATAGTTCCGTAACTTTGGAGGTATTTCTAAAGTCGCAAAGATGTAGAAGTTACTTTCACCTTTACCATAAAGTAATGAAAACTTTAAAGTGATAAACAAGTAACACAACAAAGTAATTGTGACCATTGAATATAACTTTAGAGTTAACGTGACTTTAACGTAATTTTGCATAGTAACAATTCCGTTCCAGATACTTCAAAAACTACTTAGAAGAACTGAAACCATAAAGTTCCAACTTGTAGTAATAATAAGTCGATTTTTAAGTAATAATTACGTAATAACTACTTACTCAAAGTTCCCATCTCAGTTACCGCAACTTTAATGCTGCTTGGGAGCAAAGTGACTCTATTTGTGGTAGCAAGACAACCTATAGCTATAGGGCCTATTTAATGCCGATATCTTGCTGCGGCTAACAGATTTCTATTAGTGGCTAATAGAAATTTCCCTCAGTGTAGGAGCCAAGGTTTTAAAACATCAATATCGAGAACACGGCTATCTTAAAACTATAACATGACCCCGCCGCCGACATGTACATTGTACATATCACCACCTAAGCATAATCTGTTTATTTATTCCTTGCAACCCAAACAAAACTCGGCCGCCTCGACGAACCGGGACCATGTCGCATGTCGGTTCGATTTTATATAGATATTTTTTTCGGCTAAGCCCCGGACGACTTTTTTTAATAACGTGCGGAGGTCTTCTCATCCCATATACAATCCAATGAACAACTATCCTTATTCCATTCCAAGTCGGTTTTTGTGGGTTTTGAGATCAAAACGCATGCTCCTTAATATGGTTTGTTGTTCATTAAAAGTTTATATGGTCAGCAACGTTAGGGCTCGGCTATAGAGCTGACCTGAGTGTCTGCGCTCGGTGCGTCTGGCCTGCCTGTCTGGCAAACGCGCAAAAAGACCGATTCGCAGAAACGCGCCGAAATCGGCGACCGGCGCTGACTCCACGTGCCGCGGCGTTGCCGCCGAAATTCACCCCAGAAAGAGTTGCAGGAGCAAACAATACAAAATACTCGAGATACAAACTGCAAGATCGCTCTCCGTTTGTCTTGGGTGCACGGAGAAAAAAGTTTACTTCTGTCAATTAAAATTTTAAATGCCACAATTAAAATGGCAAGCTAAATAGAGGAGAAATGAATCATGTATTTGTTCTTAGTAAAACGAGTAACTTGGAACCGAACACTTGTAATAAGTAAATTTTCTTGCTAAATTGTGGTAGTTTTCCCGAATACCAAGGTGTAATTTCCAGTAGTACACCATCATTTATTTATAGCAAATGTGCCCAGTATTTAACAAAAGCACCACCTTCTGATTACTGTAAGTGCCATTTTATTGATGATAGTTGACTAGGTTAAAATTGGGTCTATTGAACCAGTTAATCATACCAAATGTTAGTACCTAACTTGTACCAAGTGTTCAGGTTTTTTTATATTAATATTAATTTTGTTTTCCTCTATCAATGGAAACTTTTATGACAAAAGGTGGGTTTAACTGCTATGATTAAATATACCACTTGTGACAATTCTCACAGTATTAGTTGTTACAATTAAATGCATTACTTGAAACAGGGTATTGAAATTCTGTAAGAAACTTTGACATGGTGGTAGAACTAACCAAAAATTTAAAAAGTTCCTAAACATACCCCTAAAATGCTTTCCAAGAAAGATACAGGGCGTTGAATGATTGGCAAAAATAAAGTTATTATAAATAGTATTTCTGATATATACCTAATAATGAAAGTAAAGGGTCACATATGTGTAGTTTTTTGCTGCCTTATTTTGCGAACAATTCAACGCTCTTTATCTTTCTTGGAAAGCATTTTAAGAGGTAGGTTTATATAGAAAATTAAAAAAAATTGGCAGTTCTACCACCTGTCAAAGTTTGTTACAGTATTTCAATAACACAATAACACCCTGCATTCCATGACTTCACACACCTTGACGTTTCGGCATTAACTACGGGACTGCGACGACGCGTCCCCCGCGCGGGTACGTCTGCGCCTTTCGACAACCTTCGGCCTAACTCGGAGTTCTTCGCAAGTACTCTAGCATTTAGAGTAAGTGACTTATTAATAGTGACAACTTAATGCCATATTTGTATTTATTACCTTGTTACTATTTTTTTTTGCACTGTTCTGCACAAATATAACGACACCAACAGTTAATATTTCTATTATTTGCTATTATTGCGACATAGTTTTTTAGGATATTTTTATTTATAGCAAGAATAGCAAGTCAATCCGTTACTGACATATGAAACTACGTTCCAAGTAAAAGCTTTTATTAACAAGCCGCATCACCATATGGCAGTAAATAAAACCTTACCTGTTGTAATTAAAATAGTGTCAAGTACAATGTGCACTTGGACCTCTTTTTTCAGTGCGTCTTGTGTTAAGACTGAATGTACACCACGTGCTTGGTGATTCAACATTTTGACCCATAAAATGGCTTTTTTCGATGTGTAGCAAGCAACACGCATAATTTTAAATTTTTGGTCAATACAAATTTTAATCTAAGTAATTACTCACATTTTGAGACAAAAAATATTTAGAAATATTTATCACAATGGCAGTTATTAGGCTTATTGCGCAAATGCTAATAACGGCCATTGTGATCAATCTTTTTAAATAATTTTTGTCTCAAAATGTGAGTAATTACTTAGATTAAAATTTGTATTGACCAAAAGTTTAAAATTATGCGTGTTGCTCTCTACAGATCTAAAAAAGCCATGGGTCAAAATATTGAATCACCACGCACGTGCTGTACATTGAGCCTTAACGAAAACCACAATTGGTGCACTAAAGCGTAATGTAATAACATATACAGGGTGAGTTTTTTTCGATGACCACTATGGGGATCTCGGAAACTAGCAGAGCTAGAACAAAGGTTAATTGGGGAAAGAATTGCAGTTTTGAACGCAGAATCTAATGCCCTTTTTGGATTTTAAAAAAGTTAATGGCTCACTATACAGGGTGATTCAGTTCCGGTGCTCAACATTGGGAGCTTGGAAAAAGTAACAAATAGTCGGTCAAATGGAGGCAAACTTACGCCTTTGGGTGCCTAAAAATATGCCGTTTTAAAAGGTAAAATATTTTCATGGGTTGCTGAGATATTTAAGAAAAACCGAATTTTTGAAAATTAGATTTAATTTTTTTCTGGCGTCATTTGCGATAATATTGAAAAATAAACTATACTTTCTCATTGCAACTTTTTCTGGACTACGTCGTGGTATTTTTACATTTTCGGGGCGACGTTTCGTTTTTGAGATAGAGGGATCATCTTAATTTTTTTAAATACGAACCTGGAATTTTTATTCCATATTTCGAAATAAATCGTGGTCCTGAGTACAACAATGTATGACACATACATATTTGTTCTCGTTTTTGCCGCCAAAATGCACATTTACTACGAAAAAAATTAATACGGTCCTGGTGCTATGCATTTTTCTCTTTTTTTTTCCAAAAATTATAACAAGTGATCATTTTTTATACCTACTGGATTAATTAAACTCTATGTTTGTCATATTTTGAAATTATTTTTTATACTTTAGGTAAAATGTATCTCACTATTGTTAGTAGGTAATTATTGTGTTAGTAGGTACCTAATTATTATACCTAAAGTATAAAAAAAATTCAAAATATGACAAACATGGAGTAGGTATAATTAATCCAGTAGGTATTAAAATAATGATCACCTGTTATAATTAGAATATCTAAAAAAATAGAAAATGCATAGTCCAGGATCGTATTAAGTTTTTTCTTAGCAACTGTGCATTTTAGCAGCTAAAACGAGAAAAAATATGTATGTGTCATACATTGTTGTACTGAGGACAACGATTCATTTCGAAATATGCAATAAAGACTCCAGGTCCGTATTTAAAAAAATGAAGATGATCCCTCTATCTCAAAAACGAAACGTCGCCCCGAAAATCTAAAAATACTATGAAGTAGTCCAGATAAAGTTGCAACGAAAAAGTATAATTTATTTTTCAATATTTTCGCAAATGGCGCCAGAAAAAGATAATATCTAAATTTTAAAAATTCGGTTTTTCTTAAATATCTCAGCAACCCATGAAAATATTTTACCTTTCTCTTCTTTAGCAGTGCCAAATTTCAGTTCAGCAGCTTGATTATTTCGGGAGATGTAGCCAAAATTCAATTTAAAAAAATGAACTTCAATCTCAAAAGTTAGGACGTTTACGACATACGTTCATATGAAGTTTTTTTCTTGAAATGGGCCAAAGAATTACCCCCTTCCGTATGTACATGATATTTAGGAACACCCTGTATATAGGTATTTCACTTTTAAGTTTTTTTTAAGGTTGTCGCCAAACACAACGTAAAGGTTAATTCACCATATAATATTGTCAAAAGATCTCTAAAAAGCCATATCGATTTTAACTATTTACGCAAGTATATCGTATAAGATCTGTAAAATTATAGGGCACGGCTATCTTTAACTAATAATGGTTGGTACCAAGGTACCAACTCTTGGTACGAATTTTGGCACCATGGTAAAGGATAAATGAACTCACTTGTAACACAGTGATATACGGGTCGCGATCTATTTCAAAGCATTTACCACGCTCTGCTACTGGTAAAAATACCAGACGTATCAGCAGAAATCACCCGTATAAACTTCAAAGGTCTTTATGCGGTCGACGTCGACCCAATCAAGGAGGCGAGCGTAGCGATTTGATTGGTTGGCGTTTCGGACATCAATGGAGCTGGTGTCGACGTGGGCCAGTTAGGCCAGTATAACCAGTGCCGTGCACGGAAATAAGGATTGCGCTTTTATGGATTTTGGTTTTGTATTGGTTTGCTTTGGTTTGAATTATTTCAAAGTTTATTTTATTCTTTTTTAGAGCATTTAAATAAAATTTGTACAGTATTATTACACGCCCTTGAGTCGATGTCGAGCCCAAGAGAGTCTAAATTTTAAGGAAATCCATGGAATAAAACTAATGGCAACGAATTTCGTATATAAAATATCCGATTTTTGGCCATGGTGGTCATAGACAGAAACTTTCATTATGACAAAACGAGCTATGATCACACCCGCCAACGGTTGCTTCTGTCAAAAAATAGCCTATACAGAGTGTTATTAAGGTACGTAGCCAAACTTTAAGGGGTGATTCTTTGAGTGATTTTAAGACAAAAGCTTCGTTTTCAAGATACAGGGTGTCAAACTTTAAAAAAAAAAACTTTTTTTCAACAACATCTTAATAATCCTTTATCCGATTTTGTTTAAATCTGGCAGTGTTAGTTACGGTAGAGAGGGGTTATTTAAGCCCTAAGTAGATTCAAATTATTAAGTCCAGTGGCGTCCCGAGGGCACCGTGACCAATATTTTTTTTTAAGTGCGCCACTGACTTTTTTAAAACTTTTATATCTTTCTCGCATTATGGAACTAAGAATACAACTTTTTGGTCTCTGGAATTGTTTTCGTACCTGGCTTCGTTTTGGAGAGAAAAAATAAAAACCACTTTATTGCATGTCATTGCTTTGTTGTTGCATTCCTACTATCTCGAAAACGAAGCAAGATACAAACAAGATTCAAAAGACCAAAAAGTTGTATTCTTAGTTGCTTAATGCGAAAAAATATAAGTTTTAAAAAAGTCAGTGGCGCACATTTTCTTTTTCTCAAAGATATTGGTTAAATGACGCCACTGGACTTGATAATAATTGTAATCTACTTTTATATATTTTTTTTAACATTAAGCAACTAAGAGTACAACTTTTTCGTCTCTTAAATTTTTTTCGTGTCTTGCTTCGTTTTCGAGAAAAAAATAAAAACCACTTTATTGTATGTCTATGCTTTGTTGTTGCATTGCTGCTTTCTCGAAAACGAAGAAAGATACGAACAAGATTCAAGAGACCCAAAAGTTGCATTCTTAGTTGCTTAATGCGAAACAAATATAAAAGTTTGAAAAAAGTCAGTGGCGCACATTTTTTTTTCTCAAAAGTATTAGTTAAGGGACGCCACTGGATTTGATAATAATTGTAATCTACTTTTATATTTTTTTCACATTAAGCAACTAAGAATACAACTTTTTGGTCTCTTGAATTTTGTTCGTATCTTGCTTCTTTTTCAAGAAAGCAGCAATGCAACTACAAAGCCATGACATGCAACAAAGTGGTTTTTATTTTTTTCTCTCTCAGTAGCGCACAATTTTTTTTTTCAAAAATATTGGTCACGGTGCCCTTGGGGACGCCACTGTACTTAATAATTTGAATCTACTTAGGGATAAATTAGCCCCTCTCTACCGTCATTAACATTGCCAGATTTAAACAAAATCGGCTAAAGGATTATTAAGATGTTGTTGAAAAAAAGATTTTTCAAAAAAAGTTTGACACCCTGTATCTTGAAAACGAAGCGATACCGGACCTATGTTTACATAAACTTTTTGTCTTAAAGTCACTCAAAGAATCACCCCTTGAAGTTTGGCTACGTACTTAAATAACACCCTGTATTTTGTCTGGGATCTTCTGGATATTCCTAATATAGTCCGGCAGCGGAACCGGTTTTTTTGCCTGAAGTGCGAAATTTGGGATGAAGTTCTTTTTTAACGGATTCTTGCAGATTTGTATGTCTATTAACCATATCCTACTGATGACATGCTGGCGTCATTGAGCAATTTGATATACAGGGTATCTCAAATATTAGACAGTAGATATTAGATAATATATGGAATTTCTACTCTAAATCTTACTATTTAGCTGTAAAATTGTTGTTATTATTATATTATTGTATAAATTATTTACGTTACAGTTATCATTAATATACAAGGTGTTTTAAAAACATGTGTTATGAATTTAAAATATTCATGAATTCCTCTGTATTAGAACATTTCGTATCTAAGTTAAAAAACTAATAAAATTATAAAAATAGGTATGTTTAGAGATAAAGCTACATGACAGGTACAGGGCGTCTTAAATTTGATGCTCTGTCCACTCTGCAGCCAAATGAGCATTTTGTCTAAACTCAAAGTTGTACATTAAATTACGTAATTTTTCCTAATTGTGTGTAATTATAGGTACACTTCGCCACCAATATGGACATTACTACAATAAAAAATTACGATTTTTTACTTTAGTGTAATTTGATGTACTTAATTTAATGGCATTCGCTACTCGATATATTATACTATCCAGAAATGAGATGAGAATTATGGGGAAGGACTAATAGCAATTAGTATATAAGGAATCAATCAATTACCGAAGCAATTAATTGATCATGGAGTATTATAATGATAGCACACCCGAAGGTGCGGGACAAAGCCACTGGTCTTGATCGGCAAAGGCTCACGCCACAATTACCGAGACCCGCCATCTGCCATCTCCACGGCGTCGGTTAACCAACCGAAAACATCGATAGAACAAAAAGAGTGATAGTCGACCATATACAGTACTGTTTCGGGACGGTAATCCCTCATCAGTATGGCTCACCCGACTATCAAGTGGTGTAGACAAACGTGCCTAGACGATAGATTTACTATATAAGGAATCAATCAATTACCGAAGCAATTAATTGATCATGGAGTATTATAATGATAGCACACCCGAAGGTGCGGGACAAAGCCACTGGTCTTGATCGGCAAAGGCTCACGCCACAATTACCGAGACCCGCCATCTGCCGTCTCCACGGCGTCGGTTAACCAACCGAAAACATCGATAGAACATGATCAATTAATTGCTTCGGTAATTGATTGATTCCTTATATAGTAAATCTATCGTCTAGGCACGTTTGTCTACACCACTTGATAGTCGGGTGAGCCATACTGATGAGGGATTACCGTCCCGAAACAGTACTGTATATGGTCGACTATCACTCTTTTTGTTCTATCGATGTTTTCGGTTGGTTAACCGACGCCGTGGAGACGGCAGATGGCGGGTCTCGGTAATTGTGGCGTGAGCCTTTGCCGATCAAGACCAGTGGCTTTGTCCCGCACCTTCGGGTGTGCTATCATTATAATACTCCATGATCAATTAATTGCTTCGGTAATTGATTGATTCCTTATATAGTAAATCTATCGTCTAGGCACGTTTGTCGACACCACTTGATAGTCGGGTGAGCCATACTGATGAGGGATTACCGTCCCGAAACAGTACTGTATATGGTCGACTATCACTCTTTTTGTTCTATCGATGTTTTCGGTTGGTTAACCGACGCCGTGGAGACGGCAGATGGCGAGTCTCGGTAATTGTGGCGTGAGCCTTTGCCGATCAAGACCAGTGGCTTTGTCCCGCACCTTCGGGTGTGCTATCATTATAATACTCCATGATCAATTAATTGCTTCGGTAATTGATTGATTCCTTATATAGTAAATCTATCGTCTAGGCACGTTTGTCTACACCACTTGATAGTCGGGTGAGCCATACTGATGAGGGATTACCGTCCCGAAACAGTACTGTATATGGTCGACTATCACTCTTTTTGTTCTAATAGCAATTAGGCCTATGTATAAAACCCATTTATTTCCTGTATTATATTACTAGTCCCTCATCCCCTTTCCAAAACTCACCTTCTCAGTTTGCGTTTACTATATTTTAATTTTAGTGCTTAAGAAGAATACTTTTTTAATTTATTATATTTATATTAAGAAACAAAAAACGCGCTTTTTCTAAGACTCTAAAGAAATTGCCTCATAGCATTGTATGTTCGTTTTTAATTGAGAAATATGTAAGTCATTGTGTATAATATCATTTTAGCAACCAGTGCGGGAATGTTATTATTCGCGGGTTGCCACAGCAAACTGTGCGGGAGTGTCATTGTGCAATGCAGATTTAAGAGAAGTAGTTGGAGGCTCGCGTCTAGTTGTTTATTTGGGAATTAACGTACTTAACTGATTGGGAATTTCATCAATTCTCAAAAACGTACTAAAACAGCCTTATCGTGTCTTGTGGCACAACTATAATAAATAGTCTTTTGTTTCTCAGATTTTAAATTTTAATAAAAGGTTATTAGACATGAGTGATAAGAAGTGCTTTTTTGAGTGAAAATATGGTTGTGAAAAAAATGAGTCTTTCAGCGTATAAAAACAATTTAAATTGTAGTAAAGTTTACGAGGACAACATGTTTAGAGAATTGGAAGAAACGACCACTCACTGCTAGTAAGGATTTTTTTAATTTTGTCATAGAAGTTGCGTATCCACATATATTTCCAAAAGCCACTTAAAAAGATGCTTATCTCCGGAGAATATTGTTACCAATACTGGAACTCCAACTGTAAAAATGCAGCGGCGCGGCGTTCAGAAGTGACAAACTTTAATTTTAGAGATCAAGCAGGTTTGTACTGTGGACAAAAGTGCGATTTAGAAAAAATAAAAATATCTCCAACGATGGCGATCGTTCAGAGTCGTGGAAGACAAGAATACGAAAAAGCAATGGAGAAAGCTACCTATTTTACAAACATGTGTGGAACAGAATGATACCTGGGCTGCTGATGTTCAATTACGGATGGGTTGCTGTTACAATGAATAGTAATGATGAGTCCCCTAAAAAACAGACACTTTGTATACCAGGGGGTCCATTTAAAGGTGGTTAGTGGGTATTATTGAGTGTATAGTGTGTACAAAATTTGAGGGCGATCAGTTAAACGGTTCTGAAGTTAAGAAAAAGTGCCTTCGTGGAGCCCCTTTGAGGGATCGTAGCTCCACATGGGGCCGCTTCACTAAATCTTCATAATTTCTCGAGAGGAATCTGTCATCGCACCCTGTATATTAAAATGCCTATAAAAAGCATGTAGAGCAGAAAAAGTTGTCTTTCGTTTTTTTATTTTAATAAATTAATTAAAAAATAAAAACGATACCCGCCAGGTTCATTTTCGAAAAATAAACATCAAAAGTGCAAAATTGAATGTTTCAAGGTCGAATAGTTTACAAACGCTTGAATCAAACATATTATTACATGTGTATACATCATTGAAATTGTGACAATGAGCAGATTTCGAATACTTATCTGAAAATATAAAGGGTATTCGATTTAAAGAAACAAAAGTTTGGTTTGGCACCGCCTTTCTGAACACCCTGTATAAAAATAAGTAAACGCTGAAAAAAGCTTGCTTTGGCTTCTACAACTTGTATCTGAAACTATTTTCCTAACCTCCAAAATATATAAAATAAGGGGGTGTAAAAATATACGTGATCACATGGTACGTATTAAAAGGATACCCTGTATCTGAAATTGCTCAAGGATGACAGTTTGTCATCCTTTCACGGTACCTGAGCTGGTAACATTGATCAGTGGTAAACTAAAGGCAAAGAAGTCTCAGGGTTACGATAACATACCATCTTTTCTAGTTAAGAAAGTAATTGATTATATTGCACATCCATTGGTTCGCGTGATAAATCGATCATTCGCAACAGGAAAATTTCCGGAAGCACTAAAAGTAAATAAAATTATCCCCGTACACAAAAAAAGTGATGAACTCCTTGTAGAAAATTATAGACCGATAGTTTTATCTTCTGTGTTTTCAAAGATATTAGAATACTGTTTTTTGGACAGACTTCAAAACTTTTTTGATAAACATAAAATAATAAACAACAAGCAATTTGGCTTTAGATCAGGTTTATCTACAGCAGATGCAATTCATCATTTTGCAGACAATGTTTTGACCCATATGGAAGCTGGTGAGAGTCCCGTGGGAATCTTTTGCGACCTTAGTAAAGCGTTTGATTGTGTAAATCACGATATACTTCTGGATAAATTGGAACGCTATGGCATACGTGGAAATTCATTAGATTGGATATCATCCTTTTTAAAAGATCGTACACAGTTTGTTTCTTTGAATTTTGTAGATTCGGATTCTGGTATAGGCGTGGTTAATTCTAATATCTTGGATATTGATATAGGAGTTCCGCAGGGCTCGATCTTGGGACCGGAACTTTTTCTTGTCTATGTTAATGACATGGGAACAGGCTTGGGAGATGAGTGCAACTACACTCTGTATGCCGATGATGCATCTATAGTAATGTCCGACAGGGATAACTCGGATTTGGAACGATGCCGCAATATAAATTTAAATAATTTAATGAAATGGTTTCAGGAGAATTCTTTGTACTTGGAAAAGACTAGCTTCATCAGATTTCACAATTATCAGAACACTACAAATAGAGAGTTAAATATTAAAATTAATAGTATAAAAGTCGATCAGACATCGCATGTGAGGTTTTTGGGTGTGAAAATCGATGAAAATTTGTCCTGGAAGCTTCACTGTGAAGATATGATTTGTTCACTGCATAAAAAGTGTTTCTTATTTCGAAACTTAAGAACTGTTCTCTCTCTTGCTCAGCTCATCACGGTTTATTATGCCGAGGTAAGTTCTAGACTTCACTACGGTATCTGTTTCTGGGGTGCGTCCTCAGTATTGCCGGGAATACTTATTGCTCAGAAGAGGATCGTTCGTTGTATTAAATATCTAGATAACCGTCACTCATGTTGAACTATATATAAAAAATTAGGTATTTTAACAGTTACTTCAATTTACATATATGAAGTAGCTGTACTTACTTACAGAAGGAAATGTAATTTAACACAAAATAAAGATATACATTCCTACAATACTAGAACAAAAAATCAGCTAAGAATCCCAGCGGTTCGTTTAGAGGTGAGTAGAAAATCATCTCAATTTATAGGAATCAAAATATTCAATAAACTACCATCTAATATTAAAGACTCCAAAACTGTAGCCATTTTTAAAAAGAAATTAAAAGCTAAACTGCTTTTGTATAGTTTTTATACAATAGATGCATTTTTCAATTCGGACATTAATTTTTAAAATGTTGTTATATTTTCTCTTTTTTTTATTTGTCGTAATTAATATTATGTATGTATACCCTGTATGATTTGTCTATTGTCTGACATTAATACTTTTAAAATAGTTATGTATGTATACTTTTAAAATGTTCTTAACATTTTTATTGTATTTGTAAGTAAGACTATGTTTGTATACACTGTGTAATCTGTCTATTGTTTTGACATTACTCCTGTACTTTTGTATTAGACTTATGGATGTATATGTACATACAGCCCCTATTTGACGTTTTCCATATGTTTGTGAGCTTACATCGAAGGAAATAAAGTTATTATTATTATTATATCATCACTTCGATATCAAAACTAGGAGTCCTAGAGATGCCAAATCCGTTTTGAAAAAAAACTTCGTTCCATATTTTTGGGTTTACCCCCGTGGCTGCCGGACTATTATAGCATCGTCAACTTACACACATTTCCCCATCTCGGCAACACCGCCGGCCACCGCAACGGCCCAGAGGTCACCCGGGGACGTACTTGGGTACTTGGGTGCCGGGTACCGAGCGGCAGTAAGGAGAGGACGAGCGAAGGAACACCTGCCGTCCGGCTGGAGTACTTCTTTATATCTTGTGGTACCGACTGCGTCGTAAACATTCGAGACCGTCTCGCCACGTGCGGACTCTGTTGGGTTTTTGCCAACGATGAGGAATAATATTTGCGTTGGCCGATGGTTTCGTTTGGGTGCATCCCTGACGGGAAAGTAGGTACTTTGAGCTACTCAGGCGCGGTCATATCAATTTGCGAAGGGGGGGGGGCATACCTGGGTATGTACTCCTTTGGGCAGTTTTAGGTACCTACTCTAATAGTAGAACTTCAACTTCAAAAATAACAAAAATAATAATAAAAAAAATTAAATAAAAAATGTGTAAACAAATTTTTTTGCATGGGCGTTGGTTCTATACAGTATATTACGTGTATCCACGGATTGAGTTCATATAAGGTGTAAATGACAACAAATTTTCGAGTTGAAATGTGAGCTTCTGGGGATCAGCCCTGCTTGGTTTGAAACTAATTTGTGACATAATTTTACTTTCGAAAAATCACGTACTTATGCCTTGGAAATTATGAAGAAAGTAATTTTCCACATCAGTAAAGTGTCCTTTTTGTAGATTTTACGGCAAAATGTTATTAAGGAAACTTGGTCAGAATGAAAAACTGAGTTGGTTTGCGAAATTTCGAAAGTCTAAGCCTACTTTGATTTTTTGGGATTTTTCCCACTTTTTTAGAAAAGTGCATTTTGTGTAGTTTCACATCAAAATGTTATTAAGAGAACTTATTCACAATAAAACTGGATAGGTGTGAAAAATTTAAAAAGCCTAGATCGACTTTGATTTTTTCTGCTAAAGAATTAAAACGTACAAAAGTAAAAGTAGACCTAGACTGTTGGAATTTTTCACACATATCCAGTTTTTCATTATGAACAAGTTTTCTTAATAACATTTTGATGTGAAAACTACAGAAAATGCACTTTTCTTAATAACATTTTTCCATAAAATCTACAAAAAGGACACTTTACTGATGTGGAATAGTATATTTCATTACGAGTCTGGAAATAAAGATTTTTCCGTGCGCGCGTGACAAATTCCCGTGTGAGGCGCAGCCGAACACGGGAAGTCATGCAAGCACCGAAAAATCTATTTCTGGACGTGTAATGAACGATATTTTTTATTATACTTCTTTGAAAACGGAAACTTTTTATCGGCATATTATAATAAATTTAATTGACAAAAAATAAACAATGCAGACAATATAGTGTTTGGTATGTATGATGCCTTTCCCTGGTTACTCTCAAATTATTTCAAAGGTGCTTTGTTGTCAATTAGTTATTTTCAGATAAGGCGAATGAAACGTCAAAAATATTACAGAAATGTATCTAAGTATTAAAACATATACGAATTAAAATACAAAATAGGTACATGTTAAATATCAGGGAGCATACTATATAGAGTTTCTTAAATTTAATTTACTTTGCTGTATATTTCTATTTTAAAGCCATATATTCGGTATTTTTATTCAGCGCACGGAAAGTTTTTCCATGCGCTGTTTCCGTGCGCTAGCCCGAAAAACCCCATCTTTCATTATTTCTAAAACAGATGAAAATAAGGTAATCTCAAAGAGGTATAATAAAAAATTAGTTTCTTCATAACTTCCAAGATTTTTCGAAAGTACCTAAAATTATGTCACAAATTCGTTTCAAACCAAGCAGGGCTGATCCTTAGAAGCTCAAATTTACACCTTATATTAACTCAATCCGTGTACTGTAGGTTACATAATATTAGTAATAATATTTGTATTTACTTTTTATTTATTATAATTTTTTCATTTTGTTAAGGGGGGGGCATGGCCCCCATGCCTCCCCCCCAAGACCGCGCCTGGAGCTACTCGTAGTCAGTTTAGGCAAAGTCTAGAGAATACTGTAAGTCCACTCACTTGGCCTGTGTAAAGAAATATTTCCCTCCAGCCCGATCCCGCTCCCTTCGACTTAGCCCTCGATCGATATCCCGCTGAGCGGGCGATTCCGATCGTCACTTTGTTACACAGTGTCTCTCGCAACGGTGTGCTTCGTATTGTACCGGGCGCGCGTAAATTATATCCAATACCGTTGCCAATTTTGAGTAGTGATGGCTTATCACGGTTCTTATTGCAGTGCGGATGGATGTAAAAGCAATTCAAAATCTGTGTGTCTTTTTTTCGAATTCGTAAAGACCCTAAAAGGTAAAATTTAGTTTGACGTATAATTAAGAAAAATACCTTAATCAATTATTTCTATAGTCATCAAAATTCTATTATTTTATTACATAATACTCGTATTATGCATAATATTATATTATGACATATACATTGTATATATGTTGAATAATATAAAGCCAACATGTCACAGGTGTATTTGTGTTTCTTTCTTTGTTGTAAATAAAAATATTGATAATTGCAGATGTTATCAATGGAAGAAGGCCTTAGGGTTCGTAAAAGACCATAAATTTGCGAATATTGCACCTGAAGAGACACATAAACGTATAAAAATTTGTAAGGCACATTTTGCTGACCAATCATTCACTTCGTCCGGAAATAGTATATTTCCTAACAAGTGCGGAAAGTGCCACTTTTCCGCACGCGATTGCAGTTGGCTGAACGACGCGTAGCGGAGTTCAGCCAAGAAATCGAGTGTGGAAAAGACTTTTTCCGCAAGAGTTAGGAACACTATTTTTTCTACAAGCGTGCGGAAAAGCAAAGAAATTAAAAGTACACTTTTCCGCACGCTTATAGAAAAAAGTTTATTAACAACTGCTGTTCCATTAAGATTATTACCAGAAGTTATGGTTAGAGGCATATTCGTATGCGTAATCTGGCAGGCAGAGACAAGTCAACAATATTTTGTGAACTTAAAACCTATGAAGGTAGTTCATTACCATTTGGCAGTTTGACAGTACCTTCACGAGAATTTAGTGCAATTTAGAAAATATTTCCTTATCAAAATTTAATGACTTATCGCATCAGGAAGGCTTAGGTTCTAGCCTACTAAAGGATTTCCGATCAGTAAAATAGATACATCCGTGTGCAAATTTTCTCCACGACTATTTGTTTTCATTATACAGGGTGTAACTAAACTGATGGTCAAAAATGAAACCACGTATTCTTGGAGTCAAAATAAGGGCACTTCTTCATATATTTTTTTCTCCTAAGGGGCATAGTTTTTTTTATACAGAGCGTAGAAATTTAGAGAAAAATACACATATTTCTTTGTATCTCTAAAAGTATACGAGATATTTTCTTCAAACTTGGCGTGTCACATGAGCGGATGAGTTGTCAAATTTAAGGTTAATATCAAGCTTGTGAGGCCCCCAGTTGCGGAGATACAGGGTGTTATTAAAATTAATTAATTAATCACTTTTGCTATGGACTTGCGAATGGCAATAATAAACATGCGGAAACGCATAGTTGCGTGTATTGAAAGAGACGGCGGTCATTTCGAACATTTAATAATTTAATTTTCTAATAGCAATACGTTTCTTTTATTATTGTTTTTGCTTTTGTATTTTGTTAAATAAAGTTTAATTGACATCCACAGATTGCTAGATTTATTCTTAAAGTGACTATTGTTCATTGCAGCGTTGCCGTTCTTTAAAAATAATTAAGAAACGGCTGCGAATATGAAAAAATACTAAGAGATACTTTTTGTTAACCATTCTATTTGCCACTCGAAACAAATTTAAAAAATGCGATTATACAGGGTATTCATATTTTTCTGAACTAATTAATTTTACTAACACCCTGTATCTCCGCAACTGGGAGCCTCAGAAGCTTCATGTCAACCTTAAGTTTGATGGCTCATCTGCTCATGTGACACGCCAAGTTTGAAGAAAATATCTCGTATACTTCTAGAAACACTAAGAAATATGTGTATTTTTCTCCAAACTTCTACGCTCTGTATAAAAAAATTATGGCCCGTAGGAGAAAAAAATATATAAAGGAGTGCCCTTATTTTGACTCCAAGAATACGTGGTGTCATTTTGCCCTGTATAGGCGAGTTCGTATTTACTACACACTTAAATTTGCGAATAGGGAATTAAAAACCCAAAGACAAAATAAATCAAATCCAAAAATTACAATTTTACAAAACTTGTAAGCTATGTAAATAATTTTGTTTGCTCCTAGGTACACATTTATGTATATTTTTACTTGCCCTATGTAAAAAAGTAAAAGTAAAATACCTGCATTTTTATTATACATATTATGCTCATTACTTTTATGCTATACCCATTACTCCTATTGTGCATAATGGAAATTCAATATGGAGGTGCCCCCGTATAACTTGGTGCAACCAGCTTTACGGTGATTTGTATAGTCCACCCTCGTAAATAAATGCGTGGCGAGCTGACATTGATTTACGACCGGTCGCAAAAAATCGGCGGCTTTTCGACGACTTCAAAGGAGTGATCCGACTTATAGTATCCCCCACACTTTGATATGCTTCTGGATGAAGGGTGATGGACTTTTGGTCACTTCGATTTAATTTCTTTTCTAATAAATGTTCAACAGAGTTTTAAACAGTTTTATTTTAAATATAATAATTATATACATTTGTGAATTTTGCTTGAATAATAATTTGGTGTTTGACAGCAAAAGCACAAACAAAATATATAATTCATATAAGTGATATTTCCAACGTGGATACATTTTTCGACAAATAATTTATGGTAAGTTTGGGGGAAAGTAGAGGGGATTGCATTTGTTCTGAGGTAAAGAAAAAAAACCATGTGGGATATTGCCTCATAGGCTTCAAGTAAATTTATGAGAGAGTAATCAAAGCAGTATGAAAATTTAAGAATTACACTGTCATTTTAACTGTAAAATAATTCAAGAAGATTATAAAATATGCCCATATGAACTTGCAAGCATCGGTTCCAGCTCACCTTTGAATAAAAGATCTCAGGAAGGAGTTAAAGAACTATGTCTGTTATGTTATAAAGTACGTGAGACGGAAATCGCCCTGTGTATTAGCCAAGTTTTGACACAATATTTTGATATCTGACACGGTGATGGTGCAGTGAAAGAATTCCGCTAAATGAGTTGTTTTGCTAAGATTTTTTTGCTGCGGTAAGTAGATACTTTGCTGTCATGGCAAAACAAAATTGCTGTGGCAAGTAAACATGCTGCGCTAAAACTTCTTTGCTGTCAGAGCAAAATTTTTACTTGCGGCTTTGTGGATGGATCATTAGATGAGCGCAGTCTGCTTAAATGCACTCAGCTGTGGTAATTCAACTACTTCACTTGCGGCTAGCGAGCCCTCACATACAAGTAACAAGTAGTAACGGTAAGTTGTAAGTGCACTTGCGCTAGCCGGTACGCCAGTGCCTGCTAGTGCCTTTGACTATCTTTATAACCTAAAATATGCTCTTGATGAAAATTTTTAGAATATTTCTGTAGCAACGTAAATGCATATTTTAGTTTATAAAGATAGTCAAACTCATAACCTGGCATCACGATATTTCAATTAACATTAACATGGCTGGAGGATTGGGAAGGGAATATGGAGTATCAAAGAAAATGGCATTCACCAAAAGTATAAAATATTGTTTAAAACATTTCAAATTAAACAACTACTTAAAAAACACACGTGTTATTGTATAATTTGATGTGTCTCTGGTAAATTCTTTTAGGAGAATACTGAAAAGATATTTGGAAATGTTAACACTTAACTAAACGATATATTTTGCACGATGGCTTCAGCACCTAACACTATTCCTACTAGTTCAGTTTAAGACAATTAAAAACTGTATTTTCAGGGGCATACCTGTTTAAATTCACAAAACTTACGATATGTAATATGTAGGATAATCATTTAAAGTTGTAACATTTCTTCTAATAAGCCTTATAATATATTATGTCACTAACATTAAAGAAACTGGTCTATAAATATGAGTTTTTGTACGACCTTGGTCTGACCTAATAAAATCCTACCATTAAAGAGCCACTCGGATTTATTTTTCGTCTATTTCCAGTTTGGCAGGAGATGCAGCATGTGTGTTTGTAAATATAGGCTCTTACAGGTGCACCGATGCCGACTGCAGTTAGGCGTCTCCTCTTCCATAGGCGTTCCTGAAAGGCCAATTCGCATTTTAACCAATTAACGCCTGAATTATGTATTTTTTCAAATTTCGATATTTTTTCTTAAATAACTGTAAAAAATGACTCCCTGAAACGAAAATATTTTATTCCAAAAATATCTGAGTAGTACTTTTTGAAATATAGGCTGTTGCCATATGGTAACGCTAGGAGCTTGTGAAGTCAAAGTGTCTAATTTTATAAGAAATCAAAAAGGTTTTGGCAGTTATTTGGAAAGCAATGAAACAGTGTAATATCGTCAAGTATATATTATTTTCAATAATATGCAATAGCAGATTATGCTATCGACAATGGAATGGCTGGAAATAGTCAATACACAAGGCTACATTACACTTCCAGCACATTGTTCTAATTATGGACTTGCATGTACTGCGCGCGCACCTTCTTTTTTTTATGGCCTTCTGTATGCTGAACAAAGTGGTCAATTCTATCAAATCTAATATTATCTGAAATACGGCTATTATCTGAGGACTCTATTGATCCTGCATGTCTTCCAGCACCTTTAGGACGAACTTGATACGCAAGTTGTTAGTTAGGGTGCACTGTGTTGGACTTCTATTTTCTCGAATTGTCCCAATGGCGGAATAGCCTCTAAATTGCAAAAAGAAAATAGTGCTGGAGTTCATCTAACATTATCAGAAGTGGGCTAGCGGCTTTACCAAATAGAACATCATAGTCCGAATTCATTTTAGGACTCTTTCCCTGATAAGAATCAAAGTTTATTAGGTAGCCATCTTTAGTGTTTATAAACACTAAATCTGGAGCCTATAGGCTCCAGATTTTGTAGCCAAACCTGATTGGCTTGCCCCGAATAAGCTGTTTGCAACTGTGCTTCCCATAATACTTTACCATACTTTCATCGTATGCTAGGTTCAATTCCGGAACAAAATTGTGGATGCATCGATCTTTTAGCATTTCAATCATTGGTCTAAGTTTTATCATTGTAAATCATATCTAGTGCTTGAGAAACTGAGAATCCTCTCCTGGAATTGAAAAATATATATTTACTGAATGTAAGCGCCTAGCGTTGCCATATGGCAACAGTCATGTTTACGAATATGTAAGTCAGCTAGTTTTTAGTAAAATGTCTTTATATTTTGTCAATGAATACTCTAACGCATTCTATACATAAATATAAATCCAAAGTAACAAAAATATGTGACACATAAAAATAAACATACTTACTCAAACCGAGGCTCCATTTTTTTCGATGATTTATTTGAATGGTATATTCTAGCACTGCTCACACTCTAACAATCAAATGTAAACTGAATTGGCCAGTACGAATGTATTCCAAACAGTAATACGTCGGTAATAAGATTCCTACCGTAAACGAAATAAAATCGCTGACAAATTAGGACGCGTCGAAAAGATCACCTGTTGGACGTTGCCATATGGTAACGCAAGGCGCTAATGGGTTAATGTATGTACTTGTACATTATTTGTATTTAGGTATATGTATTTGGATGTTTGCAATATTTTATTTCGGAAAACTTTAAAAACTTTGTTATAAACTTACCTTTAAGTAAATACTTATTATTCTACTAAATATCGTTACAAACATGTCTTAGATCGTTTTCAAAAGGAAATAATATTAAAACATTAAAATTATATTTGTATTATGTTTGATGCAAAGTTGATGTACCTACCTACACTCTACAGTAAGACATTTAGAATATACATTTATGTACAGGGTGGCTTACTATGAATTGACACCTCTTAACTTGTTAGTTTTTGAGGTTAGAAAAAAGATTTTTACAAAAGTTCTAGAGTTGTAAAGTTTTTTGTGCGGCTATTGGACCTTATACAGTGTGTTCTAGAAAGTCGTGGCAGACATAACTTATGTTTTTTTAAATGGAACACCTTATATATTTTTGGATTATTGAATTCTACGCATTTTTCCGATTCCAACGAAGTATATTTGGTACATGTTCGCTCCAACCGTTCGTGCAGAACTGAGCCTTTTTTGTGAGGGATTACTCCTTGAATCATAGGTTGACAGGGAAGACAAATGCCAAATTATAGTAATAAATATTGACAGTTTGCAAGTATATTCACGCTTTGGACAACAAAATGGGCTATTTTAAGATTTCAGAGAAAAATTAAGAAGGGAAATTGAGAGAGATGAGAAATTTTTAATAGCAGGTAACATAGTTAATAAACTTGGTTAAATTTATTGTTTGAAATTTAATTTTTATTGAAAACGACAATAACATTTAGAAAAAGGATACCTATACGTATTACAAATAGGTACTTCACATGGCCTCCATCTTGCTCAATGCATTTATTGCTATTTGCTACTAACTTTTTGTTTATTGTATATTTAATATGTGGATTTCTTCCCGAATTCTACCTTTCAGTGTTCCTACATTTTCCGGTCTGTCATAATAAATTTTGTTTTTTAAATCAACCCCACAAAAAATATATATAAATATATCCTTTTTCTAAATGTCGTTTTCAATAAAAATTAAACTTCATACAATGAATTTGACGAAGTTTATTAACTATATTTATTTAACATTTCTCATTTCTCTCAATTTCCTTTCTTCATTTTCCCTGAAATCTTAAAATAGCCCATTTTGTTTTCCAAAGCGTGAATAAACTTGCAAACTGTCAATAATTATTGCTACCTATAATTTGCATGGGCGCCATCAAGGGGGGCAAGGGGGGGCAGTTAGACATAGTTACAAGATAAACAAACATGAGGCAAATTAATAATTATTAATCTAACACTTTTCAGAAACTAGGTATACATTCCACAGCCAAAATTACGTACGCCATTGGCAGTGTTTGGTTGTTAAGTAAAATTATTCAATGGTGAATTAATTGAAGACCCAAATTATTAAACGTTTCACACTTTTTTCGCAAAGATCTGACAATTTGTAATATATAGGTATAGGTTACTTGAAAACTTCCAGTAGATCTCTGCATTTACGCATTTTTTTGACATTTCAAAATTTGTGCTTTTTTATCTACGCCCATGGGCCGGTAGGTATATTATTGCTATTTTCGAATGTGGGACAGCAAGAACGAGTTTCGTCTGCTCACAACGGACGCCAGGCCGGGAATTCCGCCTTTTTTTGACCAGAAAGATTCCAGTCCGAAGAATCTAATTCAATATTTCTAGTTAGTTTTTGCAAGTTGCGCCCCGCCGCGAGGTGAATTGTGAATTCGTGGATGTCTCTATTTGTCAGAAATTCCGACGCCTGGCGTTTGATTTGTTACACCCGATAATTTTGTGGATACCTATAGTCTGTTTATTTTAATGAGTCGGTAAATGTAAACAAGATAGCGAACTTCTGAATCCACGAATAATTTTTTATTTTTGGAGATAATCGCATGACTTTTTTTGATGGAAAGGCCTTCAAAAACCGCTTCCTTTGACCTTCCTACTATTCTCAAAATTCAAATCCAGGGCCGGCTACGATTTTTTTATACGCCCGATTTTTACGAAAACCATTTAGCTATTTTTTATTTAAAATCTTACCCACAGCGTTAATCAGGACCCCAAAACCCCCATATACCAAATTTCAATAAAAAATATGCTACAGAGTGCCAAAGTTGAGCAAAATAATAATTTTAAAGGCATCTGGCAAGTCAAGTGTGCTAGAGACTAGAGATCCCCTCAAAACAGATGAATGATCAACAGTGATTACTCAATGTGTTAGTGTCCAAAGATCCAGTACAACAAACACAGGGTGTCTCTGTGCTACCTCAAAATACTGAATTTTTTGGGGTCACTATAAACGGAAAGTCTAAAAAATACAGAATCCTGCCAGTCAGTAAGTCCGTATACAGGGTGTGGCGCGAAGACCGTGCGTTAAAATTATTTGGAGAACAGAACGGAATAAAAATCTGAAAATGTGTATACTTATTATTACATATTCTGATTCTCTGCTAAATTTTAATATCAATTTGTCTAATGAACTGCATACTTAGACCTCATAGTTTCTGAGCGATTCACTCTTTTTTGAAATTTTTGACATTTCCAAGAGTTGTTAAAATTCAAGACAGTTGCAAAAGTTCAAATTTGGTACATGCTTTATTATAGTTGGAAGGTTGTATGCTACTAAGTAAAAATAAAAAAGTTTATTTTATTTAAAAAAAAACTAGAGAATGCTAATTTCCCACTTTCCCTAAGCTGTACATGTACTTACCTCTTCTTGCGTTTATTTACGTTTGATCGATCTTTTGTGTCTTTTAACCCGAGTGTGAGTACTTTCTCAAGGGCTGTGATGGCACAATTTTGGTTATTAGGAATCCGATCAATTAGCTTTATCTGCTAAATTTGCTGGTGCACCTAAAAACTATCACTTTAAGTATAATTTTCTCAATTTATCATATGAAACTTTTACCACTTATAAAATGTCTGGAACAAATTCGTCCTTATTTTTAACTGGCTTTCACCCAGAGAAACTCATTTTAAAGCTCTAATCCACATTTCAGGCTGCCCTTTTGAAAGAAAATTAAGCTTTTCTCGTGTTTTGAAGGGCTACAGGTATCAAAGTAAAAGGTACATTGTCCCCGTTTCCACTGGACAAAAGGACTGCATCTTCAGATTTATATGAGGCCGAGGTGTTACACTTAAATATTAACTAATAAAACGAACCTACATTGAATTATTTACATTAAGAAAATAATAAAAAAATAACAACAGGATTATATGGAAATTTCTAGTGGTTGTCCTCCATCAAACATGGCCGCCGATTTGTGACGTCATATGAAAATGGTCCGAGGCCAACGATAAAGACCGGCTATGGTGCTAACGCATAATCGCGTAGTCACGTGACCAACTTAGTCCTATATAATAAAAGGCATGTTTGGAGATAAGTAGAAAAAACAAATTTCGTAACAATTTGGCGAGTTTTCTTTCATCTATTACATTATTGGTTTTGTGCATCCAGGCAGAGTTAAACGGCACTGCACTCAAATATTTTAGCACATTCACAAAAATTGTTGGGACAGCACCTTCCTTTAGCTTAGGTGATTCTCTATTTTCCTCCCACAACACATTTGTCCACTTTAATTGTTTCACTTTCTTGAAAATGTGTTAGCCACACATACAGGGTGTCCCAGCGAAAACGTAACAGGCTCTATAACTGCCGGGAAAATTTTTTCTTGGAAAAACGCAAAAATAAGTCAATTTTGTTTGGCAGGGGGACATCTTTTGGCATAAAATTGATAGATCTATCTGCAACCCCCTGAGCAGGGGTTGAAACCCTTCAAAAAATTTAAATGGGAAGGGGGTTCATGTCGCACACCTTTGGAAACGTCTCTCAATTCTCTATACACCTGCATCAGATTTTCGAAAATCGATCGACTTTTCAAAAAGATACAGCGTGTAAAATGCAAAACATTCATTTTCAATTATTGCCTGGTATTGTTAAACAATTAAGCCGAAAGTGGTGGTCGGGGGCTGTAAGTTATAGAAAGCATGTTCAGCAACATTATTTTGATGAAAATTTGATAAACGGGAGGAAATTGAAACTTTATTGTAATAAATGCTCAAAATGTTGCCCATTCACTTCCATGCAGTAATAAAGATTTTGTTCAAAACGCTGCCGAACATTGTGCAACATTTCAGGGGTGATTTGTCGACATTCGTTTTTAATACGGAGACGCAGATCTTCTATTGTTTAACAATACCAGGCAATAATTATTGAAAATGAATGTTTTGCATTTTACACGCTGTATCTTTTTGAAAAGTCGATCGATTTTCGAAAATCTGATGCAGGTGTATAGAGAATTGAGAGACGTTTCCAAAGGTGTGCGACATGAACCCCCTTCCCATTTAAATTTTTTGAAGGGTTTCAACCCCTGCTCAGGGGGTTGCAGATAGATCTATCAATTTTATGCCAAAAGATGTCCCCCTGCCAAACAAAATTGACTTATTTTTGCGTTTTTCCAAGAAAAAATTTTTCCGGCCGTTATAGAGCCTGTTACGTTTTCGCTGGGACACCCTGTATATAAGGGTTTTTTAGAAATTAAATCTCAGTTAGAATTTGACGAATCCATTTTTGGCGCAAATTTTCATCCCGATGAGGCAAAGCAAATGTTGTTATGGTGACATTTTCTTCCTGGCTTTTTTAATATGTATAAATATAATATAAACAGACCCAATATTTGGTATTTAGGTTATTTTTTACGAAATAAAAATGAAAACTCATCTCAGTATACTGTAGATATTGACGAGGTCCCAGTTGATCGGCAGCGTGAAAGGCCGAATAGGAACCGTATCAGGGCGTGGGTCGACAACGAAAATTCTCGAGTACGTTACAACACTAATTTCTTACGCACAAGGTGAATGGTGAATACAAAATACACAAACTTTAACGTGGTCAACGGGAACGGCTTCCAGCCATCCGGACCGTCTGAACTCGCGGATCTCCCGTAAGCAGTTCACCCGTCTGTGTCTCAGGCTCCACTGTCCATTCCGGGGGGATAATTCCCATTACAGTACTCACGCGTCGGCGCGACCGGCACCAATACTCCTGGACGGCACGGCTCCCACCCAGAGGCCATAATAACACCTGGGCGGTTCCCCTCCGCCAGGACACACGCGCACTAGACACAAACTTGTTTCTAAAATATAAACTAAGACGTTTAAAAACGCTTTAAACATTTAAAACTTCTCAAAACCCAAGCTGCCGCTTTCAGTTATGTGACAAGTGACATGTAACGCCGGACTAAGATGGTCACGTGATTTTTGTGCGCCATGGCCTGTCTTTATCGTAGGCCTTGAAAATGGTCAATTGTTTGGCTCCCCGTGTAGGGCGGGGCGCGTCACGGAGACGAAAATAAAACACGGCGACGGGGTAGCGGCGCGCCGCCGAAAATAACCGGCCGCCTGCGAAAACAACAAACAACGCGGACCGCCGAACGAGTAGAAGAAGAGCAGGAGGACGGCCGGAGGGGGTGGGGGGAACGGTGTCGCGCCGCCGATGACGCAACGGCGGTCGGTGACGGTCGCCTCGCGGCTCGCGGCGTAGACGACGGGTCAGACTGGCGCATCGGGAATCTGATGAGGGAACGGGCCAATGGAGCTATGTGCGGGGTGTCGCAGGTGTTTTGATCGGGACCAGCGTCCAGAGATATACTAATAAGTCCGGGCACTCTGCCTTGTATAGTCCAAAGCACGACAGAAAAACGTTTTTAAAGAATGCGGGCAGCGTTGCGAGATTTCCTATATGAGTAGTCGTTATTTATTGGCGAATACAAGTTTTATCATATTGAAGCCGAATTTCTGAACTCTGTTATACCGAAAAAATAAAGCTCGCATCACGGGACCACTTACCCATTTTTATTTATCATTTATTTTTAACGCGGTGTGATAAAACACCTATTATATTTTTTTCAACATCGTCGCGTCTACCATCGCCTTTGAAATGCGGCAACACAGCAATTCTGCGAAGGAGTCGGCTGACAAAATCAGTTAGCCAACGCGTTTTGTGCCTGTTTCTATAGTACGTAAAGTTAACTGCGTATTTGGGCTACCATACAGACCTCATTTTTTAGGCCGCTGGCAAGTTTTTTCCGCCGGCTCAGAGAGCTCAGTGGCGTTTCGTATGTTCGGGAGTTAACGTGTGCAAAATGAGTAAACAGGGAAGAACGTTGCATTCTCAAGCACGAGAAATAATTGCCAATGTTATAAGGGTTTGCCTTCCTCCATAATCTAAGGCATCACCGTTAAGAATAATATTAACAATAAATTAAATAACAATTATATGAAAATTAAGTCGATATCTTATAATATAAGAAAATAAGCTGAACACAGTGTAGCCGAGAGCGGTTCGTTCGCATTCTACCGGGTGCGCGCAAAATATTACCGCAACATATTTCCGACTGACCGTGAGTGTGTTTTAGTGATGCCTAGTAACGCTTTTTACTGCAATGCGGATGGCTGTAAAACAGTTCAAAAGACTATATTACCTTTTTTTCATTTCCTAAAGACCCTGAAAGGTAAGATTGAGTTTGAGGTACCTACCTACAAAAATTAAGACATTTTTATGTGACATTTGAATACTTAGGTATTAATGGAAGAATAATATAGATATAATATTAAAATAGTGAAAATTTGAAGGTGCCAGCAATGGAAGAATGCCTTAGGGTTCATCGGAGAACATAAATTGTTTATGTCAAATGCTTGTTGTATGTTTTGTTCAATTATTTAACTATCAAAATATTTACTACAGGATGAAAAAGTAGATATGATTAGTTTAACTCTTTGTCATTAAATATTTATTTGTTATTTATGTTTTTGTTTGCTCTATGTTTGTTAGGCTTTATTAAAAATGAACGTAAAACATAAAAAAATGCATTTTCATTCATGTTCCAACCAAAGTCTACAGATATACCTACTAATTATGTAGATTCTTTTAATAGCTACCTTGTACTTTAATTTAACTGTACCTACCAAAAACTAACGGTACACTTACCTACACAAATAATGTTGTACCAACGTCTACAAATAGTTATACTAATATTTGTAGACTTTGGTAAATAATGGAAAGTCAATATGAACCTGCCTCCATATAACTAGCTTGATGGCGATTTCGTTTAGTCGACCCTCGTAAATGCGAATCGTGCGAGGTGACGCTGATTTACGACCGATCGCAAAAAATTGTCGGCTTTTCCGAGAGATCAAAGAAGTGAGCTGACTTTAGTATTTCTAGACTTTGTCAGGACATTTTCTAGAAAAACCCAACATATTTGTAGTCCCCTTTTTGAAAGTGAATTACAGCAATATCTCTCCCAAAATAATCAAGTTGATGAACTGAAATTCTTCATTGCAGTATTAAAATCAACCGTTTGGATTGTAATTTAATGTATTGGAACTTTTGAGCTTTAACTAATGCAATTGCATACAAAAATATCACATAAATACTTTTTTATTACAAATTTCTTACACGTATGGACTCCGCCATATTAAGTTAGATCGCCATTAAGTATACGGAAGATATAGGATAAATATTCAGACTTCGATAACGCAGAAATATTCTCTCGAGAAAATCTTGACAAATTTTTTGATGAGCTAACTTTGCGTCAAAACACACTTGAGATCCACAGCCTACTTTCCGAGATATTTTTCAAAATCCCGAAAATCGCCGAAATTTCTTCGGCATGTAACTTTGTTGTTTCAAGAGTTGCCGAAAAAATTTATTAATGAAATTTGTGTGCAAAACTGATTGCTTTAAACCTAGTTTATCAGAATTTGGAAAAATACAATGGTTTGTTGTGTGCTCTCTTAACCTCTCTCATCCCTACATACTTACTAGAAAATTTTAAAAATGTGAAAAATGTGCAAGATACCGATACCTCCCAATAAATTTCCAAAATTTCCAATGTAGTATGTTGGGAAAAAATACCTGAAACATGAAGGTACAGGATTCGAGGCCACGGCTGGCTATACAATAAAATGGGCACATTTTTCTGTGGGTACTAAGAAAGCACCAATTAAACCGTGGCATTGTTTTAAATTCTGATAAAGTAGGCTTAAAGCAATTAGTTTTGCCCACAAATGACATTGGGGAAATTTTTCGGTAACTCTTGAAACAAAAAAGTTGCAAACCCAAGAAATTTCGGCAGTTTTCGGGTTTTTCAAAAATATCTCTGAAAGTAGGCCATGGATTTCAAAGGTTACACAAAGTTACCCTATCAAAAAAGCAATCATTTATTTCAAATAAAGTTCTCAGAAAAATAAATTGTAGATAAGGTTTATTGGGGGATTTGTTTGACGAAAATTGTTATTTGTAAAATAGGCTTTAATAAATGGAGTATTGTGTATAGGCGCTTGTAAGCCTGCCGTGGTTTCAGCACGGCCACAACTGGGCACTCCTCAAGTTGGTGGCGCTCCGAGGTCTGTACTTGTTTATTATTATATTGTTTGTGTAGTTATCGTATTATCACGTCTATCAAAATTCGTCGGATAAAACTGCAAAAGTTTGTATATTGTAGTACAATAGTAAAGTACCTATTATGAGTTAATAAACGGAGAACTTGGGGCTAGGGACCATCTTGAAGGCGCTTTGATGGAGGCGTCATAGTGCTTGTATAAGCCCGAATTCCGTACTTAGGTCCAACCTTGCAGAACACTTCTCGACTAAATGTGGTGTCACGGGGTATCCTACCTAAGTCTGGGAGCTTGAGGTTAGAATTTTGAAATTTCAACTTTCCTTGCAACTTCACCGAAGAATAAGGTTATGTCTCAGACCACTTCAGTGGTATCGCTAAGTAGGTACTAATCACGGGCGTAGCCAGGATTTAGTTTTGGGGGGAGTTTAGTTTGAGAAGTAAATAAAACAACAAAAATATACTTACATGAAATTTAATATCTATATATTCATCCGAAAAACTACGACATATTTATAAAGTTCATAACTTTAAATGAAATGGATAAATTAATTTCGTTCCTCTGCGCTAAATCTAAAACCATTAAAGAAGAAATCTTCGGCTTTTTCTTTTAAATATATCCACTACTTCATCTGCATGAATTTCTGTTCCATAGTGAATGTTCATTGTAAATATTAGGATAAAGGTTTTTATCGCACATATCTAGGCATTCCAAACTAGATTTCGGGGTAGGCAGTCTTTTTATCAGCATGCACGGTAGCTGAAGCTTTGATAGCTAAATCCAAATTTGTTTCTTTATTAGAAACCCCTTGACCTTGACTACACCACTTTTTCCAGTAGTCCATACCTTTAGGTTTATCACCCTTCCTTTTTTTCCCCTCCATTTTTCGACAGTAATAATGATTCACGTATCTATCCTTAACAAGGTCATCGAATAACAGTGCACTAAAATAATTACTCACTTACACGGTACACTTAATTTTCTTCACTATTCGTTCACCACTTTTCACTTTTATTCGCTTCGAGTTCGCATGGAACAATACTGCCGTAAGCGCGGTCACGCGCCGCTTATATAGCAGCCCAGTAGCCGTCCAGAAACTTCCACGAACTTCCACAAAGTTCCGCTCATTTCGACCGAGGGGCGTGGCGAATAATCGAGAAACAACGCAAAGTGTCCCTACAATACAAAATAGTTCGGCTGCAACTGCGTCTGCCTCTCGTCAAAAGATGGCGCTAGGCGCTACTATTACTACATATATTCAAACGTAATAATAATTTAACTCTTCACTCCTCGTATTTTTTCGGTATAATATTAGGTAATATTTTGCTTATTTCGGGGGGGGGGGGGGGGGTTGAACCCCCGAACCCCCCCCCCCCTTGGCTACGCCCGTGGTACTAATTAATTTCATTAAACAGTGATTAGTTGATAAGCAAGTACCTACCTACTCCTAGAAGGATGTATTTTCTTAAACTAAATTTATTTTATTCGTTTTTGTTTTAGTACGTGGAATTGATTAAACAAAAGCTTGTTATTAAAAATGCTTTTTATTTTGACCTTTTTAGTTAGCAGGTATTTCTTAAACGACGCATTCCTGATAACGCATCATTATTACAAGGCCTTTTTCCTGTGACTTTTGAGCTTCCACCTAGGGACATCCACCATATTGAAATTAGAATGACGTTACGTATTCTGCTTGATAAATCCTTTCATTTGATACCCATGTCAAGGAGGTTGTGAAGAAATATGAAATCCGCCATCTTGGGACGGCCACCATATTGAATTTAGTACGACGTCACTCATCTTATCGTTTTCTACTCTCCAAATCCTTTTATTTGGTATCCATATTAAGGGGGTTGTAAAGAAAATAGGTAATCTGCCATCTCGGAGCTGCCGCCATTTTGAATAAATTACAATATTGGGTATAATATAGCCGATTTTAGGCGATCGTCTGGTTTTAACCGCGGTTATCTTTTTGGTTGTCCTTGGTTTTAGTCCTTGAATAATCTCGTGTAAATGCGTGTATGGCTAACCCATTAACCCACAAGTAATTTAGGCTAATAACCAAGGAGAAATGCCATACTACTACCCGTCTATAACCTCACTTATATTTGTGTATGTTGGTTTTGTTTAAATTTGTTTCAAGAAATGAATAAAAGCATGTAATAAAATTACATTTAACAGAAGACTTGCTATTTCCATATCTCCGACTTCAACCTGGAACCTGGACATCTTCACACTCTTCACCTTCAGCCTTCAACGTTTACACAAAAGAGATATTTTTGAACCTTTCTTTTAAATTTATGGATCTAGTTGAAAATATGAAATCACTACACTTGCCTATATCAGCAAATATATTTTTAATTTTTGAAATATTCAAACTCGCAACAAACTGGCAAATCTATCAAATGACATTTGTTGTTTTCAACAACCGCAATAAATAAATAAATAAATAAATACATTTATTTCAATTGACCATTTACATGGTATAGAACAAGTCAACAAGACAGTATTAATATGATAAATGATAAACAAGTAGAGCAAAAGCCCACACAAAACAGAAACAGAACAATACCAAATAATTACCTTGCTCCTGAGTTGAGTAAATACCGCGGTTATTGTCGGTTATATTATAACGATGACGTATGAAGGGCTTCTTTGTGACGTCAGAGAGCTATAACCAACAAGAACCGAATCGCGTAAACGTGTTTGGTATTTACCGGTTATTAATGGTTATTCGCCTAAAATCGACTTATATCATTGAGTAAAGGAATATTTACTCAATGCTTATACAGGGTGGCCCACCACGAACTGCATCGATCCATATATGGAAAACTAAAAGTAGGAAAATTCTGAAAATTTGGCACCTCACCAACGCGGATGGGCGCTGCTCAACTAAAATATTTCGGCGAATCTAGCACTTCCGGTTATACCGGAAGTCGATATCAACTTTCTTATCTCAAATGGAACACCCTGTATATTATTGCATATTTGGATTCTAGG
Organism: Pseudeuparius sepicola; assembly: GCA_963920635.1. Taxonomy (NCBI): domain Eukaryota; kingdom Metazoa; phylum Arthropoda; class Insecta; order Coleoptera; family Anthribidae; genus Pseudeuparius; species Pseudeuparius sepicola. Next base: position 10,903,363 of record OY987298.1, on the reverse strand, counting down.
CATCATTTTGGAACAAAAACATGCAACATGTCCTATGTCTAAATCCAACCGTTTTTGAGATACTTGCATTTTTCCGAAAAAAATTACAGGTGCAGACCTAAAGTCAATTAGCTATTTATACGAGGAAACCGCGAAATTTCAAAACGAATTTTTGGCATCGTGTAACAGAAGCCCTGACCTAGTGATCTCTGCTGAGAAATAAATCCGTTCTTTCACAAAATATGAATAAAAATTACATTCAAAATGTGCTTAAATCTCCAAATTTTCAAATGGAAACCCCCATTTTTTAATGCGATATTATTCACCACTAAAAATGATGACAACTTTGTGTAAGGTTTCCTATACCTAAATGCAGTAATTTTCGATTAATTTACGAAAAACCCACTTTTCGCCCATCAAATGCGGGGTTTGCTTAACGCTTGGAAAATCATATTAGCCCTGGACGTTGAAAAGACAATCGCGGCTGAGGAAATGTCACTTGGTTTATAAATTATTGTCAACAATAATGCCGGCGCGCTTAAATTACACAAACTAAGATTATGTATTCTCCGTAGATAATAAACAAATTTAAATAATCTTCGTTTGTGTAATTTAAGCGCGCCGGCATTATTGTTGACAATAATTTATAAACCAAGTGACATTTCCTCACCCGCGATTGTCTTTTCAACGTCTACGGCTAATATGATTCTCCAAGCCATTTTATGGGCGAAAAGTGGGTTTTTCGTAAATTAATCGAAAATTACTGCATTTAGGTATGGGAAACCTTACACAAAGTTGTCATCATTTTTAGTGGTGAATAAGATCGCATTTAAAAAAATGGGGGTTTCCATTTGAAAATTTCAAGATTTAAGCACATTTTGAATGTAATTTCTATACATATTTTGTGAACACCCTTGTATAAGAACGGATTTATTTCTCAGCAGAGATCACTAGGTCAGGGCTTCCGTTACACGATGCCAAAAATTCGTTTTGAAATTTCGCGGTTTCCTCGTATAAATTGCTAATTAACTTTAGGTCTGCATCTGTAACTTTTTTCGGAAAAATGCAAATATCTCAAAAACGGTTGGATTTAGACATAGGATATGTTGAATGTTTTTATTCCAAAATGATGCCTAGCATCCAAAAATTCAATAATATACAGGGTGTTTCATTTGAGATAAGAAAGTTGATATCGACTTCCGTATAACCGGAAGTGCCAGATTCACCAAAATATTTTAGTTGAGCAGCGCCCATCGGCATTGATGAGGTGCCAAATTTTCAAAATTTTCCCTCTTTTAGTTTTCCATAATCTATAGATCGATACAGTTCGTGGTGGGCCACCCTGTATTTAGATTGGATTGTCACCAGCACCAAAAGTGTGCAAAGTTCTAGCGCAATCGGTTGGATGGAACTGGTTTAAAATTCAGTTGCAAGATTTGACCCACTCGTACTAACATACATAAGACCAGTGGTGACTATAGAAAGAATAGTCACTGATAAGACATATACTATCCAACAGTTGAGGTTAAAGAAAAGCTTGTAAGAAGATTTTTTTTTAATGTAATAATGAAAATTTTCCCATTTGATTCAAATTCTATAAATAGCACTGTATGTATATCCACGTGGGAGTACAAAAACTAATATTCCGTTACTGAGATTTCGTTTTATGCAAAATGTCCCGGAATAACAGGCTTTTATCCTCGTTGGTGTCGATTTTCGAAGAGAAATTATGCGACGCAATTTCTCCGCAGTTAAGATAATAACCCACACCGCTAAAAACCTATACATTGTGGTTACAATGTGGACCCACCATGTAATTATGAGGTGTGATCAATAAAAACCAGATTGTAACTTGTGCCCACGACAACGGGGCAGGGCACAATCTGGGGCCACCGTATATGTTTTAACGCAGGTGAATTGTGGTTCGCCATATTTAAATTGCACGCGAAAGTTTCGAAAAGGTACACTAAAATTTATTCTACACAGCACATTTGTTGATTTGTTTGATAACATTATCAATTTTGTCACTGTAAATAACTTTTTTGTAAATCGGCAGTGACGAACTCCAAAATCGTCGTTAATATAAGAGAAATAGACAGTATAGTACAAAGTACAAGACAATGAAGTACAGTTCCTGATTGAAAACGAACATACATTGAACATACATTTTTTACAGTCGTAGAAAATAGTTATTTTCTTGAAATCGGCAGTGAAGTGTCCCAAAATCGTCATTAAAAGCTCAGAAATCGGCACTGAAGTAGCCCATTATTGTACGATTTTTTCAATAAGTAGGCCTTGTAAGCATCAAACGTCAGACGCGGAGCCATCGCCTGTCAAAAGTGACCAAATATTCAAAACCCGGCCAATAAAGTCCTATTTAACTTTTCCTACACATTGCGAAGTTTATCAGTATAAATATTTTGGTAGGTTTGAATATCAATAGATTTATTATGGAGGCTGCACAACAAGCAGCAGTTTGGTTTTTCAATTCGAAGGCGTCGTGGCTCGTCATACTTGACCTATAGGTAGAGCGATTGTCAAAGTCAAGATACGTCGCGCGCAGTCGGTTCATGGACGGGTGATCCCTTACGATTATTTTTTTGCCTAATAAAACTTTTTTTTTTCCGATTTCAAAAAAATATAATATGTACCGCGCCTCATAAATCGTTCCACTAAGCATGAGAAATAAGCAAGAAATCAAGAATTTCGGGTAAGTGCGGCAACGTTGCGCCAATTCCACGGCTTCTCAAATCAACAACTTCCCCTACATTTCCTCGTACCGACCCGCTCCTCCCCGTAGAAAATAAAAATTGTGGATTTAAAGTTTTACCAGCGTCCAGAGACATAGACTTTGGTTTTACACAGTTTCTTGGTGTTTGAGATTCACGTAACGTGAAATTACGCGGATTTCTTTGACCAAGGCAGATTCGCAGAAAACGGTCCAGGTGAAAATAACCTTTTCTGACTAAAGTTGCTTCCACATCAATATAAAATTATACCTAAACGTAATAAATGCAACAAAAATTTGAAAAAGCAAATTATTTTGAATTTGTCGCACTTTCGTGGGTTAAAATGGCGGTAGAAAAATTAGCAGTCTTGCGCACGTTAACTAGCATTCTCCCCCCTCTATATCTCTGGGCCAACCTAACAGCGCCGAATTTACTGTTTTTTGCACTGTAACTGGCAATGTCACGTAAGGTAATGCCGCGTAATAAGATGTTAGATTTGCCGTCACTTACGCTTTCAAGGTTATCGCTGGATTTCAAACCGCGGGAGAGTGGAGGGGTAATTGCAACGTTGTCAGTTGAACGCCTTTGCGTCCGCACGTATTGGAACGATTTCAAGGGCCGCGCGTGTACCTACCTCGGCACTGAAGTTCTTTTGATGACTCATGTGGTTTATTTGCCTCGGCCAGAGGCCTCGGCAACTAAATTCCACATTAATCATAAAAAGTTGAACTCCAGTGCCGAGGTACATATCATATTTTTTTAAATCCGAAAAAAATGTTTTATTAGGCAAAAAAATAATCGTAAGGGATCACCCGTCCATGAACCGACTGCGCGTGGCGTTGCTTGACTTTGACGATCTCTCTACCTAGGTCAAGTATGACGTGGCACGGCGTTTCCCAACAGAAACTCCAAAACTGAACTGAAAAATATATTTATTGATATTCAAACATGCTAAAATATTTATACTGAAAGATTGCGCTGTTTAGGTAACAATTTCGCAATGTGTGCGAAAAGTTATAATGGGCCTTTATCGGCCGGGTTTTGAATATTTGGTCACTTTTGACGGGCGATGGCTCCGCGTCTGACGTTTTATGTTTACATATTGTCAAGGCCTACTTATTGAGCTTTTACTTCAGTTACTTCAGTGAGCTTTTAATGACGATTTTGAGACACTTCACTGCCGTTTTCAAGAAAAGTATAGTGATTTAGACTAGGAAAAAGAAACTAGGAGAATGTTTGGAATAAGTAATGCCCGAGCTAAATCTGACAATTATTAAACTAACTGACCTTGACGAGAGTTTGGTTATGCTGTCTGCTAAAGGATATTTTACATTGTAAAATTATTTTGTGAATTCTTCTTAGCCAAGCGTTCCACAATTTTCGGAAACTATTGTGACATAGAAACTAGCCGCGGCTAAACTAATAGAAGTATTAAAAAATCCACGGTTTATTTTAAAATTAATAAATTTCGCAACAATTTTGAGAGAAGTAATATATTTATGCTGATAGTAGCATATTATTTAGAAATTCCGTTAGCAGAAACTTCCCTATTTCGATTTTTTCATATTTTTTTTAATTTTGTGGCCGTACTTGGTCTAATCTTCTTGATAATTATTGCTATTATATTCATCGATTAAGTAGTAGAAAGACCCAGCTGCTAGAAGTAGGTACTTATTTTTCTTAAAAACCAGAATTATATTAAAATTTAACAATATTTCTTGGATTAAAAAACTTTTTCCCTGCGCTCTCCCAAGTAAATTATACTATATTATTCTGAGGTTCACACAAAACATCTATAAACTTTGGTGACACCTCAGACAAATAATAAACATACACTAATAAATAAGTCAATACAATACAGGCCCTGCCAAGATAAAAAAATGTTTAATAACAATATTTGTCTGGAATTATTAACAGAAATCTAAAACAAAACAGTGCAATGATTGCACCATTGTCAAACTTCTTCATAAATTTATCTTGTACTTACGAAATAAATCTATAACCAACGTTAAAAAACATCAATTTGGAACAATTAGTTGATATTTACAATCTACATATAGTAAAAATTTTGACAGTTGTGAATATATGGTGTATCTTTGTGATCGATGCGCATTTGCTTTATTATGCCCCAACAGCTAATCCAGAGTTTGTTGAGATTTCGCCGGTTTGTGTTGATGTGTTTAGAGTGTTTACTTTTGCGTTATTCTTGTTTTTTTTTTTGAGTAAATTTTGGGGTTGTCGCATAGCAAACGTAACCTCTGGTTATCGTATGATGCAGGCTTAAGTGTCAAATTTGTTGTTTTTGTTTTGAGGAGGCATTCTTTATGTTGGCTGATTACAATGCAACCTTTAGGTTAGTCTGTGTTTATTATTTGTCTGAGGATGACACAAACAATTGCAGTTATTTTCGTCCGGCACTAGGTAGGTATGTTAAAATACTATAAACCGGAAATTTAAATAAAACACCCATTTTTTTTCTGAATGACACAGACTCGTTTAATATAGGATAAATATTTAGACAATAAATTATCTAATCAAAGTGTATGCCTAATAACTATGGAGCACAAACAAGCTGCCTACGTTCTCGCTAGACAAAATACCGAGTAAGGTTAGGAAGTGAAAATGAGTCAAAGTTTTTATTGTTCGATTTTGATTATTTGCATTTAGAAGAGGCATTACATAGGTACACTGTGGCCCACTTCCCACGTTTTGAATTGCTTTCATTGCATTCAGAACCCAAGGAAGCCTGCTTTGGATTCTAACCCTATAAGGAATATCTTTGTTTTTACAAAATAGAATCTTGGCAGTAATATATCGACACAAAAGGGCGATACAGGGTGATACCTTTACAGGAATTATTCTCATTTTTCTTTCGACAATGCAAAAGTAGATAGTGCAAGTAACATTTTAAATTCCATTTGACTGACTTGTAGTAAGTTCTATAAGAGTTTTGTTGCGAACCATTAAAGAGCTTTCAAAAGTTTTATGACGAAGTTTTATAGCAGCTCTCCAGAACTACACCTAATCTGGTTTGGCTTAAAGTGCATATACATACCTACAGGGTGTCTACTTTTAAATGTAAAAATCCAGGGACGGCAACGATTTTTTTATGCCTCCGATTTTTACGAACACCATTTAGCGAATTTTTTATTTAAAATCTGACACCATAGCGTTAATCAGGAAACCCCAAGACCCCTATATACCAAATTTGAACAAAACAGTGAATTTCTTTCCTCAGACGGTGTCAAAATTTGCCTCCCATTTTGCTTACCATAGGAAATTTAATGTAAATAAATTTACCTCCTAAATGCTTGAAGCTACATCAACTTTACATCAAACATAACAGAATTTTAAATCATTAGTAGCTTTTTCTCTAGAGAAAACATATTCTATCGATATTTAGTAATAAATAATAGTTATTATAATGATAAAGCTAGTAATATTAAATAGTTTTTAAGAAGTTATAACTTTTTAAATATTTTAGAAATTTCATCGATAATATAAAAAATTAAAATAAAAAACTTTTTTAAAAACAAGCTTTTATTTAAGCCATGTACTAAAACGAATAAAATAAGTTTAGGTTTTCGTTAAGATAATTCAATTCCAAATTGCGACAAGTTTTTGCAAATTGAAAAGCTTGTCGCGCCAAATATTGATGAAAGTAGGTACCAATTAATTTTATTGAACAATGATTGGTTGATAAGCAAGTACCTATTTGCCAAAGTATGCATTTTTTCTTTACAATTCGCGCGACAAGCTTTTCTTGCAAAAACTTGTCGCAATTTGGAATTTAATTATCTTGACGAAAACCTAAACTACATGGCTTAAATAAAAGCTTGTTTTTAAAAAGTTTTTTTTTTCTATTTTATTTTGTGCTTTTTAGTACCTCTTTGATTCCCATGTCAGCAGAAATTAGAGAAATTTAGTCCGCCATCTTGGGGCGGCCGCCATATTGGATTTCGTATGAAGTCATTCACCTTATTGTTTTCTACCCGTCGAGCCCTTTCATTTGATACTCATGTTAGGTATCAAATAGGTAATCCGCCATCTTGGAGCGGCGGCCATATTGAATTTAGTGTGATGTCACTAACTTTTTCGTTTTCTACTCTTCAAGCCCTTTCATTTGGTATCCATATTAGGGGGGTTTACAAAAAAATACATTATCCGCCATCTTGGAGCGGCGGCCATATTGAATTTAGTGTGATGTCACTAACTCTGTTTTCTATTCTTCAAGCCCTTTTATTTGATACCCATATTAAGGGGGTTGACAAAAAATACATCATCCTCCATCTTGTGGCCACGGCCATTTTGAAAGTATTACTGTATTGAGTATTGTATATTGTATTGTCACCGGAACTAAAGGTGTATGCAAAATTTCAGCTCAATCGGATGTCAGGAAGTGGTTCTAATTCAGCTTGCAAGATTTGACCTAAACATACATACATTGCAAGTTAAATAAAAGCTTGTAAAAATTTGACCCACACATACAAACATACCTACTAACAGGTGAAGTTAAATAAAAGCTTGTAAAAATGGCATAAAACTAAATCTTTTAACAAAGCACTGTGCTTTTTAATTTTTTGTGACATTTTTGAAATGTCCTGTTTTCAAATTGTATACCAAATCTGTTCAACTTGCATTTGTGGATAAAGATAGACGATTAATGCAGTAACAACCAATATTTGTTATGAAATTTTCAGAAATTTCATAAATAATTTTAAAAAATTAAAAACTAAATCTTTTAACAGGGCACTCGAATTTAGTAGGATTATGAAAAATTTAAAATGAAACAACTTTTTCAAGTAAACTTTTTTAAAATTCTAACGTTGACACCTGTACCTAATATTTCGAGTTGGACAGTTCGTGTAAATAATTTTCATGATAAATAAGCATTAAAGATATCGTAATTTTCATCATTAGTTGTAAGACATTATAAAAAAGAAATTTGATGTCGGCCAAAACAGTTTTATTAATTTACTCTTATAAACCCTTCGCAAGGTTCTCCACTTCTACGTGTGGATAGAAATTGTGGAATATTGCTTATATTTCTTAAAATATTCCTCATATCAAAAACATGTTTTAATAAAATTGTTTGGGGAAATTATTTCCCGTTTAGTGATATCAAGCAATCTTTCGTAGCACAAAAAGTAATTGAATTTTTTTAAATGGCACCATATACTTTTTTTGGTGAAAATTGATACACTGGAACTTTCTGAATACGATACAATACAATTTTAATGGGGTCTCATAAGAAAAAATACAAAAAAATTAAGTTTTCTATTATGCTATTGACAATGTTTATCAAAATAATTATTAACATCAAGTTAGCCATGCCAAAATCAGAACAATGGGAAACTGTCACTAGCTGTCAGTTGCCTGTAATTGTGTGCATTGTTACAGTAAACGTATAACGCATAATAGAAAACTTTTTTTTTAAATTTTTTTCTTATGCGACCCCATTAAAATTGTATTATATCCTATTCAGAATGTTCCAATGTATCAATTTTCACCAAAAAACGTATATGATGCCACTTAAAAAAATCAAGTCGGTTACCATGGCAACCACATTTTTTGTGCTACGAAAGATTGCTTGATATCACTAAACGGGAAATAATTTCCCCTAACAGTTTTATTAAAACATGTTTTTGATATGAGGAATATTTTAAGAAATATAAGCAATATTCCACAATTTTTATCCACCCTGTATAACTTAACACTGCTTTATCTTGGCTTTTGGAACGTATTGAAACTAAAACGGTTTGAAGGGGAACCCTTATGAAAACCGTCATTAAGTAGATCATGATAAAACATGTAATGCTACTCGGGCACCATGTACCTACCTAATCTCCATTTGCGATCATGTATTTATTCTGCCTGTGCATCTGTTGTTCCTAATAAATAAATAACAGCTTTGGTAACGTGGCGCCTGCCACGTCACGTTCTTCGAAAACGGCCAGTTAATTGGCGACCATTTTTCTTGAATTTTCCAACTAACTGGCCGCGCTCGGCTGGCCAGCTGGCCTGGCAGCCGAAAAAACGCGCATCTTTCACACTCGACGGGTCGAGCGGTGGAAAAGCGCATCGCCTCCTTTTTTCTGCAAGCCGGATGCCCGGATTTTTTCGTCTGGGGCCTCCCGTCCGCATCCACGGCGCGAGCGAAAACAATTAACTGGCGGGATTGTCTGGAAAAATACTTACGGGAAATTGGCCGTAATATATTCTTAATCGGGGCGATGCAATGAAAAGATCATTAGGGTAGTGTGCGTTGATTAAGCGGTAAAGTCCAAATAAAAGTGCTGCCATCTGAAAGCAGAGGCGTAGCGCCGGTGTTTAATGATAGAAAGCACAGCGTACTGCTCTCAGGGCGAAAATCGCTCATTTGGAAATACACACATCAAAAGAATCTAAGGGACAAATACCAAAAAGGCGCATATTTTCTTAATTATTTCGTATTTAAATATTTTAAAAAAGTAGTACGACTCTGAGCAGTTCTAGCAACTGATATAGTCCAAAGCACGAAGCACGAAAGAAAACGTTTCTAAAGAATGCGGGCAGCGTTGCGAGATTTCCTATACGAGTAGTCGTTATTTATTGGCGAATACAAGTTTTATCATATTTAAGCCGAATTTCTGAACTCTGTTGTACCGAAAAAATAAAACTCGCATCACGGGACCACTTACCCATTTTTGTTTATCATTTATTTTTAACGCGGTGTGATAAAACATCCCATCGCGTTTTGTGCCTGTTTCTATAGTACGTAAAGTTAACTGCGTATTTGGGCTACCATACAGACCTCATTTTTTAGGCCGCTGGCAAGTTTTTTCCGCCGGCTCAGAGAGCTCAGTGGCGTTTCGTATGTTCGGGAGTTAACGTGTGCAAAATGAGTAAACAAGGAAGAACGTTGCATTCTCAAGCACGAGAAATAATTGCCAATGTTATCAGGGTTTGCCTTCCTCCATAATCTAAGGCATCACCGTTAAGAATAATATTAACAATAAATTAAATAACAATTATATGAAAATTAAGTCAGTGAGTTACACAAAATTGAGCTACGCCCCTGAACTGTGACTAATTCTATAATATTTGCCAGTTCTTCCCCCTTACGTCGCACGCATTCTGCCGTAAGGAGGACTATAGTACAAACGTATTAATGTTTTTTTACATTTAAAAAACCATAGCAATATTTTTCAAAATTCAAACGAAAAACCTTCTTAATTTAATAGGTATGTATTTGTCATTAAAGGCTGGGCAAGTTTCCTTTGATATTTTCTAAAATTTATTTGTGGCGTAAACGGATCCATTGAATTTTAATTGGGTTTTTCGCCACCAAACTGGTTAAAAGACAACTTTTTCAAGTTGCCTGGAAAATTAATAAATTATTAACAGTAAATGAACTAAACTTTGAACTTGTAACTCAAAAAAATATCTTCAACAAATTTGTTTCCTGAGTTTTCGAAGAATATATCTTCCTCCTTTCTCAAAGATCATGTCACTTCAAAGTGAAATGACAGATTAATAAATTTCAGGTTAAAATGTCATGACAACAGAAACAATAGCCTAGCCACCTGTCTGATATTGTACCCTGTGCTCTAGCTAATTATTTATACTAACTTCTCTTTGAATAAGTGGCAATAATATTTTACTGAATTCCACTGAACATTCAGCAACACAGTTGTCTGTATTTCCTAGAATAAATGCCGATTCTTTAATTTTTCGTATATTTCCTACTTCTCCTTTGAGAATTGGTTTGGAACAAATCCCACAAAATCCTTTGATTGTTATTAAAAGAGTGTTCACATATTTTCGACTTCGAAATTTTATGTTCTTTTAAACGAACTTTAAATGGCCTACACGTCTCCCCAACATAGAACTTTCCACATTCGCAAGGAATTTTATAAATGCAATTTTTTGAACTTTGGACCTCATTAAATGGTTTCGTTTTAACTAGCATCGATCTTAATGTATTTTTGGTTTTAAATACTGTTCTGACATTAAAACGATTGCCTATGCGTTTTAGCTTATCTGATAGTCCAGGAATATAAGGAATAATTAAATTTACTGGTCGGTCCACCAGATTTATTTCTCTAATTCTATTATCATTGTTCTGAAAAACTTGCTCAATAAATTCAGTAGGATAACTATTCTTCTCAAGAACATGTTTTATATGTTTAATTTCCTCCTCAAATTTTGTGTTATTCGAACAAATCTCTTTAGCCCTGTCATACAAACTTTTAATTACTCCTTTTTTTAACACTAGTATGATGATTGGAATTAAAATAGAGATATCTCTTAGTATGTGTTAGTTTTCTATGGACACTAGTTTCTATACAATCTGATTTCAGTATATAAACATCTAAGAAAGGTAATTGATTATTATTTTCAATTTCTGGTCTGCACATTTATATCGATACACGCATGCAAAAACATTGTAACTGACAAAAGTCTAGTTTTCAGGAGAGAGGTTTGCAAAATTTGGCTATTAAAAATGCTAATATATTTTTAACCTGGACCGACACTATATTAAAGAACCGAGCATGACGTCATATTTCATTGCTGTTTACTGACTGGGGTGGCGCCACTCGACGAAAAAAATGGCGACTTATTATAGGTTATAGGGATTCTGTGGTCATTGCTATGTCAGTTACTGACGTTTAAAATGTCCCGAATTTTAAATATCCAGCTTTATTACTATTTGCCTTCTTTTTACGGCAACGCATTGTCTTTGCGTCCAGCTTGTATAGGTAGATTTGTTTGTGATAACATGAAATTTCCATGCACATGAAGAAAATGGTATGCACAGTGCACAGACCATTAGGTGAATGGTGAATTGTGAATTGCAGAAGAATAAACACTATTTTGGAATTATGATCAACCAGCTGAAAAAGCGAAAATTCTAGACATTATTTTGGAAGAGTATCTGGTAACGTGTGCAAGAATGAAAATAGAAAATTTTGTTTATAGCTCCAAAGCGAATCAATAGTCCTCCATATAAAGAAGAAACTGAAAAATCTAATGCGTTTTATGCTTACACACACTACAACTAGCCATGGACTTCATTTCAAACCAAAAGTACCAGATACCTTTGCTTGCTTTTTAGACTCGCTTTTCTTAAGAAAATGTACGGGAATATACCATGTGAACTTGTCAAATTAGAGGGACATAACAAACAAATATTTTATTTTATTTTGGATATTAAATTCGTTGTAATAGACACATTTGTATATTTTTATTTTATAAAAGATTCTGCAACAATGGTGTTTTAACATTAAACCACCGTGTACATTTGTTTCGTCGCTTGAAACAGCCCTACGCACAGGTCTTTAATATAGTGTTGGTCCAGTTTTAACTAATGGACATTTTTTTGTACTTTTTTTAACAGAAAATATATGAGTTAGTCATTACTGTAGTCACTTTTTCTAGCTTTTTTTACTTGCAATTCCAAAAATTTTAACAATTTTACGGTAAAAACATTGCAAAGTCCTTTACAGGGTTTTTTCCTTTGTACAGTTTTAAATATTATAGAAGTTACAATGTATTATTTGATTTTAAACAATTTCCGTGCAAAATCTTTGTAACACCTTAGAATGTGTGGCTTTCTTAAAACATAGATAATACCTATTCGTTTGGTCCTGTTTGATCTAACATACACATGAAAAAATTAAATGACACTCAAATGCTCCCTGGAAGAGTCCTATTTGGATTCTGTCAAAAAAAATAGACGCATCTCCAAGAAAGAAATGGCGCATCGTAATTGATTTTCGAAAACTAAATTTAAAACCTATAGACGATAAATTTCCATTACCAAATATCTCAAATATACTTGACAAAATAGGCAAAGCTCACTACTTTCCAATCCTCGATTTAGCAAACGGATTCCACCAAATCGAGATGTCACTAGATGATGTACCCAAAACGGCATTTTCTACAGACACAGGTCACTATCAATTTAAAAGCATGCCATTTGGTCTCAAAAATGCACCCAGCACCTTCCAAAGAGTAATGAATAATGTTCTCCGTGGCCTTCAAAATGAATGTCTTGTATACCTGGATGATATTACGAGTATCATTTTTTAATTGTAAAACAGGTAAAAATGGAAAAATGGACTTCTTTTAGTCCATAATAATTATTCACTTTCCAATATCGTGTATAAAACTTGGTGTAAGAACATTCTAAATGCCATTGTCTTTAAAAACTTGTGATTTTTCCAGGCAAAAATATTGGAAGTAGCTTTACAATGTTTTAACAGTTTAACAGTCGAACTCATGGAAACCCAAAATTGTAACTGTCTTTACAACGTAAATTAGAAACTATTGGAATTATTGTAATTAACTTTACTATGTTTTTTACCGTTGAAAACGTCAATTTTGTCAAATACAATGGGATGAAACATCAAACATTTTTATGAAATAATGCGAAATTGATTCATTTTGTATTTTTATCCAAAAATATCGGGTATCTAGACCCCGGAAATGCGAAAAAGTGAAAATCGCAAAATGTCTCTTGCATGCGTCTATCGATATGTATAATTTAGAAATCAAAAATAAAAACAATGCAATTTATTCGATCAGATTTGCAAAACAAATTTCTATTTTGTAATAAAAATTGAAACTTCAAATTTTGTTTCATTCAATCAGTTTTCGTAGACGCCTCGAGTTAATTCCCAATGCTCGTAATAGGGGGAAAGTGCTAGCGCCACCTCGCGTCGGGAATTATTTGTCAGTCGTATATTGCCAATTGATAAGGAATCTTATACAATGCTATAATCACTGGTAGTACCTAGTTCCTGAATTGGGAGAATTAGGACAATAATGTCATTTTTCAACAGAAAAAATAATTTTTCAAAAGTCGTATTAATTATTGTGTTCATGAAAAATAATTTGGGATAGATTCCATGGGCGTAACACTGTTGGTAGGTACTACAGAATAATATTATTTTTGGAACACAGAAATATTTTTAGTACCTGTAATAATTATAAATAATAAATGATGTTTAGTGGCATATCAGGTAAAGGATATCAATTGAAAAAAATGCACTCCAGCCGGGACTTGAACCCGGGACTCCTACTGTGGCCGTAGGCACTTTAACCAACTAAGCTACCGGAGATATGGGTTCCATCGGCTAGGTGTTATTTATTCCAATTGATATATAGTCAGTAGCGGTGAGATGTAGAAGACTTCGTCGTCTAAGTGGTTAAAGTGCCTACGGCCACAGTAGGAGTCCCGGGTTCAAGTCCCGGCTGGAGTGCATTTTTTTCAATTGATATCCTTTACCTGATATGCCACTAAACATCATTTATTATTTAATATTATTTTTATTTATTCAAATCACCTACGTGAGGTAAAACGGGTAACACATATCTACCTTCTTGTACAGACGTAAAAAAAGTCAGTCAAAAAATGTATTAATTTATTAAAAAGTACATTTAGTTGAAGCAAATAAAATTTAACTTGAATTTCATTCAAATAATGAATTATTATAACAATGCTTTTTGATTTTAAGCCATTTCTCTAATTCAGTTGTCTCGGTAGTTTTCTTCGTCCATTGAACAGCTTATACATATTTATGAAGTGTGAAAGAAAATTATTTTTAGATCTAACCGCTTGCCAAGCCGTCAAGCGAAGTATGTTATTAGTGATAAATCTAATAAACTAGTCTTGTACGTCGTAGGTTGAAATTTGCAAGTTTAGGTACAATGTTGTGAAAATATTTATTGGATACATGTCAGTTTATCAGTAGTAGTTTAAATATGCATTTTGTCTGCTTCATGAAAGATGTAATAATATTTTTCTACGAGGGTGAATGTCGCTAAATATCATATACATACAGTATGGTCATTTAAGTGTGTAACATATGGGATTTTTTTTATTAATTGCACAACGAAAATAGAAATATTCCTGAAAGTTGGTGAATGTTCGATAATCATGTTAGGCGCACTTAGAATGGTTGCAAGTCAAACAGCATACAGTTTAGGTCAATAAATATAAAAATTGTACAAGAGTAAGGCGTTGACTGATATATTATTAAAGACTGCTCACGGCTGTCACGTCTGACACATTTTTGGCTCACCATGCGCTTTCCCAAGATAAAATACAATGCAGAATACATTGTTAGCCATCAGAGCCATCTGTTTTCCAGGACATAAAGCTATAGCCGTGAGAAGTCTTTATAAATACGTCAGCCAACGAGTAAAGTACCCTGATTTCAGAAAATTCAGAAAAATGTAATTAAGAAAAGTTGCCTAGAATTAAAAGTTATGCCTAAATACCAAAACATGGTCTCCTAAGAAAAGAAATATATTTTTTTGAAAAACATTATAAATTCCTAAAAAAAAATTGGTTTTAATATTTACCCTAAACAGTTTCATAAATCAATCAAAATTAAATCAATTTCACATAACTTTGTTCAAATTCAACAATATTTGTAAAATTAACTTAGATTTTTAATTTTTTTAGGGAATCACAAATTTCATGTTTGTTGCAACGATATTAAACAAAACTTTAAAATTTCGCAAAAATTCTTCTGAACAAGGTAAAACATTAGTAATGATAATGTGTATATTAAAAAACTCTCATTTAAGGTGAAAAATTTTTAATTTAAATGTTTATTAAGAATTTAAATTAATTGATGAACAATTTTTTTTCTTAGGAGGCTATGTTTTGGTATTTAGGCATAGCTTTAATTCTAAACAACTTTTCTTAATAATTTTTTGCTGAATTTTTGAAATAAGAGTACTTTACTCTTGTACAATTTGTATATTTTTGACCTTTGAATTTTAACGGCATCTGCGTCTAAGTCAAGTGTGCCATGGAATCCCCTCAAAACAGTTGAATGGTCAATAGAACCACTCAAGGTGTTGGTGTGCAAAGGTCCAATACAAAATATACAAAGTGTTCTTATCTGTGCCATCTCAAATTACTAAATATTTGTAACTTTATACGGGTCAAAAATCGTGTATATCAAATCCGCTCCACACACTATAAACTATAAATGAACTAAATCTAAAAAATACAGAAGCCTGCCAGTCAGTAGTTCATATCAGTAAAGGTGGCTGGTGTGGCACAACAGGAAACGCACACAAAATGTATCATCTTAGACAGTGACTTTGTTGAGAAAGGTCCAATAATTTAAATTGTTTTTAATTGTTGGTTGGCATTTTGTAAAGAAATAAATTACTTTTGTGTTTATTAATATTTTTTGAATGATTCCAGATCACTCCTGACCAGTATAAAGTTTAATAAAAATTCAGAATTTTGAGATGGCTCAGGGAAAAATACCCGTATATTTTTGTAGTAAATCTTTTCACGCCAACATTTTGAGTGGTTCTGTTAACCACTTAACTGTTTTGAAGGGATTCCATGGCACATTTGACTTGCCAGATGTCTTTAAAATTCCTATTTTGCTCAACTATGACACCCTATAGAATGCAACTCCCTGTATATTTTTTGTTCAAATTTGGCATATGGGGGTTTTTGGGTGTTCTTATTAACGAGGTGGGGTCAGATTTTAAATAAAAAAATTCGCTAAATGGTTTTCGTGAAAATCGGGGGTATAAAAAAATCGCAGCCGGTCCTGGATTTGCATTTTGAAAATGGCAAAAGAAGCAGTTTTTGAAGGCCTTTCAAACAAAAGAAAGTTTAGGCAATTATCTCCAAAAATGAAGATTTTACGGATTTATACAGTTTTAAAGTAGGACACCCTGTATGTATTATATAGGTTTTATTTTATAAAACAAGATCCTGAATAAGCTCCTCTCCTCTTGTACATGCCTAATGAAAGGTAAGTATTTTTTTTATAAAAGATAGGTAGGTACCTTTAATTAAAAATTATTTAATTTTTTTAGAAAAGTGTCCTAAAGCTTTTGACATTTTTTTGCGTTTTTCATCGTGCAATCACATTTGGAAGTGAAAGCTACAGAAAGGACGCTTTTCCAAAAAAGTAGATTTGTTTCATGGTCAACTGAGAAAGCTACCGAAAAATAAATTGAGATAATTAATATTTAAAAATGCCAGAGGAATATTAAGAAGTATTATATATAGTAAAAACGTCGTTTTCGAGCACTTCAAGACGAATCTATAATATATGGGGTGTTCAAGTTCGTGGAAGTTTCTGGACGGCTACTGGGCTGCTTTATAAGCGGCGCCGCGGCGCGTGACCGCGCTTACGGCAGTATTGTTCCATGCGAACTCGAAGCGAATAAAAGTGAAAAGTGGTGAACGAATAGTGAAGAGAATTAAGTGTACCGTGTAAGTGAGTAATTTTAGTGCGCTGTTATTCGATGACCTTGTTAAGGATAGATACGTGAATCATTATTACTGTCAAAAAATGGAGGGGAAAAAAAGGAAGGGTGATAAACTTAAAGGTATGGACTACTGGAAAAAGTGGTGTAGTCAAGGTCAACGGGTTTTTAATAAAGAAACAAATTTGGATTTAGCTATCAAAGCTTCAGCTACCTTGCATGCTGATAAGAAGACTGCCTACCCCGAAATCTAGTTTGGAATGCCTAGATATGTGCGATAAAAACCTTTATCCTAATATTTACACATTACTACAAATCTTGGCTACCATTCCTGTATCCACTGCTACCCCAGAAAGGTCTTTCTCGAGCCTAAGGAGACTGAAAAACTATTTACGAAACACTACAAGTGAAAACAGACTTAATGGTTTGGCTCTAATGAACATTCACTATGGAACAGAAATTCATGCAGATGAAGTAGTGGATATATTTAAAAGAAAAAGCCGAAGATTTCTTCTTTAATGGTTTTAGATTTAGCGCAGAGGAACGAAATTAATTTATCCATTTCATTTAAAGTTAAGAACTTTATAAATATGTCGTAGTTTTTCGGATGAATATATAGATATTAAATTTCATGTAAGTATATTTTTGTTGTTTTATTTACTTCTCAAACTAAACCCCCCCCCAAAACTAAATCCTGGCTACGCCCAGTATTTGTTACTTTCTTACAAAGAAACTATTGAAAATACTATATTAGAAATTTGTTCAGTCCTTAGATCATAATCTATTCCAAAATGTGAAAACCTCTAAGGCGTATCTACGCAACACACTAGGTATGATTTATCTATACCTATTTCGCAAAACGATTTACATAATTCAAATATTTTAAAACCGCAGGAAACTGTAAAAGTAAACTAAAATCTAATAATCCTGCGGCTGCACTTAACTCAGATGCGGTTTTGTGAAATTTTGCATGGCATTTTGTTTAATGCTCGATATGCGGGGCAGGTCCGTATTAACGCATATTTTCCCTAGCTTTATATATTATGTTTCTTTCAATCATCAATGAAAAAATCTATACCTATGTTTTTACTTCACCTATCAATACTCAAACCTAGATGCCAGCAGTGAAGTTGGAGTTGAAGAGGTGTCGCAAATAATGATCAGAAAAAGTTGCTATAGGAATTAAAAATTACACCTCGATACCGCAAATTTCACAATAATCGGCACACTAAGCGTTATCAACATTTTCGTCAAATTTTTATTTGGTCAAAAATATGAAAAAAAGATCACATTTCAATATAATCGGTTTCATTTTTCATTTTCGACCATGCTTGGTGTGTAAAAAAGTTTTCGGAGGTTGAAAAAATTGGTAGAAAAATAAAAAAGTTACCGGAGAACCCTGTTATACAAAAAGATCTTTAAGGTAACCTTCAAATTAGTGTAAAAAATTAAAAAAAAAATAGTACTTCTCGACTTTTCAACCTAAACTTCAGGTCGCGGTAGGCCCTGACTAATTAAATTTTTAAAAGATATAGTATGTGCCTCCAACACCTTTTGGGAAAATCTATTGACAAAAAAATTTGCAATCGGCTTATAAATAAAAAAATATATGTGGGGGGTGGATAAGTTTTAAGTGGAACACCCTGAATACTTCCTTTATTAGTTGTCACTTATACGCCGAGAAAAATCTCGAATGGGGATAATTTTTTCTTCTTATTAAAAAAAAATACCTTACAATCCAACGCTGTGACCATGGATGTTAAAACCATAGCCTATTAGAAAAGTCAATTAAGCACCGGTCGGAAACGTTAAATGTGCAAATAGATTTTTCTCGAAATCGGCAATGAAGTGTCTCAAAATGGTCATTAAAATTTCAGAAATCGGCACTGAAGTAGCCCATTATTGTACGATTTTTTCAATAAGTAGGCCTTGGCGAGATGTAAACATCAAACGTCAGACGCGGAGCTATCGCCCGTCAAAAATGACCAAATATTCAAAACCCGCCAATAAAGGCCCCTTTAACTTTTCGTACACATTGCGAAGTTGTTACCACAGCAGCGCAATCTTTCAGTATAAATATTTTAGTAGGTCTGAATATCAATCCATTTACCATGGAGGCTGCACAACAGGCAGCAGTTTGGAGTTTCTGTTGGGAAGCGCCGCGCCTCGTCATACTTGACCTAGGTAGAGAGAGCGTCAAAGTCAAGCAAAGCCGCGCGCAGTCGGTTCATGGACGGGTGATCCTTATGATTATTTTTTTGCCTAATAAAGATTTTTTTCCTATTTCAAAAAATATATAATAATATATACCTACCTCGGCACTCAAGTTCTGTTTATGACTCATGTGGTTTATTTGCCTCGGCCAGAGGCCTCGGCAACTAAATTCCACGAGTCATAAAAAGTTGAACTTCAGTGCCTTGGTACATAAATAACTATTATTAATGCAATTTTTTTGTAAAGATCTTTGGAAGAAAGCAGAAGTAGGTAATCAATTTTGCCATGAAACTATATCAGTATAACAAGAAAAATAATCAGTTTCAATTTCCTATAAAATTTCTAGAAATATTTCCTGGTGTAGTAGGTATGTACAGGGTGACCGATTATTCTCTATATTTTTGAGGTGAGGAAAAAAGTTAAAAAAAATATTATGGGGCTTACGTTTCCAAGGCACTCTATGCAAAAACGATTAATTTGATATTACGGCAAGAAAAACAAAGTAAAGCATAATGTGTGACACACCATTTTAACCAGAAAAAATCCTCTTTTCAAAAATGCAAAAATCCAATATGGCGCCCATAAGAAAAATAAAAGTTGATCGTCATATCTTTGTCCAGAGGCGAGAAAAAAATGCGAGGACATATTTAGATTCCTTGTAAAAAAGTGCCTTAATAATATTCAACTTAGAAATGTCCAGCGCTATTCGTTTTCGTTTAAAAAAATAAAAACGAAAACAACAATTTTCAGTTTTTTCGCATTATTTTCAAAACGAAACGGCCAGCCAAAATTTCTTTTTACCATGTTACTCGGCATCAAATTCCGCAACTTTGCCCCAATTTAACCGACCTCGTATCTCTTAAGATAACCAAGATCCCCATGCATAGACTCGAGATACGGTCAAACTGTATATTATTATTTATCTGCGTAAGTAAGTTCGTTAATTATTCTTGAAACGTTTTATCTGCAACAAATGTCTAATCAACAACTAAACACCACTTTCTAGTGGAAAATGGGTTCATTGTCTGGACGAAAACGGCCAATGCTAACACTTAATCTTAACAAATTTTCGACTAGGGTAAATGTGTATAAGAGTACGCACAGGCATAAGAGTACGCACCAGCACTATTTAATATATACCGCCATCTACTGGTTCTTTTAAAAGGTATATTATAATTCTAGCGCCAATTTATGGAAGTATCACCAGCGAAAATCTGCGTTACCGACAGTGTTTTTACAGTATGGCCGTTCCAAAATTTCATAGTGTCGCACTGTAATTGTAGGCAGTCGAGATATTAGACTTTTTAAAGGTAAATATTGACGCTACTATATATTAAATGTTTTGTTGAGCTTTTGTATGTTATGGATATCACTTTTGTAGTTAAAAAATATAGAAAACATATTTTCTGCAAAAGAAATATGCTAAAACATGAAATTTCACGTGAATGTATAAGAGTACGCAACGGTCGTTGTCTTAAGCACAGAATTTAGTTATTCTGTGTCTTAAGAGTTCGCAGTGAGTACTCTTATACATAATATTTTATAATTGTGGCAGTATTTCAAAAGTAGAAAAAATAGCAAAGAGAAAATTAGTACCTACCTAGTTGCACAAAATCTAAATCATTGCAGAAGCAAAAAACTAAGAAAGTCAAAGAATCCCACGAAGATGCGACTTGCCCGGGATGTGGAGATTTATATTCGAAATCCGATGAAGACTAGATTATGTGTTCTCAGTGCAATAATATTGGTGGCATGAATCCTGCACAACGTATGTAACTGGACAATTCACTTGTTTTCATTGTGAAGAGTGACAATTTATTTTTGACATTTTTTACGGCAATTATTTAACCTTTAATTAATAACGTACCAAATATCTAAGATGTTAGTTTCTAACATTACTATACAGGGTGTTATTTAAGTACGTAGCCAAACTTCAAGTGGAGATTCTTTGAGTGATTTTAAGACGAAAAGTTTATATAAAGAGAAGTCCATTATCGCTTAGTTTTCAAGATAAAAGTTGTCAACCTTTTTTAAAAAAATCTTTTTTCAACAACATCTTAATAATCCTTTAGCCGATTTTGTTTAAATCTCACAATGTTATTTACTATTTACATTATAGAGAGGGGCTAATTTAGCCCTGAGTAGATTCAAATTATTAAGTCCAGTGGCGTCCCGGGGGCACATGACAAATATTTTTGAAAAAAAATGTGGGCCTCTGACTTTTTTAAAACTTATATATTTTTCTCGCATTAAGGAACTAAGAATACAACTTTTTGGTCTCTTGAATTTGTTCGTGTCGTGCTTCCTTTTCGAGAGAAAAAATAAAAACCACTGTATTGCATGTCATTGCTTTGCTGTTGCGTTGCTGTTTTCTCGAAAACGAAGCAAGATACGAACAAGATTCAAGAGACCAAAAAGTTGTAGGTATCTTGCTTCGTTTTCGAGAAAGCAGCAATGCAACAGCAAAATAGTGACATGCAATAAAGTGGTTTTTATTTTTTCTCTTGAAAACGAAGCACGACACAAAAAAAATTCAAGAGCCCAAAAAGTTTTATTCTTAGTTCCTTAATGCTTGAAAAATATAAAAGTATTAAAAAAGTCAGTGACGCACATTTTTTTTTATAAATATTTGTCACGGTGCCCCCCGGGACGCCACTGGACTTAATAATTCGAATCTACTTAGGGCTAAATTAACCCCTCTCTACCGTAAATAAGACTGCCAGATTTAAACAAAATCGGCTACAGGATTATTAAGATGTTGTTGAAAAAAGATTTTTGTTTGACACCCTGTATTTTGAACACTAAGCGATACCGGACCTATGTTTATATAAACTTTTTGTCTTAAAATCACTCAAAGAATCACCCCTTGAAGTTTGGCTTCGTATCTACTTAAATAACACCCTTTATTTTTATATATGCCCAATGCACATATACATTCAGTAAATAAAATGTACTTGTATGTTTTAGTTTTGCTTAATTATATAATCTCTAACAACTGGCTAACTATAACATGCGTACTCATAGACATTCATCTGCGGACTCTTATACAAATGTGTGTATAAGAGTACGCACTTGCAGAAGTGGCAATAAAGTTTTAAATCTCAGGTTTATATAACAATATACAAGAAAAATGATTGAAAACGTGTTACAAAACAATCACTTACCTAAACAAAACGTAAAAACATGCCTTCAGGTATAAAATGCAAAAGTTATTGTATCTTATTCACTAAGTGCGTACTCTTATACACATTTACCCTAATGTTACTCTCAATGGACGCCACAAGCGCGTTTGTTGACGCTGACATAAGCACGAAACAATACCGCACCGAAAAATTCTTACGTGTCGGCTTTCGGGCAGCGGTGCGGAGGTATTTTTAGAGCGGAGGGACCTTCGAAAAAATTGCAACCTCGCGAAAACTGCAAAGGTTCGTTCAACCCGCTGACACTCGGTGTACCTACTGGATGTCCCAGGTCCCTGACGCCGGTGGCAATGTGCACTCTACCATTGAGTATTTAGTGTGTTTGTGTGAGAGTTCAAAGGCTGCCAGTATGATCCAATGAAATGACATAATTTTTGAAAGATTAACCAATGAGGCGATGATTTCAGCGATTATTTCCCTCATACTGCTTGCATCCAATAAAGTAGCTCCTTCCATAAAAATCCAACCAATCATATGCCTCTGCTAGCGATAATTGCACTATAGTGCAAATTATCGTATGTAATATCTTAAGTGCAGCAAATTTTATCGATATTTTTTTCGAAAGCGCTATTTTGCCTAGAAAGATCACGAGTATAAATTGGTCTTTTATTCTCTGATAAAATCCCGAGAGCGAAGCTCGAGGGATTTTATCTCTGAAAATAAAAGCCCAATTTGTACGAGTGGTTTTGCTAATGGGCAAAATAGCGCTTGAGAATAAAATTATTTAGAAAAATTTCCGACACTAGTGGTATTTGTCTAGATTATTTCACGAATACGATTTAATAATTTCTGTATTGATTTCTTCTATGTTTACATTTCCAAAAGGACGCATTTTGAACGAGTTTATTGACAGCTTCGACTGTAGCGTTCGAGTAAACAAACATGACGCTTGGGTATCCAAGGCAAATGCAATTAGGTGTACCTACACCCTGTCAGAGTTGGTTTATTTTCTGAATGTGTCATAAATTGAAACGGAGGCGGAGGCCTAATTAACAAGAATTTAGCAATGTAAAAGTTATATAAATTCATTAATATAATGCTTAATAATACCGCAACATAATTTATAAGCTGCATAATTTAGAACAGTGTGAAACACACAAACTTTAAGAAGTAGGTACGTGTTTGTATTCAACAGATTCGCGGTTGCTAAGCAACGAAGTGATAATTTGCACAAGTGCAATTACCGGTAATTGCACTAGTGCAAATTTTCGCTAGCAGAGGCATATCATTGGTTGGATTTTTATGGAAGGAGCTACCTTATTGGATGCAAGCAGTATGAGGGAAATAATCGCGGTAATACCACTAGTGCAACTACCTACCACTTCGTTGCTTAGCTACCGCGAATCTGTTCGATACAAACACGTACTTTAAAATTGGTGTTTTACACTGTTCTAAATTATGCAGCTTATAAATTTTGTTGCGGTATTATTAAGCATTGTATCAATGAATTTATATAACTTTTACACTACTAAATTGTTCTTATTAGACCTCGGTCTCCGTTTAAATTTATGACACACATTCGGAAAATAAACCAACTCTGACAGCCCTGACAGGGTGTAGGTATATAATCGCATTTGCCTTGGATACCCAAGCGTCATGTTTGTTTACTCGAATGCTACAGTCGAAGCTGTCAATAAACTCGTTCAAAATGAGTTGTTTTGGAAATGTAAACATAGAAAAAATTGATACAGAAATTATTAAATCGCATTCGTGAAATAATCTCGACAAATACCACTCGTGCCGGAAATTTTTGTAGATAATTTGATTCTCAAGCGCTATTTTGCCCATTAGCAAAACCACTCGTACAAATTGGGCTTTTATTTTCAGAGATAAAATAAAAGACCAATTTATACTCGTGATCTTTCTAGGCAAAATAGCGCTTTCGAAAAAATTATCAATAAAATTTCCTGCACTTGTGATATTACATACGATAATATAATTTAAAGAAAAAAATGCCTGTGATTTAAAGATTTTTGTCTCTAAAATCGCTCTCCAAAAAATAAACAAAACATGTTTTTAGCGAATCTGAGATTAAATTGTGTCAAAAGAATGAGTTTCTTTTAAGTTTTTTTTTATTAATTAATTCCTTGCGTTCAAATTTCATGTAGAAACCTTTTGGTCGATCACCCATAATGTTAAAACAAAACCGGTATTAGAGTAAGGGAAAGTCACCGAATTTCGGATACTACTTTAAATTTACTAAGTATTTATTATACAGAAGTGTTTTTTATTTATTTTTTCTTATAAGCATATATATGCAACGTATTATAATTAAACAAAATTTATTGTCAAAAGAATTTTACTACATTTGTTTTTTCTAAGAAAACGACGCTATATGAATTCGGTACATTTTGGTGCGACTGAAAAAAGGTTCCTAATTTTGGACACTATCCGAAATTAAGAGACTACGTTCTACAAGTGTAAAAACTATATATTTAAACAAAAGGCGCACAAATACGTTTTTTCTAGCTTCTTTATTAGCTTGTTTGATGTAATTCACAACGTTTCGGGACCGAAACAAAATTGGATAGGTAGGTATCTCATTTGTTTTCCTCTGACCTCATTAGAATAGCCAGTTTCAATGGATCTGTCACTTTTTCTGAAAATAAACAATTTACTCGCCACCATCAGCATATTATATTAAGCCAGAATTTTGGGTTTCTGGTATCCGAAATTAGGAACTTCAGACTATCCGAAATTAGGCACCTTTTCACTTTTTAGGTTAGAGTAATGCAGTACTGTTATTTTTGAAATGTGTTTAATTGTGACCAGAATATACCGGCTTAATTAATATATTAACTTACCTAGGACGCAAACACAAAATTCTGGAACGATTATTTCAAAGATAGACACAGCTCAAAACGCGACTGAACATAAAACTCCGCCATGCAATTTAGACGTTTGGAGCTGCCATCTAATGGAGAGAGATTGTATAGTAGGCTTAATTTGACTTTTTGCATTGTATAGGGTGAGGTTTCAATTTAAAACAACAGATGGCTTATTGGATAAACCACTATCCGAAATTAGGAAACCATCCGAAATTAGGCGACTTTCCTCTAGATTAAATTTTTTACTTTTCAGCTATGTTATAGGTAGCTGCTTATTATGGACAGCCTGTAGATGTCTGCGCCGATTTAAATGGCGATTTTTTATCCGGACATTATTATTTTCACTGCGCCAGGCGCCAACAAACACCGAGAAAGCTGGTGTCTTTCCAAAACGCATGGGACAGGCGACACTTATTTGTCACGCAAAAGTGCTTGATAATTCAGAGAAATGAGCCAATAAACTCTTGGCTAATTGCTATGTGGGTTTTTTCTGCTTGGACGTGTCCAAAACAATATGGATTTCAAGAATCTTAGGAATCCCAATGTGTAATTGTCATTTTCTACGTAGGTATCTCGCAGAGGGCGCCACTTGGGCTGTTTTTGGATCTGTCTTTTTAGCCTTGAACATTGGCCATTTTAGTGCATTTTTTCAGTTTTCATCAAAAGTGCGCACCTAATTGTTTCATACCGATAAAATAAACCGTTTGCGTTCAAATTGGCAAAATGTGCCCCAAAACACCTGTTGACTCCAACATTCGAAAATTAAAATTTTCACCAACCCCTTTCACATTTTTTACAGATGAACTGTACAGGGTGAGCGAAACTCGACGTCGCAGGCCTACAGGGGGAAAAGGAAAACTCGAAATAAAATTTCGAAAAAGGGTTCTTACATGGAACATATACTAAGGTCCAATTATGGCCGAAAATTAGCTTTTTTATGTTTGGGAAAATGGCCGCTTTGACGTCATCGATATTATTTTCTCAGAAAAAAAAACATTTTTTCCCTATCTATTGAAAGTCTCAACAACTTTTGTAGGAAAAGATTTTCTGTATCTTTTATTATTCAAAATCTACAAATATGTAAAAAGAATTTTTTCTAATCATTTTCCGAAATCTAGCTAGCCATGGAAACAATTGATAGTCAGAAATTATTGAAGAGTATGTTAGGGTGCCTTGCGCAATTGGAATATTTTTTTATATTTTTTTTGTAACAAACAATAATAGAAAACAAGTTAGTAACAAGCACAATTCAAAAATTTATAAAAACATTCCAGTTGAAAAAATTTAACGGGTACACAAGATACCCTAACATACTCTTAAATAATTTCTGACTATCAATTGTTTCCATGGCTAGCTATATTTCGAAAAATGATTAGAAAAAATTATGTTTTTTACATAATAGACTGTAGATTTTGAATAAAAGATACAGAAAAAGTTTGGTTTGTCCGCCTGTTACGGAACACCCTGTATCAATTTCAACAAGATCATGGAAAAACCAACTTTTATCTCTACAATCTTTTCTTTAAGTCGAAAAGTAAAAAATTTTCTCAACTTTCCAACGCTGTTTTCAGAAAGAAAATCGAACGTCGCGTTTTCAAGACAGAGACCTATCTTGTATTTTTTTAAATGGAACACCCTGTATGTTATTGAATTTTTAGATTCTACGCTTCATTCCGATTACAACGATATATATATTTAATATGTTTTATATAACTTTTGTGGTAGAAAATTGCATTTTGAAACAGGATGTTCTGTGTTTAATAATAGTTATTTATGTACCAAGGCACTGAAGTTCAACTTTTCATGACTCATGTGGAATTTAGTTGCCGAGGCCTCTGGCCGAGGCAAATAAACCACAGGAGTCATAAAAAGAACTTCAGTGCCGAGGTACATATTATATTTTTTTGTAATCGGAAAAAAAAATGTTTTATTAGACAAGAAAATAATAATAAGGGATCACCCGTCCATGAACCGACTACGCGCGGCGTTGCTTGACTTTGACAATCGCTCTACCTAGGTTAAGTATGATGAGACACGGCACCTTCTGACAGAAAAACCAAACTGCTGCTTCTTGTGCAGCCTACACAACAAATCTATAGATATTCAAATTTACTAAAATACGTATACTGAAGGATTGCGCTTCTATAGGAAACAATTTCCCAATGTGTACGAAAAGTTAAATGGGCCTTTATCGGCCGTGTTTTGAATATTTGGTCACTTTTGACGGGTGATTTCTCCGCGTCTGACGTTTGATGTTTACATCTTACCTACTTATTGAAAAAATCGTACAATAATGGGCTACATTATTGTACGATTTCTGTGCTTTTAATGACGATTTTGGGACACTTTACTGCCGATTTCAAGAAAAATATCTTATTTGAGACACCAAAAATACACGCTTTTATTTACTGAAAAATACAATCACAGACAAAATGATCGGCATCACTAATTAGGATGGAGCGCAAACATCATAAATTTTCGGAAATATTCAAAACACCCCACATTAAAAATAAAACGAGTGTAGGCATGTCCACGTGGACGCCAGTGGGTTTTTGTGTATATTTGTCCGGTTTTACGATCACTTAGAAAAATTTCTAATGACCCCCAAGTGGCAATGCGGCACTTAAAAGTGTTAGTGGATTTTTTTATCGTCGCCTCGGAATCCCGTGGGAGTGGGCCACTTATTATTTTCGGAATGTTTTCCAAATTCCACATGAAAAATGCAATTCTTGTTATTGGGCATTGGATAACTTTGTCCCGCATTTTTATAATTTATATTCTAAAAATTGACCGGAATGTAGGCCTTGCCAGCAAATTCTTAAACCACCACGCTAGTCGCACTATACGAGTATTGTGCTTTTCAGATCGCACTTGTCGCTTCGAATAATTCAATCTTCCAGACAAGCGATCACGCAGCAGAACGATTAAGCTGTGGCAGAAGTTTCCAGAACTAGATGGAGCTGTCAGTGGCGTAGCTTCAAATTTTGCCCCCCCGCCAAAATTAAATCTGGCCCCCTTCAAATTGGAAAATAATGAAAAACATATATGGAGGTGAAACTATCACAAACTTTTATTTCTTAGTAAATGAAAACAAAAAAGTTTTTCAAACAAAAATATATCTACAGGGTGTCCAACTTTAAAACTGTAAAAATTTGTAAAATCTTCATTTTTGAAGATAATCACTTGAACTTTTTTTGCTTGAAAGGCCTTCAAAAGTCGCTTTTTTGACCTTTTTACCATTTTTAAAATGCAATTCCAGGGCGTGCTGCGATTTTTTTATACAGTCGAATTGTTAACAGGACCACTGAACCTTTATACGGATCGAAAATCTCAAAACTGCTCCAGACACTATAAACGAACTGAGTCAAAAAATACTTACAGAATCCTGCCAGTCGGTAAGTCCATATCAGCCAGTTAAGGTAGCTGGTGTGCCACATGCCACAACAGGAAACGCACAGAAAATGAATCATCTTAGACAACAGTGATTTTGTTGAGAAAGGTCCAATAATTTAAATTGTTTTTATTTGTTGGTTGGTTTTTTGTTCAGAAATAAATTACTTTTGTGTTTATTAATATTTTTTCAATGATTCCAGAGCATTCTTGGTCCGTATAAAGTTTTTTAAAATTTCAGCATTTTGATATGGCTCGGAGAATAATCCTTGTATATATTTGTATTAAATCTTTGCACACCAACATTTTGAGTGGTCGTGTTGACTATTCAACCGTTTTAAAGGGATTTCATATCACACATGACTCGTCAGATGCCTTTACAATTCCTATTTTGCTCAACTTTGACACCCTGGAGAATGAAACACCCTGTATATTTTTTGTTCAAATTTGGTATATAGGGTTTTGTGGTGTTATGATTAACCGTGTGGTCTCAGGTTTTAAATTACAAAAATCGCTAAAGTTTGTATATGGGGTGTTGCGTAACCGACGACTCTATTAGAGTTAGAGCTCGGTTAAAGAAAAGAAAGAGAGACTGTACTCCCAAAGGGGGCGGTTTTATGATTTGGAAGGAACAAAACTATCTAACAAGTCACTAAACAGGGTACACCACTTACTTGTGAAACTGATCGCAGAGTCTCTGGAGCAGTTCTTCTTGGAGGTACCTCCGCTTGCCTTGTTCTGCTCACTTCCCTCGTGCAACGATTCCCAGTTGACACGGGCGCAATAATACCACAACTGATGTATTGGGGTTTTCGGATCTTCCGAGGAAAACCAGTCAAAAAAGGTGTAAAAGTCGTGAATTTAGCGAGGCGATGCGCGATGGCGCGAACCGACGATACCAAGTCGCGGTCTTGGACGTTAATGTTCTTCGCACGCGCGCGGGCAAGAGGTGGGAACCAATTTAGTGACATAAAAAGTCCTTCAAAAAAATACCACCAGTTTTGTTCCTGTTTTAAAAAATAATACATATTTCTTCCACCATAAGTTAAAAGGAAAACGCAACATGGGGGTTTGTGGTGTTATGATTAACCCTGTGGTCTCAGGTTTTAAATTACAAAAATCGCTAAAGTTTGTATATGGGGTGTTGCGTAACCGACGACTCTATTAGAGTTAGAGCTCGGTTAGAGAAAAGAAAGAGAGACTGTACTCCCAAAGGGGGCGGTTTTATGATTTGGAAGGAACAAAACTATCTAACAAGTCACTAAACAGGGTACACCACTTACTTGTGAAACTGATCGCAGAGTCTCTAGGGCAGTTCTTCTTGGAGGTACCTCCGCTTGCCTTGTTCTGCTCACTTCCTGCGTGCAACGATTCCCAGTTGACACGGGCGCAATAATACCACAACTGATGTATTGGGGTTTTCGGATCTTCCGAGGAAAACCAGTCAAAAAAGGTGTAAAAGTCGTGAATTTAGCGAGGCGATGCGCGATGGCGCGAACCGACGATACCAAGTCGCGGTCTTGGACGTTAATGTTCTTCGCACGCGCGCGGGCAAGAGGTGGGAACCAATTTAGTGGCATAAAAAGTCCTTCAAAAAAATACCACCAGTTTTGTTCCTGTTTTAAAAAATAATACATATTTCTTCCACCATAAGTTAAAAGGAAAACGCAACATGGGGGTTTGTGGTGTTATGATTAACCCTGTGGTCTCAGGTTTTAAATTACAAAAATCGCTAAAGTTTGTATATGGGGTGTTGCGTAACCGACGACTCTATTAGAGTTAGAGCTCGGTTAGAGAAAAGAAAGAGAGACTGTACTCCCAAAGGGGGCGGTTTTATGATTTGGAAGGAACAAAACTATCTAACAAGTCACTAAACAGGGTACACCACTTACTTGTGAAACTGATCGCAGAGTCTCTGGAGCAGTTCTTCTTGGAGGTACCTCCGCTTGCCTTGTTCTGCTCACTTCCCTCGTGCAACGATTCCCAGTTGACACGGGCGCAATAATACCACAACTGATGTATTGGGGTTTTCGGATCTTCCGAGGAAAACCAGTCAAAAAAGGTGTAAAAGTCGTGAATTTAGCGAGGCGATGCGCGATGGCGCGAACCGACGATACCAAGTCGCGGTCTTGGACGTTAATGTTCTTCGCACGCGCGCGGGCAAGAGGTGGGAACCAATTTAGTGGCATAAAAAGTCCTTCAAAAAAATACCACCAGTTTTGTTCCTGTTTTAAAAAATAATACATATTTCTTCCACCATAAGTTAAAAGGAAAACGCAACATGGGGGTTTGTGGTGTTATGATTAACCCTGTGGTCTCAGGTTTTAAATTACAAAAATCGCTAAAGTTTGTATATGGGGTGTTGCGTAACCGACGACTCTATTAGAGTTAGAGCTCGGTTAAAGAAAAGAAAGAGAGACTGTACTCCCAAAGGGGGCGGTTTTATGATTTGGAAGGAACAAAACTATCTAACAAGTCACTAAACAGGGTACACCACTTACTTGTGAAACTGATCGCAGAGTCTCTAGGGCAGTTCTTCTTGGAGGTACCTCCGCTTGCCTTGTTCTGCTCACTTCCCTCGTGCAACGATTCCCAGTTGACACGGGCGCAATAATACCACAACTGATGTATTGGGGTTTTCGGATCTTCCGAGGAAAACCAGTCAAAAAAGGTGTAAAAGTCGTGAATTTAGCGAGGCGATGCGCGATGGCGCGAACCGACGATACCAAGTCGCGGTCTTGGACGTTAATGTTCTTCGCACGCGCGGGCAAGAGGTGGGAACCAATTTAGTGACATAAAAAGTCCTTCAAAAAAATGCCACCAGTTTTGTTCCTGTTTTAAAAAATAATACATATTTCTTCCACCATAAGTTAAAAGAAAAACGCAACATGGGGGTTTGTGGTGTTATGATTAACCCTGTGGTCTCAGGTTTTAATTAAAAAAATCTAAAAGGTTTTCGTGAAAATTGGGGGTCATCAATGTGATCAAGGATCGGAAGAAAAGGATACAAATAACTTTAATATGCAGAATGCTATACTGGAAAATTGACTGACACTTGACAGTCATATAACGACACGTGTTGTTTATTTTTTATTTAGTTGCTCGACGTTCTGTATATACGCTCCAATTACTTCGAACGTATAAGCGGCGCCTCTGGGCTATGCGCTTTTACTGCAGCCAGTACCCAGACAGACATAGACGTCGGTGTTTTTTTTTTCTAGTAAATGAAACAAGAAAGCATTAGGTACGCATATTCTAGATGTTGAAATGATTAGGACCTGGTGGCAATATGCACGGGATATTTCGAAATTATAAAGAAACGGCCACGAAATAGGCTCTTAGTGTTAGATAAAACCTGAAAATTTGAAAATTCACAGAAGTCTTAATTTTTCCGCCACGGTATTTCTTATGAATCAAAATTCTAAAGACCTGTTTCATAACTTCTTTTCAAAGAAACTTTTCAGTATCTCTATTTTATTATACTGATTGAGGCCGCGATTAGAATGAATAAGAAGGAAAAATGAGGTTTCCATGAAGAAAGACAGACTAATAATTATTATCTAGTTATTTAACTTTATGTAAATATGTAAAATAATAGAGTTTTTTCTCTTATGTAGACATACTACTAAATTAAAATCACACCATTATACATTTCTCGCTGCAAGGTATAACGTGGACCGAGTTTGGATACGATTATAAGAATATTTAAGCTTTCACAAAAAAAAATTTGAACGTAAACATTTTTTACTGAGATCGAACAATCAAGTTTTCGTAATATTTAATCATAACGTTTTACAAAATTATTAGAAAATCGTTGATGTGTATATTAGAGACTTGCGTGAATATCTAATTGGTTGACAATCGTAATTTCATCGCAGTATCAAAATTCAATTTTAATTTATTTGAAGGCCCTATATTATAATCTCAAAAAATTGGTTATTTGCCTCTTCCAAATCTTCCAGGCAGAGCTGGGCAAGTAATTAGGCGAAAGTAATTGAACTGTCAATTAATTCCTTTTCATGGAATTGTACTTAGTTGGAATTACTTTTGAAATAGAGACAGTAATTGTAATTTAATATCAAGTACTTTTTGAAAAGGAATTGTACTTTTAATTTAAAATCAATTACTTCTGAGAATTGCAATTCCTTTTTAAAATTCCTTTAATGCAATTACTGTTTCAATTACAATTACTTTTCCAATTACAATTACTTTTTCAATTACAATTACTTTTTCAATTATAATTACTTTTTCAATTACAATTACTTTTTCAATTACAATTACTTTTTCAATTACAATTACTAACACAATCTTGCGGTGCCGGCCGGAGACGGCCCGAGCTGATTAATCGGGGAAACCTGGATTGATTTTGGAAATATTGCAACGTTGTTTGGGCCAACCTCGCCAACAAAATGCAATGCAAAATAAATGCGACATCACTGACAAAGTCTGCAATAATTAGAAAAGTTTTTTTTTAATATAATTGTATTCTTCCATCGTCAGCACCAGTCGAGAGACTATTTTCGTTTACGACATTTGTGAATGCCCCCAAAAGGCATGCTCTAACTGATAATAATTTTGAAATGTTGGTAATAATGAAAGCTAAAAAAATTTCTTAACAAAGAGGCCGGTTTTTTATTTTTCTTATATCTCTTGTAAAGCCCATATGGCGGCTATGGCGCGGCCTTAAGATGTTTTTGTATACATTTTAAAAGATTTATTTTATTTCTCTATTCATGTAGCCGTTTATTTTCAGTTTTATTTCCATAAGAACTGAGCTGTGACTCTGTGAGGCCATTGTGTTTTTAGACATTCACACATTATACTGTTACCTACTGAATATAAAGGGAAACTCCTTTTTAACGGAGATGGACGAAAACTGATATAGGTGTCTGAAGCTCATTTTGTATGATCAACTTAATGGTGAAAACCGCAAATCTGTATCTGTCACCGTTCTTGAGTTACAGAGTGTTTTTCGAATATGTGCGTTTTCGAAAAGTGACTTTTTTCAGGATGAAAATTTTGTGTTTTTGTAAAAAACATTTCTAAAGCACTTTTTCACGTAGAATCCAATGCAGCTACTAATTTTTTTTTCAAGTCAATGGTTTAAGATGAGATACTGATGAAAAAATTTTTTTTTAAATGGAAAACCCTGTATATTTTTGCATTTTTTAATAGAGCAAAAAATTAACATTCCAAAAATATATAACACTCAATGATTTTCTTAGTAGTTATCAATTACTAATAGCTTTTATAAATTTTTGCATCAGTGCCCACCCTGTACATTTTATTTATTTTAATTTGAATATTTGCCATTTACAAAGACTAAAATTTTTTTGCATCGCAGAACAAATAATTCTTAATATAGTTAACTTATCAGTTATGGTTTTTTAAGTAACTAGGTAAGTACCTACCTTATTTTGGTGTCTACAAATTTAATAGAAAATAAAGCAAACAAGAAGTAATTGAAAAAGTAATTGTTTACATCAATTCCAATTCCAAATACAAGTAATTGTAATTGTAATTCAATTACATTTCAAAATATCAAAGGAATTGTAATTGGATCTAATTACATTCCTACAAAAGTAATTGGAAATGTAATTGGTCAGTTTTTAATTGTAATTGACCCAGCTCTGCTTCCAGGTAATGTAATTTAGTCATGATATTTGTTTTCTTTCATAATTCGTTGTACATATAGACGACTTATTGAGTTTCTCGGGTAATCTTCAAAATATTGTAACATTGGGACTGTTGCATCATTGTTGCGAACTATTATTCTTCTAATTGATTTGCCTTTGCGGGTAGAAAATGCATTTTGGTTCTCCCTTAAGTTTTTTTCTAATCGAAAAAACATTTTTTGATCAGGATATTTCTCCTTAAAAATTCGAACGGCTCTTCTAGCATTTTTTCGACTAATAATATATCAACTTTTTCATTGAGTGTTACCATTATTGATCAATGACTGGATACAATAATTATTAAATGTCAAGAGAAGGTATTTCAATTATGACAGGTAGGAATAATAAATTATCAACTGTCAATTGTTTTCCATGGATACCTGATCAAGCCAAGGCTAATTTGATTCAGGATATACAGGGTGAGTTTTTTTCGATGCCCACTATGGGGATCTCGGAAACTAGCAGAGCTAGAACAAAGGTTAAATGGGGAAATAATTGCAGTTTTGAATGCTCAACCTAATGCCTCTTCTGGATTTTTGAAAAAGTTTATGGCTCACTAGATATTTTGAAGAGAGTGATTTTTTGCTATTACATCAGATCCCTGTAGCTCCGTTATTTCTGACTATACAGAAAAACTGTAGAGACAAAAATTGTAGATAATTTTGGGCTTAATAAGATAATCTGATCCAATTTTTTATCTTGTTTGTGATTTTTGAGATATGACATAGACTTGTGTTTTTTTAAATGTAAATCATAGTTGGCTGTGGCCTTATCAAATCGGCCATTTTTTGAGCTTTTCAAAAATATAATACTCGGCATAGTTATTATAAAAAATAAAATAGCTATGGCTAATTTTCTGATTTTTTTCTTAATTTTCACATAGTCAGTCATGGAATATTTTCATAATTACGTTCTATTTTATAATAAGACATACTTCAAACTTTCAAATATTTTATTTTTAGCTGGTAACAAAATGTAACAAAATAAAACAAAAATTATCATGATGGAGCTCCACCACATAATTATTTGCCCGTAAGAAATTACCTAGATCAGCTCTATCCAAATAGTTGGATAGGGAGAAATAGACCTATTTCCTGGCAGCCCCGATCCCCCGATTTGTCTGTTTTGGATTTCTTTTTGTGGGGAACAGTACAAAATAAAGTATGAGGCAATTGTTGAATTAAGTGCAGCTGTTTCAGAAGCAATTGCCAGTATTGACAGGCGCTCTCTAAGAAAGGCGACAAATTCAGTTTTAAAAAGATGCAATATTTGCATAAATAATAATGGTGGATTGTTTGAACACCTTTTTTTATTTCAAAAGGTGACCTTTTAAAATAATAATAATTTGAATTTGAGTTTTTTAATTTTTGTTTTATTTTGTTACCAGCTACAAACAAAATATTTGAAAGTTTGATGTATGTCTTATTATAAAATAGAACGTAATTATGAAAATATTCCATGGCTGACTATGGGAAAATTAAAAAAAAAATCAGAAAATTAGCCATAGCTCTTTTATTTTTTATAATAACTATGCCGAGTATTATATTTTTGGAAAGCTAAAAAAATGGCCGACTTTATAAGGCCATAGCCAACTATGATTTACATTTAAAAAAACACAAGTTTATGTCATAATATCTCAAAAATCACAAACAACATAAAAAATTGGATTAGATTATCTTATTAAGCCCAAAATTATCTACAATTTTTGTCTCTACAGTTTTTCTGTATAATCAGAAATAACGGAGCTACAGAGATCTGAATAAATAGCAAAAAATCACTCTTTTCAAAATACCTAGTTAGCCATGAACTTTTTTAAAAATCCAGAAGGGGCATTAGATTGAGCATTCAAAACTGCAATTCTTTCCCGATTTAACCTTTGTTCTAGCTCTGCTAGTTTCTGAGATCCCCATAGTGGGCATCGAAAAAAACTCATCCATATACTTTGTGTTATACGAATATAATCTCTAATTTTTGCAATTGTGATTTCAACACGATTTTTTCTTAATTTATTAACACCCTGTGCATCTGATTTAAGATTTTTATACGGTAAACTCAATTTTCGAGAAACAAGATAAAGAATAACTTCGTCGTAAAATCAACAAAAAAATTGACTCCTCTCTTGCCAACTCTCTCCATGGACATATTGAATATTGAAAGAGCTATTTTCAAAAAATACATAATGGCTATTATCAACAAGAACTGAAACAATATCTTGGATTTTGGGCAAATAAAAATTGAATAAGTTGAAAAGAATTTTGTAGGTTTCGGTTGGACTTAATCAGTGAACACTCTGTGTTCAACTTTAAAAATTCTCCATTTGCCATGGTTTATTGCTACGGACTACGGACCATTTAAAACATTTGCACGCTCCACCTGACACCTAAGGCAGCCGTCTCCGCCGGTGTTGTCGTTTCTCGAACATGGCCATTTATAAGAAAATAAGAACCCATGATGATACGAGCGGCGGGTTCTCCGATTTCGACGCCCGCGCGCCGCCGCCGAGCCGTCCGCCGCGACTGGGCGGCCTGCATTCCGCAAGGTCACAGCCGAACAACCGTAAACGCGGCTGTGGTCCTTCCGCGGCGCACGTCGACCGCGGGCTGCCGCAGGGATCTCTCCTCGGACCATCGAATTGATAAGTACTATGGAAGTCGCACAGGTGTGGTTTTCATTGTGTTTAGGGCAGCCAACTCTGGAGAGAGAAAGGTTTCATATGGCAATAAGTAAGACAAGGACGCGTAATGAACGTGTCAGCTGATTCAGGCAAAGAATGTATAAAGGGACCCAAATCAAGTAACATTTAAAGTTGCATAAAAAACGTGACGTATCGTCCTTTTTACGACTCCTTTATGACTGAATACGGACGGTTGAAAACAGGTTTTCATGACTTTTCATACAACTTTTATCTGACTTGATTGGATATGACTTTTATAAATCCATTAGGTCGTGTAAATTCAAAGATACCTTAACGTCATAAAGAAGTAGCTCTAAAGTTGTGAAGATCTCTATTAATACCTTCATATTACCAATTAGTCGTAAATATGGAACGTAGTGTTATATTGTGCAGTGTTTGCTTGCTTGTAATACGAAGACATTTCATTCTGTCTCGGCCGTAAGTGGTAAAAACGAAATTATACGTTGGTGATATTATGCAATAAAGCATCTCGGTTTTTGACGATTGTACTCAACGGAATCTATTGCGAATTTTTATTTACTGTGACTATTATAAATATAGCTCGAAAATTTACAACGCGCCTTTAAAATAATGGAAATTAAAGGAAATGGAAGAAAAAATGTAAAATATGAACGTGCTTTAAACTAAAATTTAAAGTGTTACAGTTGTACACGATCGTTTGATATATCTAAAATACATGTTTTCCACTCAAATTTCTATGATTTGTGTCCACAAATTAAATTCGAAGTTTTGCCACTTTCGTAAGACAAACATGGTTGTCCTATTTGACTGAATTTCTGATGGCAAACATGGCCGACGGTGCTTATATGACTTAGTAGTTGCAAAACTTCAATCAAACTAATAAGAGGTCATCAATAGTTCTAAAACTGTCAAACGACTATTAAGAGGTTATAAAGCGACTAAAACTAAAATGAAAATTACAAAATAAGTATTTATATGCACATGCGCGTGGAGGGCTCTCTTTAGAAATTTCTGCAGTCCGGGGTAGGTGCTTCGTCAAGTTCGTAGTACCTATTGCTAGTAGTAGTAGTAATAGTATAAAAAAATAAAGATTTGTATGACAAAACTGATTTAATTCCAAATTTTTGTAACTGCTCGTCTATAACTTCCTGAGCATTTGTATTTGCCCAGTCTTTTGTAAAACTCATAATATTTTTTAACAGATGCTGATGTGCTTAAACTGTCTTATTACTGCTTTACATTTACTGCATGACATATGGCACATCATATGATACAATAAATTACGTCTCACTTTTACTAATGACCCTATGAAAGTCGTATAAAGGTATTTTATTAAAATTACCACTTACTGGGGTCATATTGAGGTTGAAATTAATATTAACGCGCATGTGCACTACTTTCTTACCGTCATGTTCTCATTTCTATGTCGTATTAAGATCTTGCTTAAAACTGTTCTACAACATCTATGACTTCCACTTACTGATGTCTTATAGCGTTGGGTGAAGATTTAAAAAGAGAATCTACGCCCATGGAACAGCGTGCCGATTTAAAAACATCTCCGGAGCCCGCTGGCACCCTCTACATTCCGGACCAGAAATTAAAGCGGATCGATATCGAAAATCTTCTGGCATTTTCGCCGGAGCCATCTTGCGGCTAGCGGAAGTAACAATTATTCACAGTCGGTGTCGCTGACTCGAAAGCAAAGTCTAGAAAACAGCACACTGTTTTCTGGGGTATACTGGGATAGCTCGGTGGGAATTACAGATGGGACATTTCGAGTCTGGCAATATCTTGATTTTGACTTTTGACAGGGTTTTACTTGACATTAAGACCTGGGAATTGGGCCTGGAGAAAGTGAAAGGTTAGAAAGCGATTTTGTGCGAATTTTGGAGCTGAAAGAATATTCTTGGGCAGTGACAGTAATCTGACAAGTTTATTTGTGATTTTTGAAGGCTAAACAATAAAGGTGGTAACCAAGGTAACGAGTTTGGACTGTGATTTTTGAGATTCATTACAATATTATTTGCCCCTTTCACTGCTCCCTTTCGCGACCAGAAATTTACTTGGGGAAAGGACCCGCCCAAATACACAACATACACAAACAGGGGTATCATTCCATCCTTTTCCCTTTAATAGAAATCGTATATTACATCAACCACACACGAGCAGAAAATACAGACACAAAATTTTATATTTCCAGCTCCATAGATGGTGTTTATTTTCAACGGGTACGTTGGGATCTATAGTAAACCCTAGAGCTGCGGGCGAGACTTCGAATTTTTTTTAGCCTTGAAACTCTTTTTACACATTGTGAAACTATTGACTAGTGGGGGACTATTATTATTGCCAAAACAAATAACATACAGTGTGTCCAACTTTAAAACTGTACAAATCCGTAAAATCTTCATTTTCGGAGACAATCGCCCAAACTTTTTTTTGTTTAAAAGGCCTTCAAAAACCGCTTCTTTTGACCGTCCCGTCATTTTCAAAATGCAAATCCAGGGCCGGCTGCGATTTTTTTATACCCTCGATTTTCACGAAAACCATTTAGCGATTTTTTTATTTAAAATCTGACCCCACAGCATTAATCAGAACACCCAAAAACCCCTTTACACCAAATTTGAATAAAAAATATACAGGGAGTTCCAATCTGCAGGGTGTCAAAGTTGAGCAAAATAGGACTTTTAAAGGTATCTGCCAAGTCAAGATTGCCATGGAATCCCCTCAAAACAGTTCAGTGGTCTATAGGACCACTCAAGGTATTGGTGTGCAAAGGTCCAATACAAAATATACAGAGTATTCTTATCTGTGCCATCTCAAAATGCTGAATTTTTATGAAACTTTATATGGGTCATGAGTGCTGTAGAATCATTGAAAAAATTATTATTCAAATTTGGTATATAGGGGTTTTGGGGTGTTCTGATTAACGCTGTGGGGTCAGATTTTAAATAAAAAAATCGCTAAATGGTTTTCGAGAAAATTGGGGGTATAAAAAAATGGTAGCCGGCCCTGGATTTGCATTTTAATAATAGCAGGAAGGTCAAAAGAAGCGGTTTTTGAAGGCCTTTCAAACAAAAAAAGTTTAGGCTCTTATCTCTAAAAATGAAGATTTTACGGATTTGTACAGTTTTAAAGTTGGACACCCTGTATAATAATTGTATATGCGTTAAAATGTTCTTACTTATATAATTTATTTATGTTGACAATATTTCTGGATTTGGTATTTAGGTGTTTTTTTAATAAATGTGTTTTCTCATTTAACTATTTTATTTTATTCCTCTCTGTCAAAAAATGTTCAAAGGTAATTCTGACTGAAAATGGGTAATTACTTTCTGGCGTGTTCAGTCAATACCTACTTAAAAAATCTCAATTCCTACATGTAGGTACATACATAGTCAACAGTTTAAAAAATCCTTATTTACCTAGTTTTACTATTTTTGTTTATATCACTAATAAAAGTAGCATTTCATAAAACAGTGTTAGTTTTTTTTATTAAGAAATTCATTTTCGTCAATGTAATTTGAGCAAAAACTGCAAATTAAACAGTTATAGAGGGCAGGCCGTTACCTTGGTTTAACTATAGAGAAAAATCAAACGGCAGAACATAAAAAACGCGATCACGTAAATTCAACAAAAGTGTCTACTTAAAACTGAACTTAGCACTTAGCAGCCAATTTTCTAGGAGCCAAAAATTTCAACGTTTATTTTTTGATGAATATTTTTCTTCATTCTCCAGTTTAATCTGCTTAGAAGGTTTAATAATAGTTACCCTTTCTACTTTATTTTTATCAAAATAAATTTGTGGAAATAAGGGCGAGGAAAATTTTTTGCTGCCAGAAAATCGGCTACTAACTTTACACCGGTTTAGTTAGGCACATTGATTTTTAAATGTCTTCCGATATTTGGCCCCGCCTGTTTAAGTTTAAATAGTTACGAGCCGCCACTGATTAAGTGGTGTGGTATCATAGTTTGGCAGATATAAGCAATAATATCGTTTTAACGTCCTAGCTAGCTAGCTTTTAAAATTGAGGGTACAGTTTACTCCGGCCTTGTTTTTTTTCGACAAAAATACACCCTGTATACACTGTGTACTGATAGCAAAGGCTAGTATTCTCTAGACTTTGCTGATAGGTTCGGCCAATTATTGGGGCAACACCAAACAGAATGTCAACTTACAATTCGAATTTTTTTATCGTTTACACCCCTTGGGCACTGATGAATCGCCGGACACACAGTATATATTTTTATTAGTTACTTAAGCTAAAAAAATAAAAATAAATAACAACCTCTTTCTGTATTCAACATTTTTCCAGAAAAACGCCTAGGTACATTAAAAAAATACTCCCTAATAGAGGGAAGGCAATCAGTTTTTTCACTTTTCTCAAAGTTTTCATTTTGGACATATGTTTTGTTTTTCAAATCAACGTAAGAAATTGAAGCAACATAATGTAGATCACTATATCCTAAAAAAGAGAATTTTAAAAATCTGCCAATCCGTTAAAATCGTCAAATATCAAACTGAAATACGCCCAACCCTGAATCTATTCCTAATTTTATAAAAGCCAAATCGTAGAATTATTTCACTGGCCCCTTCTCCCTTCTCCCCCCGTGTCTATTTTTAGACTTGTTTGCCCCGCCCCGAACACAAACGAGCCTTTTGGAATACGAAATTGTCGAGTACGAAACCTACCACTAATTATCGATTTTGTTAGAGTCATTGTAATTATCGAAAATAGATGGTGCTAAACAGTAGTACTGGACGAGAGCTAAATAGAAATAATAATACCGCTATACACCAGTAGATGGAGTTGGTGCGCGGAGGCGAATGACTACGATCATTGGAAAAAGTTCGAATATCCATAGTCCTTCGCCTCCAAAAGCGCTCGGCATTTTATCTGGATCCGTGAGAGGTCTTTTTAAACCTTCAGTCAACGCTTATAGTATATTTAAATCGTCTTTATACGACTATCGCTCCACAAAGTTTTAATGTGGTCGTACAACTATATTTCTAAAGTCGTAAAAGTTGTTGTATTCTCAACGACGGAGACCTCTTTACAACCTTATAATAACCTTTGAAAGACTATATAATGTTGACGTTAAAGCAACCATGTTATGTCTGTTATAAGAGTTTTATAGGACAATTACTTTCACGATTCGAGTAAATAACATCATAACAACTACTATAAGACCTATAGTTATTTTGTCTACCCTAAACGACAATTTTATAACCCTAATACAACTATTTGGACATAAGGTAAATAATTATAACTTAAAATGTTACTTAGGGATGTTGCATATTAATGAGCCAATTTAATGGGAATGTTCCGTAATTCTCTTTATTGTATGATCTGTATTCCGTAATTCGGGACTTGTTTATAGGAATGAGATTTTTTTCCTAGTTCAATGCGATGTTTTCAACAGCATTTTGAATATAATCACAACCACATATAAAAATTGCACAGAAAAAGTAACGAATTAATTAAAAAAAATTACATGGAAATTTTATGTACCTGGAAGTAAATGGAGACAAATTAAACACAAATTCCAAAATAAAAGTTTATTTTAAAATAAAGGCGACAAAATATCTAGGATAAGGTGTACATTTTCATCTTTACTTACTTATCTTAACTGATTGATTAATTTTAAAATTCAATTTAATAGGAAAAACATCTAAAACAGGTAGCTTTTACATATTTTTATATAATTTTTAATGTTTAGGCATCTAACAAAAAGAACGACAAATAAGTACCTTATTAAAGGGACCAGAACTTCAATTTCCATCTTTGACGACGAAGAGCTAGGTTGATTAGCACAATATTTTGTCAGTTTTTTTCCTTGACAGAGTTTCTATCATAAGATGACTTGGAAAATAAAAAACTGTAGTAATTACATACTTTTTAAGTTTGCGTTGCCCAAAATTCTCTATGAAATCGCCCTCAATAAAATGTTGACTGCAAATGCAAGTAAATACTAGACGGTATAAAAATTTTCCTTTTTATTGCTACAATCCACTCTCTAATATCATCTTATCTCTTGGAAAACTGCAAAGTTATTGGCAATGATTTTTAAAACTTACGTAAAACCCCACTATTTATTCTTATTCTTTCGGACACGTTTGGAAGATACATCCAAATACACAACAGGAGGACCATATTTTTTGTAATCTACAACTGCAACAGAGAGAATATAGCCACATAGCTAAATTAAATTTTCTCTCTGATCTAAAAATATTAAACCAAACACCAACTAAGAAAACTCAACGCCGTTTTATACGAAACTACCACCACGACACGAACTCAAATCAAATATAAATCACAGAAAATATACGCTACGCGTCTACCAAATCTGGGCAAGAAGTTTATTATGAAACAACGTGTGTGTTATAATCCAAGTCTAGAAAATACTGTAAGTCCGATCACTCCTTTGAAGTCGTAGAAATGCCGCCGATTTTTTGCGACCGGTGGTTAATCAATGTCAGCTCGCCATGGCACTCGGTTATTTACGAGGGTGGACTGTACAAATCACCGTAAAGCTGGTTGCACCAAGTTATACGGGGGCACCTCTATATGCACCGTGACGCATTAGTGTATATCATTAGTTTTTGGTACTATGTTAAAAATTAAAATAGCAGAAAATAAGGAGCATAATATGTATAAGTAATAAAAATGCAGGAATTTTACTTTTTACGTTTAAATAAAGTAAAAATATTCTAGGAGCAAACAAAATTATTTACATAACAAGTTTTGCAAAATTGTAAGTTTTGGATTTGCTTTATTTTGTCTTTGAGTTTTTAATTCCCTATTCCCAAATTTAAATGTGTAGTAAATACGAACTCGCTTATACAGTGTGGTCATTTTGTGCAACATATGTTTTTTTATTAATTGCACAACGAAAATACAAATATTCCCGAAAGTTGGTGCATGTTCGATAATCATATTAAGCGCACTTAGAATGGTTGCAAGTCAAACAGCATACAAGGTAGGTTAAAAAATATACAAATTGTACAAGAGGAAAATACCCTTATTTTAGAAAATTAAGCAAAATGGTATTAAGAAAAGTTGTCTACAATTAAAAGTTATGCCCAAATACCAAAACATGGGCTCGTAAGAAAAAAAATTTTTTTTAGAAACAATAAATAATTTCCTAAAGAAATTATTTTAATATTCACCACAAAAAAATTCATAAATCAATCAAAATTATATCAATTTTGCATAACTTTGTTCAAATTCAAGCATTTTTTGTGAAATTAACTTAGATTTTTATTTTTTTAGGGAATCACTTTCATGTTTGTTGCAACGATATTAAACAAAACTTTAAAATTTTGTGACAATGTGTATATTAAAAAACTCTCATTTAAGGTGCAAAATTTTTATTTTAAATGTTTATTGGAAATTAATTGACGAAAAAAATATTTTTTCTTAGGAGGCATTGATTTGGTTTTGGGCTTAGCTTTTAATTCCAAACAACTTTTCTTAATAACCTTTTGCTGAATTTTTTCAAATAATGGTACTTTACTCTTGTGCAATTTTTATATTTTTTGACCTACCCTGTATGCTGTTTAACTTGCAACGATTCTAAGTGCACCTAATATGATAATTGAACATGCATCAACTTTCGGCAATGTCTGTATTTTGGTTGTGTAATTAATAAAAACAGTCCCATATGTTATGTCCCCACTGGCCCCACTGTATAATGAAACCAAATATTCATGTGGAAATTTTGCACACGGATGTATGTATTCTGTAGAATGGAACTCTCTGTATATTTTTTATATGAGGGTTTTGTCGTTGACTGATATATTATTAAAGACTGCTCACGGCTGTCATGTCTGACGCATTTTTGGCTCACCATGCGCTTTCCGGAGAAAAAAAAATGCAGAATACATTGTTAGCCATCAGAGCCATCTGTTCT
Source organism: Pseudeuparius sepicola (assembly GCA_963920635.1). Classification (NCBI taxonomy): domain Eukaryota; kingdom Metazoa; phylum Arthropoda; class Insecta; order Coleoptera; family Anthribidae; genus Pseudeuparius; species Pseudeuparius sepicola. The sequence continues at coordinate 10,858,543 of OY987298.1, read as the reverse complement.
CCATAACATAAAGCTATAGCCATGAGAAGGCTTTATAAATACGTCAGTCAACGGTTTTGTGGTGTCCTGATTAACTCGGTGGTGTCAAATTTTAAATAAAAAAAATAGCTAAATGTGTTTCGTTATTGTTTGTTTACTAGAAAAAAATTCGTAGTAGACCTTGAAAGACCTGAAATTTTGCATCAAAGTAGAGTTTTTGTGACCTATCTTTGGAAAAAAACCTGCTAAAATGGGATGAAAAATAAAACTTTTTTGAAGTTTTTACATTTCAAATTTGAATATGAACCATTTGAATACCCTGTATAAGGTTTTTTAAGGTTGTCATAAAACACACTATAATATTGTCAAAAAGCCATGTTGATTATAATCTTTTTTGTGAAATTAAGGCACGGCTATGCACTGTATTTCGACAGTTACTTCGTTACTTGTTTCTACTGCATAGTACCTACCTATCTTCTCTATCTCCCTCTTCTCTTTCCACTACACTTTACACTATTAGCTTGATATTACTGCCGCAGCTGTCCTTTGTGCATATTACCATTGGGTAAATTTATTCCTTTACTCAATGATATTACCACAGTAGAAACTTTACTGTCGCAGCATAAATTTGCCATGAAACTGCGGATGACAACCAGAGTTTTATGATTGAAGCATGTTTCTGTAGACTTATTGGACCTATCAAATTACAAATGGAAATTAGTGAACACACTTATTGCATAGAACACGTGAGAAATTTCTAGTCCAAGGAAGTTAATTATTATTTCGACGAACTAGTTACTAATTGTTTTCAGATGTAGATGTAGAGTGTAATTAAGTCAATTTGTCTTATTTTCATGTAAAAGTTTAATGAGAATGTTACCGGTTCCGCAAATAATAAATGTGTCTGGTAGAAACTGACCGACCGTTTCTTACATATTCCTCTTATTTTCAAATTAGTTCCTACTTCCATATTGAGAAGTCCTTCTATCTCACATTATACAGGATAAAATAATTAATTGTATCTATTGTATTTTTGTGACAACGTTATGAGAATTCAACTCCTGCCAATATGAACCAACCAAATGACATAATTTCTGAAAAAATGATTTCACCAATAATACCACTAGTGGTATTTTCACTAGTAATCGCCCTAGTGCTTGAATTATTGCCGGAAATTTTTCGAGTATCTACACGGATTTTCATAAAAAATTCGTGTTAGAGAAAACTTTCCGGATATTAATTCAAGAACGTAGGGGATTCGGTAAATTCCATACCTACACGTAAATTAAACGAAATTATTATCAAAATTTTTGTTGAGTATATGTTACAATGTCACATTATAAAAATGACATCTGTCAAAAAATTTCCGCTGTAATCACCTCCTGCTTCCTAGAGTAAGTGAGAATATTTCCGGAAATTTTTTGAGTTGCCATGACAACGAAGCAAAAAACGAGCCTCTGATTGGTAAAAAAAGATAGTTATGGAATTTTCGTATGTAATATCACTAGTGCCGGAAATTTTATCGATAATTTTCTCGAAAGCGCTATTTTGCCTAGAAAGATCACGAGTATGAAGAGATAAAATCCCTCGAGCTTCGCTCTCGGGATTTTATCAGAAAATAAAAGCCCAATTTGTACGAGTGGTTTTGCTAATGGGCAAAATAGGGCTTGAGAATAAAATTATCTAGAAAAATTTCCGGCACGAGTGGTTTTTGTCGAGATTATTTCACGAATACGATTTAATAATTTCTGTATTAATTTTTTCTATGTTTACATTTCCAAAACGACTCATTTTATTGACAGCTTCGACTGTAGCGTTCGAGTAAACAAACATGACGCTTCGGTATCCAAGGCAAATGCCATTATACCTACACCCTGTCGCGTTGGTTTATTTTCTGAATGTGTCATAAATTTAAACGGAGGCGGAGGTCTAAATAACAAGAATTTAGCAATGTAAAAGTTATATAAATTCATTGATATAATGCTTAATAATACCGCAACATAATTTATAAGCTGCATAACAGTGTGAAACAAACAAACTTTAAGAAGTAAGTACTGAGAAGTAAGTATTGAGAATAAAATTATTTAGAAAAATTTCCGGCACGAGTGGTATTTGTCGAGATTATATCACGAATAATTTCTGTATTAATTTTTTCTATGTTTACATTTCCAAAACGACTCATTTTAAACGAGTTTATTGACAGCTTCGACTGTAGACTTCACAAACAACATGACGCTTGGATATCCAAGGCAAATGCGATTATACACCCTGTTAGCGTTGGTTTATTTTCTGAATGTGTGTCATAAATTTAAACGGAGACGGAGGTCTAATAGCAACAATTTATCAATGTAAAAGTTATATAAATTCATTGATACAATGCTTAATAATACAGCAACATAATTTATAAACTGCATAATTTAGAACAGTGCAAAACACCAATTTTAAGAAGTACGTCTTTGTATCGAACAGATTCGCGGTTGCTAAGCAACGAAGTGATAATTGCACAAGTGGTATTACCGCTTTGGGTTTGCACAAGTGCAATAATTATCGCTAGCAGAGGCATATGATTGGTTGGATTTTTATGGAAGGAGCTACCTTATTGGATCTTCTTCACAGTACCAAATTTAATATAGAACTAGAATATACGATATATATAAAACTGAAGGCTCATTATATCAATAGACTTCAACTTTGAAGCACGGCGATTAAATTTAAATGCTGCTAGTTAAGTAAATTTATACAGAAGCGCAATGGTCTGGCGTCATGATTCTCGCTTCGGTTGCGAGAGATTCCGGGTTCAAATCCCGGTTGTGGCTACTTTTTTTATTTTTTAAATCGCATTTTCGAAAAGGCAAAATATTTATAATTTGTGTAGTTAATTTGTTTAATAAGTTTGGTTGTCAAATTACTCCTAAACACTGAACGATTAAATTATTTGCAGTTGTTAAATTCTCTTCCTAAATACATCTCGTGGTATGCCTAATAATCAGATAATACTTTCGTTAATTTATTAACCCGTTACAATCCCAACGATCCTAAGGTTACCTACTTGTCGATTTTTGGTGAATTCGGTGTTTCCTTTCAGGCGCGCGTCATCGGTGAGGGATAGCCCAGGGCCGGGCCGGCATGTGAGCCGTCGCCAAGCTGGCGGCCACAAGCGCAGGTCCGGACTCGCCCACCGAGATGGGCGGACCTGGCCGTCCGCCCCCCACCCTCCTCAGATTCGTGTGTCTCTACCTGGCCACCGTCCTTTGTGTCCGGCCAGTCCTAGGTAAGTTTCGACGGCATTTTCATTGATTTGGTCCAGACGGGAAAACTTTTGAATTTTTCATCGACATTCGATACAGGGTGGTTCATTATAACTTAACTTGATAGTTTTTGAGGTTAGAAAAAAGTTTTTGACAAAAGTTTTAGATACTAATACGAAGTTTTTTGTGACGCTATTGGACCGTGTACAGTACAGTGTGTTCTAGAAAGCCGTGGCAGACATAAGTTATGTTTTTTTAAATGGAACACCCTATATATTTTTGCATTTTTTGAAATCTGCTCATCAAGGCAATCAAAACAATATTAAACTTTGTGGCATTATCTATTTCCGTTTTTGAAAAATTCCGTATTCAAATTTTACACTAAATTTATTTAACTCGAATTTGTGGATCTCGTGATAAAGATATACGATCAATGTAATAACGAAAAATATTTGTTTTAAACAAGAGAGTAACATAGTCAAACTCCAAAATGTTTAGGAGCTTTCACGATTTTCCTGAAATTCTTTATTTCGAGAATATAATCAGTAAAATTTGAAAAGGCTCCTAAACATTTTGGAGTTTCACTATATTACTCTCTCGTTTAAAATAAATATTTTTTGTTATTACATCTTTCATCTATCTTTATCACGAGTCCACAAATTTGAGTTAAATAAATTTAGTATAAAATTTGAAAACGGAATTTTTCAAAAACGGAGAAAGATAATGCCAAAAAGTTTAATATCATTTTAATTGCCTTGATGAGCAGATTTCAAAAATGTAAAAATATATAGGGTGTTCCATTTAAAAAAAAACATAAGTTATGGCTGCCACGGCTTTCTAGAACACACTGTACACGGTCCAATAGCGTCACAAAAAACTTTGTATTAGTATCTAAAACTTTTGTAAAAAACTTTTTTCTAACCTCAAAAACTATCAAGTTAAGGGGGGTGTCAATTTATAATGAACCACCCTGTACAGGGTGTCCCAAACTAGACGCCCCATGGTTATTATAGGCAAACAAAAACAGCCAGTAAAAATTTGACGGGTGGGTTTCTTGTAGGATCACTCAAGCTTGCTTTTGGGCCAAAAAGATAGTTTTTAGGAATTTGGGAAATATAAGTTATGATGTTACTAAATATATTTTTCCCAGGGCCATACGTCTTTCTCTTTACATTTGGAAATAGCATGTTTTTCTGATAAACTTTCGTAAATAATTTTTTTTTATATCTTGTTTCATTAAAAAGTTATAAGCGTATCTATTATTTGTAAAAATATGAAAAAGATCACGTGGTATCTTTTTAATGAAAATCGAGTTAGCCATGACTTATGACTATAATACTTTTGTCAGAAACAATTGACAGATGCTCGGACAGATGTATTATGGAAAACGTATTAAAATTTTGTTATTAGTTCTAAAAATATAACTGTATGAATGCCTTTTTAAGAAAAACTGTTATTAGTCTTATTTTTTCTATTAAATCATCAATAAGTATTCCGGGATGAAATTTTGTAAACAAGGTTTTTCAGAAATTTTCATAAATAGAAATCTGTCCATTTTATGAGGCCATTTATCTCAATCCATTTGTATACTCATTATTTAGAAATTCTTTTACAATGTTGGCTTTGTGTGGTGGATCTCCGTCTTGCTAAAACCACATGGTTCTTCTTAAATGCAATGGCACATTTTCCATGAGAACTGGCAACTGTTATTGCAAAAATTAGTGATGATATTTGTGTAATACAAAGTATATAACCTGAATCAAATTAGCCTTGGCTTGATCGGGTTTCCGTGGAAAACAATTGACAGTTGATAATTTATTATTCTTACCGGTCATAATTGAAATACCTTCTCTTGACATTTAATAATTGGATCCAGTCATTGAACGTATCATAAAACTTCAATAATGGTAACACACAATGAAAAAGTTGATATGTTTTTAGTCTATGGAGAAGCTGAAAAAATGCTAGGAGAGCAATTAGAATTTATAGGGAGATATATCCTGATCACAAAATGTTTATTCCATTAGAAAAAAACTTAAAGGAGAACCAAAATGCATTATCTACCCGCAAAGCCAAATCAATTAGAAGAATAAGTTCGCAACAACGATGCAACAGTCCAAGTGTTACATCATTTTGAAGATTACCCGAGAAACTTAATTAGATAAGCTAGTAGAGAATTAAATTTGAAGAAGTCGTCCATCATTTAGTTGGGCTATATTTTTACGAAGGAGTTTCAACTGGAATAACATACCTCCAATTTTTGCAGCAACAGCTGCCAGTTTTCATGGAAAATGTGCCATTGCAGTTAAGAAAAACCATATGGTTTCAAAACGACGGAGCTCCAGCACACAATGCTAACATGGTAAAAGAATTTCTAAATGATGAGTTTGGAAACAAATGGTCCCATAAAATGGCCAGGAAAGTCGCCAGATCCAAAACCATTATTATCGCTTTAATAAAATTGGAAAAATTAGTGATGATATTTTTTGTAATACAAAGTATATAACCTGAATCAAATTAGCCTTGGCTTGATCTGGTATCCGTGGAAAACAATTGACAGTTGATAATTTATTATTCTTACCGGTCATAATTGAAATACCTTCTCTTGACATTTAATAATTGGATCCAGTCATTGAACGTATCATAAAACTTCAATAATGGTAACACACAATGAAAAAGTTGATATGTTATTAGTCTATGGAGAAGCTGAAAAAAATGCTAGGAGAACAATTAGAATTTATAGGGAGATATATCCTGATCACAAAATGTTTATTCCATTAGAAAAAAACTTAAAGGAGAACCAAAATGCATTATCTACCCGCAAAGGCAAATCAATTAGAAGAATAAGTTCGCAACAACGATGCAACAGTCCAAGTGTCCAAGATTACCCGAAAAACTTAATTAGACAAGCTAGTAGAGAATTAAATTTGAAGAAGTCGTCCATCATTTAGTTGGGCTATATTTTTACGAAGGAGTTTCAACTGGAATAACATACCTCCAATTTTTGCAGCAACAGCTGCCAGTTTTCATGGAAAATGTGCCATTGCAGTTAAGAAAAACCATATGGTTTCAACACGACGGAGCTACAGCACACAATGCTAACATGGTAAAAGAATTTCTAAATGATGAGTTCGGAAACAAATGGATTGGAATAAATGGTCCCATAAAATGGCCAGGAAAGTCGCCAGATCCAAAACCATTATTATCACTTTAATAAAATTTCTGCAGATACCTCAAACCGCCCAACAACGCTGCCGTTGCTGCCGCGGGCGCCGCGTTCGTTAATTCGGCGGTATTTTTTTTGTGTTTGCCGAACAAGTCAAGTTTTCCGATTGTTTACGTATGCATTTTTCGTGTTTTCAATGGTTTTTCTGTTAATTTATAAGCTATTTATTAATATTTAGGACATAGTGCCTGATTTTGTATACAATAGGATGCAGAAAGTGTGTGATGTGTGGCCAAATTGATATTTCTCAGGATATAACCTATCTCAGGTAAGCGTTGTACACACGGGTATAATGTTTGTTTACTACGGTAAATTTGCATAAGATGTTGGTTGACTACAAACGTGTGTATTTTGATGTTGTTGCTCCCTCTATCCTTGGTTATTTCTCATCTATTGTGAAATTGTTTGGATACAGGAACCTAGAATGGGGCATTCGCTCGAGGAAATATGAAATACATAATTATTATTCTACAAGACGAACAATTTAAATTTTTTCTCTTAGATTTAATTTAGATGATTAATAACAATTTTAATAAAAAAGAAACAGTAACATCGAGCAGATTTTAATTTGTCAGGTTTGACAATTAGATATTTCAATTGTTTTTCATGGATGACTAGATTTTAAAATAAATTATTTAAGAAAACTGAAAAGTTGTGGGCATTCTTAATTTTTCTACAAAATCGTTATAATTTGATTTTTTTTGGTAAAATTTGGTACAGGCCCGTTTTGAGGGGTGCTCAATTCAGTAAATACTTATTATATATATATATATATATTAAAAAAAAAATTTTAATTTAATTTTAATAAATCACAAAAATTACAAAACATTATATATATATATATATAATCTTTTGTAATTTTTGTGATTTATTAAAATTTTGCTCCTTTAGGAACTGGTATAGTAGGCTTTGGAATGTAGTGTAAACTGAAATCGGTTTTGGATCGAAGCGTTCGTTTATTTTGATAAATTTCCATTATACATAATATTGGTAAAAGGCCGAGAATTTGTTTCATCAAATAAGTTGTAAGATACCTTCCTCACTTATTAATGCGAACAAGGAAAACATGTGCAAATATCTCGAAACGGTCAGAGATAACCCTATAATGTTACATATCAATGAAAAGACAATTTTAAAGGCTATATAACAATTGGTTTGGATATAAATATACTTACAGAGAAAACAAGAAAGCTATAAACGGCCATCCGATTATGCTGGAAGACAGATTCCGCTAGCAGAGCAATTAATGCATATTCAATAGGATATTCAGCTTTCTGAAGCGTGGGAAATTGCACGGATGAATTCAAATCGAAAGTAATTGAGACTTCCTCGATGGTCTTGACAAATTGCAGTGGAAAAAGTGGAGGCTGGGAGTGTAAAAAATAATGTGGATCCATTTCCCTTTCCAATGCACCTGTCGAGCCGACTACCAACTTCGTAACTACATTAACATGAATATACATACAAATTAGTATTAGGTATATTATAGGTGTATAATATGCTTTAAGGCATTATGGCAAATGCCGTGACTAAATGTAAGATTATTAATCCCGATATGTAGACAAATAATGATAAAATACCCTGATAACGAAGAAACAAAATACTTAAATGCAAGAATATTTTACAGTCACCTAGGTTTAATTTTATAATTTTAGGGCTTTTGGTTATACTTAACTTATAATATGTAAATTGTATACCTAAGAAGATTCATAAAGCAAAACCCTTCCTCTCTCCGTAAGCCCATTTTCCGGAATGTTATCTATCTATAAGTATGACTAGCCCTAGCCCACAAATTTTAAATTTAGAGCGTTCTATTTGAGACAGCAAGTTCCTGGAAGACGGAAATTCATTTATGTAACTTATACCTAGGTCTTGCCGTTGCCAACTTAATTATTTGGCATCACTTTTAATTTATGATTTCGCAAATAATAAACACTTTAGGTGCATGAATATAGGTCCAACCAGCAGCTTATTACTCGGAAAGTAACCGGCGTAACAAACTTACCTAATTTCCGTTGGAAAAAATCGAAAATGAGGCAATAATAAAGAGTACCTATGTATGTATCGAGCATTCATTTGAATTATACCTCAAAGTAGATGGCACTCTTCAACAGATTACGTCCACTGATTTGACCATAAATGCTTTTTTTTCTTGTGTAAACACAGGATATTTTCATCAAACAAAAAAATACGCAAGGGAATTATTGACCGACAGTTGTCAAAAGGTTAGATACAAAGGAGTGCGGGGCTGTGTGCACGTATATATAGATGAAAAAGTATTTCCGTGCAAATAATTTAATTAAAAATCATGGTAAAGCGCTTTCGGCTGTTAAGCCATCCTCAGTACCACCTAAAAAGAAAGTATGACATAAAATAGGGGGTTGGAAAAAGTTAACTGTGGAAAAACTAAATTGTTTTAACGTCATGTCATACTCACTTGTCAAGTGTGTACAGGAAAATTGGAGCATAAAGCATTATACAACAGTAAAAACCCATAAAATAGAAGGTCACACCAAGTCACACACCATGTGTGTAAATATGGCCGCAAGTATTTTTAATTAAAATTAAATTAATTAATTTTTTTCGGACAATTTCGTTCACTTGTTTTTAAGAAAAAACATAATTCATTTCAAAGATAAATATGCAAAGATCTTTAAAAGTTTGGGTTGCCATTGCTCACTTGGCCGCAACCTCTTGGCAGCCAGGTCTAAAAAGGTATATTTTTGTCGAATTTATACGTTCATAACGTAGGTATCTTAATGAATCATATATCAAATTAAATCAAATCTTTTTTCTAAACTCGATGGAATACGGTTGCCTATGTAAAAGTGGCCGCAAATAGGGGTTGCCAACTGTTAAAGGTACACAATAGCGAAAGAGAATTAGCGCACCATACTGTCCTTCACAAGGACGCAGTGTACGTCGTTTTACAACCGTCAACTAGACAGCGATATTTGCAATTTAATATACGTTATTTTGTTAAAGTAAAATAAAAATTTTTAAAAATGAAGAAATGTTTTTGTCATGTAGTGAGAAGAAAAATGTGCTTTACTTCAGTGTTACATCATTTAAAAAGTGTTCTTTAACGTTACTGTTTCGTCGAAAAAAAGTCACAAGTTTAAAACAAAAATATAATCAAGAATTTGAAGATTTTGGCAAAACTCAAACGGTAACTAAAATTTTTCATTGAACTTGAGAATTATTTTGCTCATATTATTAGCTATTAGCTATTACATAAATAATATATTAATTTTGCGTAGGCTCTAGTTTTAACTCTAATAAGAAATATGAAACGTATACAGGTTGACTCAGTTCCGGTGCTCAACATGGGGATCTCAGAAACCGTAACTGTTGCGTGCGTGATAGATAACCAAATAAATGTAATAAATTGGGTCTCAGTTGGAGAGAAAAAAATGGACTGTATTCTAATATTAAGTTTCAAATAAATGAAATTGAGGAATGCGGGAAGGAAAAAACGTCTGACCTTTGAATCTGCGATCTTTCGTGGATTTCTTCTTCACTCTGGCCAGAGATTTACCTGTAGACGGCTTCTTTGATCCTTGTAGTACAATGGACCCGTAATCTGCCGTTGATGCGGAATAATCACGTCGCGAAGTCGCGAAATCAAAATCTGCGTGCGTACGATTTACAAGAGAGTCAAGAACTGCACTGTCACACGCGGCATAGGAAATTTTGGGAGAGGTGCGGGGTAAGGAAATGCACGTGTGGTGCGGGGTGCGCAAAATAATCAAGATAAGCAATAACAATAATGACTGAAATTAAATTAACGTAAATTAGACAACACAAAACTATGGGGACGTAACATTACCGCCCACCTAAAATACGAGGTATTTTACGAATCCTCGAGAGGCAAAGGACACAGTTTTGACACTGGTCTCTTCAGGATATGCGAAGCCGTTTTAACAGACACAACTCTCACCTGACCGTCGGCACCAGGATGGATTTTAATAACACGGCCCATAGCCCATTTTAAAGGGGGCAAATTATCTGATTTTATTAAAACCAACGTGTTTTCTTTAATTTCACAACCAGAATTAAACCATTTGGTTTTTTGATGTAAAGTATGAAGATATTCTTTAGACCATCGGTCCCAGAAATCCTGATGCATTCGGTCAAGTAATTGCCAGCGTGTTAGACGATTGATAGGCGTTTCTAGTAAGCTAGGTTCAGGCGGTGCTATGAGGGGCTCGAATGTAAGAAAGTGGGTCACTACTCAGAGGTACCAACGGACGCGAATTCAAAATTGCCTCGATCTGAGTAAAAACGGTATACAATTCTTCGTATGTAAGAACCTGTGAACCAATGACTCTCGTAAGGTGAACTTTAACTGATTTTACTGCCGCCTCCCACAAACCCCCAAAGTGGGGGTTGAAATGCCATGTAATAGATTCGGAGCTAGCGGCTTGAGAGAACATGACATTAAGTTGACGATGGGCCGATACAAAATTAGTGCCGCAATCACTATACATGTGTTCACAGCGACCCCTCCGAGCAATGAATCTCTTTAATGCGGCTAAAAAGGCATTCGCAGATAGATCAGATGCCAGCTCAAGGTGTACTGCTTTTGTTGCAAAGCAAACAAATAGGCATAAATAACCTTTCGTTGATTTTACACCTCGGAATCTCCCCATGGTGACACAGAAAGGACCGGCATAATCCACCCCGGTATGCAGGAAGGGTTTTGCGCGAGAAATTCTAGCAGGGGGGAGATCACCCATGGGAACAGGCACTGATGGAATTGGGTTGCATTTGAAACAACGAATGCACTTGGAAAGAACTCTGCGAATTGAGCGCTTAAATGACATGATCCAAAATCTTTGAGCAATCAAGCACTGAACCGTTTGTATGCCGGCATGAAAGTACTTGACATGAAAACTCTGAATGATGAGGTCTGTCAGTCGACTACGGCTTGGTAACAACAAAGGAAATTTGCGAGTAAAAGAAATAGGAGCATGTCGGATTCTGCCTCCTACTCTTAAAAGGCCCTTGTCATCGATAAAGGGTGAAAGTTTGAGAAAACTCTTGGGGAGTTTTGCATGGTTACAAAGTTTTTCAATTTCTTCTGAAAAATATGAATTTTGTGTATGCCTAACGAGGTAAAAAGTAGCATCATCAAGCTCCTGAGTACTTAAGGCGCCTATGCAAACTGATGCTTTATTTTTAGAATGTTGAATAAATCGAAGAATATAGCACAAAATCCGTACAATACTATTAAAGGAAGAAAATTTGTTCATAAGTGAATCCAAAAAATTTGGTGGTGACTGATTAGTTAAAAGAACCACTTTACGTTCTTCTGACAGATTATCAGAACACTCAGACAAATCTGAGGCCTTTCGCCAAAAATGGTTAGTAGATAATAAGAAAGGTGGCCCCGCCCACCATAAGGAACACTGCAATAACTCGCGAGGTAACAAACCTCTGGAACCTACGTCTGCGGGGTTTTGATCTGATTTAATATGAAACCAAAATTCGGGTGAAACTTCCTTTTGAATAAAAGCAACACGGTTTCCTACGAAAGTTTTCCACCGGTGCGGAGGAGACTGAATCCAGTTGAGGGCGACTGTGGAATCTGACCAACAGTAGACATTCCGAATCGACAACTTTTCTTGAAATTGTTGAAAAACTAATGAAGCTAACCGTGCAGCCAACACAGCTGCGCATAGTTCTAGCCTGGGCAAAGTTATCTTTTTTAAAGGTGTTACTTTTGATGTAGCTGTGATGAAACGAAGCTTTGCCCCGTTAGAATTTAGAACGAAGCGTAGATAAACTACGGCACAGTAACCTTTTTCGCTAGCATCTCCAAATGAATGAATTTCACAGGCCTGAAAACTCAAAGGTAGGACGAAACGAGGAATTTCCAATCCGGACAGGCAAGGAAGATCCTTAAGGTATCGTTCCCACATGCGGAGAACTTCCGAAGGAGGGTGATCATCCCAATTTAATTTCAAGGCCCAAAGCCTTTGGATGAGATGTTTCATAAAAAAGGTAAGGGGACACATAAATCCCAGAGGGTCGAAAATGCGCGCCAAATTTGAAAGAATGTTCCTTTTGGTGCAATCTTCATCCACAGATTGGACATGAAATCTGAAGCAATCTGATACTGGATTCCACTGCAACCCTAGAACCTTAAGCGAATTTTCAAAATCTGATGAAAAGGAGAGGGGGTCAACACAAAGGTCATTTGTAGGGAAATGAGCCAACAATAACGGATCGTTACTCGACCATTTGCGTAGAACAAATCTGCCCTGCGACATTAACCCAATGAGTTCTTGCTGCAATAGTTTGGCTTCCTCTAAAGATGATGCTCCTGTCACAATGTCATCGACATAGGTGTCATTTTTGACAGCTTGAGCAGCCAGAGGAAACTTTTGACCATCGTCATCAGCCAATTGCAATAATGTGCGGATAGCAAGAAAAGGTGCACTTGACATACCGTAAGTAACTGTCAAAAGACGATAATCCTGTATCTCGTCTTGCGGAGAGAATCTCCAGAGGATTTTCTGATATTCACAGTGCTCTGGAATAATGCGAATTTGTCTATACATCATTTTGATGTCTGCGGTAAACACGAAAGCGTGTAGACGAAAATTTAGCAAAATAGAGAAAATATCTCTTTGTAATTTGGCTCCAACGAGGAGGTGATCATTCAAGGACGACTGATTTGACAGTTTTGCTGAGGCATTGAACACAACCCTGAGTTTGGTGGAAGTGGCTTCAGGGCGGACCACACAAAGGTGGGGAATATAATAAGATAAATCTGAGGAAGATTTTTCAGCAACTTCCATGTGACCTAACTCGAAATATTCTTCCATGAATAAAGAATATTGTTCATACAAGGGCGGATTTTTTAAAAGGCGATTTTCAAGAGAATGAAATCTGCGAAGAGCAAGAGAACGACTGTCATGAAAAGAAGGCAAAGTGTCGTCTTTAAAGGGCAGTTTTAGAACAAATCGACCCTCAGTATCACGCTGATATGTTTTAAGAAAGATTTCTTCACATCTAATGTCTTCCTTGGACATAGATCTTACTTCAGGAACTTCCTCAATTTCCCAGAATTTTTTAACACTTTCTTCCAGCGATGAAATCTCTAGGGAATGACAGAATAAAGTTTTTAAAGAAGGTGATGTGAAGGAGTTTACCTTGCCGCTTAAGACATAACCAAAAATTGTATTAAGTGCGTCCGGTTGCCCTATCTCGCCGCAAATAATTTGCCCTCCTAAAAGAAGCTTTGTATAAATATCAGCCCCTAACAGGATATCTATAGAACCGGGAATGTGAAAAGTAGGATCGGCCAATGACAAATTTGAAATATGAGACCACTGAGCATAGGACATCTCAGTAGTTGGCAAATTGTTACAGATTTTGTTTAAGATTAGCGTATCTATATTTATAATAATTTCTCTTGAGTTGCAAGGCTTTATTGTCAAAGAAATATATCCTTGGTAAGCTACGGATTGCATGGAGTCGAGACCTGATAGATTGACACGGCAGTCTTTGGCTTTGAAACCCAATGATTGAAGACACTTCTTTGAAATAAAGGACGCCATGCTACCTGGATCTAGCAGGGCGCGGACAGTGTGATATTTGCCAAAGTTGTCTAAAACTCGGACTTTTGCTGTTGAGAGCAGTACGCTTGATTTTTCCGACAAAAAACCTGCATTGGTCGATACTGAACTTTGAGCGATAAGTTGTTGCTCTCGATTCTCAGAAGATGATTGTGGTGCATTATTATTGTAATTTGAAGATTCAGAAAAATGCAAAAGTGTGTGATGCTTCTGTCCGCATTTATGACATAAAGAAGCTGAGTTACAACTTATGGTTGCATGTGGGTTCAAACAATTTACGCAAAGCTTGCATTTTCTTATAAGGTTGTAACGATTTCGAGGTAATTGGTTCAAAAGTTCCGGACATTTATAGACAAGATGATCGAGTTTGCATATGAAGCATGGCGAATTATTATTGGAGTTATCAGCATTTACCATGAATGAAGTTGTACTGCGTAAAGATTTCTTATTTTGTTCAAATTTCCTTGTGTATTTGACAGTTTGATTTTTTGACGTATTTAAATTTTGTAACGCACAACAATGTTCGTGGAAAAAATCAAAAACTTTTGAAAATGATGGAAATTCGCTTGATTTGTGATATAATTCAAAACTTTCACCAAATGAAATGTGCACTCTGTTCAACAACATTTGAACTAATATGAAATCCCAGCTATTGACTGGCAGATTCATGTTTTTTAGCGCTTGCAAATTCGTGGAAAAAATGTCTAATAAATTTAAGAGTTCTGTGGGATCATTTGATTTCATTTTTTTTTTTTTTTCATTTTGACATTTTGGATAACAGTATATGCGGAACCTTTTAAAGATGAACTCAAGTGATTAAACTTTTCAACAGCACTTAACTTTGCATTATTGTGAACAAGAGCATCATACATGTCGATCCATGTTGGAAATTGGGTAATATCCCCAGAAAAAGGTTTTAAATCAATATGACGTAATTTTATATTTGCGGTATTTTCATCAACCGAAATATTTTGATTTGTAGGAGTTGCAATATTTAACTGTACAAAAATAGCTTTAATTTGATAATACATTTTGTCAAAATTTTGTCTATGTGCATCTTCACTCTCAAATGAATCTTCATCTGAAGCTGAAAGGCCAATGGCACTATTATGATATTGAAAAAATTCGGTTTTTATGTTTTCTATTGATTCATAATAACACTCAAAAAGGGGGATCAAATTACTATCATCCTTCGCTTTAGTTGCCACTTCATAAATCTCTTTAATTCGATTAATTTGCGTGAGACGTAATGCTTGTTGTTTTTTCAATTTTTCCGACATAATTTATAAAGTTAATGCGTTATACAAATATAGGCGAAAGTCTGAAAGGAAATAAGGCAGGAGATAATATAATAATTTGTGGTCAAATCAATTTTTTCGCGTATCAATCTCCGTGGTCACTTCGAGCCACCCTGCACCTCACCTGCGCCTATCGCCGTCTTCGTCGAACCACCGGCCGTGCGAGAGTGGTGTTCCGCGATTAGCTACGACGTGCGTCTTTACCTCTCGCGCCTTCGGTTCCACGCTCTGCAGCGGGCGGAACGTATGTCCCTGTTTTGTTCGGATTTCCACCGACTTTGAAGCAAAAAACGTTTGAATTTAAAATCGAAAATAATTTTTAACGGATGGATTATTTTTTATGCAATCTAGGTACTTGCTCCCTAAATTGGCCTAAATATGCAGGTAATTACCTATTGAAAGATAGAAAATGATAATGATAGATGTAAAATAGGTGAAAATTGAAATTAGAATAACTGATTTACCCAATATTAGAAAATCCGGGTTCGAAGAACCATAATATGTTGCGTGCGTGATAGATAACCAAATAAATGTAATAAAAAAAAATTGGGTCTCAGTTGGAGAGAAAAAAATGGACTGTATTCTAATATTAAGTTTCAAATAAATGAAATTGAGGAATGCGGGAAGGAAAAAACGTCTGACCTTTGAATCTGCGATCTTTCGTGGATTTCTTCTTCACTCTGGCCAGAGATTTACCTGTAGACGGCTTCTTTGATCCTTGTAGTACAATGGACCCGTAATCTGCCGTTGATGCGGAATAATCACGTCGCGAAGTCGCGAAATCAAAATCTGCGTGCGTACGATTTACAAGAGAGTCAAGAACTGCACTGTCACACGCGGCATAGGAAATTTTGGGAGAGGTGCGGGGTAAGGAAATGCACGTGTGGTGCGGGGTGCGCAAAATAATCAAGATAAGCAATAACAATAATGACTGAAATTAAATTAACGTAAATTAGACAACACAAAACTATGGGGACGTAACAGTAACAGATACGAAGTCGGTCAAATAGAGGCAAACTTGTGCCTTTGGGCGCCTAACAATATGCCGTTGAGAAAGTTAAAATATTTTTGAATTTTTGAAAATTAGATTTAGTTTTTTTCTGGCGCCATTTGCGTTAATATTGAAAAATAAATTATACTTTTTCATTGCAAATTTTTCTGGACTACATCATGGTATTTTTAGATTTTCGGGGTGACATTTCGTTTTTGAGATAAAGGGATCATCTTAATTTTTTTTAAATACCGACCTGGATTCGAAATAAATCGTTGTCCTGAGTACAACGATGTATGACACATGCATATTTTTTCTTGTTTTAGCTGCTAAAATGCACATTTACTAAGAAAAAAAATTAATACGGCCCTGGACTATGCATTTTTCTCTTTTTTTTTTTCAAAGATATTCCAATAATTATAACAGGTGATAATTTTTTTATACCTACTGGATTAATTATTAAACTCTATGTTTGTCATATTTTGAAATTCTTTTTTTATAACTTTAGGTAAAATGTATCCCACTATTGTTAATAATTATTAATGCAACGCCAATGCAAGTTGCGGATGTGCTATGTGATTCCATAAACAGATATTCTGAAAATGAAGATGATGGTTTTGATATTTGTACCTATGAAAATGAGAGCTCCGATTAGTCGGAGGTTGAATAAAGGGCACTAAAACGTAATAGATATAGTTTTTATTAATTATTAAACCGTTTATTTCGATGTTAACTACTAAAAATATATATATATATTTAGTATTTTCAAGTCATTCCTAATATTGCTTGCGCGCTTAGTTGAGCATGCGCAATACGCGACTGAATTTAAGATGCCAACGCCCCGACGGGACTATGCGAACTAATATATGGGCCATCGTCACCATGGGAACGGTGCTAGCCTTAGGTCTACACTGGGTTGTTCTTTGTTGTTGTTCATTGTTGGCATGGCCCATAGACTAGTTTAGCATTGAGCCTATAGGGGGGCGTATTTCTTATATTCAATGGCGTATAGTTGTAAAACGACATACACAACTGGCACACTGCGACCTTGTCTGATGGACGGTGTAGTGCGCTAAATCTCTTTCGCAATTGTGTACTTTAACAGTTGGCAACCCCTATTTGCGGCCACTTTTACATAGGCAACCGTATTCCATCGAGTTTAGAAAAAAGATTTGATTTAATTTGATATATGATTCATTAAGATACCTACGTTATGAACGTATAAATTCGACAAAAATATACCTTTTTAGACCTGGCTGCCAAGAGGTTGCGGCCAAGTGAGCAATGGCAATCCAAACTTTTAAAGATCTTTGCATATTTCTCTTTGAAATGAATTACATATGTTTTTTTCTTAAAAACAAGTGAACGGAATTGTTCGAAAAAAATTAATTAATTTAATTTTAATTAAAAATACTTGCGGCCATATTTTGATAGGCAACCCTGCCGAAACATATTCCTCTATTCATAATTGTTAATAAAAACTGTATTTTGATTAAAAAACAGATGAACGTAGAAATCTTGCAGTGGGATCTTGGACTACGAGATGGAGTTTTGCAAAAAATGTTTTTTAGAAATACCCGTAAATGGAAATCTAGGCTTCTATAATTACAGCGCAATTTAGCTATTTAGTTTAATATTGTTACATTCAAGAAATTATTAACTACATTTTTGTTAATTTAGCGTTATGGGAGGTGTGCCTTCATTTAATCCCATTATTCTATAAATTCATTCTTTCGAAATTTGGCGGGAAAGCACTTATAACGTCACAAATATTTTAAAAAGGCAATTTGGCAACATGGCGATACCACTGAAGTGTTCTGGCCCATTAACTTATTCTGCGGTGAAAGTTGCAAGGAAAGTTGAAATTTCAAGATTCTAACCTCAAACCCCCAGACTTAGGATGCCCCGTGAAACCACATTTAGCAAGAAGCGTTTTTTTTGTACATATTCAGTCGCGTTTTTCTGCAATTTTTTTTGGGGAGGTTGGGCCTAGGTACGGAATTCGAGCCCAGTACTTCTAAGCACTATGATGCCTTTGTAAAAGCGCCTTCAAGATGGTCCCTGGCCCCAAGTTCTTCGTTTATTAATAACTCGTAATACATTACTATTACTACAACATACAGACCTTTGCAGTTTTATCCCACGAATTTCGGTAGACGTGAACATCGGATTATTAGAAGTTTACCTACAACACTACACAACTAAAAACTCGATAACTACACAAACAATGTAATAATAAATAAGAATAACACTATAATAAATGGCACAGATGACTACTAATGTTTTGATTGAGCGGCATGCGGAATGACAGTTATCATAACGGTGTTGCCACATACGCGAATATTTCCGCATTATTGAAGTCTGAATATTTATCGTATTTGTTCTGTATACATATATTTTTACGAAAGTGTCACGTGACAGAGGTGAAGGATATAGTTTCCAGCGTGTGCAGCACAGACACCATTTTGCTATAGAGGAGTCAATACACGGAACACATTCGTAATAAAAAAGAATTTTTGCGACGTTTTTGTGTGCAATTTCATTAGTTAAAAATCGTAGGTTGCAATACATAATATACGAGCTCCGTCTCAGTAAAGTTGGCCCAAACTAATTAAATTACAATACGTTTTTTGGAGAAATTTATCGTGTTAACAGAAAATTTATCAAAATCAACACATTTTTCTAATTATATAGGAAACGTTTATTCACTTTTGGCATAAAATTAAACTATATTTTAACTAACAAAGAAATTTCTTTAAAGAATTTCCTAATATTGTCAATAAACAGAAAATAGACAAAAATTAAATAGAAGATGACCACTGCGTTACATCGCCTTTTCGACTTATTACTGCCTCGATACGTCTTAACATAGTGTTAACTAATGTTTTAAATATTCCAATTTTCTTGGAGACCAGCACACAACTCTGGAACGGTTCTTGTGGGTTGTGACCGCAACTTCTTCATTATATACCATCGGTGAAAGACCTGGACTGCTAGCCGTCCATTTTAAAAGCGAAATATTGTTTTCTAACATCCAATCTTTCACTTTTTAGCCGTATGGCAAGAGGCGCCATCTATTTATCAGCGTTCATGATGCCATCTACAAAGTGTAATTTTCCTACCCCTCTAGCTGACATGGATCCCCAAATCATCACGGAGGACGGAACCTTAACTTTCTTCTTAAGGCAGTCCATGCGATACACTTCTCCTTTAGTTCTGTAATGACTCTGCTTCGACTATCACCAACACAAACTTAAAATCTAGCCTCATCACTCCATATAATCGAGTTACACTGATGCTAAGACCAAGCTCTGTGCTCTTTTGCCCACAAAAGTATATTTTTCTTCTGCCTCTTTGTCACGGGCGTAGCCAAGGGGGGGTTTCGGGGGTTCAACCCCCCCCCCCCGAAATAAGCAAAATATTACCTAATATTATACCGAAAAAATACGAGGAGTGAAGAGTTAAATTATTATTACGTTTGAATATATGTAGTAATAGTAGCGCCTAGCGCCATCTTTTGACGAGAGGCAGACGCAGTTGCAGCCGAACTATTTTGTATTGTAGGGACACTTTGCGTTGTTTCTCGATTATTCGCCAGGCCCCTCGGTCGAAATGAGCGGAACTTTGTGGAAGTTCGTGGAAGTTTCTGGACGGCTACTGGGCTGCTATATAAGCGGCGCCGCGGCGCGTGACCGCGCTTACGGCAGTATTGTTCCATGCGAACTCGAAGCGAATAAAAGTGAAAAGTGGTGAACGAATAGTGAAGAGAATTAAGTGTACCGTGTAAGTGAGTAATTTTAGTGCGCTGTTATTCGATGACCTTGTTAAGGATAGATACGTGAATCATTATTACTGTCTAAAAATTGAGGGGAAAAAAAGGAAGGGTGATAAACTTAAAGGTATGGACTACTGGAAAAAGTGGTGTAGTCAAGGTCAAGGGGTTTCTAATAAAGAAAAAAATTTGGATTTAGCTATCAAAGCTTCAGCTTCAGCTGATAAGAAGACTGCCTACCCCGAAATCTAGTTTGGGATGCCTAGATATGTGCGATAAAAACCTTTGTCCTAATATTTACACATTACTACAAATCTTGGCTACCATTCCTGTATCCACTGCTACCCCAGAAAGGTCTTTCTCGAGCCTAAGGAGACTGAAAAACTATTTACGAAACACTACAAGTGAAAACAGACTTAATGGTTTGGCTCTAATGAACATTCACTATGGAACAGAAATTCATGCAGATGAAGTAGTGGATATATTTAAAAGAAAAAGCCGAAGATTTCCTCTTTAATGGTTTTAGATTTAGCGCAGAGGAACGAAATTAATTTATCCATTTCATTTAAAGTTAAGAACTTTATAAATATGTCGTAGTTTTTCGGATGAATATATAGATATTAAATTTCATGTAAGTATATTTTTGTTGTTTTATTTACTTCTCAAACTAAACCCCCCCCCAAAACTAAATCCTGGCTACGCCCGTGCTTTTTGTTAGTAAAGGCTTTTCCTTTGCCTACAGATCGTAAAATTGAAAACTGGAAAAAAGGGGCAGCCCTGTGACAAGTTGCCCTTGGAAAACATTTATCTGTTGCCCGATTCCATAAAACTCTCAATTCTCCGTAATCAGCCCGACGATTTTGCACGATGATCCTTCTCAGAGCCCTTAAATTTGTATCAGAATAATGTGGCCGACTTACGCATTTCTCTGCTTCTCAGCAACGGATCTAGTAGCTTTGTAAAGTTTAATAATATTTCGCACTGTATATCGTCATAAATTAACAATGTCTGCGATTTGCGCAGCAGATTTGCCTTTTCAATTCAAGTGAATTATAACATTATTTATTTCTTCAGAAACAGCCCTACCACGAGACATTTTTATTCGTCAACAACAGTGAATGCACAAATATATTGTGACATGTCACTAACGCCTTTTTTAAACTCATTGAACGTCAAATATTGTGACTTATTTAAGAGTTGCCTACTAAACTTCTAGAAACAGACTATCTAACTTAAGCTGTTTTCGTCGTGTATTTTGTTACAATCAAATTATTACACAAAACAACCAACTTAACGCTAAATATATCTAAAAATGTTTTTAAACATTCTCTAAAACCTGTAAAGAAACCAAAAATAGCACATTTTCAAAAACGTCTGCTTCAACATGCTATATAAATTCATTTTGATATTTTGAATGGTTGGGCCAACTTTACAGGGCTCGTATATATAGGTATTATTATATTTGATAGATATTCATGGGCAAGCTGCAGACATTTGAATATAAAAGTACAATTTGCCATTGTTCCACGAATTATTGCAAACGGGCACCGGCAACATTGCAATGCCGCTTCTCCTGACAGGCACAGAGGTTTGCCACCACATAGAGTGGTACAAATATAGGAAAGGGACAATGGCCACCCCGCCTTCGGGTTGCGCAGTAAATTTGTTTACGGGCGTCGCCTAGCAACCGCTTAGCCAGGCAGTCGATGAGCATAGGCAGTGGCGCATCAAGAGAACAATAGTATTAGTATTTATTGCGTCTTGGTGTTCGGTTGGTGTTTCGTGATTATCCATTTAATTTTGCAGTGCTGATAGAAGCTTTTTTACTCTGTAATAATTATTGTTTTTGCGATTGTGATGACTCCGAAAAAAATTGGAATAAAGGGAAAAGTGCTTCATAGTCAAGCAAGGGAAATTATTCACCTGGTTGCGAAATTTATGGAAAAGGAAGCAGAAGAAGGTATACAAATTCCTTTACAGAACTACAGGTAAGCGTTTTTTCTATTGCATTATTCACATGGGTTATTGTAAATGTATTTGTGAAATAATGGGGAAATAAAGCAATAGTTGGAAAAATTGATGAGACAAAAAAACTATAGAATTTTATAGTTTCTATATGGGTATATAATATTTTCCTATTATTATTACAGGGAAAGAATTTTAGCAGCGACTGGAATTACTAAAAACACGTTAATGAGAATTAAAAAGGAAGGAAGGGAAGTAGATACTAATGTGGCCACTACTTCCTTCTCAACTCCCAACAAAAAACGCCAACGAGAAAAGAAATTCAACTGGACACCTGAGCAATGTTGCGAAATCAAAAATATTATATATGATTTTTACAATACTGAAAAAAGGTCCCCTACAGTTAAGGGTGAGTATATGAATTTCAAAGTAATACACTACATAAAAATTAATTATTCACATTAATGGAACATATTTTTTTAGGTATTCTTCAAAAAATGCAAGACAAACAACTTGATTTTACTGGATCGGCCGAAACACTAAGGAAACTGATCATATCAATAGGATTTAGGTATGCGATTTTTCTCAATATAATAATTTATTAGAGCACAGAAAAAATATATCTTATAATACGCCCTATTTTTTTAATAAATGCAACTTAAAATGTGCAAATTATTATGGTATTACAATGGAAATTTTGAAATACATTTTCTGGGGATTTTTCTGCCCCGCAAAGATGCGTATGGAATCATTTTGCAGTGTTAACTATTGCATTAAAGCTATCTTGAAAGGTTGAAAGTTTTATCAAAGAGATGCCCCTATGGAAATGTATATAAAATTAAACCACAATTTAACTATAACTATCTATAGAGTAAACCACAGAACATATTTTCATTTGGAATAGGCAGGTACCTACTAAAACGTTTAGGTCAGGTACTAGTTAGGTAAATCATGATAACTTTGCAAATATTTATTTCCAAGAATAAAATCGTAGTTACAATATTAATAAGTAGGTATATAATTGATTAAAAGGGATTTAAATTCTCAGGAAAGATATTTAGGTAGGTAGCTATAGGTAGGTATAGTTTCTGTACAATACTTGAACGAAATATGTAAATAAATACTAGAAACTAATAAAATACTTAGAAATTATCCGGAAAATGCAAATAGAAGTGTTTTTAATTTATTAACTAATTATTTCTCTCTGCTATATCCTTCGAATATTTATATTACAAATATTATGAATTTTATATAGGTGGCGAAAAACGCAAGACAACAGAGTTGTTTTAATGGAAAAGCCTGATATTCGTTTGAAACGAATTGAATTTTTAAAACAGATGATGAAGTACCGGGCCGAAGGGAAAAATATTATCTATACGGATGAAACCTATATTCATAGTGGCCATACACAACCATATAGTTGGTCAGATCAAAGTGGAAAGCTGCTGAAGAAACCAATTTCCAGAGGAAAAAGGCTTATTATCGTACATGCCGGAGGAGAAAATGGTTTTATTCCAAATGGGTTGCTGATATTTAAATCCGGCAAGTCGTACTTCAATTCTAGAGAATCTGCCCGTATCGGATACATAGAGGTATTATACGACGTATGACGTATCCTAATACCAATATGTATGGAAAACACTAGGAATTAGGTTTTCGTGCTTTGTGTATAATAACAGGAATATTTTAATTACAGGTACCAAGAGTGGAGACTATCATGATAAAATGAATCATGGAAACTTTATGAAATGGGTTGAAACACAACTCTTGCCCAATCTACCAGAGAAATCCATCTTAGTAATCGATAACGCTTGACAAAACCAGAACTTTACAAAATTATTCAGACAAATAAATTCAGATATCCTCTAATTTATAAATTAGACAAATTATTAGAGGATCATGGTCATAAAGTTCTGCGACTACCACCCTATCACCCGGAACTAAACCCAATTGAGAAAATTTGGGCCCTCGTCAAAAACTGGGTGGCATCCCACAATACCAAGTTTACTCTGAGCGAGGTTGAAAATCTAACCCGCAGGAGATTTTCTGAGTTACCAGCCGAAGAGTGGTCTAAAATATGCAGGCATGTCCAAGCCTATGATAATTGAAAAAGAGCATTTGCTTGATTCAACAATGGATGATTTATTATTCACTGTTAACACAGGATCGTCTGAAGACAGCTGCTGGTCAGATATGGAAGACACCGACGATAGTCTAGGCGTACAGCCTATCCAGTCGTCGGAAGATTCAGATTAATTTGTTTTATATTATTTTAAATTATTAGAGTATTTATAAATTAAATAAATATAATGCCTTTACATAGCAACTAGTGAGTGAAATTATTTCGCATACATATATTTCCTACAGGCATAATCCTATTAGCTAATATATAGTTTTTAGCAACTTCTTGAAATATTTGAATTAAAAAAGCGAATGCATTCCAATAATTGCAACTGTAACTGTGGATTTCCGTTCTTTTGGACGCGATATATTCGATACTTTTAAAAGTGGAATTCAATTTTTCCTAAATTCGCTCCACCACTGGCCTGAATAATAGGCCACGCCTTGGGCCGACGTTCGCGCAACGGAGACCACGCCCCTGTCACAAAGCTAAATTTGTTGGCCTCTAACACACAAAATATAACTGAAACTTCCATGTGATCACTTGAACCTTGTTTTTAGAGACTTAAAGCGGCTAATTTCAGTACTATCTTAATACTTAAACAGAATTCTGTATTCTGTACTGCGGAAATACTTATATGGTTCGTACAACACAAATTCCGTTGCACGTCATCAATAACAATTAATTGTGTTACCAACGTTTTATATGAAAACATATGTGATTTTTGTGTGTTGATATTTGAATTTGGCCTAGTATTATGTTGGTACCGCTGTTAACGCTACGGGCGACGTTGCCGAATTTACAACCGCCAGAGTCCGAGTTATAAGTTATAACCTCGTGGATGCGCACGTGAACGTTTCCACGTGTACGGCAACGCTGCGTCCCTATGACGAGTCTTTTCCAATGCCGTATACGATGACGTGCATCGGAATTTGTTTTGTACAAACCATAGCTGAACTACGTAATAATAGAGTGCTCTCAGAAAATTTTGGCGGGTAATTTGAAACTTATATACAGGTTGTTTGGCAATTATGAACAAATATTTTATTTGTTTTTTACATGATTTTAATTTTTTTTTCAATTAAGTCTACTTTGAGGTACAGCCCAGCTAAGGTTAAAAATTAAGATGTAATTTAATTTTTTACCTATTCCAGTCGGACTGTATCGAGGAAAGAGCATTAAATTAAAAAAAAGGACCTTCCTTAAAACTACGTAAGAAACATTTCAAATATTTGTGCAAAATTTCCAAACACAATGCAGTTATTCTCTAACCAACTAAAAATTCGCATACAGCAAAATTAAAATTTTGCTATATGGTAATAACTTTAGCATATCACACTGTTTAGCAAAACGAGATTATAAGGATATATCCAGTTACTGCAAAAAAATAGCCTTCAAATAAACTTACTAATTAATTTATTAATTTGAAATAGCTAAATTTATTTAGTACAGTCATCACAGCCTGGCACAGAACACTTATTGAATTTTCTTTCCATAATGCTGGAATTTCAGACAACACAATGTTTAACAGCATAAACTGGGTTTTCGTAGTAGATTTTCTGTGAATAATAAAACACTATTGAAAAAACGGGGCACAAATGGCACAATCCAAACACGATATACACATAGGTAGTTAATATCATAAAGGTCGATCAATTTATTCAGTATGGATTAAATTCAAGAATTTTAATAAATTGAAATATCTTTAGGTACTTTACTTACCCACTTGAAATTAACGGAATTCTCAAAAATAAGGCAGTAAATGAGTAAATAACAAATAATTTTTCAGATGTCGGCTTATGGGAATAAAATTAGGTTAGTAATTTGAGCGCCAACAGTCAAACGCCACATTAGCTCCCACAAAATATCTATATTAGGTGTGAAAGTTTAAACTTCAACTGCGACAAAATCTTGCAGCGGTTGATTTCCGAACTATATTAGTGTTGAAGGTCGTCCATTTAACTTTCCTTTATATAATTTTGTGTTATGTGTTTGCCACGTTTGGCGTTCTAGATAATAAAACAACGAAACTCTAGATTTCAGCAACTTCGGCTTTAATTATCATAAATAAATAATGGTTAAAAGCCATTGTTTCATTTATTTCGTGTTATGTTGGTGCATCTTCTGTAAACTGAGTACTACTTTAGAACCGTTAAAAATATTGTCAAGTACCCTATTGCGGTGCTGTTTAAGTTTAATTTAAAATTGTTTGTTGACATACTGTTAAAACTAGAAGAAATGAAATGGAGTATGTGGCGCAGATTAACTACCTTTTGTTGTTGCTCCCTCTCTTCTTAGTTATTTCTCTGAGGCGCTAAAATCGCGGATTAGCAGCGTAAATGTGGGAAAGGATATTCATCATTCGCCACGGAAAGAAAAACCGAATGTTAGGAGGAAACTGTTGGACGCAGATTGCCGCGGTTTTTGTGTTCCACCATGATTAATCGAGGCGTTCGCGTCCTAACAATAACGCCGGTGCAATCTAGCCGCAGGCAGGAATTATTATGGATCGCCCGTTTCTATTTTCCAGTGGGTATAATGTGGCGGGATTGTTCATTAATAAGGCGGCTGTGCACCATTTATACTTTCATACTTATTGGCCCTTCGACAGCGTCAACCGACAAGTTCCCATCATAGGAGGTAATTTTTTCACTTATGATTTATTTTGAAATTTAACATTGAGGTTACCTCTTGCTTAAAAGAATATGAATACCTAATAGCCCACTCAAAAGTGGCTACGTGAGTTTCGCTGAAAAATGTTACTAAAGACAATTATTGTTAGGACATTCGACGACTTGGAAGGGAAGGGGGGGGGGTGAGAAAGGCACGGGACGGATGGGTGAATGGGGTCATTTCATAAAGTGGGGTCATTTCATAAAAAAAAATTTTGTTTTCTTTGCGTTTACTTTATGTATTATGTCTTCAAAGTCCCAAAAAGTCCACCCGTTTGTTTTTATTATCTTTAACTAGGCCAAAAATTATAGAATTGAAAATCGGGGTCCTGCTGACGTCAGCTGGACCCTTTACCAATCAGTTTCATAAGTTCGGGCTGAAAAATTTAATAGATTTACTTGTTTTTTAACACTTATTATTAATAAAAGGTATACAACTGGGGTGTATTAATTATATGGCACACCATTATAACCAGATTGTAGTTTAATTATAGTTTTATTAGCCGGCAACATCGCACCACTGTCATTTCGATTGTTTACGTCTTACGTCGTCGGAGTTAACCTCATCGTTGGTGATTTGTTCTTTGTGTTGAGAGTTTTTTTATTTTTCATTATGAAAACTAAACAATGCTTTAACAAAGCCGTCTTCCATGCTGAACACTATTATATTAAGCAGTAACTCACAACAAAACGTAAACGATGGCTAGCCAAACGAATAATGAATAACCAACAAAAACAAACCAACGCAATAAATAAGTCACAGCTGTGATTTGACAGAAAGGTGGGCGGGCTGTTTAAATTTGAACCTGACCGTTTTGCGGCGTTGCCGAACCTACAAAAAGTACCTATACTCACTCCGTGGGCATTTTTATTTTTTTTTTCGGCCAAACGGGCATTCAAAAAAATTTGAAAAAATCCATAAGTAAATTTTTGTCAAAGCTATCATCTGAGCTTATCAGAAAAAAACGTGAAATGTGCCCATTTAAGTTGATAGAATTTGGTTTAGGCGCAAATTTCTTATATCGCTTCTGCTATTGTTCCTCTTAAAATGTCTCGGTATTTTTTTGACTTTTTTTAACTGCGTTAACTCCTTCTGGGACGCCAAATTTACAATTTACATTTTTAGATACAAAATTTATTGGATAATTCTTTGATTACCTACTGATTGGTTTATTACACCTACAAATTCTGAAATATAAAGATATATTAATTTTTTCTTTTATCATAGTTCTAAAATGAAAATAAATTTGATTTTAGCTCTTAAAAACAGAATAGAAAAAATTGTGCAATATAATAATTTGATTAGACTTAAACAAATTTTAATTAATAATAAAAGCAATAATATTAATATTATTCATAATAATAATATTAATAATAATAACATTGAACAACAGATCTTTAATTATGGACTTCCAATTCAATTTTATGTATATCAGGATATGTCAAGATTTGTTGCAATAATTAATAAATGGTAAAAGTTATTGGTTTCATTGAATTAAGAATTATTAAAAGCCAAGAATTTACTCCAAACCACAATGCAGGGTCGTATTTAAAAATATTAAGTTTTTGAAGTAAAGGAATTTTCAGTATAATTGTCTCAAAACATAATATTTCGTGTCATACATCGTGGTATTTGCAATGAAAAGTGCATTTAAAATCTGCAAAAAAATCCAGGTCCGTATTTAAAAAAATTAAGTTGACGATGGTTTCTCAAAAACGAAATGTTGTAGCACAAATCTAAAAACGCCATCTTAAAGCCCGTTAAAAAGTGCCACAAGAAAGTGTTTTTTTTCTATTTGTGACAACAACTTCAGAAAAAAATAAAATCGAAAACGCAAAATTTCACTTTTTTCTAAATAAGTCAAAAACGAAAAAAGATATTAGAAATCTGTTTGTACCATTTTATTGACCTCAAAATTACGCAACTTTTTCCCCATTTAACAGTTGTGCTATATCTCACCGTTTGCAAGATCCCCATGCTGTTCATTCTTATCCGGGACACATTGTATATTATATGTATGTTTTATAATAATATGTTAACCTCAATTAAGTGTCATTAATTGTTTATATTATCGTATCCTTTTGACATCCAAGTTTTTTTGATATACCTACTAACTTCGTTACTATTATTTTATTAAAAATAAAGAAAATTTTATTATATGCCAATTTTATGATTTAATTTCATTTTATCTTCAGCCGTGACAAAGTTCTTAAGCAAGAACGAATGCTTGGAATGTTTACAATAATTATAGTGTAGAGTCGATATTAAACTGTGTTGCTGTAAACCCGTGATCTTCCTTCTTCATCAATAAGTTCAGCAGTGACATTTTCAATTTTTTCAATTTCAATGAAGTCACAGCATAAAAACATAAAATTTAATATAATAAATAAAAAAATATATAAAAAATTAACAAGTATGGTATAGTGAAGTCACAGCGTAAAAACGCTTGGGCGGCGTTTGCTTTGTAAAACAATACCGAGTCTTAGGCGGCACGCGGCCCTTAATAATATTATAAAAAATTTATTTAAATGCTCTAAAAATAATAAACTAAACTTTGAAATAATTCACACCAAAGAAAACCAATAAATTTGTTTCGTACAAAACAACACCTCACAAAAATCTATACACAAAACCAAAATCCGTAAAATAAAGGGCAATCCGTATTTCCGTACACGGCATTGGTTATATTGACCTAACTGGCCTACGTAGACACCTGCTCCGTGGATCTCCGAAAAACCGACCAATCAAATCGCTGCGCTCGCTTTCTTATTTTCTGCCTACTTGAGTATTGAGTAGGTCGACGTCGACCGCATAAAAACCTTTGAATTTTATACGGGTGATTTCTGCTGAGAAGTCTATGGTATTTTTACCAGTAGCAAAGCGTGCTAAATGCTATGAAATAGATCGCGTCCCGTATATCACTGTATTCCAAGTGAGTTCATTTATATTTTACCAGGGTAGCTCGAGAACAGGCCCCTCGGCAATAAAATACGAAAAAAAACACTTTTTCAACCATATTAAACCGCACCTGGTATTAGTAGTAAAAAGAGATGAAGGAGACAGAGACGATAGATATTGTAGTAAAAACAAGTGACTGCATGCTCACCTAATATAATATCACGAATGCATTACACTGTTCGACGGCTGGCCACTTGTGCAGCGAAATGCGGTGGATAGGCGTGCCATAATTTCACAGACCTTAGGATATACCTACTTGCGCAAACACTTATAATCGATAAGGCTTTTTAGAGACCTTTTAACAATATTATATGGTGCATTAACCTTTACGTTATGTTTGAAGACAACCTTAAAAAAACAACTTAAAAGTGAAATATTATGTCCTATATTCTTCTTGAGACGCTAATTTGAGTTTTTTTTATGGTATTTCAAGTGACTTTAGAAATACTGTACCGAGGTACTAAAAAATTACTTTTATATTTTTTTATTCGTTTTAACACTACTTATAAGTTAGTTTCACATTCGAACATAATATGTTAAATTTGCACCTTATACGCGACTGAATATAAGATGCCAACGCCCCGACGGACACTATGCGAACTAACTATATGGGCCATTGTCACCTCTAGCTTTGGGCACACTTTGGGTTTACACTGCGTTGTTTTTTGTTCTTGTTCATTGTTCTTGTTGCCTTCTATATATTTTGTGGTCGTCTTCATAAAGTTATTTGGTTATTAGGTAAAAGTTCCCCCGACAATCGGCGCCCGCCGATTGTGGGGCGAAAACAGCGGCCGGGCCGGACGTAAACACGGCACAAATCTTTCCAAATTTCGGATTTTCCGCGGGTTTCCGCGAAGTTTCGATGTTGCAAAAGGTGCAAAATAGTGTGGTGATCAGTTTGAGCTGCATATAGTAAAAATTCATAAGGATTATAACCACAAATATCGCCATGAAAAGTGAGGTGTCAAGGGAAATTTGAAAATTCATTTCATAGATAAAGGATTTATTGATTCATTTTCTCGGAAACTACGCCCGAGCACCAAAAACTAAGGTCAGATTCGTGTTCAGGGACCCCGAAAATAGGGGGGTAGCCAACATTTCAAAAAAATCGGGAAACCGCGGGAAACTGTACTTACCGGTTATTATAAAGTTTAAACATTATTGTTTATGATTTATGTAATTGCAAAGGCAACAGGCAACTAAAAATGAACTAAAAGCAGAATTCGAAATAGAGAACTTTGTTGGTTAAATTAAATTGATTCGAAACTTGTTCCATCTCGAAAATGTTTTCAGGAACAAACGAACAAAAAATGTTTAGGTTACTTTTTACACTTTTTTTGACATATCCTGATATACATAACACAACTCTTCTTTAACTCTTCTCTCTTTTTTGGCACAAGCGTGGCGGGAATATTTAAACATTTGAATTCAACTGTTGTTATTTACTACATTATTATAATAGTCAACTTTAGAAAATAAAGCTTTTTTGACAGATTTTGAACAAAACAGAAAACATAATATACGGATCAACAAAATGGCATGGCCCATAGACTTAGTTTAGCATTGACTTCGTTCAACATTATTTTATTTAATCTAAATATATTAAATGACATAAATGTTAAAATTAACATAACAGATAATCCACGTAGCACATTATGGATATTCAGTTACTTTTTTAACATGTATATAACTAGGTATTCGAAATCATTTGAGCTGTTTTGTATCGCATTTTGATCGCAATAAATCAGCTTGGAGCTGGTAAATTGCAACCATCACTTGATTGTTTGATTATTCAAATACCTACCAGCTACTTTTCAGTGCAATGAACACACCTGCCTTCAGGCGACCCCTAAATATATAAAAGAACAACTCATTACAACGCAGATAATCATTATTTATTTACATATCGTGGTTCGTGTTAGATGGCACTTTAACAAATGAATGAATTATGTAAAGCTGTACATGGTTTCTTCTCGATGCATTTTTCCAGATAGCCATAATAGAAATCAAAAGCGCAAGCATTCCGTTCCTTGTAATTTCTTTTATCGTTACAAATTACTTACATATACGGAATGCAGTGTGTTCCGACCATTAAACATAATGAATCATAAATATTTTTATGCATTCGGGTAATTTTTATATGATAGATAACATCTAGAATATTTATTTTATGCAAGGGGTGTTCTTGTGCCACTCTTCCAACATGTGATTCCAGGCACCGGGTAATTCTCCAATGCTAATAGGGCAGTTTTTACGTCGAAAGAACGTTAGATTCAAGATTTATTGTGAGGCTTGCCACCATCGGGTATAATAAGTATAGTGTCGCACATTCGATTTAAAATTCAAACACCCATATGGCTTTGCTAAAGACCTGTAGGAATAAAATAAAGAATTGCAATGGTATGTACAATTTCACATTGGTTTTATATAGTGCTTTTTCTAGGAGCCAGGTAAAATTCCAATTAGTGTAGGTACTAGGTACTTAGGTGCTCAAACGCATGGTGCTTAAACATGTAGGTAATCAATGAAACATTTCTGGCTGTCCTATGCAGGGTGATTCAGTCATGATGTAAAATAGAAAAAAATAGCTTAATATGATTCCAAATTAAAACAAATTTGAAGTCAACAAAAAAAAATTAAAAAATTTTTTTTCGAATTGCATTAAAACCCCTTCTTAACGGCGCTTTCCTAGTCAGCTGGTAAGCTCGCGCGTCAATACTTGTGCGCCGTTGCCAATTGCACAACATATAGTAAATTTACTTGTTTTTTTACTTGTTCACAGAAATTTTTTCAAAAATGTAGGAATTCTGAGAAAATCCTAAAAAGACGATATTTTTTGTGGTTTTTATATTTTCTGGGAAACATTTTTCTGTTGTGGCGATAACAACATCACGGTCTAACTTAATTTATTACCCTTTTGACCCTCTTTTTGATTTTCCAATGTAAATCCTTTTCTTGTTTTGTAAAAAATATCATTATAATCTCCAAAAATGTATTGAGAATTAACACTCTGCACGAAATGCCACCAGTAACTTGACCACACAGATTAAAGGCACAAGTTTATTCTGTTCGTGGAGCGTCAGATCCGAGGTCAGATCTTAGCATCTCCTATTCCGTAGGTATAAGAAATCTGTTGTGATACAGTAACAATCCCACTATCGTTTAATAAAACTGCCAATTTATGATGGGATACCTACTTCTGTAAGATTGTACCAATTTTCTCGTGGAGCAGGCGGGTTCTACCTGCGCTGTCGCCTGTCGTACACGGAATGTGGGAGCACGAGCATGGTAAGGATGGTATCCAAGAATCTGGCGGTAGCAGCGGTTCACAGCGTCGATCCACGGGAAGAGTACAGAGGCACGTGCACTTCCCTCTGCCTTCCACTCGCCACTGGCGGACGTGTCGGGTGGCCGAATGGCGGTACTGACTGACACTGGCGGTGGCGGCCCGGCCTGCCGCGGAGGACACGTTGACCCGATCGGGATAAGCGCGCGGCGCACACAAGTGACAACGCAGCACGTCGCAGCCTACCGGAGCGCCGAGTTACTGGAGACTAGGGTTGATTTGCCCCATGTTTTAGACTTCGTTAAAAAAAAATTTTTCCCATTTTCCTTTTTAGTAGGCGTCCCCAACTGTGTGGTTAAAATTTTTTACATCATGACTGAATCACTCTGTATACCAACAAACGATTAAATAGCTTTAGTTAGTAGATAGACAAGGTTATTAGGTTGATATTATGTGTTCAATTTGATATTTCTTAGGATAATCTTCCTATAAACATAAACAACTTTATTGATCCAATAGATCAATACAACGATATAAGGACAAGTCACCAAACACCCAACATTATGTACATGGTTATTCACATAATATTCTACAACCTTAACTTTTTTGTTTTTAATTTTGGAAAAAAATGTAATATATTTTATTTTTTCTGTCATTTTAGTCTTATAAAAGGCATATTTATTTATGAATGGTACGTGATCGGTACTTTATTATGAATCAAATTATAGAAGGTGTTCTATAATGCTTCCATTTTGTGCAACACAGAGAGCATACCTTCTTAATAAACTTCTCTCGTAGCAGAGCTGGGCAGTAATGATTACATATCGTAATCATTACAGTAATTAATTACTTTTTTTCGAAAAGGAATTGTAATTGAATTACATTATTCAAAAATGTAATGGTAATGGGTAATTTAGTATTGCAACCCGAAGTAATTGGTGCATTACTTTTTAAAAGGAATCATTACAACAATTTCTTTACTTCATTCCTAATTACAGTAATCATTACAAAAAGGAATTACATTACTTTTAAAGTAATTATTACCTACTGTACTGATTCCTTTATGGTTTCTAAAATTCCTGTTGCGCGTGCATCATTAACAGCTGATCGAATACAGATTACAGATTCGTATCATTGCAGATTCGTATCTTCAGCTCCCGTAGAGAGGCCATTCTCTTATGCTACCTACATTAATAGCCCCCGGAGGAACTCCCTTAGTGAAAATCTTTTCGAAAAACTTGTTTACTTAAAAAGTAATGTTTATGGGGATTAAAAAGTACTTTTTTAGTCACTTTGTATAATAACTGAACTACTATAGTGCGTTCAAATCCCAGGTGAACTAAATGTAAACACAATCACGCCCTGTTCACGTGATTGACAGAAAGTGCCATGTCGAGAATACTTGCTTACAATTTGTCACATGTCACAACTAAGTAAGAACCATGCTTTTCGTCTGTAAACGATTATCACGCTTTTGTCGGTTTTTACTTTAGTTCGCCTTGGATTTGAACGCATTTTACTTAGTATTAGTATCACCATTAGAAACATTTGTTTACTTTTTTACTGAGATTAGAGAGATTTTAAGTTGTTTTTGTGATAAGAATTATTATTTTGTTATTAGCTGTGTTTTTGTTTTTCACATTTAAATAAATATTTAAAAACACATATTGTTGCCGACAGCGAAAGTGACATTAGATTTCGTTTTTTTTTTAAGTTGTATAGCATAAAATCTAATAACATTTTACCTGACAAAAATTTAGTACAAACATCTCTGTCCTCATTTTAATCATAAGATCTTGCAAGCAGTGTTTTATTTTATAGGTTATGAAAACCTTGGGAAAAATAATAATTCCAGTGCATATGCTTTTAACATCTTATGATTAAAATGAAGACAGAGATGTTTGTACTAAATTTTTGCCAGGTAAAATGCTATTAGATTTTATGCCATACAACTTAAAAAAAAAAACGAAATCTAACGTCACTTTCGCTGTCGGCAACTCTCTCTTAAGTGTTTACCTATTTAAGTAGTTGTTTTATTTACCAATAATATAAAATGTAATTAAGAAAGTAATTAGAAATTCCTTTTTCTGCAAACAAAAGTAATGTGTAATCTAATTACATTTTTGTAAAAATGAATTATTCCTTTTGTAATTTCATTACATTTTTCTCAAATGTAATGGGTAATGTAATGATTACTTTAAAAAGTAATTTGGCCCAGCTCTGTCTTGTAGTTATAACCACGATACCTACCTCGTTCATCTTTCTGATCTCCTGCTCCTGAGATTGTTGTTCTTTAACTTGGCCGATTATATGACCTCTCCGCATATACTATATATACCCGGTCCTTCAAATTGCCCTACAGAAAGAAATCGAGTGGGGTCAAGTCTGGGCTTCTGGCAGGCCATAAAATACTTCCATTCGAACTAATCCACTCTATACAAAAGTGTCATCTAAATAGACATTTTTGATTTATTTGCTAGAGCACCGTCTTGTTGCCAAACAATATTCGGCTCATTAACTTGATTTAATAGATCAGAAATGTCTCCTTTTAAGAGCTGTATAGATAGTTTAGTTCAGTTAAACCACCTTTAAAAAATACTGGACCAATTATGTTATTCCGAAAAATACCACACCAAATATTTATTGAATTTCGACCTTGTCGTTGAATTGAAATAAACTATCATGTATTTTTTGATGACTAATGGTGAGCGTTTCTTCTATTAAAAACGCCACATGTTGTAAAAGTGGCTTCATCAGTCCATATAATATAGAATCTGTAATAGTAATAACCGTAGGAGCAGTAATAGAATCAGCAATGTCTAGTAGCAGTTAGTTAATACTAGTATAGTGTAATCTTTATAGTGCTAATTTCCAAGTGATAAAAATACGCACCTATAAACTGATCATTTTCCAATTGCCACTCCAGCACTAAACGGCAATATTCTCGCCTTAATTGGTCTAAACTTATGCATCTTCAACACTCTCTGGATCTGGACTGAGCTCCATGATAATATTTGTAAATATCCCGATGCATCTTTAATAGAATGACTCGAAGTATAATAAGACTGCTTCCTGCATATTCTCAGTTAAAACAAGTAGTTTATTTCTCTTTTCTTTATTTTTTAAACTTCTACTAATTCTCAGTTTGTTGTCAATATATTTGAAATTCGTGTGATGAGGTAGGACTCCCTGGGTATTTCAAAATTAAAAACAAAAAAGTTATGGGGGTTGAATGTTATAGGAAAAACCCTGTACTACTTCCAGTATTCATATAAATTTGGGTGTATACAATAATTGCAGAGTAACATTTAACTCTAAGTATTCCGACACAGAATAAAAGTCTCGTATACATAGCAAGATTTAAATTTTGTAAAGTCCCTTGATAACTTTTAGTTTATTGTCAAGTATAAGTATAACACAGCACCAATCTAATAGGGAAATGACGTGTACAATTCCATATTGGTAAGTTGCAGTTTAAATTTGCTCCGTGAAATTTGTTGTTGCAAACCATACTACCAAAGTCTAGAGAATACTATTCTCTGGACGCTGATACTACTGTCCCGCGTGACCTAGTTTTTGTAGGACGTAATGTGTGTTTTTTCTACGCTAAGGTATTGAAACAAAAATAGGAATCGTAGTATACGCAAAATATTTTGCGCCATAGTCATTGGCGAACTTGGTCTATTAAAAGGGCATATTGATGAAGTGAGAAAAACGAAACATTGATGAAGTGTTGAAATCAGAAAAGTCGTTTGACATTCGTAAACAACTACTGATGAGAGAACTGTGGATTTCCACGAAACAAATGAATTTGGCAAGATGAAAATTGTTTATTATTTAAAGATTTCTGACTTCTTGTCGTCCCACAAAAATACTCAAAATAGACTTATTGAAAACTAAGGGTTTGTTTACATAGAGATGCAAAATGCTCGAGCATTTACCCATATAGCAAGATCACATTGGCGGAATATTCTGATAATATTTTTTCAGAGAACATGCATATTGTAGGAATATTTTTTATAAAAACTGTAGAAACATTATCTGAACATTCAGGCAACATTCAGGTGTTCGCCTTTTAACGTATTATAAATATTCACAAATATCTTGAATGTATGTATGTATGTTCCACAAATAATATTCACTGAAGATTTATTTGAAAACTTCAGAAGCATTTTTGTATGTTCTATGTATATCGATTTAATATTCACGTTTATATTATAAAATAAAAAACCGCCAACGCCAGTTGCAGGGTTCGAACCTACGACCATCGATTTAGAAGTCCAACACTCTGACCAAGTGAGCCATACAAAATAGTGTAAGCTAGAATATCGGTGACGTCGCAGAACTAGGTATATGTAACGTTTTTAAAACATCCCCCATGCAAATATAATGTAAAATAGGTTCCAACAACATTCTAAAATATGATATCCCAGTTATTGCCACTCGTGTGGCAATAACGATAAGTATATCGTGAATGTCTTGTATACAACCATTTGTGAACATTCATAAGATATTTTTTGTATGAATATACTATTTAGCATGTTCCAGCAATATTCCAAAATTGCACATTCGTAAGGTGAACGTGCCTGTAATGTACCTACTTAAGTTAAATGTTCAATTTGTAAATATTTATAGAACCACCAAGTTAGGAATATGTTACACAAGATATTGTGGAAATATCCCTTCTTATTCAAAACAATCATATACATCATTTTTTGTACATTCATCTAACATAATATTATATTTGTACCTGTATCTGCGATTAAGAAAAAAATATCTTTGGTATATGCAGTTACTGAACATATTTTGTAAAATATTGTAACAATGTCTTATAAATACCGGAGAATATTTTTTGCACATTAGGAACTTATTTTGCATATTTAAAAAATATTAGATGCTATATGGGTACATTTTTTACGCCAGGCGTAAGGATTGCTCGATTTTAGTATAGGAGTAAGTATTGTAAATAAAATATTTACTAGATAGTATACTCGCATACAGTAATAATTATTCTTAAATAGCCGTTTACATTTATGTCCATTGTTTAAAAATCAATATTATTGTCATCTACATTAATCATTTCTGTTATTATACATACTATAGGTATGTTTGCTTTACAAGTTTCCACAATATCGCTCTGATATATTGATTTTTACTGGCCAGAGCGTGATCAACTCGTCATCAGCGACGAACTGCGGTCCTGTTGGTAAATGCTACGTACTGAACACAGGGGTGTACGCTCCTAAATTTTCTTCTTATAAGCCGAAACGACCTCCTTGACAAATCGCACAGAATTATAAACACCCTGGCTGATTGGTGTGAAAAAAAAAACGGCCTGCAGCTCAATGTTTCAAAGACAGTTGCAGTCGAGTTTTACCCGAAAAACAAAACCGTTGACCGTAGTCTCCTCTTACGGGCAGACAACAGGTCCATAAATTATACGGATAATACCAAGTTTTTATAGGAGCCTTTATAGACAAGCTAACATGGAATATACACATTAACATTAATATAGTAGGATTTAGCTTATATACGTAATCATACTTTGTATACATATCTGCCTATATAAGGAGCTTTTAACTTTGACGTGTCCAAAAATGTTTAACTCTCTCTAATATTGTAAACACATTGCATGGATAAATAAAATTTACAATTTACAATTTAAGATTTCCACTTATAAGTCGAAATATTGACCGGCAATATTTCGACTTACAAGTCGAAGCTTTAAAGTTTCGAGTTATAAGTCGAAATTTTAGGAGCGGATCTAGAAAAAAAAGGCGAGTGTCTCTTCCCAGGCCTTCATAGCAATGCTTATATTAATGATCGATACGGAAGTTGACGATTTTCCAAAGTTTGTCATTATTTGTTTCCTTTTGCTGTTCAGATGACTGTAAAGCGATTTTAAAAAAAATGTTTAGTTGACTAGAAACTTTATTTTTCTTCATTTTTTACAAAATGTAACGGTCTTTCCGAAAATTACGTCGTAATGTATTTGTGCTATGTAAAAAAATCCTATCGAATTTTTGTTCGGGTGTAAATCAGGCTTTCTTGGTCAGCGGTTAAGTTAGCTACAAATCAACAATGGCGGCGGAAAAAGTTAACCTAAAAATTTTTAATCTTCTTCCGCGAAATCACAAAACATAACCGATAACCGATAAGTCTTCGTCTCCCTAAACCACAAAACATAATTGATGATGAGCTGATGGATTGTTGTAGATCAGGAATCAGGATTGTTGAACTCTTGTCACTTTGCTTTCGGCAATATTCGGCCCTACACAATGACCTATTTTTACATTCGGCTCTCATTCAGAAATTCAAGTTTTATTTTCAAATTATGGGCTTTGGAAGGAATTAATAGAACAACAACGCCTACGTAGACATGTTTATTAATCATGGTCCTCTTTAACACCGCTGTTTTAAAAATTTGGTAGAAGGAAACAACCCTATTTACTTAATAGATATTTTTTTGGATGTGGTTTAATTATAAAATAAATAGACAATGCCGTTATTTTAGTTTCGCAAAATCACATGGAAATGACAAAAAACTTTGTGCCGACTTTTACTCTATGTTTGAGAGAATGTGCGAGTAGGATCCATCTTGCTAATAATAATCTACGCATGTTGTTCTAAAAAAATATTTTTGGTTCCTAAAAATAAGCAATTAGGTATATTTAACTAGGCTGTGGGCGCCACCTCGAATATACCGATAAGTTTTATCGTTACTATTCATCGTTTCTTATTTCGCCGGTGACGTCACTTCCCCAGGTACCGAGGCCTACGATAAAGATAGGCCATGGCGCACAAAAATCACGTGACCATCTTAGTTCGACGTTACATGTCATTTGTCACATAACTGAAAGCGGCAGCTTGGGTTTTGAGAAGTTTTAAATGTTTAAAGTGTTTTTAAACGTCTTAGTCTATATTTTAGAAACAAGTTTGTGTCTGGTGCGCGTGTGTCCTGGCGGAGGGGAACCGCCCGCAGGTGTTATTATGGCCTCTGGGTGGGAGCCGCCGCGTGAGCGCTGTAAGGGGAATTCTCCCCCCGGAATGGACTCAATGGACAGTAGAGCCTGAGACACAGACGGGTGAACTGCTTACGGGAGATCCGCGAGTTCAGACGGTGCGGGTGGCTGGAAGCCGTTCCCGTTGACCACGTTCTGGTTTGTGTATTTTGTATTCACCATTCACTTTGTGCGAAATAAATCAGTGTTCTAACATACCTACTCGAGGATTTTCGTTGTCGACCCACGCCCTGATACGGTTCCTATTCGGCCTTTCACGCTGCCGATCAACTGGGACCTCGTCAATATTTGTAGTATACTGAGGTGAGTTTTACAAAAGCCAGGAAGAAAATGTCACCATAAAAACATTTGCTTTGCCTCGGGATGAAAATTTGCGCCAAAAATGGATTCGTCAAATTCCAACTGAGATTTAATTTCTAAAAAACCCTTAAATATCTATGGCTAACACATTTTCAAGAAAGTGAAACAATTAAAGTGGACAAATGTGTTGTGGGAGGAAAATACCTATAGAGAATATCGCCTAAGCTAAAGGAAGGTGCTGTCCCAACAATTTTTGAGAATGTGCCAAAATATTTGAGTGCAGTGCCGTTTAACTCTCAGCCCAAAACAGCTGAGGCAAGTTGAAAATTTTGAAAAAACAATTAGAGAAAGCCTGGATGCACAAAACCAATGATGTAATAGATGAAAGAAAACTCGCCGAATTGTTACGAAATTTGTTTTTTCTACTTATCTCCAAAAATGCCTTTTATTATATATAGACTAAGTTGGTCACGTGACTACGCCATTATGCGTTAGCGCCATGGCCTGTCTTTATCGTTGGCCTCGCCCAGGTATTTGGAAACAATCACTGACCTAAGCGCACCGTTTTTTTCTTGCCCTACTCCCGGGCGTGCTATTTCGGTCCCCGACCATCGGCATCGCCGTTCGGTCTAAAGCATAGGCGGATAATTTTTTTTTTAATTAAAACTTCAAATTGGCAAATTCGCGGCTGACACACGTCCAAAATTTCACAACACCAGTCGAAAATAACTGATGGACGCGGGTTACGTTATTACAGATGTCGAAAGTTCCCGAAACGTGAAATGTACGGGGTATACACAAAAAAATATACATACCTACTTAGATCTTCAAGAACAAGTGCATTTTTTCCTTTAAATCTACGGTATACTTACACTCACAATGGTATTATTTTATTTTTATTTGCGCAGATGACACACAGTTCTGCGCAGATATACAATTCAAGTTTGAAAAGCGAGTTCTACAAACTTATATGTCCGAGGATGTAGTTTACAATTACTGGTGACATGGACCAAAAAGTGAAAGATACGAAAAAAGTCATTCTTGATAAAAGTTTTTGCTTGTTTAGAAAATACGATTCAATTCAATTTTGTTGTACAGGGTGGGTAAAAAATACAAAAATGATATTTATCGTAGGAAAATACCGAAATAGACATAACTTATTTTAACAAAAAAAAAAATAACAAAAAAGTTAAAACCGACTTCAAAAATTTGCCCGTATGCACACTCCACTAAAAATTAAAAAAATATATCAAAAAATAACATCGACTTTACAAATTTGCCTGAACTTATGCACATTTCAACTAAAATTTTAGAAACATTTTTCTCTTCCTAAATTGAGTTATCTTTGGATTTGGTGACAGTCAAGGCAAGGAATTTAAATCTATTTAGATATGAATACATCATATCCTACATACATCATAACTTAGGTACTGTCACCGACTCCAAAGATAACTCAATTTAGAAAGAGAAAAATATTTCTAAAATTTTAGTTGAAATGTGCATTCGGGCAAATTTGTGAAGTCGGTGTTATTTTTTGTATTGTATTTTTTTTAATTGATAACCTCCTCCTTTTTTGAAGTCGGTTAAAAAAGATTTTTAGTTCCTACGTGTAATTATAAATAGTAAAGGATGTTTTAGTGGCATATCAGGTAAAGGATATCAATTGAAAAAAATGCACTCCAGCCGGGACTCGAACCCTGGACTCCTAGTATGGCCGTAACGGCGTAGGCACTTAACCAACTAAGCTACCGGAGATACGGGTTCCATCGGCTAGGTGTTATTTATTCCAATTAATATTAGTTAGTAGCGGTGAGATGTAGGAGACTTCGGCGTCTTCTACAGCTACTAGAAGGAGTTAGAGGGTGTAGGGTAACCAATGGTTACTAACCATTCATGATTGTTGGTAAAGTGAACTTCTTATTTGTTCGTCAACCCGATATGCCACCAAAACAGAGGTATTAAAAATCTTTCTTTGTTAATATTCTTGATTAGTCTTGATTCCTCAAATGTCCGAGGTGTTAATAATCATTTATTAATAGTCATTATTTCTAAATGTAACAATCCATGATGAAATGTTTCCATACGATTTTTGTTTGGCGATAGATAGATATTTTTGAACATAAAACAAAATAACAGAAATCCTTCTTCGCACAAGAATTTGGTTGCTTCTCGATCCTTAGTTTGTATTTGTGAGTATTGAGAGGGTGAGACTTTATTACTTGATATTATTATATTATTACCATATTATTGGAAAATCTGGTAACGGTATATTAATTTAAAAAGTGCCAGCGCATCCTAAAACTCCGTATTATCGTTGGCTACCTGGCAGATTTAATACTGGCACGCCACCACAGAAAACCAATTACCCAAAGAATCTGGCGGATATATGAAAATACTCGTATCACGGATATGGAGAAGAAACGCGAGCGGACCATGTGTTTGGCATCGAGGAAGGCCCCGATCGTAAAGCAACACACAAATAGGCCTCACCTATATTTTATAATAATACGTAACTGGGGCCCGCGGACTGCGCTTTGATGTGCCCAGAAATAAGGGGGCGTCGCAAAAAAATACCTACTTAGCACCGGCCCGATATTTATATCGCTGTTTTTATTTATGCGGCGATCAAACGGCCGTTTTGTTTGGAATGCGCGAGAACTTGTCGGCCGATAAAACTTTTCGGTGGCACGGAAATAGAAGTGCCGCCTCGGAATAGAATAAAAAATAATAATAAGTGGAGCGGACCAAAAGTTTCGAATTGTTGGAGTTGGAGCAGGTCAGGGGGTCACTCGTCGCACTATTTTGAAAACATTATTGCATATTTTTATTAATTATGCAAATCCCCTACGCGTGGTTTGTATGAGAAATACTA
Source organism: Pseudeuparius sepicola (assembly GCA_963920635.1). Classification (NCBI taxonomy): domain Eukaryota; kingdom Metazoa; phylum Arthropoda; class Insecta; order Coleoptera; family Anthribidae; genus Pseudeuparius; species Pseudeuparius sepicola. The sequence goes on along the minus strand of OY987298.1, from coordinate 10,815,245 downwards.
TAGTTATGGATAGTTTAGAACAGAAGTAAGGTGGTTTATGAGGGGACCCCTGTAAAATGCCTCCAAACGATAATACCCAATGGAAATTGGGATCGAGCATTTGCGGTATCATAAGCGTCGATATATAGGGTTTCGGTTTCATTGGGATTATTTAAAAAACGATTTTTTTACATTTAACAAGTTTATTTGAACCTTCTAATATATTTTCAACCTGCCTCAGCTGTTTTGGTCTGAGAGTTAAACGGCACTGCACTCAAATATTTTGGCACACAATAATTGTTGTGACAGCCTTCTTCCTTTAGCTTAGGTGATATTCTCTATAGGTATTTTCCTCCCACAACACAGTTGTCCACTTTAATTATTTCACTTTCTTGAAAATGTGTTAGCCACACATACTTAAGGGTCTTTTAGAAATTCAATCTCAGTTGGAATTTGACAAATCCATTTTTGGCGCTAATTTTCATCCCGAGGCAAAGCAAATTGTTGTTGTTGACATTTTCTTCCTGGCTTTTGTAATATGTATAAATATAATATATAAACAGACCCAATATTTGGTATTTAGGTTATTTTTTAAGAAATAAAAATGAAAACTCACATCAGTATACTGTAAATATTGACGAGGTCCCAGATGATCGTCAGCGTGAAAGGTCGAATAGGAACCTTATCAGGGCGTGGGTCGACAACGAAAATCCTCGAGTACGTTACAACACCGATTTATTTCCCACAAAGTGAATGGTGAATACAAAATACACAAACCCGATGAACGTGGTCAACGAGAACGGCTTCCAGCCACCCGGACCGTCTGTACCCGCGGATCTCCCGTAAGCAGTTCGCCCGTCTGTGTCTCAGGCTCCACTGTCCATTCCGGGGGGAGAATTCCTCTTACAGCGCTCACGCGTCGGCGCGAGCGGCACCAATACTCCTGGACGGCACGACTCCCACCCAGAGGCCATAAGAAAAAATAGCACCTGGGCGGTTCTCCTTCGCCAGGACACACGCGCACTAGACACAAACTTGTTTCTAAAATTTAAACTAAGACGTTTAAACACATTTTAAACATTTAAAACTTCTCAAAACCCAAGCTGCCGCTTTCAGTTATGTGACAAATGACATGTAACGTCTGACTAAGATGGTCACGGTCACCTGATTTTTGTGCGCCATGGCCTGTCTTTATAGTAGGCCTCGTCCTTAAACGAGGAGACGAAACAAGAAGAAATAACGAGCGTTCATTTAAATTCGACTTTAGCTATCTAACCTTTTAGCGTTGACTGACATATTAGAAAAGACTACTAACGGCTGTCGTGTTTGACAGTTATATGCCTCACTATGTGATTTCCGGAGCGCCATCTATATTCCAGAATATTAAGCCAAATAGCAGTGATAAGTCTTATAAATACGTAAGTCAAGGATTTTAGTCTAAAAGTGTTAATAAAATTCAAGTGCGTATTTTTCTTGGTAAAGTATTGAGGGACAACCATTAGGGACACCCGGTGTAACGGATCTCATTATCTAAACTCTATTCAAACTAAACGCAAGTGAAACATAAACACAAGTTGTTGCATGGCTCGAGCGTGATATGCACGTGATCGGCTTGCTATTGGCTAGTCGGCAATAAAGTCTGGCCCGGCGGGCGAGTGCAGCGAGTCGGTGTTTCTTACAGAGGTGTATTGAGTTGCAAGTGGACCTTTATTTTTTCCCATATAATTCTTTCGCTGTTTATTAATTGTTGGAGCTACGATTTGTGTTAATAGTAGAAATTTGCAGGTAAGTGAATGACTTAGGTGTGCCATAAAAGTTTCCTTTTAAAGTTCTTAATACTGGGCCTTATTATTTTAACATTTTATAATATAAAATTCATAGAGATCGTCCTTAATGCGGCCCTGCCTCGTATTAGCCCTCAGAATTGTTCACGTGCTTCCATCGTGTAAACGTTTACACGCCACTTGCATTTAGTTTAAATAGAGTGTAGGTCTAGGCTTCTCCGTCTCACATTATTGAGACGCCGCGCCGCTCGACGTAGGGTGGCGAATTTAATTGACATGTTTTCTTGGCAGCGTCGCGTCGTCGTCGCAATTAACCGGTGTCGGTGACACCGACGACGGCCCGAAAAAACAATGGACGATCGCTACCGGGACACCAGCCGCGTTCCTAGAAGCGGCCAGATACGTTTCTACACTCCGGCGCGTTCTTGGAGTAAACAAAAACACCGGAAATTGCTGCGACAACGACGCAGAGGCGATCGAACAGGAGTTTTCCGATAATAATCGTTGACACTATACCTAATATCAGGCGATGTGGATGTGAAGACAGAGTGTGACCCAATTGAACATTTTTGGGGCAATAGCGCTGTACCTACTTTTAAAATCTATTTACGTTGAAGAGTTGGTAGACATTTTTTTGCCATAACCAAAATACCACTAGTGTCAGGTATCAGTGAACTATACCTACTCTCTTAGTTACGTCGTAGTTTACGCATAAAACAATTAACAAGGCTTATTGTGATAGCTACAACCAGGGGACTCTTTAAAGTAAGCATAGGGGACCCAGTATTATACTTTCCAGAGTGAGGCCTATTCTTTTCTCATTCTAATGGTCTCAGCGATGCCAAGTATGCCATTTTATTGGAGAATCTAGAATCTACGAATATAACAGGTACTTTGATTGTTAGTAAAAATTAATAATGGTTTCCATGATTTCTAAAAATTAGACCTGACAATGTTGTGTCTACAAGTGCGGAATATGGCAACTGTCAAATGAAACAAATTTATTTTATAGTTGAAATTGATTTCCAGCAATTATTTCCACGAATTTAAGTGGATGAGAATATAGAGAATAAGTATGGTAAGTCAGTAGTGCCGATTTTGCTTATTTAAGAATTTGTCGCTATTGCACCTTGTTGCCAGGTTCCTCAATCCATTTGTAATATGTATACTTGAACTTACTTCCTTTGTTGAATGAATCTACCCAAAGAACTTTCACAGATTTCGGGATAGACTAATAAGATCAGGTTTAGTAGCTCTAATCTTGTAGTTTTTCTCGGTGTTCATTATAAAATTTTTGTAATTTTATTTATCACCCAAGGTATCTCACAAACTTAAAATAAACTTTAAAAAATACCAATTCATTTATTTATGAACGTTGAAATTTAAAAAATTGAATAATAATAAGAACTACAAGTTCTAATTTCAATTTTCTTCTTCTTCTTCGTCATCGTCTTCCAGTCGCTGTAAAATTTCAAATTCCTCTGTGTTCTCGTCTTCAACGTCATTAATTGTCGGTTTTTCCAGGATTTTCCAGGTACTTTATAATTACACCAGTAGGTAAGTGTTATTAAGTGAATAGATACTGAATAATTGAAAAAAAAATAATTATAACGTAATAGTTAATAAAAAATGCAAATTATTTGGAATTATATATTTATCAATAATTTATAAACTTTATACGGCATGTTTTTAATCGGGACTACAGGTTGACCTCGACTCGAATGATACTCTAAATAAAACACTGCGCGCGCTCTGCCCTCTATCTCGAAAATGGTTCAAGATATAAAAAAAAAGTTTAAACAAAAGTTGTAGAGAATTTAATCCTCTACAATATTTATAATAAATACAAATAGCATAAAACCCATAGGAAACGAGATATTTGCAATAAATGTGTAAAAAAAATCGATTTTTTGACCTTTGACCTGTAGTCGCGGACACCCTACGATAATTAGGTTTTGAGACAAGTTTTAGGGTGCTAGAATAAAGGTTTATTTATCTCCCAAGGTATCTCACAAACTTAAAATAAATTTAGATAAAAACTATTTAAAAGAAGACCTGACTGAAGCTACCTGCTTAATAATTTAAAATTTACAAAATACGATATTTGTTTTGAACTACCTACTTATACGTAATGACCTTTGACCTTGGAATATCTGTAGTCGCGGACACCCTACGATAATTAGGTTTTGAGACAAGTTTTAGGGTGCCAGAATAAAGGTTCATACAAGTTTATAATACGTATTTATAAGACTTCTTACAGCTATAGCTTCATATCCTGGAAAACAGATGGCGCTGATGGCCAACAATATATTTTGCATTGTATTTTGTCTCTGGAAAGCGCATGGTGAACCTAAAAAGTGTCAGTCGTGACAGGCGTGAGCAGTCTTTATTAATAGGTCAATCAACGCTTTTACTTAACACGTTGATCGTTGAATATCTATATTAGCACAGAAAATGCTTTTAGAACAGAGGACTCCTTGATGACAGCTGTCAAGTGGACTCCAACTTTTAAGTTTGACCTCGATTTTTGGTTTCTGAAGGGCGCTCAGTCTTTTAGGCATGAAAAATAATGACCAAGAAATCAAGAATTTCGGGTAAGTGCGGCAACGTTGCGCCAATAACTTCCCCTACATTTCCTCGGACCACCCCGCTCCTCCCTGTAGAAAATAAAAATTGCGTTGACTGACGTATTAATACGTCTAAGTATGATTGTGTTAATTATAGAAGAATCTTGTAGTGGTTTTTTACATTGGTTTATTACACTTCTTTATCTTAACAGAGAACCAAAACTTTCATTTAATTGAATTTTTAAAGCTTCCCCGGAGTCTTCGGGTGCCTTTCTGATGCTTCCCGGGCCCCCGAAAAATCGAGAAATAAGAAAAAACACGCAATTTCCAAGAATGGTTTCAGAGAATTTTCCGTCGGTTTCGTTGATTCTACAGCCGTCCCGTTTTTCGAAAGTGGTTAATCGTAAATCGGGAAATTCTATTAGATATCGGATTTTCGAGGTTCTTTTTGGTACCGGAGGAAAGTACGACACCCAATTAAGAGATTTACAACCTCCTTCGATTTTTAGAACGGCTGTATTCGAGGTTGTAGAAAGACTTTTGCGAAAAAAGCCGCCAATGCCCGAGGGCGAGGTTGTAAGATTTTCCACTATTATTCAGGCAATCTAAGGCCAACCTAACTGCGCCGAATTTACTGTTTTTCGCTCTGTAACGGGCAATGTCGCGTAAGGCAATGTCGCGTAAAAAGATGTTAGATTTGCCGTCACTTACGCTTTTAAGGTTATCGCTGGCTTTCAAACCGCGAGAGATGGAAGGGGTAATTGCAACGTTGTCAGTTGAACGCCTTTGCGCCCGCACGTATTGGAACGATTTCAAGGGCCGGCTACTGCTATTCCTCAGGACATAACCTATCACAAGTAAACGTTGTACACACGGGAGTAATGTTGGTTTACTTGGGTAAACTTTGGTAAACTTTGGACTACAAACGTGTGCATTTTGATGCTTCTGCTCCCTCTATCCTCGGTTATTCCTCTGAACGTCCTACGGTGGCTGCACTATTAATATCACCGCGGATATTATTTAATATGGCGTATTTTATCCCATATTTACGCGCGTTCGGCGCAGGTGAGCATTCTTTCCTGATAAACGCGTTTTATATAACCATAATTTGCAATAATAGCGCGACTCCGTACTGTGGGATTGGGTGGAGATACCTACTTTATGGTGAATATAATCATAAGAGCTTTACGCTTTATAGTTGGAACTACGTAGTTGAAGCCAGTGCGGTACCTACCTGCAGCGCGGTGGGAAAATTTCTAGAACGCGAAATGTCGAACAAGAAATATCGACAATTCGTTCGCTCATCGGGATCGGGTCGGCGCCATGTTGAAAACTCCTCGGTTTTAGTGTTATTTTGACTGATTTTTTTGGGTACCACTTTCTTCTCTCCGAAGCAAGCATTAAAGACGAGAGCAGCTTTAGAAAATACTGGTAGGTACCTAGTATACAGAAAGCTGGTGGTGTTCTTACGTTCAATCGAACCATTAGTTCTGTGGATGGCGGTAGAGATCGTAGGAAAGCTGCAGCTTTTCAGATGGTGTATAGAATGCGAAGTAAAAATTAGAAATATTCGGATGTTTCTTTGAGTACCCGCTACTGGAGAGGAGAGGCATCACTACTACAACACGATTTACGTGGCAGCAAGTTGCCGGCTACTGTCTAGCTTGCCAGTGACTGCACCCGGCCGCCGTTTCGGTCCACCAGGAAAACGTGAACGTAGGCATAACGTGCAGCGCAGATAAATTTTGAAATTTTCCAAACGACATGTCTACTTATAATGGCTAGCAAGTGAAGGGAACGCGTTAGGCATGCAGTGCAAAAGCGGTGAGTGGGTACCTGCTACTTTTAAGTATTGAAAATACTTCTGGGTCTTCTTAAAATCGAACCGACATGCGACATGGTCCCGGTTCGTCGAGTCAGCCGAGTTTTGTTTGGGTTACAGGGAATAAATAAACAGATTATGATTAGGTGATGATATGTACAGGGTTATTCACTGAGAATTGACCCCCACCTAACTTTTTTCTTTTTTAAGATAAAAGGGTGTACTTTTTTATGCCATGACCGTTTAGTGTACAGGGTGTTCCAAAAAAGTAGGACCAATGGCAACTTAATTTTTTTTTTAATGGAACACCCTGTATATTATTGGATTTTTGAAATCTGCTCATCAAGGCAATCAAAATGATATAAAACTTTGTGGGATTATCTTTTTCCGCTTTTGAAAAATTCCGTACTCAAATTTTATACTAAATTTATTTAACTCGAATTTGTGGATCTCTTGATAAAGATAGACGATCAATGTAATAACGAAAAATATTTGTTTTAAACAAGAGAGTAATATAGTGAGACTCCAAAATGTTTAGGAGCCTTTTCAAATTTTACTGATTATATTCTCGAAATAAAGAATTTCAGGAAAATCGTGAAAGCTCCCAAACATTTTGGAATTTGACTATGTTACTCTCTTGTTTAAAACAAATATTTTTCGTTATTACATTGATCGTCTGTCTTTATCACGAGATCCACAAATTCGAGTTAAATAAATTTAGTATAAAATTTGAATAAGTGCGGAATTTTTCAAAAACGGAAAAAGATAATGCCACAAAGTTTAATATCATTTTGATTGCCTTGATGAGCAGATTTTAAAAATCCAATAATATGAAGGGTGTTCCATTTAAAAAAATTAAGTTGCCATTGGTCCTACTTTTTTTGGAACACCCTGTACACTAAACGGTCATGGCATAAAAAAGTATTCGCCGAACCATTGATTTTGTTTTTTGAACCACCCTTTTATCTTAAAAAACAAAAAACTTAGGTCGGGGGTCAATTCTCAGTGAATAACCCTGTACATATCGGCGGCGACATGTTATAGTTTTAAGATACAGCTATATTCTCGATATTGATGTATTAAAACCTTGGCTTATAGGTGTTTTGTCTGAGATGAATCAGACTCATCTGTGGCTCGGTGTTGAAAAAAAAATAAAATTAAAACGTTTAAGTGTATTTGATTATTCATGATTAAATGTTTTAAAATGAAAAATGTAAAAATTAAAAATCCCGTATACATTTTTTGAAATGTATTATTAAAAAGAAACGTTTTGACGATCTAAAGTTTTGGATGAAATATACTGCGAGCACAAAAAATGATATTTTTCAAAATTAAAATAATGTTGGCAGTGGATTTTAGAAACATCACATTTATATTAATAATTCATTCACCAAAACGGCTCACAATTTTTTTCAGATGAAAAACACATTAAAAAGGGCAAAAATACCAATTATATATATATTATTATATTTACATTTTTTGCATATTTTATTCAATTTCGCAAAATATTGCGTATTTCTGGAAAAACTATATTTTTGTGCATATTTGCATGTTTTTCCTATACTTATTTATAGATATAAGATATAACCAAAATTATGAGAGCCTAGAGACAACTAGCAGTGTGTAGTGCAAAGTCAAGAAAAATGCGGATGTAGCTAACCAACTTGTTTTTATTAAAGTTAATTTTAGTTTTATACCAGATATAATTCTTTCATTAGAAAGTAGAAATATAGGTTTAAGCGAATGGGTTGATTTTGTTCAAACATATTCTGCTAAATGTAGAAAGGTTCCCGGTGATGTAAGTATTAAAATTATAAAAAAAATAAAGGCTACGGTGCTACTGTAGAAAAGAATGAAGGGTTAAAATCTTTAATGGCAGTAAAGAGTATTTTTGATGGTAAATCATCCAACGAAGTTGCACCTTGGCCTTATACCTTACTACCCAAATGAAAATATTGTATTATTATATCGGCAGATGTTGATAGAAGCTTTTCTATATATAAACGTATTTTTACTGAGAGAAAACTTTGAAAAGTATTTAATCATAAAATTGCTACTATACAATTTCAAATTAAAATGTTTTTATAATTCTGCTTTAATATAGGTATTTTACGAGGTATTTTATTTATTTGTTTTCCTTTCATTTTTCTTAAAATAAACCTTTTCTCTAAAATCAGTTTTGATATTTTTTTATGGTATTTGTAAATGTAAAATAAATGCATATTATTGCATATTTGGCCAAATAAATGCATATTATTGCATATTTTAAACAAAAATGATGCATATATATGCGCATATTTTGATTGAAATTAAATGCATATATTCCGCCCTTTAGTTATAAAAAAATAATAAACTTTGGTAATTTTAGAATACCTACCTACTCGCACATGCCCCTTACCTACTTTTACATCAGTTGCCTGAACGAATGAAAATTCAATATTTTGGAAATTAAGGAAGAATGGAAGATAAATAAGCTGTCAAATTTTTATGCAACGCAGAATGATAAATAAGTATACCAGTGTTATATAAGATTAATTAAGAATAAAAAAATAAAATAGGTAAGTGTTTACTAAAATATTATTATAAATTAAAATTTATTGATTGACCACTTTTAGTTATTTGACCTTCCAGGTACAGGGTGAGTCATCATATTTTGTACCCCACCTTATCGAACAAAAATAATATTAGTACCTAAGTTAGATTTCTTCTAAATCATCAGGATTTTTTTTTTAAATAATTATGCAATGCACAGTGGGAAACGAGTACCTACCCAAGTATTTTCTTTAGAACACCATACTGTAGGTATATAATTACATTTTGAAACTCCACGATAAATTTTAAATAATTTTATGAATGATGATCTATATCTAAATTTAACTGTTTTCGAAATATTGAACTTTTTAATTAAGGTTTTAATTATTAGAAGAAATATTGATAATATGAATGTGTTTCATCAAATTTTATATTTTACGTTTAAATGTTTAATAAAATGTTATAATATGTTATGTTAAAATGATATATCATGAATGAAAAAATGAGTTTTATTGGTATAATATACACTCAGGTGCAAAAAAACCGGGCCACCTAATATTTTTTTCAAAATCAGTTGTATTTTTTTTTCAGTTTAAACCTGATTTTTAGTTCATATAAAGGACTTCCTATTCTTGTTTTAATAAACAATAACATAAATAAAGGAAAATATATAGGTGGCCCGGTTTTTTTGCACCTGACTGTACACACATTCACGTGTCTTTCTGGTTGAAAATTTGCCATAGGTGCACTTGCAGCGAATGTGTAAAATTTATTTACTGTTACTATTCTTATAAAAATCAATGTAAAATAAAATTATTTGTATCTGGTATTTTCAATACCCTTAAGATACTTGCGTAAGATTCTAGGTCTGTCATTTTTTTGCAGTAAGTGTTTCTTGTGTTGTTGCATGCGTATGTAATAAAACACTTTTACTTTGAGTGAAAAAATATGACCAATAGAATGCTTCACACACATTACTCACAAGATATAGGTAGTAACATAACATAGCCGTGAGATATTGATATTGTTTCCCACGGATTGCGGGCGTACCTATTTAGTATTTATGTAAAAACGCGATTAGATTAATTTAATGCGGAATAAAAGTAACAAATAAAGTAAAAATTAGTTTTTTCTACCTCCACGTGTATATAGGATAATTTTTTAGCACTCCCACCGAGATTTTCTCGCTTTTCTCATAAAAAAATGCAAGCTAGGTGCAAAATGTCGAAATGGCAGATATTTTGTGTAAAAAAGGCTGTCCAAATTTGAAAAAGGCAAAAATATGGGCAAAAAGGCAATTTTAATATCTTTTATTCACTTAACAATTACAAATTGTTTATTGTAAGCTACCACTAAATTTTTTCTACATATTACAAATTTTTAATGTTTAATGTACTTTGGGAAGATATTATCCGGGGATCTATTGATCTTAATTCATCGGCTGTTTGAGGTCTTGGATCTTTAGTTTTTTAATATTATATACCTTCAATCTATCAAATCAACCGAATCTTATACTAGAACTTTTTGTGAAAAAAATTTCAACCTCTTTTTTTCGATTATTTTCTTATAACTTGTTATATTCAAAATTCTAGAAATTGTCAAGAACAGAAATTTGCAGAGCACCTTTTACAAACTTGATAAATAATTCCTGGACACTTGCCTAAGATCCTACGATTATTTAAAAAAATATATATTTACGTAATTAGCAAGTTATTAGACTTTCTTTGAAATTTGGCGGGAAAGCACTTATGACGTCACAAGTGTTTTATAACGGCAATTTGGCAACATAGCGATACCACTGAAGTGTTCTGAGACATAACCTTATTCGGCAGTGAAAGTTGCAAGGAAAGTTGAAATTTCAAAATTCTAACCTCAAACTCCCAGACTTATGATGCCCTGTGAAACCACTTTTAGCGTTTAGCGTTGATGGATTCCTTCCTCCATCGACGATTTTAGTCAAGAAGGTTTTTTTTCGTAAATAATTCAATCGTTTTTCTGTAAATTTTTTTGGCTAGGTTGGGCCTAAAGTCAGGAATTCGGGCTCAGTAGGTACTTCTAAGCACTATGGCGTCTTCATAAATGAAAATGATCCCTAGGCCGAGGTTCTCTCTTTATTAATAACTCATAATACTGTATTCTTACTACAACGTAGGTACAAACCTTTGCAGTTTTATCCCATGGATTTCGGCAGACGCTAACAGCATCCAATTTCGGCAAATTACGGATTGTCCTTTCAGGGTCCATGTCCAATGTCCATGATACCTTACCTTACACATCTAACAACACGATAACTAGGTCCGCAAACAATATATAATAGTAAATATCAATAACAAACTATAATAAATGGCACAGATATTATCTACTAATATTTTGATTTAGCGAGATACGGAATGACAGTTGGCATCACGGGATGTCATCTGCCGATCAGAAAACCATACGTGTTAGATGACATGTGGATATATGAATATGGTTAGATGCCTATGTGGGCGGGTAACGTTGCCACATATGCGAATATTTCCCGCATTATTGGTACCAGAATATTTATAGTATGTCCCGTATACAGATATTTTAACTAAAATGTTGCGTGGCAGAGATGAAGAATATAGTTTCCAGGGTGTGCAGCATAAACAGACACCATTTTGATATAGAGGAGTCAATATACGGAACATATTCGTAATAAAAAGTCTTTATGTGACAAAATTTGTGTGTGCAATTGAGTTAGTTAAAGCTCAAAGGTTTCAATACATTAAGTAACAGATATTCATAGGCAAGCTGGAGATACTTGAATAGAAAACTGCATTTTGCCCTTGTTCCACGAATGATTGCAAACGGGCACCGGCAACGTTGCAGTTCCGTTTCTCCTGAGAGGCACAGAGTTGCCACGTTTGGCGTTCTGGACAATAGAACGACGAAACTGTAGATTTCAGCCTGAACAAAATTGTGCAACGTTGTCTTTAATTATCATAAAAAAATAAGGGTTAAAAGCCGTTGTTTCATTTATTACGTGTTATGTTGGTGCATCTACTGTAAACAGAGTACAATTTTAGAGCAATTAAAAATATTGTCAAGTACCCTATTGTACCATTTTAAAGGGTTGATACTGAGTGATGAACCCTAAAAATGAGACAGAACTTTTTTGTCCGTTGGCGGACTTACAAAATTGTTACTTTGTGTTATGAAGAATTTAATTCTAAAACTTTTTTATTGTTATTTTTCGAAAAACTTTATCGCTTTCGCCAAAAACGCGAATAACTGAAAACACGTATTGCAGATGTGATAATTATTTAAAATCTTTGAAAATTCAAAAGTTGGCTTTGAAATTAAACGTCAAACTTGAATATCAACCATTTAATGGAAAAATAATCCAAATAAATGGATTGGAAGAGGAAATAATTGCCCGAAGAAAGAAGTCACATTTGTTGAGATATGGTAACCGTGGCGGCCAAACTTGTGGGCAATTATTTCCTCTTACAATCCATTTATTTGTATTCTTTTTCCATTAAATCGTTGTTATTCAAGTCTGACGTTTAATTTGATAGCCAACTTTTGAATTTTCAAAGATTTTAAATATCACTTCTGCAATACGTGTTTTCAGTTATTCGCGTTTTTGGCGAAAGCTATAAAGTTTTTCGAAAAATAACGAGGGTAAAAAAAGTTTTAGAATTAAATTCTTCATAACACAAAGTAACAATTTTGTAAGTCTGGATTTTTTTCGAAATTTCAAAGCCCACTTTCAAGGCCTATAACAACTTAGTATATAGAACTCACCTTATTTTGGGCTCCCCTGTATGCTTCTTCTCTGCGTCGATTCTTATGCGGATCACCCTGTATAAATCCGGTTAAATTTACCTACTGGATTATTATGATGAACCAGCTTGAAGTCGTCCAAAAGTTGTTTTTTATGCTGAATAAAGTTAACACATATCCAAGCCATCTATTGTATGCAGAAAGTACACTTCTCAGCATCAGGCCAATCTACATATATCGAGTAACACTATTACAGGACAAAAAAAAACGAACTAACAAAAATAGAACATTTGTATGACACAAGGCACAAATCCAATATGAAAATTGAAACCTATAAATCAGCAAAAACTGTTGGACAAAATTCGTTTTGGTTTATTGCTCCTCGATTGTATCAACTTGTAGGTACCTGAAAAATTGAAAGAAATTGTAAATAAGAATAAATTTAAGAAAGAGCTAAAAAATTGGGTGTTAACTAACCTGTAACCAGAATTTGAATTTGTTTTTTCACTAGTGGAATAAGGCCATTCTATGTGTTTTTTTATTGTAGTTACATTATTGTAATTTGTAAATTGTGTATTTGTTTTATTTTGTACTTTGAAATATTTTAATACTGAGTACCAAAAATTACCCACGCACTAGTCTACGGACTTCTGTGGTTGCTTCTGTTTATCTCCTATAAATATTTCCTTGTCCGTTTATATTTTTGTAACATGTAACGAAGTTCGTTATTTTTTTTACTAGAAAGGAACGTATTTTTAATTTTTTTCTGCCGACCGCAACGCGCCGAGTATTTTTATTATTTTCACCGGCTAGATAGATGCATAAAAAGCAAGTAATATATTTTCATTTGAACAAAATCTTATTTTCCGTATTTTCGTATTTTATATACCGTGTTTTAAAAGTCGTTATTGATTGTAGGCGGGCAATATTTTTGAAAATATATGTAGTAGGAAATAATCGTTATTTTAGGGCTAGAGACGCGTTTCTTTTTGGAAAACCGATTCAATCTATTCATACTATTTAGTCTTATTATCGGAAGCTGCGTCGCATCGCCGGCTATTGGTGTATGACATTTTTCTACTTTTTTTATGTATTTCGCACCGCGACCAAGCCTCGATGCCGGCATAGCAACCGGGCTCTTTTTTCCGACCCCACCAGCCCGGCCGGACTCGGGTATAAAAGGGGAACCGAAAAATACTAATTTATCAGATTTTGATCGACCGCCGATTTAGCAGTATAGGTAAGAAACTCTTGTATGATAACCATTTCATTTTGCTATAGTGCCCAAGGTATTTTCTTTGTTTGAATTTTGTCATTTATACAAAGGTGATATCAGGTTTAACTGCCGGCCCTTGCTATTGTAGAGTCCTAGTACTGCCATAGGCAAGAGGCCAGGTCCGTTGCAAAACCCAAGATCAACAGATAAATAGTTTGTACTTGACGTCAGGTGTAACTGCCGGCCATTGTCCGTAGAGTGCCAATTTTTGGTACTGCTAGACAAGCGGCCAGGTAGGTACTCTGCAAAGCCAGAAGTCAAACTAAACTTTTTTTTTTCGACTAATTCCAGGTATATAAGTTTTCGTTGCTGGCCATTGCTATTGTAGAGTACTTGTACTGCCAGGCAAGCGGCCGGGCCGTTACGTAACCTGAAAAGTCGACTACAGGCTATTTTTCCACTTGATCTCAGGTCTAGCTGCCGGCCATTGTCCGCCGAGTCCCAATTTTTGGTACTGCTAGGCAAGAGGCCAGGCCCTTCTAGAAATACTGAGAATTAAAGAAATAAAATAAACCGCGCTTGTCAGACGGCACCACTGAATCCGTTTTATCTAATTTTCTTTTCTAAAATCTGCCGCCTTCACCTAAAGGCCTATAGTAAAGTGTTATGGGCCACATTTTTTGATACGGAGAGAGTTTCTTGCTTATAGTTTATAACCGTAGATATCACAATTTTCCGATTTTCTCTTATTACCCGCACTTCACAATTACGCGCCGTGTTGTCAGACCACCGTTTCTATACTAGTTAGATTATTTAGTTGTCTCCGCCGCATTTCCTACGCCTAGTTTCCGTCTCACAGAATATACTGTCCGTTGCCGCGAATACAAAAATTATTAATCAGATTAATTTGTTCACAGGTGTATTTGTATGATATTATTTCGCCTCAATAATAAATTAGGAGTTTTTTCATTTGCCAAAAATATTTTATTTTTCTCGTTGTGGCACAGTTCGACTTTTGTTGTAGTATATGATTTTGTAATAATTATTTGATTCTGTTGTTATTGATTTTCGAATATTACTAATCTATTGAGAATAATAAACTGATATCGTGTTGTACGTAATATTGGAAAATAAATTGTAAAAACTTGTCTATTGTCTTATTTACTCCCTAGTCCCAATAGAACAAACAAAACAAAATAGCTAAACGGACTTTGGAATTTTCTTCTTCACAGAACTATCCGAGAAAAGACAAGTGGAGCATACCACTATAAAAAACTGGCGCCTGAGCAAATTGAAGAATAAAAACTAAAGAGGCAGCGTCCTCCACAAACTATATAACATCTTTCTATTCCTATAAAAAAAAAGCGTCAAAGTCGTAACGTAAACCATTACACATCTAACAAAATCTTAAACAAAATGAAGTAATAGGTTTTATTATTCACGTTACAAACATTATTTGGGAATAAATAAATTATTATTATTATTATTATTATTTAATGTTTGTGGTTTGGTTTGGGGTGGTCACGTTATTTTGTCAATCGATATAATAATATCGCATAAATTTCGGTCTTTCCGATGTGAGCCGATTGATGTGATGCTGCGTAATAACCGACGAGTCAGAATCTCTAATTGGTTACATAGAGGGCGATTGAAATTCCCCAAAAATAAAAATGCAAGGGTAGTACAAAAAATGTAACTATAATAACTTGAGAGTAAATGTACCTATAGGATGATCCAACTCGGCGCTTCAGACCTACTGCGGGAACACGAAAATTGAAAATAAAATTTCGAACAGGGGTTCTTAAATGGGACATACTATAAGGCCCAATTATGACCGAAAATTTGCTTTTTTGTTGTTTCGGGAAATGGTCGCTGTGACATCATCAATATTTTTCCCCAGAAACATACTTGCCTTTTTTTCCTAAATATTGAAAGTCCTTATCATTCTCGACAACTTTTATAGGAAAAGATTTTCTGTATCTTTTATTGTTCAAAATTTACAATTGATAGTCAGAAATTATTTAAGAGAATATTAGGTTGTCTTGTGCGTCCTTAAATTTTTTCAACTGCAATATTAAAAAACAATTTTTGTAACAAACTATAATAGCAAACAAGTCAGTAACAAGCACAATTCAAAAATTTAAAAAATAGTCCAGTCGAACTAATTTAATATTGCACAAGGCACCCCCTAACAATACTCTTAAATAATTTCTGACTTTCGAAATTGTTTTCATGGCTGACTAGATTTCGGAAAACCGATCCTAGTGAATAAAAAAATTCCATGTTCCATTTAAGACCTCCTGTTCGAAATTTTATTTTCAGTTTTCGTGTTCCTGCAGTAGGCCTGGGGCATCGAGTTTGGATCACCCTGTACAGAACGTACATGGTGATTCAACCCTTTGACCTATAATGGCGTTTTTCGACCTGTAGTGAGCAATGTGCATTATTATTAACTGTTGGTAAATACAAAGTTTAAGTTGGATTATTCTCTATGTACCTACAGGGTGTCCCATTTTCGATACTTTTGCGAGGTATCTCGGTTATTTTTCGAAATAGGGAGTTGCGGTTTTCGGGGCACTGACCTACTTTTTCATAAAAAGAAACGCTCGTATACAGAATTTTCATGCGGCCTCCTTGGCTTTTTTTTAACACAAGGTGATTCTCAAAATTTGCCATTTTCAGGCACCCCCCCCCCCCCTATATCCGTTATACGCTAACTTGTTGAAATGGTAAAAATCGACCGTTATAGATTTTTTCACGTAGAATTCAATGGCGTTTACGGTTTTTTTCTAGGAGGTAAGAATTTCAAAATATAAATATAACTTGCAAAAGTATCGAAAATGGTACATCCTGTAGGTATGTTTTTCATTGTTACACCACTTTCAAACATAAAAAAAAATCACAGATCTTGCATCGGACGCAAACATCGTAGGCGTATTGAAAATACCGACACAACTGCTATATCCAGACATGGATTATGAGATGAGTAAAAACTGGCAATTTGACATGTAACTGTGATTTCGAAATGTTACTTTTTTCTACTCCGTATGAGATCAACATACTAAAGTTTCAGCAAAATCATACGAGAAATGAGTAAAAACTGTCAATTTGACATGTAGCTGTGATTTCGAAATGTTACTTTTTTTCTACTCCGTATGAGATCAACATACTAAAATTTCACGAAATCCCACGAGAAATGAGTAAAAAATGTCAATTTGACATGTAGATGTTATTTCGAAATGTTACTTTTTTTCTACTCCATATGAGATCAACATACTAAAGGTTCAGCAAAATCATACGAGAAATGAGTAAAAACTGTCAATTTGACATGTAGCTGTGATTTCGAAATGTTACTTTCTTTCTACTCCGTATGAGATCAACATACTAAAATTTCAGCAAAATCATACGAGAAATGAGAAAAAACTGTCAATTTGACAGGTAGCTGCGATTTCGAAATGTTACTTTCTTTCTACTCCGTATGAGAAAAACATACCAAAATTTGAGGGAAAACATACTAGAAATGAGTAAAAACTGTCAATTTGACAGGTAGCTGCGATTTCGAAATGTTACTTTTTTTCTACTCCGTATGAGATCAACATACTAAAATTTCAGCAAAATCATACGAGAAATGAGAAAAAACTGTCAATTTGACAGGTAGCTATGATTTCGACATGTTACTTTTTTCTACTCCGTATGAGAAAAACATACCAAAATTTGAGCGAAAACATACTAGAAATGAGTAAAAACTGTCAATTTGACAGGTGACAGGTACCTTTGATTTAGACATGTTGTTTTTTTACTTTTATTAAAAAACTGTCAATTTGACATGTAGCTGTGATTTCGAAATGTTACTTTTTTTCTACTCCATATGAGATCAACATACTAAAATTTCATCGAAATCATACGAGAAATGAGTAAAAACTGTCATTTGACATGTAGCTGTGATTTCGAAATGTTACTTTTTTTCTACTCCGTATGAGATCAACACACTAAAATTTCATCGAAATCATACTAGAAATGAGTAAAAACTGTCAATTTGACAGGTAGCTGCGATTTCGAAATGTTACTTTTTTCTACTCCGTATGAGATCAACATACTAAAATTTCAGCAAAATCATACGAGAAATGAGAAAAAACTGTCAATTTGACAGGTAGCTATGATTTCGACATGTTACTTTTTTCTACTCCGTATGAGAACAACATACCAAAATTTGAGCGAAAACATACTAGAAATGAGTAAAAACTGTCAATTTGACAGGTGACAGGTACCTTTGATTTAGACATGTTGTTGTTTGACTTTTATTAATTTTAAAACCCGTCATTACAAATTGTTATCCACTAGTTTTGTACGAAATACAGTAATTTCTGTTGCACTACTATCGTCAATCTATTTTTAGCTTATTGGACTTTGACCGACACCGAAATTCTGTTCACTTTTTCGTGGGACGGGCCCGTATACGCGAGCCCAGTACTATTTTCAATACTAACACGCAGGGACCCACCTGAAATTTTGAACACGGGCCTACACTTCCGTAGTTACGCCACTGTCGGTATCCTTAAACGCGGGCTATATTATGTTTGCCGCTCCGAGAAGGGCGGGATTCGGATGAGTTTCCTTCCGCCTCTGCGTAAGTTTCAAACCGGAGAGGGTCCGTTTTCGTCCAGCAGCGTCTGCAGACGGCGGCGGCGGCGTTGCCGTTGAGGTCGCGGTGCGACGGCGAGGATGCGGCAGGAGAAGAGAGGACGCGGACGATCTCTCGGAAGTCGGTGGTCACCTCGCACGCTTCGCATTTACCGGGGCGACTAAACGAAATCGCCGTCAAGCAGTTATACGGGGGCAGGTTCATATTGACTTTCCATTATTTACTAAAGTCTGTCACCCTTGTTCCCGGCTAATGGTTCTTATAAATAAAACGCTAAGGGTGGACATTAAGTAGTTTATTGCCTGGTATGCAAGTGTTTAATCACAAACCTTTTGAGCTGTTTTCTGCCCTCGAGCCGGTTTTGCCAGTGCCTGTCCCCTTGGTGACGTCATACCCGCAATAAAAGATAGGTAAGTATATAATGGAGAGCTACATGCAAAAGTAGGTGCATAAGCGCATCCAGGGAGTAGCCTACGCCGAGAATAAGATACATAAACTGAACAATCAGTACGTGATGTCTACTTTAGTGAGGTAAATAAATGTATGAAGCCAACCCTGAGGTTAGCATGGCAATCTTGCACACGTGTAAGCGGGTGTACAGTCGCGGACAGTTGGTATCGAACGACCTGAAGAGGTTTCTCGTGGCTATCGTTACAGGGCGCGCGGAGACGGCAACATCGCGCTGGAGTCTGCAGCCGGCCGGTCTGCTAAAAATAGAACCATAAAATGCAAATTACAGCCTCCAGCCTCTCACAGCAAAGGAACAAAATTCGAGGAAAATGCAACTTTGTGCTGGTAATAATTCCAACCCCAGTGTTGGTATTTAATATTTCGTACTATTTTATCATGTTACTATACCGTCTAGTATTTATGATAATGAATTAAAAAAATAATAAATATCAAGGCTGAGATTAGAATCAACACCACAATAAAAGTTGCTTTTTCTCGAGTTTCCTTCCTTTGCTGCCAGCACCCTGTATTAATTAGGAATATGAAATTAGGTAAATCCATAGTCAATTTGAGCCACAATAGAATTCCGAAGAATTTCTCAAAAACAATAATTTAATATACAGGGTGTCTACTTTTAAACATATGCAAATTAATAAAATCTTTATTTTTGGAGATAATCCCTGAACATTCTTTGTGTGAAAGGCCTTCAAAAATCGCTTCTTTTAGCCTTCCTATCATTTTCAAAAGGCAAATCCAGGTCCGGCTACGATTTTTGAGTGTTTTTTATTTAAATACAGCGTTAATCAGGATCCCCCTAAAACCCCTTTATATGCCAAATTTGAACAAAGAATTTAGAGAGAGATCTATTCTACAGGATGTCAAGGTTCAGCAAAATAGGAAATTTACAGGCATTTGGCGAGTCAAGTGTGCCATGGAATCCCGTCAAAATAGTTTAATTGTCAACAGAACCACTCAAAGTGTTGGTGTGCAAAGATTCAATACAGGGTATTTTTCTCTGCCCCATCTGAAAATGCTGAATTTTTATGACTTGACTCGCCAGAGATGCCTGAAGAGGTTTCTTTAAATTTCCTATTTTGCTCAATTTTGACATCCTGTAGAATAGAACTCTCTCTATATTTTTTGTTCAAATTTGGTATATAAAGGGTTTTCGACTGTCCTGATTGACGCTGTGGTGTCAGATTTTAAATAAAAAAATGGCTAAATGGTTTTTGTGAAAATCGGGGGAATAAAAAAATCGTAGCCGGCCCTGGATTTGCAATTTGAAAATGGCAGGATTGCTGAAATAAGCGGCTTTTGAAGTCCTTTCGGACAAAAAACAGATCAAGCGATTATCTCAAAAATTAAAGATTTCAAGGATTTGTATAATATGTTTAAAAGTAGATATGGGGGCTCTTAATATTAATTAGAAAATGTATGGCACAAAATTAATGGATTATCGGATTACCTGAGTTGAAATATTTTAGCATAGATATTTATATCTTTTTAAATAGGTATTTATTAATTATACCTACCTGCACTTAATATAACTAAATTTAGGGGATTAACTTAATAATTGTAATATTGAATTGGATGTAGATTTTGAAAATATCGATTATACCTGCTCCTAGCCCTTTGTATAAATACTAAGGTGGGTGGGCTAAAATTATTTAGTCAGTATCCTAATTCGAGAGAGTAACTAACAGTGTTCGTTATGCCTCGTTTGAGTGAATCCGTCAAGCACCGTATCATCGCCAAACTAGAAAATGGTTGGGCTATTTCCCGACTGGCCGAAGAATTTGGTGTATCTAAAAGCACCATTTTCAATATAAAGAAGAAATATGACGAAACCGGAAGCGTGGAAAACATACATAGAGGAGGAAATGTGAAAATTACGTCTGACCAACAAGATGAGCAACTAGCTAATTTTTGCCTTGCAAATCCGTTTAAATCCGCCGTTGAAGCAGTATCTGCAACACAATTTCCAGCAAGTGTTAGAACTGCCCGAAGGAGATTAGATGCAGCCAATCTGAAATCTCGCACGGCCAGCAACAAAATTCAGCTGACCGAGGCTAATAAGGAAGTCAGGTTGCAGATATGCCGAGAGTTTCAGCGTTTACCGCCACATTATTGGGAGAAGGTAATATTTAGCGACGAAAAGATCTTTCAAAGCCATTACAATGGCAAAGTGCGAGTATATAGACCTTCGGTGAGTTCAAGATATGACGAAAGATTTGTGTCAACCAGGAAAAGGAGTGGGCATTTTTCCGTCAACATTTGGGCCTGGATAAGCTACCGTGGACCTGGCATTTGTTGGAGAATCGACGACCGCTTCACAGCAGCTCGCTATTGCGAGATACTCGAAGGCGGATTGTTACCAACTGCAACGGAAATGTATCCCGATGGCTTCGTTTTCCAGCATGATAACGCTCCTGTGCATACAGCAAGAATAGTTCGCGAATGGTTCACCGAAAACAACGTAGAAAAGTTGCAATGGCCGGCGAAGAGTCCTGACTTGAATCCCATTGAGAATGTGTGGGGCAGAATGGCGCGGACAATGGAGAACTTCGTACCCGAAAATAGGGAGGCACTTTGGCAGAAGATTCAACAAACGTGGGATGAAGTCGTAACCCATGATCTCTGCTGCCAACTCATAGATTCGATGAGCAGGAGAGTTCAGAAAGTCATCCTATCCCAAGGTGGGTATACTAAATATTAATATACATATAATATAATAATGGAAAATGCATTTGATTTCTTGCCTTTATTTAATTATGTTATAGTCATAAAGATTTTAATGGGTTTATAGTTTTTTCGGATTCTTCCTGTGTCGGTGGTTCTAATAAAACTTCGTAATCATTATATCCAGCTTGTGGAAGTCCTCAATCACCTGAAATTATTTTATTTTATCCAGGTAATCACATTGAGGTCCAGGGAGGTGTGTAAAGCTTGACACGTGTCCCTGCTGTGTGTCTTCTGATGTTATTGATAAAGGTATGCAATTTAAATAATAGAGAGTTATTGCAGAAATAAATAACGTCGCGCTCTTTTTTGACGTTATTTTGACATTTGAGCATGCGCAGTCGTAGTTTGACATAAGGTCGTCCATAATAAGGTTATTTTCCTTTATTTTTGTTTATTGTGTATACCATAATATACGTTATTTTTACCTTATTTGTCACAATTCTTAAAATAAATTCTGATTTGTCAGAAAACGCTAGTGTTCTGTGAAAGTAGGACTTAACCTAAAATGTTCGTTGCTTGTTTGCGTTTGCACCTTGTTTGTTTTCATTAGTCTTTCACCTTGGTGTTCCGTGGTTATTTGGCTGTTTTCCCAGTTTTTTCCGGAGCAAAATTATAAAAGCACATAATATTCTAGTGAAAGTGTAGAAATACAAAACAATAAAGTAAACGTAAACAAGCCCTTAATTTGGATACATAAATTACGACTTGCAATAACTATTGTCAGAATCATAAATAACGTATGAGAGTATTCAAATAAGGTCGTCTTAAATACTGCTTAATGCCAAAAACAGTTTCTGCAATAACTCTCTATTAAGTTACAAGGGTAATTTTATGTCTGTGACCCCCTAATCTCATTTATCTGTTGAAGGGCATTTTATGAGAAACAATGGAGCATTGCAGCACCACGAAAACCAATTTATTAAAACTTCTGACCAATTTCTTCAAAAATAAGAAAAAATAAATAAAAGGGACACCCCTTTTATTTTATAATCATTTATGTTTAGGACTACGAGACCTAACAACTAAATGTTGGAACAAATACTTATTTTGCAAAGAAAAGAATAATTTATGAAAATCCTTTTAATTAACTTTTTTAATTCTAGGGTTATTAGCTAAATATATTTTTAGTGTTACTACATATTTTTTTATTATAACATAAAAATACATTTTTGTTGCAACGCAAAATATTTATTAACTTAATGTCTAAAACCGCTGACAACTATACTTAGTGTATTTGGAATGAAAGGAGGCCATAAATATTGATTGAGAAGGAAAATTCGACCATTTCAGTGGCGTGCTCTTTTGCTAAAAATCTGATGAGGATAAATACGCAAATTAATATTCGGGCGAGTTATGTAGTATTTTATGACGGACTCTCGAGCCTCTGATAAAGAATTTGCATTTATATTTATAATAAGCCATAAACCTTCCTTTCATTTCCAAATACACTATGTATATACAGTATGTCCACAGAAGAGGTGTTGAATAGGAACACTTTCTTATCTTTAATTTTACCGCAAAAAGTTACTCTTGATAAAAACTTTGCTAACATTTCTTATGTGGAAATAAGTTGCTAGGAAAAGTTGTTCAAAAGTAAAGGATACTCCATACTACCAATTTTAGAAACAATTGGCACACTTTGATTTATTTGAAAAACATTTTTCGCTTTGGCCCTATCACTGCATTAAATATATTTTTTTTATGTAAGTAAGCTTATATAAGCATAATAAATATGGCAATTTTAGACGGCTAGGTGATGTTAAAAAATAAATCGGCATCCATAACCAACTTTTCACGCAATACAAAAAAAAAGTCAAGTCGACAAAAATGTGAAAACAAAACTATCAATTTATTTAATTTTTTTTTGATCAAACAAGATCTTTAATATGAGAAAATTTGTCTTTAATTTGAATAACTGTTGATGTTTTTAATTGCTATTTCGACTTCATACTTTAAACAAATTAGCGGGAAAACTAGAACAAATTGTATGAAAATTTTCTTTTGTCAATGTTCTTGCGTGATCTAATTGCCGCTAATCTCCAATTAAAATTTTCCCTCGACTTTCAAAATAAATTGATTGTTTTCAGATTCTTGTTGATTTAAGTTTTTTTTGGTATTGCGCGAAAAGTTGGCCATGGATACCGACTTCTTTTTTTAACATTAACCAACTATCTAAAATTTACACGTTTTTGTTTCTTAAGATTTTTCAGTAGGGAGCCAAATAACTACTTTAATAAACTAAAACAATGGCCTTTAATAACTAAAACAATGGCCTCAACAGAGCCGAAGAGCCTGTGTAATTTTCAGAAACTATCTGAGCACCCAGTTGCATAAAGCTTCTCAGTGCCATCAATTTTCAATATAAAAGTTTTCTTCGGTATCTTAAAATAAATAGGTATGTTACGGCTATTTAATAATTTTGCTCAGTTGGAGGTTTTTTTATATTGCGCGACAAGTTGACCATGGATGTTGATTACTTTTTCAGGGCCACTTAGCTGTCCAAAATTGTCACCTTTTTGTTTCTCATGTTTTTTTTGTAGGGCGCAAAATAAGCGAGGAAATCGCGGTGGTAGTTTAAAAAATCATACTGTATACTTGTGAACTGTTTTAATAAATAGTTTAATACTGATTCCTTAATTTTTTTTAACCCTTTCGGTGACATCGGCTTAATCGCTTGCAAAGAATTCTCGGAACAAGACACCCGTTCGAACCATCCGATGCCGAAGGCGCGCGCTGTTGCCGTCTCCGCGCGCCCTGTAACGATAGCCACGAGAAACCTCTTCAGGTCGTTCGATACCAACTGTCCGCGACTGTACATTCTGGTGAGTAGACGTGCAAAATACTTCGAAAACTGATAATCAACTTATTACTACACTTAGCTTGGTTGCTCCTACGCAGCCTCGCTGTGTTGATCCGATGGTCAAGTAACCCAGGTGGACGACTATGGTTTCTTTCGTGCGATTCTACGACTGGGCAAGCGGTGGAGATGCAGGAGAAAGGTGTGTCGAGCAACCGTAAAAAAAGCCTACAAGGGTTTCAAAGCAATCAGAACACAACCTCATGACGAGAAGATATCAAACTTAAGATTTATACAGGTTTTATAGAAGGTAAGCAATTTGCTTGTGTTAAGTTATGTTGCAGAAAGTTCATAAATGCAATAATGGTTATTTGTATCTATTAAATCAAGGAAAGGCAGTCATATCTCACCTTTGATGTAGTGTGGCCACATGTGCTTTTCACGTTATGTGAAAAGGTAAAGCATTTATTAAGTAAATGTGTATCAGCTAGGTTTAATCCAAGAACACTTGTAAGAAGGCGTAGAGAACAATCCACCACCTCAAGAAGTACCTAAGCTTGACTTTACTTTTTGTATCCGAATCTTTTCGAAGCTCTGCTCTCTTTCAGGACAAGAAGCATAAATGGGCGTCTAACAGGAACAGGAAATTCCAGTAAACTTCAAATCTGGGGACTTTTGGATTACAAAGTTGCTCACATGTGTCTTAAGTGGCATATGGCTGACATTTGACACCTGTCTTTAATGTCACTCTGAAATTGACAGCATTGACAGTTCTGCTTGTTGACATTTTGTTTAAATAATTATTAAGTATGAACAATCATCAAAAGGAGATAATATTACTTACATGTTTATTGGAATTTAATATGAAAATCTAAGGTATTTATTATGCTTTGTTTACATTTGAAAATATAGAATTTTGGGTTCTTAAGGTTATGATCTTACTGATTTGTTCCCTTGTTTTTAGGGAAACAAGAGGATTGGAAAAGGGGCACAAAACCTTATAAGGTATGGATCTTGTTGGCACAAGTTGACAATATTATGGTGGCATACCAGGACAAGGAGAGGAATTCTAGGAACGAGAGGGGGACTACTACGTGTGTAAGTCTAGTACCTCAGTTAAATGTTCTTAATAATATTTGTTCTATTATCTTCCAGGATGGTAGATGACTGGACCGGATAGCTACGTTTCGCATAGCACTTTCAAAGAACACCTTTGTACAATAACGGGAGAATATATTACCTTTATAAAATTAAAGTATTTTATTGTAATATATGAACGATGCGAAATGACACCGTAACAAGTCTACAAATATTAGTACTTAGACCTACGAGTATTTGTAGACTTTGGTACAACATTATTTATGAAGGTAAGGGTACCGTTAGTTTTTGGTAGGTACAGTTAAATTAAAATACAAGGTAGCTATTATAGTGGAGTCAACTAGGAAAATATCTTCGAAGAAATTCCGGGAGTTTTAGATTTTGTTGCAATGTGTTCGTTTTGATGTCTTGAAACAAAATCCGAAGAGTCCGCAGCGCAAAATAGTGTGCGATTTTTTTATTTGACAATAACTGTCAAAAATATAGGTTTTTTGTTAATAATTTATTTAATAAGCGTTTTTATAGAATTTAAGTGAGACCATTCGAAAGAGCAGGCAATTTCTAAAAAAATGTATTTACATATTTTTGTAAAATAATTAAGTAATTAATGAGAATTTTTTTAAGATCATAAGTTTTCATGCTTCCTCGTAATTAAGAGGCAGCCGAAATTGAGAGCGGCGCGTGGAGCGCGAGACACTTAAACAGTAATAACTTTTTACACACACACAACTAATTCATATGCAACAAAGTTCATTGGAAAGTGGCACCGTAAAGCAATTAAAAAAAATCTTGTAGTAATTTCCATGAAGGGATACGCCTGTCATATTATTGTAAAGTTGACCTTGATCAAAATTTCATGAATTTTCACAATAATTGACGTTACATGGTCAATTTCAATTTGTAATATTTTTGAGCAATATTACAGAATGTTTCTACTAAATGTATGTAGTTTTGAATGAGCAATATAAGATTACGATAGCAAACCTCATTTGTTTTTTTTTTTTCACTTTGAACATAGAGATTTTTCATAAATTCTTGCTATCGTATATTTAATATTTATTTCAAACGCTCATAATATCCGCATAAAATTAGATATTGAAACTCAATAGGTGACTTTTTTGAAGCTTAAAGCGTTTGCTTTTTGATAGCATAAGTTATTTTAATGTAATTCTCTTTTTTCTCGTTTATTTTTGCAGTAAACCGCATTATATTTAATTTCCCGAAACGCAGAACTCAATTTTTCTTATTTTTAAATCCAAGAATCAAGCTGAAGATTTTTTGTACATAATTTCCGCTCATTTTGGAAAAAAAAACTCTCTTCATGTGTTCTCAGCTTTCATACAATAAAACGAATTCAATAATAAATATAATAATTTCCGCTTTCTTTCTCGTAAATACTTCATACATGTTTGTATACTACTATTATAGTTCCCATTTTCGATCCACTGAGAACATGCGTTTGTATGTGTGTATGTATGTGCGTGTGTTTGTGAGGCGTGTTAGTCGGCAGGTAGTCGGCAGATGTCATTCTGTTCCCTTGGATCACAGCTTGTATTGACGTGGGGACGATTGGCACAGCCTAAATATATATATCCCCCTCGAAAATCCAAGCTATATACAGGGTGTTTCATTAAGGGTGAAGAGGTACCATATCTCAGGAATTAATAGTCCTGGAGCTTTGGGAAAAAATCTTCTTAAGTAATATGGTCACGACAAATCGCTGGAAATTATTTTTAAGTTTGTAGGTCGGCCGCTAGGAGGCGTACCTATTCGCAATAGTAAATTTGAAAAATGAGTTTTCTCAAAAAAATTACTAAATAAATATCAAAAATAATTGTATTGCACTCTTCAGCAAATACTGAACAATTTTCGTTAAGGATTTTTTGCTCTTGCTCTTCAAATAGAGGTGAGACGGGCGGATAAACCTTGACTTGAAAAAATGCTGCTAGCTCCGGTTTGGTTTAACCGAATTGGTTGAATTTGGGCTTGTTGAAGAGAGATTTCCTTCTTCTATCAAATGATTGTCCAGTAAGATCATTTCGAATTTCGTGGTCACCGCTAGAGGGCGCAATTCGAAAAATTTCCCTTTTATTACAATTTTCTCCGAAATTTTAAATTCAATGACATTTATTCTGTTATAATCGAAAAGTAGATTATATTTACAGCAAAAAATACTTTGGTATTTTGATATCTTCATTAGTTTCGGAGTTATCGCCAAAAGAATAATTATTAACATGTTAATCACCAATTTTAGTGACATCTGGAAACCTAAAGTTCGAGCGATACTTTGGAGACTCGCTTATTTTTGACACATGTCACTAAGGAGGCTTCTGTTGCAAAGCTATTTACGCTTTTAGGGATGCCTGGCTGTAAAAAATCGGGGGAGACCATAGAATATTGAAGCCTACCACCACTTTTCTCGTCGAATTCCGCAAAGGGGCAAGATTTTTAGATTTTAGCCCGTTCTTCGTATAATTTGATTGCGCTACAATGTAGGCGCATACATTTTATATACTTAATGGTAAGGCGTCAGTATTTTGATCGGTAAAAATCTCCGCGCCACGCGATCGTCTTCCTCCGCACACCTGCCCGTCCAACCTCGCCGTAATGCTCTGACTTCATCCGATGCAGCCGCCTTTTACAAAACCAAAACAAACCGCCGCCGCGTGACTCGACCAAGGCAAATGCTCAACTCTCCCGTTCCCCTTATCGGTCCCTCCCTTTTCTCCCGTTCGTTCCTTTTGCAGTGATTTCAGAGTCGACATCGCCCCACGGACTACCTCAATATAGGATATCTAATCGACGCCCAAGGAAGACTAGGAATATTTTAACATATAATTGTGATGAAAGTGTTTCCCATGAATCTTCTCAGTTTTAACGTCAGTATACTGTTATATGTCCATTGTGACGCTCGTTTTGAACCATTGTTCAGAACCATCGTACGTCATCACAGGGAGGTAGCTTTTTGTACTTGTTTACGTTTACTTGTCTGGCAATTTTCCTGTTTTAAAAAACGTTTGTTGTGTTTTGGAGTTTTGGACTGTGTTTTCCAGTAATATATTATATGGAGTTTTATGGTAAAACAGCAGTGATTCAGAATAAAGTGATTCAATTTTAGTGTATAGGTTTTAGGTCGTGTCTATAGTTTCGGACTTATTTAAATCATGCCGTGGACGTGTTCCGTTCCCAACTGCAAGGGAAACTACAAAGGCCGTCCTAAAGTGTCCGCTTTTTCCTTCCCTAAAGACCCCATTATAAGGGAAAAGTGGATTAAGTCCATCAAAAGAGATTTTGTTCCTACACAGTCTTTCAGGGTAAAAGTGGTTCTGGTTTGGACTGTTTGAAGAGTTTTATACCTATAACAATTTTACATGATTAAACGTAACCACCGTAAAATCAGGAAGTTTTATGGTTCTATTCATTCAAATTTAGTTGTATCTAGGCACGCAAATAAGAAATAATTTGCATTTACGAAAATTTTACCAGTAAATATCTAAATGCACCAAAAGCCCTTTCACTCTCGTAGATTATTGTAAAACCATGAGCTATAGATATATTATATATTTTAAAGTGTTTTGTACCAAATTTACCAAGTTGACATCTCGAAATTTGAATTTGGCGCCTTAGGCAAAAAAAAATTCACCAGTGGTGTCAAAAAATTGCATTCGAGTTTCCGCAAATGCAAACATAACATGACCTAAAATGTCAAAACTAGAAGTTAGAAAAGTTCAAGTCTAGTGTCCAGTTAAAGGGATATTTTAAGTATACCAAAGATCATATCGGATATTATGATCTTTAACGATATCAAAGAAAATAATGCTTCGGAAGTCTTTTCTTTGACAACATTCGAACACTCAACTGAGATATATTAACTTCAAGTTTAGTACACGTAATTAATTAATACTAGTTGCTTTTAGCAACAAAAAAAGTGGAAATGGGAGGATGAAAAAAACGTTTATTATTTAGGCATTTTGATAATGGCATGAGTATATTAAATATTTCAATGGAAGAATAAACAACAATTTTATTATATCACTTAAATCAGTAGAATAATTAAAATTAATATTACCAGCAGATAAAGGAAATGAAACTGTTATTTTAAAGAAAACGGGTGTATAACAATAAATTAAATAATTTATTAAATGAAGGAACTTACGAGGATAAACACAGACCCTATAACTTCAATAGAAACTAGAATACCCAATATACACAAAACTAACATTCCTCATCGCCCTATTGCCCTATTGTAAGTTCAATAAATTCATCATGTTATTCTTTAGCAAAATAGTGATGATTTTTTTTAGAAAAAAATTAGGCAACATCGATTTCAGAATCATTACTTAATTTAAACTAGCTTTGATGCGGTCAGTCCTTTTAACAAATACCCCTGTTGAAAGTTTACCTTAGAAATAGAAAATAATAATCAGTTACCTTTCTTATATGTATGTACATATATTATGTTTCAATACTAAAATCAGAAAATCAACAGGTATACCTACTAGTAGATATCTCCATTTTAATTCCATTCATTAGATAAGTGTTAAAAAAAGTAATTAAAAGTTTAACTGACAGGCACACAAAATTTGAGTAGGAAATTAAACATATCAAATAATAATAATAATAAGACTAGTTACCCTATTGAATTTGTTGAGCAAGTTTTTTAGGATTGCCGACAAAACAACAATGCTAATAGAATTAGAGGAATAATAAATTTAATTATTCCTTATATTCCTGGACTATCAGATAAGCTAAAACGCATAGGCAATCTTTTTAATGTCAGAACAGTGTTTAAAACCAAAAACACATTAAGATGGATGCTAGCAGTGACTATAAAAAGAACTATAGTCACCGATGCTAGTTAAAACAAAACCATTTAATGAGGTACAAAAAAATTGCAGTTTTAAAATTCCTGGTGAGTGCAACTTGTAGGCGTAGGTCTTTTAACATTCGTTTAAAAAGACATAAATATTATAATTATCAGGAAAAGTAGAAAATATGTGAACAGTCTTTTAATAATAATCATAGAATTTTGCGGGATAGGTCCTGGAGAATAAGCATTTATTTTAGGAAATGCGGACAACTGTGTTGCTGAATGTTCAGTGAAATTTAGACAAGGAAAGAGAGAGTACATCGCGCTTGCCTATACCCTGCCGTGTATAGATTTTGTTACCTCGTTTTGAACGGCGGCCATTTTATATGTGAGTTAATTTCGTTAATTTATGAATTGAAAATAACAGTGATTAAGGGGAAAATATACTCTTACGATGGTGAATTGTATAGCGTTTGGTTGCAAGAGACCGGGATTTCGTTTCACAGGTAAATATTTAACAAGCTACCTTTGAAAGTTGCCCTAAAACTTTATTTTTCTCGATGTAATTTTTTCAAATTCCTTCTACCTATTAGTATGATAAAGTGCATTGTTTTGTTTGTAAATATTACCAATATAATTATTTTTTAACATCGTTTTTATTGAAAAATTTTTAATTGATTATGATAGTTTCATAAAATATGGGTTGGTTTCCATGGGCGTGCATTTTTATTTTATTTTGATTGATTTGAAATCGCCACAAATAAATATATTTCAGCACTTGGCACTAGCTTTACATTTGGGAAATTATCTGCAAATAAAAACCAACATTTCAAACTATATGCTAGTCAAAATTAACTACCTTTTCATTTTTAACATTTTTGTGATATTGGCTAAGAACGCGTTTCATGCTACGCCACTGGCCTGTCGTGCGATGTGGCAGTCGGTAACACGGCCGCGAGCGCTGTTATAGGCGTCCTCTCTCTCTTTCCTTGTCTAAGGTACAGATAATTACGTAGAACACGGGGTATAATATCAGACAGGCGGCTAGGTTATTTGTTCTGTTGTCATGCCACTTTGACTTGACACTTTCTTTAAGAAGACAGGAAGATTTATTCTCTGAAGCCCAGAAAACATAGTTGTTGAAGTTATTTTTTGAGTTAACGTTCAAAGTTTCGTTCTTATTTATGAATTTTCAAAGCTAATACTAAATCAACCTCTTATAAGGCGACACATTTATTTAACCGTTCCTGTGGGGGAAAACCCAATTAAAAATTAAATGCGTGTCTCTGCAAAAGATAATTTTTATTCGAGTAGGGACCTACAATACCTATACAATAGTATATTTCATTACGAGTCTGGAAATAAAGATTTTTGCGTGCGCGCGTGACAAATTCCTGTGTGAGGCGCAGCCAAACACGGGAAGTCATGCAAGCACGGAAAAATCTATTTCTGCACGTGTAATGAACGATATTTTTTATTATACTTCTTTGAAAACGGAAACTTAAAACATTTTATCGGCATATTATAATAAATTTAATTGATTATTTCCCTCATACTGCTTGCATCCAATAAGGTAGCTCCTTCCATAAAAATCCAACCAATGATATGTCTCTGCTAGCGATAATTTGCACTAGTGCAATTACCGGTAATTGCACTTGTGCAAATTATCACTTCGTTGCTTAGCAACCGCGAATCTGTTAGATACAAACACGTACCTACTTCTTAAAGTTTGTATGTTTCGCACTGTTCTAAATTATGCAGCTTATAAATTATGTTGCGGTATTATTATGCATTATATCAATGAATTTATATAACTTTTACATTGCTAAATTCTTGTTATGTAGACCTCCGCCTCCGTTTAAATTTATGACACATTCAGAAAATAAACCAACGCCGACAGGGTGTAGGTATAATCGCATTTGCCTTGGATACCCAAGCGTCATGTTTGTTTACTCGAACGCTACAGTCGAAGCTGTCAATAAACTCGTTCAAAATGAGTCGTTTTGGAAATGTACACATAGAAAAAAATAACACAGAAATTATTAAATCGTATTCGTGAAATAATCTCGACAAATACCACTCGTGCCGGAAATTTTTCTAGATAATTTTATTCTCAAGCCCTATTTTGCCCATTAGCAAAACCACTCGTACAAATTGGGCTTTTATTTTCAGAGATAATAAAAGCCCAATTTCTACTCGTGATCTTTCTAGGCAAAATAGCGCTTTCGAGAAAATTATCGATAAAATTTCCGGCACTAGTGATATTACATACGAAAATTTCATGTCGACAAGGTACAACCAATAAAACAGAAGTATTTCTTAACGTTGCCATGGCAACTTGTGTATTTTTTCGGAAATCACCCTCCCATAAGCACCTAGCTGTAAGATTAATAAGTGGAAATCTCCCTCCTATACAACAATAACACCAGTCACCATATGTCACCAATTTAATTGTATTTTCAAATAGTTTTGACATGAAATTTTCGTACCGAATCTCCCGCGAACATGAATTAAAATTCATGCTCTAGGGAGATTATAAGTGACAAAAATAAACAATGCAGACAATATAGTGTTTGGTATGTATGATGCGTTTCCATCGTTACTCTCAAATTATTTCAAAGGTGCTTTGTTGTAAATTAGTTATTGTCAGATAAGGTGAATAAAACGTCAAAAATATTACAGAAATGTATCTAAATATTGAAACACTTACGAATTAAAATACAAAATAGGTACATGTTAAATATCAGACTGCATATAGAGTTTCTTAAATTTAGTTTACTTTGCTGTATATTTCTATTTTGAAGCCATATATTCGGTATTTTTACTCAGCGCACGGAAAGTTTTTCCGTGCGCTGTTTCCGTGCGCTAGCCCGAAAAACCCCACCTTTCATTATTGCTAAAACAGATGAAAATAAGGTGTTTTAGGTACATGTTAAATATCAGACTGCATATAGAGTTTCTTAAATTTAGTTTACTTTGCTGTATATTTCTATTTTGAAGCCATATATTCGGTATTTTTATTCAGCGCACGGAAAGTTTTTCCGTGCGCTGTTTCCGTGCGCTAGCCCGAAAAACCCCACCTTTCATTATTGCTAAAACAGATGAAAATAAGGTGTTTTAGGTACATGTTAAATATCAGACTGCATATAGAGTTTCTTAAATTTAGTTTACTTTGCTGTATATTTCTATTTTGAAGCCATATATTCGGTATTTTTATTCAGCGCACGGAAAGTTTTTCCGTGCGCTGTTTCCGTGCGCTAGCCCGAAAAACCCCACCTTTCATTATTGCTAAAACAGATGAAAATAAGGTGTTTTAGGTACATGTTAAATATCAGACTGCATATAGAGTTTCTTAAATTTAGTTTACTTTGCTGTATATTTCTATTTTGAAGCCATATATTCGGTATTTTTATTCAGCGCACGGAAAGTTTTTCCGTGCGCTGTTTCCGTGCGCTAGCCCGAAAAACCCCACCTTTCATTATTGCTAAAACAGATGAAAATAAGGTGTTTTCAAAGAAGTATAATAAAAACACATTTTCCTTTTTCCGGCTTTCTTGCGGAAAGGGAGGTCGTTCGTTTTTGGCTCGCCCGAAACTCGTGACGTCACGGCCGCAGTCGTCCGACAACCGACTTGAGAAGTCCGTGGGCCGCAGCTGCCCCGCCGGCCGCGAAGACGGAGAAACGACGCGGAGGGGCCGGGCCGCGCGGCCGACGTGACCTTGGGCGGTCACGTTCATTCATTTCCTGCGCGGCCGTCGCGGCATCCTGCGACGTGACGGACCGAAAAAGGCGCAAGAGGGCCGGGACGGCGATCGCCGGCGGGCGTCGAGTCACGTCGGGACTCGGGGACCGGCGGTCGGGACCAATGACGTCAGAACCTATAGACAGGTTTGTTTTGATAAACGCTTGACGCCCAGAACTAATCACAATCTAAGCGCTCCATTAAATTATTCCGAAAATGTCGCGAGATTGTCAGAAATTGCCCCTTTTTGTCGAGCCGCAGCGAACTTATTTCGACTCTGGGCTCGGAAGCTGACGTCGTTAGACCATCCCCCGAGTCTTCAGGTGAGGTTCCGATGCTTCCGGCGCCCCCAAACAAGAAAAAACATGCGATATCTAAGTGTGATTCTGGAGGAACTATAACCGGGAATCACCGGGTGCATAGTTGGTTGATGGTTGACTTTCTGTCTTTGTTTGTAGCATGCTTTTAGAGTAGTATGGATATATTTAATCTTGGAGTCAAAATAAAGGGCATTTTAACAATGGGGCACCACGTCTATAGGTTTTGACGTCATTGGTCGGGACCAATCGAAAGACGCGCTTTCGTCCCGATATAGGCCGCCATTGGACGCGTCGGTTCAATTTTGCATTTTTACCACAGAGATCACTTTTAAGTGGACACAAATCAATAAAAAATTGATTTGTTGGGATATTTTCAATTTTTTTTATACAAAGGTCTTCAAAATGCGCAACTTTCTACGTGAACACATTTGTCAAATGGCTAAGATTTTTTTTAAACCCCGATTTTCACAAAATCTATTTAGGCATTTTTTTATTTAAAATCTGACCATACAGCGTTAATTAGGACCCTCTAAAACCCTTAAGTTCAAAATTTGAACTAAAAATATACAGGGAGTTCGGTTTTACAGCGCCTTAAAGTTGCGCAAAGTAGTGATTTCGAGGGCCCCTGGAGAGTCAAGCGTGCCATGGAATCATTATAAAACAATTGAAGAATTAACAGGACCACCCAAAGTATTGATGGACGAGACTGCAAGAAAAAATAATACAGGATGTTTTTCTCTACCGCTGCTGAAAGTTCAGACTTTTTTCGAATTTTATTCTGATCAAGTTTGCCGTGCTTTTTGAAACAAAGTTACTAATAACAACATTTATTTAATCTTAACAATAAAATAACAAACAAAATATTTAGATCTTAAACTATCGGGGTTTTTTCAACATAACCGCCTTCTAACGTAATACATTTTTCAAGACGTTTTTTGTTATTAGAAAAAACTCGTCTTAACTTAAAATGTTTTTGGTTCAAATTTTGAACTTAAGGGTTTTAGAGGGTCCTAATTAACGCTGTATGGTCAGATTTTAAATAAAAAAATGCCTAAATAGATTTTGTGAAAATCGGGGATTAAAAAAAATCTTAGCCGGCCCTGGAATTGCAATTTGACAAATGTGTTCACGTAGAAAGTTGCGCATTTTGAAGACCTTTGTATAAAAAAAAATTGAAAATATCCCCAACAAATCAATTTTTTATTGATTTGTGTCCACTTAAAAGTGAACACTCTGTATACAGTGTGTTTCACTTCAAGTCGCAACAATTCATTATTTTTTTACGGGTTGACCTACATTTTGACACTAATTTTTTTTTCAGATTCATCTTTTCCATGACCTACTACGATCAAAATTATACCCCCAAAAACTGCAAAAGAACATTAGGCATTTTTTTAGGAAAAAAATGAATAGCACAGTCGTATTGGCCATACCCGAAAACCACACATACCATGTTTCACGGTCATAGTTTATACAGGGCGTTCAGAAAATAGCTTCAAACATGGCAAAAGTCCGGTTTTTCGAATTACCCTGTACAAACACCGAGAGATATTTTAAAATAATTTCTTTGTAGTTTGATTAGGGCTCACATAAGCCATCAATTCCCACGATTTCATGACGCTGCCTTGCACAGGGCGTTCGCAATAAAAAGACAAAAATCGAAAATAATCGTTTTTTTCTCTTGGTGTTTTTTTTACAATTTTAACTTGCCTATTAAAAACATAAACAATATTAAAAAGAGCACCCTGGATACGTGGATACCAATCAATTTTTAAATTTTTTCAAATAAAAAAAGGGTGTTTTTTATTGAAAATATTTTCTATAATTTAATATTGTTTATGTTTTTTAATAGACATAAGTTAAAATTGTAGAAAAAATGTAAAAAAAAAACACCAAGAGAAAAAACGATTATTTTCGATTTTTGTATTTTTATTGCCATGGCAGGGACATGAAATCATGGGAATTGATGGCTTATGTGAGCCCTAATCGAACTGCAAAGAAATAATTTTAAAATATCTCTCGGTGTTTGTACAGGGTACTTCAAAAAACCGTACTTTTGCCATGTTTGAAGCTATTTTCTGAACGCCCTGTATAAACTATGACCGTGAAACATGGTATGTGTGGTTTTCGGGTATGGCCAATACGACTGTGCTATTCATTTTTTTTTAAAAGTGCCTAATGTTCTTTTGCAGTTTTTGGGGGTATAATTTTGATCGTAGTAGGTCATGGAAAAGGCGAATCTGAAAAAAAATTGTGTCAAAATGTAGATCTTTCGAGGCACTATATTTAAAAAAAAGTTTTTGAAAATCGGCCAACCCTTAAAAAAAAATAATGAATTGTCTCGACTTGAAGTGAAACACACTGTATATAGGTAGAGTGCTGAACAAGTCCTTTTTTGTGGCAAATTGTGGATTTGCGCATGGGCGGAACATGCGCATTAGGCCTTCAGACCGCGCAATTCAAAACAGTGGTTGTTTTTTTGAATTACTAGATATCTCCCTACAAACTTGTATATTTATATTGATAATAAATTAAGTTCATCTCAACGTGGACTGGTCAAGACTTCGATAACTATAACTAGGTTCCTTTCTACTTGTAAAACTAGTTTCGTCCAAACTACTAGAATTTGCTTCACTGATGCTAGAACTTGACTTGTTTTCACCTACCTTTATAACTTTAACACCACAATCATGTTAATATACTTACTTAAATGATGGTTTAGGTGGTTTTAATAGAAGAGTTGGTACCGCATTTTCAATTAGCTGCATTTTGACTCGTTTCGTTTTTAAACACTCTGGTGTAAAAGGAGCAGAACATATTCGAGATGATCACTTAATTAGATAAAACACTATTAATAATTAGCTGAAAATCGAAAAAATTATGCCACAAAGCGTCTGTGATGCAAACAACGGTAGGTTATACTCAGTTTGTCACTGTCAAATGTCTGTCAAAGAGTGTCAAGTTTCACAAAACACTAAGTACCTCAAATTGCAAATGCGCATGTCCCTGGGCCTATTTATTATTATTTTTTACTATTTTATGATTTTTCGTCAAAGATTTTCCGCGCATCCTATGTATAAAAAACATCGTCTAGCACTCTACCTATACCTATATGATCTCTATGATTTTTACCTATCGCTTTCAGATTTCCGAAGCATACCTGGAATCCCTGTGTAACTATATACAAGAAATAATCGACCCGAGAATAGTCATTGCAAAATGATTAGGCGCACTTTTTTGCGTAGGAGGACAATATAGAGCTTAGGCACCAAGCAACCTTAATATGTATACCTACTAAATGACAAATTCTTGATTTTTCACATTTTCTAGGAAGCAGTTAAGACATATTATTACAAAAAATAATCTATGTATACTCTAAGTACCTCGATAAAACCTATTAAACTTTTTTCAATTAAACATTGCTGATAAATGCCTCGTGTTTGCGTCAGTCGCAGGACACAGCAAATATGGCATAAATGTCGAACGAGATAAATAAAAAACGATAAAATATTTCAAGCCATAAATTATTTGTTTCCTCGTAAAGTTATGGAACGGTTATGGGCTGGCTTTTTGCGAAAATAGGAGACTGATGTGAGATGTCATATTCTGATAATTTTATTAATTTTATTATGTCGAATTCGACCCACTGGCGGCGATAAGGCGCCCGCAGAGCCTGCCGTGCGGGGGGGGGGGGGGCAGCTTCGGAAGGGGCCCCTAAAAACTGATCTGACACTAATATTAATTTTTGCAAAATATTAACGCTATTAGGCTGAAAATCATTGTCGACCAAACGGCTTAGAAGATTTTTATTTCAGGAAACAATTAGCAGATTGTGAGGAAATTATTTAAACACCTCGAAAAACACGAAAAAAATGCAATTTTTTTGTCAAATTTTGGGCGTTTATTTGAAGTGCCTTTAGTTTCTCTTTTAAACTCGTATTGAGGTAGGTAATTATTACCAAAAATATTCACTTCTATTGTTGAGTACTTTTGTACACTTTGTTACTGCGAATTAAGATTTGTGATTTTTTTGTATTAACCTTATTATGTGCCATGTTTTTTATCTTCCCTGCATATTTTGACCAATTTTTACGGCTTTTTCCGGCCGGTTGCTAGTTTGTATCAGATAGGGTCAATTGGCTTTAGATAAATTTTTCTGAAATTAATTTATTAAATTAATATATATTAAAAATTGGGGTATTATTAGGACATAAATAGCGGAATTTTCATTTTTTACACAACCAATTATATATCAATTCTGCGACGTCACGTGATGTTTTTTTTTGCTAAGCACCAGACACATTTTAGCATTGGTAAGATTTTATAGTTGGCAGTTAGTAGGTAAGGGTGATTGTATTATTCGCAGGGTCTTTAAATCATCCATGTTTGCTATTTTGATCATAGTAAAAGAATGAGTCGATCTCAGGAGAGCAGTAAATCCACGTGAAACTTTTTCTGCATAGGGTGAAATTGGATCCTACCTCCAGAAAATTTACGGGCTCTGCAAATATATGTTAACAAATTTTTGATGGAATTAGTAATTTTCGATTTTTATTAATTTTCATTAAACAGCTATAAATATGATACATAATGATTAATTAATTCATAAGTTTATGTCGAGAAAAGTAACAGAATATATAACAAAATAACCTTGTAGATAATTTTCTTGGATGAATTTAAACTTAACTTATAACATAAAGAAGCTTAAAATGGCAGCCATTAACCTTTGGTAATATAGATTTCACCACAGGTAACTCTAATCAGCAATTTTAGTGACACCTGGAAACCTAAGAGTTCGAGCGATACTTTAATAAAACTAAAAGTAAATTTTGCAACTATTGATAATACAAGTAACCTTTATACCACCCAGAGTAGCACGCGCGCGCACGCGCATATTCTGTAATAACGAATATATGACATAACCTCTAATTTAGTTTTATGCTACCTGCATCACAGAAACATTATTAATAATTGTGATTAGGTATTGTGCGTGTTTTACGAGCAAAATGTTATTTAAAATTGTACGGTACAACCACAAGAACCTGGCAAAAATACTTCTAGTTTATCAGCTGTACCGAGCGCATGGGCAAATTGCAGAAGGAAATGGAAATTCAGACAAAGATACCAGTACTAAAGGCGAAATAGGGAAGAAAATATAAGTGACAGTGAATAAAATAATAAAAATAAAATAACCATTATTGTTTTGTGTTTTTATTTACTTATTGTTATTTTGTTTTACCGTATAAGTTTTTGAAGTTCTGTTATTTTATTTTATGGCCTTATTACAAGAGACTAGGACTACAGAAGTATTAAGGTAATGTAAATATGTGGAACAAGATTATAGTTAGAATGTATTCATAAGCTATAAATAACCCCAATGAAGGCTTATAAAACTTTAGAAACCTTTAGTTGCTTTTATTACTAATAAAAAGCTGTTATAGAACTAATGGTTACTAAAGGTAATCGAAAAAGTTATAGTTCAACGCACGAAAGGAAACGTTTCTAAACAATGCAGGCAGCGTTGCGAGGTTTTCTATACGAGTAGTCGTTATTTATTGGCGAATATAAATTTTAGCATATTGAAGCCGGATTTCTGAACTCTGTAATACCGAAAAAATAAAGCTCGCATCACGCGACCACTTACTCATTTTTATTTATCATTTATTTTTAACCCGGTGTAATAAAACACCTATTATATTTTTTTCAATATCGTCGCGTTTACCATCGCCTTTGAAATACGGCAACAAAGCACTTCAGCCAGAGAATCGGCCGACAAAACCAGTTAGCCAACGCGTTTTGTGCCTGTTTCTATAGTACGTAAAGTTAACTGCCTATTTGGGCTACCACACAGCGCTCACTTTTTCGGCCGCCGGCATAAGCTTGGTAGAGAGCTAAGTAGCGTTTCGTATGTTCGGGAGTTAACGTGCGCAAAATGAGTAAACAGGGAATAACGTTGCACTCTCAAGCACGAGAAATAATTGCCAATGTTATAAGGGTTTGCCTTCGTCCGTAGTCTAAGGCATCACCGTTAAGAATAATATTAACTATAAATTAAATAACAATTATGTGACAATTAAGTCAGTGAGTTACACAAAATTGAGCTACGCCCCTGAACTGTGACTAATTCTATAATATTTACGAGTTCTTCCCCCTTGCGTCGCACGCATTCTGCCGTAAGGAGGACTATACTTGGGCGCGTACTCCCGGTGATAGCGACGTGAGTAGTGTTGTGAGTGGGGTATATACCCAGTGGGTAGGTAAATAAATTCGGTTATCTATTTGGGTATTTACCCCAACGATATTTACCCAAGGGTATTTAAAAATAACCTAAAACCCAAGTTAACCTAAAAATAACACGCATTCCAAACGTTCAGTGGTGCATGATCGACGGAATAGAATAGATATCGAATATGGTCAATGGTTAAACAAAAACAATTTTTTAATATACCACGTTTTTAATTTTTGTTAAATAGTACAACGTCAATATGGTTTTAGAGAAGGAATGTCCACAGAAGACGCTATGTTACATCTCACTTCACTGCTCTACTCGGCATTAGATAAAAAAAGAACCAACAATAAGTGTCTTTGTGGACCTATCTAAAGCATTTGACACGGTATGCCACAAGATATTACTCAATAAGTTGTTTATGAAAGAGATTAGAGGAACTGCTTACGATCTACTAAAGTCTTATCTCACTGAGAGAAAACAGGTTGTGAGCATTGATGGTTGCGTTAGCGAAACTAGAACCGTTTCCTATGAAATCATAAGTTTCGCAGAAGACATCGTCATTGTTTATAGAGAGGAGTCCTGGCCTACTCTGAAGCTAAAAATACAGAACAATTTCCAAGAAATAAAACGATGGTTTCAGCAGAACAAACTAACCTTAAACACCAAAAAAACTCATTACCTCTCTTACACTTCTTATGCTAGTAACCTACCGAATATGGGTCCACTAATAATTATCGATAAAGACACTACCATTCCAGAGACTGAGCACAGTAAGTACCTTGGTATAATTTTTGATAGACATCTGTGATGTGACCTACAAATAAACCACATCGTCTCTTAAGCTTCGAGGTCTGTTATTGAAATTCAGACATTTAAAAGATTATCTGACAATACCTCAACTGAAAACACTATATTATGCTCTGGTTCAGTCCCATCTTACATATGGGATTGTTGCATAATAAATATATACATATATATTCTTGCAAAGATGGTTCCTAAAAATAATATTATCTAAGGATATTAAATACTCAACTGAATTGCTTTTCGCAGAGGCTAAATTGATGGATGTTAGACAGATGTATGCAGTTGAATTAACTATTTCCGTGAAAAATAAAAAAAATAAAGTTGAACACAATCAACACGAATATTTAACAAGAAATAAAAATAATTTACTCTTAATTCCAAGATGTCAAAAAGCTATGTTGGTCAGAGAAGTCCATCTTACCTCGCTACAAAAATTTTCTTCCTTGTACCTGAAAGAATAAAATCAATCGCTGCCATACAAAGATTTAAATATTTGATAAAAAAATGGATGTTGGCTACTGAGCGCATAAAGATCCATCAGTTGCTGGATAAGGTTGTTTAAAAAAAAATCCTCACCCAGCAAATATTTCTGAATGTACCTGCCTATGAGTTGCTTTACAAAATAAATAAATAAAAAAAAAATAATAAAAAATTAATAAATTGGTTCAGTATAATTCGATTGTATGTGTGTGCTTTTTTTTCTTTTCTTTTCTGTTTCTTCTGTTGAGCTGTTTTGGTCCTAGCCATAGATAGCATGTATTTAGGTGTTAGTGCAGGGAAATTAGCCAATTATTATTAGTAAGTAAAGATTTCTTAAAACAATATATAAAGGTAAAAATTGGTGAACGGGAAGCTTTTAGTATAGCAATTCATAATTTGTGGTGTTGCAGAGTGTGCAGGGTGGTGGGGACGCGGGACAGCTGGAAAGAAGACTGCACGCGGCGCGGCTGAGATAAGTTGCGTCTATTTTTCGAAGAGCGCGGAACATCATCACCATCTAATCTATCACAGGTCAGCTGTCCCAGAAGATCATCAATAAATATTAAGAACAACAATGGCCCAAGATTTAAACCTTGTGCCACATATGCTTCTTTATGCGTTTCGTTTTTAATAGCAAGCTTCTCCAAGTACTTGGGGATGTAAAAAATTACATTGCTTTTCTCCATGCAGTTACAGGTCAGGATACAACTTCTTCACTTTTCAATATAAAGGCAATAAACAAGCTTTTATATACTTTTGCAATCGAACGAGATACTAAGGCAATATGTTTCTGCATTCAATGATAGAAATGCAACTAAAGAAGATATTGATCTCAAATCGCAGAGTATTTTCTAAAATTATTATATAACAGTCGCGTTTCTGCAGATAACTTAAACAAAACTAGATTTAACTGTTATAAAAAGGTTATAGACAAGCAGTTTTTGGAAAGTTTGATCTCTCGGTACTACCACCAACATCTGGAGCAGCAAAACAGCACAGATACAGAGTTTTTCATCGAGTTCAGTCTTGGCGTGTTGTAGAGCTGCCTGCTACTGATTGGGGATGGAAGAAAAAAGAGGGACACTTGACCCTCTGCCTCTGGCATCCGAAAATTTATTAAAGTTGGTTTTCGAGGGGAACTTCCATGTATCGCGATGTGTGGGAAATGCAGCAGAAGACCTATTCCATGCTAGTTGACGAGGAAGAACAGTCAGAAATTTAAGAATCCTCCTTAGACGAGGATTATAATACTTAACCCAATGAACCTGGACCCTCCAGATTAGCCAACTAAACTGTACAGGGTGTCCCATTTTGGGTGTTTTGGGGTGTCTCGGTTATTATTAAAGCTAGAGGGTTGCGGTTTTCACGTCACTGTACTACTTTTTTGAGAGGGATTTGGTGGAACAATAAGATTTTAAATAAGTTTTATAGTTTCCGCGCATTGGTGCAGGACTGGAAATTTTCGATTTTTTGGAAACCTGGCTAAAACTTTTATATATATCGACAAATTTACAATAAACTATATTTATAGATTTTTTGGCGTAGAATCGAATGGAATAATTAGTTTTTTGGTAGCGTTAATAGTTTTTGAGATATGAACCAAAGTTATTTTTTTTAAATGGAAACAAATTTTTAGCTTTATATTTTGTTTTTAGTTTGAATATGCCAATTACCCTGCACTATGTGTATGTGTGGTATATCTCCGCACACAAACAATTACTTTAATTGTTTCGCGGAGTGTGTTCTACCTACATGTTTATTTACGAGTCTAATGTTGCTGTTCACATTATTGTAAATTTATTTTTTGCAAATAAACATTGTTATTATTAAAATTCGTCAGCAAAAATAACATCGATAAAATAAGTACCTCAAAATACCCGTTTTGGGTAAATAAACAGGGTATTTACCCCAAAAAATAAATACTCGGGTATTTTACATCACTAGACGTGAGGGAAGTACGCATGCGGCCACCGGTCGAATATATCCACCGTGGTATATTTTTTAATGGGTAAAAATAAGGAAGCAGTTGCCGAAAGATCGGTCCTTCAGACAAGTGGGCGTCGATCCGCAATTATTAGATATTAGCAGTGACTATAGAAGGAATATAGTCACTGATATTAGGATCCGACTCGGCAGCCCGCGATCGGCGATAATAATTTTCGGAATTGCGGCCAATTACGGCGAAAGTCGCCGCCGCCGGTCGCCAAATTGGCGGCGATTCGGAGTTGGCGGCCGCGTGGCCCGCGCCCGCTAATTATTATCGCCTTTTTATCGTTATTTATCAGAGCGGGCCGGGCCGGCCGCGGCCGCCTTCGTTTTACGACCGCGCCAGTCTGGATGCTGTTAGGGTGTGGGGATAATTCGAGGCAATTTGCCGGAGTAACGTTCGAGGAATTGTGTCTCGTCTGATGGTCTGGGTTGGATCGCCGTGCGACAAAAGAAAATCGTCGAATTTTTCGGCTCGGGAAACATACAGTGTGTCCCGCTCGGGAGGCGGAAACATTTCTAATTTTTTGCCGTTAGCGTGGGCACTCGCAGAAAAAATGTATGGGGGGGCAAAAGTCAAATTCAAACTTGATAGACCGGGAGATAGTGACAGATTTTTGGACGTGATTTTACTCAG
The DNA here is from genome assembly GCA_963920635.1 of Pseudeuparius sepicola. NCBI lineage: Eukaryota > Metazoa > Arthropoda > Insecta > Coleoptera > Anthribidae > Pseudeuparius > Pseudeuparius sepicola. The sequence goes on along the minus strand of OY987298.1, from coordinate 10,770,861 downwards.
TATGCTTTCAAAGGTCATTATGTTGTGTATATTCTCAGGGGTAATATAACAAGTGGTCTGCCTATTGTCGATAATACCTTTCGTTAATTTTTCGAATTATAATCCCAAAGCTGAAAATACCACGACTGCGCAGCAGGAGTGGTATTTTCTTAGCATTGGGATTATAATGAGTGATAAATTAAGGAAAGGTATTATCTATTATTAGGCATACCACGAGTTGTATTTAAAAAGAGAATTTAACAACTGCAAATAGTTAGTTTGACAGCTAGCTGGCATGCACTTTCGGTTCTGAATATGTTTTTTGTGCTAATAGATATTTAAAGATCAATGTGTTAACTGAAAGCATATATTCTAGCATTGAGTAATTATTCCTTTACTCAATGATTCTAGTCCTATATTAAATCTGGTAATGTGAAGAAGTTATCGGGTTATCAGTTTTAGCTGCCACAATATTGGTTTAGCGTAACTGGGACGTAACTAAGAGAGTAGGATTTCAGCGATTATTTTCCTCATACTGCTTGCATCCAATAAGGTAGCTCCTTCCATAAAAATCCAACCAATGATATGCCTCTGCTAGCGATAATTTGCACTAGTGCAATTACCGGTAATTGCACTTGTGCAAATTATCACTTCGTTGCTTAGCAACTGCGAATCTGTTGGATACAAACACGTACCAACTTCTTAAAGTTTGTGTGTTTCACACTGTTCTAAATTATGCAGCTTATAAATTATGTTGCGGTATTATTAAGCATTATATCAATTAATTTTTATAACTTTTACATTGCTAAATTCTTGTTATTTAGACCTCCGCCTCCGTTTAAATTTATGACACATTCAGAAAATAAACCAACTCCGACAGGGTGTAGGTATAATCGCATTTGCCTTGGATACCCAAGCGTCATGTTTGTTTACTCGAACGCTACAGTCGAAGCTGTCAACAAACTCGTTCAAAATGAGTCGTTTTGGAAATGTAAACATAGAAAAAATCAATACAGAAATTATTAAATCGTATTCGTGAAATAATCTCGACAAATACCACTCGTGCCGGAAATTTTTCTAGATAATTTTATTCTCAAGCCCTATTTTGCCCATTAGCAAAATCACTCGAGAGCGAAGCTCGAGGGATTTTATCTCTGAAAATAAAAGCCCAATTTATACTCGTGATCTTTCTAGGCAAAATAGCGCTTTCGAAAAAATTATCGATAAAATTTCCGGCACTAGTGATATTACATACGAAAATACCACTAGTGGTATTATCGATGAAATCATCACCTGATTGGTTAATATTTCAAAAATCATATCATTTCATTGGTTCGTATTGGCAGGCGTTGAATTCTCACAATAATAAGGTATATGAATTAGAGAGTCATCCCTCATATGGAAAAATGAGTTTTCATTTATTCGAAAAATATGCGTTTTGATATGATTTTAGTAAGGCAGTAAGGCAGCCATGTGTTTTATAATGAAGTTCAAAATATAAAATTCCTCGGAAAACCATAGGCATCTCAAAAAAATAATATCTTGGATTAAAGTAAAATACGTTATATTAATGAAATCTTGGCTTTCATATATGTCGAAGAAATAGATATTAAAATTAAAACCGTCGATGATGTTCTTCAAAGAAGGAAATCGGGAGCTAGACTCAAGTATATTAAATGGATTTAGTTTTATACCTATAATTTTGTTAGAAGTAGAGTCACCAGAAAGGATGTTTTGAAAAAAAACTTGACTTAAAACCCGATAATCTTGTTACAATACACATTTGACTTTAATATTAGCAAAGCTTTATTTCAATTAAGTCACGACAGTCTTAATTTAAGGAAATATAAACTTGATTCAAGTCCTGATTATTTTGCTATAATGCATACTACACTTTAATCTTAGAGTCTCGCCAGTGTCTTTCATATTGAAATTATGCGTGCTGATATAGTTTTAGTCGGGCTGCCATGTGTTTTAAAAAGAAATTCAAAATAGAAGATTCTTCGGAAAAACATAGACATCTCGTCAGAATGGGCCCAAGGGACTATTATGGTCACATTTACTGTAGATTAAATGGGTTTCGGCTGTGTGCACGTCAATGTTAATAACGAAGAGGAGGTGTATTTTCGTGCAAATTATATAAATTATAATTTGCACGAAAATACACCTCTTCTTCGATATTTACTTGTAGGTATTTGAATAAATAATTTTTCGGCGTTTTTATTATTTATTAAAATACAATTTCACATGACCATAATAGCCCTTTGGGCCCACACTGACGGTCTAACTATGGTTTTCCGAGGAATCTTCTATTTTGAACTTCACTTCAAAACACATGGCAGCCTAACTAAAATCATATCAAAACGCATTGTTTTCGAATAAATGAAGACTCACTATGATATTATGAAGAACCCAGGTTGATTATCTAATTCACTCCTTGGTATCGTGAAAGGCATAGGTACAGGGTGTCCCATTTTGGGTGTTTTTCTCAAAAATCTCGGTTATTATTAAAGCTAGAGGGTTGCGGTTTTCACGTCACTATACTACTTTTTTGAGAGGAATTTGGTGGACCAATCAGATTTTAATCAACTACTTTTATAGATTTTTTGGCGTAGAATCGAATGGAATAATTAGTTTTTGGTAGTGTTAATAGTTTTTTAGATATGAACTAAGGTTTCCATTTAAAAAAATATAACTTTGGTTCATATCTCAAAAACTATTAACGCTACCAAAAAACTAATTATTCCATTCGATTCTACGCCAAAAAATCTATAAAAATAGTTGATTAAATTTGTCGATATATATCCAAAAAATCGAAAATTTCAGTCCTGCGCCAATGCGCGGAAACTATAAAACTTATCTTAAATCTGATTGGTCCACCAAATTCCTCTAAAAAAAGTAGTACAGTGACGTGAAAACCGCAACCCTCTAGCTTTAATAATAACCGAGATTTTTGAGGAAAACACCCAAAAACACCCAAAATGGGACACCCTGTACATACCTACTGAGTAAAATCGTATCCAAATATCTGTCACTAGATCTAGGTCTATAACGATTGATGATACTGGGCCGTGTGCTGGCTCAGCGAGTCCATACAGGCGAATTTTAGAGAGTGGGTGCAATTCATGCCTGCATGTTTTTATTCTAAGGAATCGAATTATTTAATTTCATCCTGATAGATTTGTTTTAAGAAATTCCTGGATTTCTAGTTTTGAGAAAATGTAATGTCTTGTGTATACTAGAATGGAAAAATCGATTCTCTCAGAATTCGGCTGCGTCTAACGAAATAACTTCAGTGATGTAAACTGAATTGCAAATAAATATTCATTTAAATATCTGGATCTTTAAATTAAAATAGTTTCTTTCATTTTAGCGCTCTAACCAGCAAATTAAGTGTATTCAATTAACAAACGTTATAAAATTAATTCAAAGTATCTAATGTTTTTATTTCAAGAGTACAATATGTCAAATCGAAATGAAAATTTTAAAGAAATATGTATATGTACTGAATTTAAGATACTTTTTTTCTGTGGCGTTAGCATGGGCGCAAAGGGCTATTATTGTCACGTGAATTTGTATATTTTAATAATTATTTTTTCCATGAACATGCGCAAACGGTATGCCATCTTTTCTTCAGCAGTTTTATGACAAGAACTTACATTGGCAGCCTGTTCAGAAACGTGGAAAAATCAAGTATTCAAATACAAGTTCACGTGGCAATAGACTAGCCCTCTAGATCCACGTTAACGGTATGCCTATGGTTTTCCGAGGAATTTTCTATTTTTAACTTCATTACAAAACACATGGCAGTCTGACTAAAATCATATCAAAATCAAAACGCATATTTTTCGAATAAATGAAAACTCACTTTTCCATATTATGAAGAACCCAGGATGACTCTCTGATTCATAAGTACCTTATTATTGTGAGAATATACGGAACATAATGCCCTTTGAAAGGCATACTGAGTAAAAACACGTCCAAAAATCTGTCACTATCTTCCGGTCTATATTATTATTTTTGTTTATTACAAACACGTTTTAATTTTCTAAAAATAAAAATTTATCGTTAGAAAAACTAATATTAAAATAGCATATCGTTCCTAAACGAAATAACACAACAACAAAAAATATCAAATCCGAAACGAAACAAAAAATTAATATTTCTCCGTATTTATTTATACTCTTTGGCATATTAACACAAAACAAACACCAATAATTATCACCAATGTTACCAAAGTCTACATATAGACATATTGTGTACAGGGTGTCCAGATTTGGTTGTAAATGCGGGGTATCTCGGTTATTTTTAGAGCCTAATATAGATAATAACTACATATATGTTATATATTTTTGTAAAGCTTGCGACAATCTGAATATAACTAGTAGAAATTATACAGGGTGTTATATTTAAAAAAACCTAAGTTTGGTCCATATATCGAACACTATCAATTTCAGTAAAAAATTGAATACGGCATTGAATTCTACGTGAAAATGTCTATAAGATACAGTTTCTGCCATTTCAATATCATTAACCGTTCCCAAGATACGAAATATGCCCCAAAAGCGCAAATTTTCAATTTCGCCCTGTATCTTAAAAACGAAGGTGGCTATGAAAAATCTGTTTGCGGTATCTTTCGTTTCACAAAAAAGTAGCAACGGTTCTATCTATCTATCTCTAAAAATAACCGAGATACCCCGCATTTACAACCAAATCTGGACACCCGGTACGTATGTAAATAAACAAATTTTAACAAAAAAATTTGCCCGTATTCACACTCCACTAAAAATTTTAAAAAATTAACCAAAGATAACACCGACTTCACAAAAAATTTGCCCGTATGCACATTTCAACTAAAATTTTAGAAATATTTTTCTCTTTCTAAACTGAGTTATCTTTGGATTTGGTGACAGTCAAGGCAAGGAATTTAAATCTATTTAGATATGAATACTATCCTACATAGGTACATCATAACTTAGTGGGACTACCTCTAATAAAAAAGAATCGACACGAAATCGGTTCAATATGAAATTTCATCCCCTATTCGTCCACCCTTAGGGGTGAAATTTTTTCTTCAAATTTAAATGGGGCCGCTCCTAAAGAAATCCCTTTCTAATAAAAAGAGAATCATCGAAATCGGTTCAATATGAAATTTCATCCTGTATTTGTCCACCCTTAGGGGTGGAATTTTTTCTTCAAATTTAAATGGGACCATTCTGTAGGTATACCCTTTCAAATAAAAAAAGAATTGTCCAAATCGGTTTATAAATGACGAATGACGGAGTTCTATAAGGTAACAAACATAAAAAAACATATACAACCGAATTGATAACCTCCTCCTTTTTTGAAGTCGGTTAAAAACAACACGTAGGTATAACAAAAAATATCAATAAAATATCAGAAAATAAGGAGTGCCTCGAGGGGTTCAACTTTACCCCTGGTTAAAATTCAGGAATTATTTAAAGGATCCATAGGACTTGTCGCTCGTAAATTACCTACATTTCTTTTAAAAGAAAAGTTATAGGACAGTTTTATGAAATTGTGATATAATGAGGCAAAAGGGGATCAAAAGGAATATTTTCCAACATGTCGGTTTTCTAAATATTATGCCGAGTGACATGCTCGCATTAAAGGCTATTACCGCTCCCATTGCGCAATTTTATTACACACTAAAACCGTTTCGACGAAAACGCAAAGTGCGCTTTTATAAACCGAATAGACACTCAAACCATGACCTATATCAACGTAATGGCGTGGCGTTAGAAATTACGGCCAATATACCTAATATCTAAAATTATTGTCTCGACAACTGGGTTAAGCACGCACATGCAATTTAAGTACCTAGACTATAGTGCTGCATAATGCCGGAAAGATGTGCAACAGACAAAGAAAAGTTGTGAATAAATAAGCAGATTTTTCCAAATTAATTCCGAAAAGTGTTTCGAGAAATAAAATCGGGAATGTTTCAACCAGGGACTCCTTAAAATAAGGGGACCCAGCATGTCACAGTCTATCACATAGGAAAAGTGAAGCCTTGAGGGGAAGTTTGTTTTCTGTCGACTCCAAGGAGATCACAAGGGGGCTGATACAAGGTTATGTTATATGTCAGTGTCCAACTGCCATCAGGTTTTATGTGACTTGCCAGTGCCACAGATTCTAAAAGAGGCAAAATTTTTAAGTTTTCTAACTTCCCAGATACTCAGATGTGTCAATTAAGGGTAATGCGGCCGCCTGTAGTAGTAGTCCCAATAATTGCAACCAGATTTTTCCTATATCACCTTTAGTAATCCTACAATTCCCATTACGTGGGCATTACGTGTAAGTAGGTAGTTCAAAACAAATCGTACTTCGAAAATTTTAAATTACTAAGCAGGTAGCTTCAGTCAGGTCTTTTTTTAAAGAGTTTTTATCTACGACTACAAGTTTATTTCAAGTTTCTCCCTACCTAGGGAGAGAAATAAAATCACAAAAATTTTGTAATGAACACCGAGAAAAACTACATCATTAGAAGTACTAGTCCTAATCTTATTAGTGCATCCCGAAATCTGTGAAAGTTCTTTGGGTAGATACATTCAACAAGGGAAGAAAGTTCAAGTATACATATTACAAATAATGGAATGAGGAACCTGGTAACAAGGTGCAATAGCGACAAATTCTTAAATAAGCAAAATCGGCACTACTGACTTACCATACTTATTACTTAAATTCGTGGAAATAATTGCTGGAAATCGATTTCAACTATAAAAGAATTTTTTTTCATTTGACAGTTGCCACATTCTGTAGTTGTATACCCAAAATTGTCAAGTCTAATTTTTAGAAATCATGGAAACCATTATTAATTTTTACTAACAATCAAAGTACCTGTTATATTCATAGATTCTCCAATAAAATGGCATACTTGGCATCACTGAGACCATTAGAATGAGGAAATAATAGGCCTCACTTTTGAAAGTATAATGCTGGGTCCCCTATAAGCGGAAACAACAACTTAGGGTCTTCTATAAAACCCATATACCTACCTATAGCAACCTATACCGCCGAAATGAGGCGGGAAATTTGAAATAATTTATACGGGTGGGTTCCATAAATAATGTAATGTCTTGGTTGTCATTTTCTGTAAAATGGAAATTATTTAAATTCAAAGTACAACATAGGTTCAAGATTTTTGTTGGTTTTAATTTTAAATTAATGCATTCGGGAAACGAAGCAGTTAACTAGGTTGAGAAATTATACAAATTAATCAAAACAACATATTTTAATCATCATACCTATAGAGAACTAATAATAATTATTATTGTACATTATACCTTATTCAATAGCTACATTATAAATAATTACTGAAAAAAAAATTTTTGTACACCTCTGACAAGTGAGTATAACGCAAATTGAGAAGAAATTCAGTTTTCCCAACGTTATTATACGTTTTCCATTCTCTACATTGTGTCATGCTCTCTTCCAGGTGGTACTGATGATGGCGTAAGCCGAAAGCGCTTTACCATGCCAATTTTAAATTAAAAATTATATTTTTGCACGAAAATACACTTCATATACACTTCATATACAGTTTGACTGTATCTTTTCAAGCAAATCGGCCGACTTTGATTTTTTTATTTTTACCTATTTAAATCAAAGATAAAAGTCGGCCGATTTGCTTGAAAACGTAAGTACAATCGGACACGTCTTTTAATTCTAAACAACTTTTCTAAATAAATGTTTTTGATATTTTTAAAAACAAAGTAGTTTTACACTCGGCAATCAAACAAATCGAAATTGGCTGATTTATTTGAAAAGTGACAGTCGGACACATCTTTTATAAGTAAAAATTTTCGATATTTTTAAAAATAAAGGTGGTTTATTCTTGATGGTATTTCATATTTGTATTTTTTGGGCACCCTGTATAAAAAATCAAAAATTCTCTCAGTAGACCATATTTTTTCGAGAAGCAGAAACTTTTATCAAGAATGACTTTTTGTAGAAAATTGAAATTTTTGGTCCATTTGTCCTCTTGGGGACTCCACCGCGGACACACTGTATATAATCGCGTGCACACAGCCGACACTTTTCATTTTATAAAACCTCTACACTGTGGGACATCCATGTGCCTTATTATTTGTAGCCCAATCTGACTGACACTTTATAAAAGACCCGAGCATGATGTCAAATTTCACTGTTTGCGGGCAGGAGTGACGCTACTCGACGAAAAAAATTATAGAGGGGTATTTTGTGGTATGCACAGATTTAGAGGGTTAATAGATTGGACACTCCCCTTCTCCCGCCAAATTGCCTGATTACAGCGCCTTAAATGCGGTGGTTTAAAAACTAACGTCAATATGGCGCGAACTTTAAACATTTCAAAATAATTAATTCTTACAATCCCTTCCAAATTGCAGATTAACCGAAACATTGAGTCAATGTTTCGATTAATCATTCATTTCTTTAATCGAAACATTGAGTAATTGTTTCACTTGAGTAATCAGCAATTTGGAAGCGTTTACAATAAATTTAATGAGAAACGAATAGATTAAAATATATGATATACAATTATATTATTTAATAATTATTGATAACACCGCCCTTGTATTTTTGTCTCTATTAGGTATTTGTGTGATTATTTAATGTTTCAAGAGGCACTTACAATAAAGCAAACAAAGGCAAATCCATTATCATTCAAAACGGCCTTCAGATCAAAACGGAAGTCTTCCAAACGCGAATAATAAGGAAAACGCACAAGAAAACCACTAAACACGCCGAAATATCAACCAAGACAGGCACGGGCGTAGCCAGGATTTAGTTTTGGGGGGGGTTTAGTTTGAGAAGTAAATAAAACAACAAAAATATACTTACATGAAATTTAATATCTATATATTCATCCGAAAAACTACGACATATTTATAAAGTTCTTAACTTTAAATGAAATGGATAAATTAACTTCGTTCCTCTGCGCTAAATCTAAAACCATTAAAGAAGAAATCTTCGGCTTCTTCTTTTAAATATATCCACTACTTCATCTGCATGAATTTCTGTTCCATAGTGAATGTTCATTAGAGCCAAACCATTAAGTCTGTTTTCACTTGTAGTGTTTCGTAAATAGTTTTTCAGTCTCCTTAGGCTCGAGAAAGACCTTTCTGGGGTAGCAGTGGATACAGGAATGGTAGCCAAGATTTGTAGTAATGTGTAAATATTAGGATAAAGGTTTTTATCGCACATATCTAGGAATTCCAAACTAGATTTCGGGGTAGGCAGTCTTCTTATCAGCATGCAAGGTAGCTGAAGCTTTGATAGCTAAATCCAAATTTGTTTCTTTATTAGAAACCCCTTGACCTTGACTACACCACTTTTTCCAGTAGTCCATACCTTTAGGTTTATCACCCTTCCTTTTTTTCCCCTCCATTTTTCGACAGTAATAATGATTCACGCATCTATCCTTAACAAGGTCATCGAATAACAGCGCACTAAAATTACTCACTTACACGGTACACTTAATTCTCTTCACTATTCGTTCACCACTTTTCACTTTTATTCGCTTCGAGTTCGCATGGAACAATACTGCCGTAAGCGCGGTCACGCGCCGCGACGCCGCTTATATAGCAGCCCAGTAGCCGTCCAGAAACTTCCACGAACTTCCACAAAGTTCCGCTCATTTCGACCTAGGGGCGTGGCGAATAATCGAGAAACAACGCAAAGTGTCCCTACAATACAAAATAGTTCGGCTGCAACTGCGTCTGCCTCTCGTCAAAAGATGGCGCTAGGCGCTACTATTACTACATATATTCAAACGTAATAATAATTTAACTCTTCACTCCTCGTATTTTTTCGGTATAATATTAGGTAATATTTTGCTTATTTCGGGGGGGGGGGGGTTTGAACCCCCGAAACCCCCCCCCCCTTGGCTACGCCCGTGAAGACAGGACAAATTGACGAAGCAACGCAAAGCACAAGACGCCATTAATAACAATATTAACCTCTCTATAATCTGTGAATTAATAACAAGACGCACGTCATTTATTTTGACATAAGACAGAAACACGACAGAAAGTTCAAGTTCATTTGCGAACAGCGCCTCTTGCGATGGAAGTAAAAACTAAAAGACGAGTTTCACAGTTTAGCCGAGAGTGCCCGGGCCCTGGTGGTGTGTCAGTTTCTGACGTTTACAATGTACCATATATTTTAAATATGCAGCTTTATTACCATATACGATCTGTTTACGGTAACGAGTTCCCTTTGCGGTCAATATTTTGCTTATTTCGGGGGGGGGGGGGTTGAACCCCCGAAACCCCCCCCCCCCTTGGCTACGCCCGTGAAGACAGGACAAATTGACGAAGCAACGCAAAGCACAAGACGCCATTAATAACAATATTAACCTCTCTATAATCTGTGAATTAATAACAAGACGCACGTCATTTATTTTGACATAAGACAGAAACACGACAGAAAGTTCAAGTTCATTTGCGAACAGCGCCTCTTGCGATGGAAGTAAAAACTAAAAGACGAGTTTCACAGTTTAGCCAAGAGTGCCCGGGCCCTGGTGGTGTGTCAGTTTCTGACGTTTACAATGTACCATATATTTTAAATATGCAGCTTTATTACCATATACGATCTGTTTACGGTAACGAGTTCCCTTTGCGGTCAATATTTTGCTTATTTCGGGGGGGGGGGGGGGTTGAACCCCCGAAACCCCCCCCCCCCCTTGGCTACGCCCGTGAAGACAGGACAAATTGACGAAGCAACGCAAAGCACAAGACGCCATTAATAACAATATTAACCTCTCTATAATCTGTGAATTAATAACAAGACGCACGTCATTTATTTTGACATAAGACAGAAACACGACAGAAAGTTCAAGTTCATTTGCGAACAGCGCCTCTTGCGATGGAAGTAAAAACTAAAAGACGAGTTTCACAGTTTAGCCAAGAGTGCCCGGGCCCTGGTGGTGTGTCAGTTTCTGACGTTTACAATGTACCATATATTTTAAATATGCAGCTTTATTACCATATACGATCTGTTTACGGTAACGAGTTCCCTTTGCGGTCAATATTTTGCTTATTTCGGGGGGGGGGGGGGGTTTGAACCCCCGAAACCCCCCCCCTTGGCTACGCCCGTGAAGACAGGACAAATTGACGAAGCAACGCAAAGCACAAGACGCCATTAATAACAATATTAACCTCTCTATAATCTGTGAATTAATAACAAGACGCACGTCATTTATTTTGACATAAGACAGAAACACGACAGAAAGTTCAAGTTCATTTGCGAACAGCGCCTCTTGCGATGGAAGTAAAAACTAAAAGACGAGTTTCACAGTTTAGCCAAGAGTGCCCGGGCCCTGGTGGTGTGTCAGTTTCTGACGTTTACAATGTACCATATATTTTAAATATGCAGCTTTATTACCATATACGATCTGTTTACGGTAACGAGTTCCCTTTGCGGTCAATATTTTGCTTATTTCGGGGGGGGGGGGGGGGGGGTTGAACCCCCGAAACCCCCCCCCCCCCTTGGCTACGCCCGTGAAGACAGGACAAATTGACGAAGCAACGCAAAGCACAAGACGCCATTAATAACAATATTAACCTCTCTATAATCTGTGAATTAATAACAAGACGCACGTCATTTATTTTGACATAAGACAGAAACACGACAGAAAGTTCAAGTTCATTTGCGAACAGCGCCTCTTGCGATGGAAGTAAAAACTAAAAGACGAGTTTCACAGTTTAGCCAAGAGTGCCCGGGCCCTGGTGGTGTGTCAGTTTCTGACGTTTACAATGTACCATATATTTTAAATATGCAGCTTTATTACCATATACGATCTGTTTACGGTAACGAGTTCCCTTTGCGGTCAATATTTTGCTTATTTCGGGGGGGGGGGGGGGGTTTGAACCCCCGAAACCCCCCCCCTTGGCTACGCCCGTGAAGACAGGACAAATTGACGAAGCAACGCAAAGCACAAGACGCCATTAATAACAATATTAACCTCTCTATAATCTGTGAATTAATAACAAGACGCACGTCATTTATTTTGACATAAGACAGAAACACGACAGAAAGTTCAAGTTCATTTGCGAACAGCGCCTCTTGCGATGGAAGTAAAAACTAAAAGACGAGTTTCACAGTTTAGCCAAGAGTGCCCGGGCCCTGGTGGTGTGTCAGTTTCTGACGTTTACAATGTACCATATATTTTAAATATGCAGCTTTATTACCATATACGATCTGTTTACGGTAACGAGTTCCCTTTGCGGTCAATATTTTGCTTATTTCGGGGGGGGGGGGGGTTTGAACCCCCGAAACCCCCCCCCTTGGCTACGCCCGTGAAGACAGGACAAATTGACGAAGCAACGCAAAGCACAAGACGCCATTAATAACAATATTAACCTCTCTATAATCTGTGAATTAATAACAAGACGCACGTCATTTATTTTGACATAAGACAGAAACACGACAGAAAGTTCAAGTTCATTTGCGAACAGCGCCTCTTGCGATGGAAGTAAAAACTAAAAGACGAGTTTCACAGTTTAGCCAAGAGTGCCCGGGCCCTGGTGGTGTGTCAGTTTCTGACGTTTACAATGTACCATATATTTTAAATATGCAGCTTTATTACCATATACGATCTGTTTACGGTAACGAGTTCCCTTTGCGGTCAATATTTTGCTTATTTCGGGGGGGGGGGGGGTTTGAACCCCCGAAACCCCCCCCCTTGGCTACGCCCGTGAAGACAGGACAAATTGACGAAGCAACGCAAAGCACAAGACGCCATTAATAACAATATTAACCTCTCTATAATCTGTGAATTAATAACAAGACGCACGTCATTTATTTTGACATAAGACAGAAACACGACAGAAAGTTCAAGTTCATTTGCGAACAGCGCCTCTTGCGATGGAAGTAAAAACTAAAAGACGAGTTTCACAGTTTAGCCAAGAGTGCCCGGGCCCTGGTGGTGTGTCAGTTTCTGACGTTTACAATGTACCATATATTTTAAATATGCAGCTTTATTACCATATACGATCTGTTTACGGTAACGAGTTCCCTTTGCGGTCAATATTTTGCTTATTTCGGGGGGGGGGGGGGTTTGAACCCCCGAAACCCCCCCCCTTGGCTACGCCCGTGAAGACAGGACAAATTGACGAAGCAACGCAAAGCACAAGACGCCATTAATAACAATATTAACCTCTCTATAATCTGTGAATTAATAACAAGACGCACGTCATTTATTTTGACATAAGACAGAAACACGACAGAAAGTTCAAGTTCATTTGCGAACAGCGCCTCTTGCGATGGAAGTAAAAACTAAAAGACGAGTTTCACAGTTTAGCCAAGAGTGCCCGGGCCCTGGTGGTGTGTCAGTTTCTGACGTTTACAATGTACCATATATTTTAAATATGCAGCTTTATTACCATATACGATCTGTTTACGGTAACGAGTTCCCTTTGCGGTCAATATTTTGCTTATTTCGGGGGGGGGGGGGGGGTTGAACCCCCGAAACCCCCCCCCCCCCCTTGGCTACGCCCGTGAAGACAGGACAAATTGACGAAGCAACGCAAAGCACAAGACGCCATTAATAACAATATTAACCTCTCTATAATCTGTGAATTAATAACAAGACGCACGTCATTTATTTTGACATAAGACAGAAACACGACAGAAAGTTCAAGTTCATTTGCGAACAGCGCCTCTTGCGATGGAAGTAAAAACTAAAAGACGAGTTTCACAGTTTAGCCAAGAGTGCCCGGGCCCTGGTGGTGTGTCAGTTTCTGACGTTTACAATGTACCATATATTTTAAATATGCAGCTTTATTACCATATACGATCTGTTTACGGTAACGAGTTCCCTTTGCGGTCAATATTTTGCTTATTTCGGGGGGGGGGGGGGGGTTTGAACCCCCGAAACCCCCCCCCCCTTGGCTACGCCCGTGAAGACAGGACAAATTGACGAAGCAACGCAAAGCACAAGACGCCATTAATAACAATATTAACCTCTCTATAATCTGTGAATTAATAACAAGACGCACGTCATTTATTTTGACATAAGACAGAAACACGACAGAAAGTTCAAGTTCATTTGCGAACAGCGCCTCTTGCGATGGAAGTAAAAACTAAAAGACGAGTTTCACAGTTTAGCCGAGAGTGCCCGGGCCCTGGTGGTGTGTCAGTTTCTGACGTTTACAATGTACCATATATTTTAAATATGCAGCTTTATTACCATATACGATCTGTTTACGGTAACGAGTTCCCTTTGCGGTCAATATTTTGCTTATTTCGGGGGGGGGGGGGGGGGGTTGAACCCCCGAAACCCCCCCCCCCCCCCTTGGCTACGCCCGTGAAGACAGGACAAATTGACGAAGCAACGCAAAGCACAAGACGCCATTAATAACAATATTAACCTCTCTATAATCTGTGAATTAATAACAAGACGCACGTCATTTATTTTGACATAAGACAGAAACACGACAGAAAGTTCAAGTTCATTTGCGAACAGCGCCTCTTGCGATGGAAGTAAAAACTAAAAGACGAGTTTCACAGTTTAGCCAAGAGTGCCCGGGCCCTGGTGGTGTGTCAGTTTCTGACGTTTACAATGTACCATATATTTTAAATATGCAGCTTTATTACCATATACGATCTGTTTACGGTAACGAGTTCCCTTTGCGGTCAATATTTTGCAGTTTTCTCATATTAACAGAGCTTTTATAGGTAGATTTGTTTGTGATAAAGTGATATTAATTTCCATGCTCTTGAAGAAAATCATATGCACACACCATTACGTGAATTGCAGAAGAATAAACACTATTTTGGAACTACGGAATGATCTGTCCAACCAGTTGAAGAAGCGAAAATTCTATAATCTATAATCTATAATCTATAAATTCTATAATCTATAAATTAATAACAATATTAACCTCTCTATAATCTGTGAATTAATAACAAGACGCACGTCATTTATTTTGACATAAGACAGAAACACGACAGAAAGTTCAAGTTCATTTGCGAACAGCGCCTCTTGCGATGGAAGTAAAAACTAAAAGACGAGTTTCACAGTTTAGCCGAGAGTGCCCGGGCCCTGGTGGTGTGTCAGTTTCTGACGTTTACAATGTACCATATATTTTAAATATGCAGCTTTATTACCATATACGATCTGTTTACGGTAACGAGTTCCCTTTGCGGTCAATATTTTGCAGTTTTCTCATATTAACAGAGCTTTTATAGGTAGATTTGTTTGTGATAAAGTGATATTAATTTCCATGCTCTTGAAGAAAATCATATGCACACACCATTACGTGAATTGCAGAAGAATAAACACTATTTTGGAACTACGGAATGATCTGTCCAACCAGTTGAAGAAGCGAAAATTCTATAATCTATAATCTATAATCTATAAATTCTATAATCTATAAATTAATAACAATATTAACCTCTCTATAATCTGTGAATTAATAACAAGACGCACGTCATTTATTTTGACATAAGACAGAAACACGACAGAAAGTTCAAGTTCATTTGCGAACAGCGCCTCTTGCGATGGAAGTAAAAACTAAAAGACGAGTTTCACAGTTTAGCCGAGAGTGCCCGGGCCCTGGTGGTGTGTCAGTTTCTGACGTTTACAATGTACCATATATTTTAAATATGCAGCTTTATTACCATATACGATCTGTTTACGGTAACGAGTTCCCTTTGCGGTCAATATTTTGCAGTTTTCTCATATTAACAGAGCTTTTATAGGTAGATTTGTTTGTGATAAAGTGATATTAATTTCCATGCTCTTGAAGAAAATCATATGCACACACCATTACGTGAATTGCAGAAGAATAAACACTATTTTGGAACTACGGAATGATCTGTCCAACCAGTTGAAGAAGCGAAAATTCTATAATCTATAATCTATAATCTATAAATTCTATAATCTATAAATTAATAACAATATTAACCTCTCTATAATCTGTGAATTAATAACAAGACGCACGTCATTTATTTTGACATAAGACAGAAACACGACAGAAAGTTCAAGTTCATTTGCGAACAGCGCCTCTTGCGATGGAAGTAAAAACTAAAAGACGAGTTTCACAGTTTAGCCGAGAGTGCCCGGGCCCTGGTGGTGTGTCAGTTTCTGACGTTTACAATGTACCATATATTTTAAATATGCAGCTTTATTACCATATACGATCTGTTTACGGTAACGAGTTCCCTTTGCGGTCAATATTTTGCTTATTTCGGGGGGGGGGGGGGTTGAACCCCCGAAACCCCCCCCCCCCCCTTGGCTACGCCCGTGAAGACAGGACAAATTGACGAAGCAACGCAAAGCACAAGACGCCATTAATAACAATATTAACCTCTCTATAATCTGTGAATTAATAACAAGACGCACGTCATTTATTTTGACATAAGACAGAAACACGACAGAAAGTTCAAGTTCATTTGCGAACAGCGCCTCTTGCGATGGAAGTAAAAACTAAAAGACGAGTTTCACAGTTTAGCCAAGAGTGCCCGGGCCCTGGTGGTGTGTCAGTTTCTGACGTTTACAATGTACCATATATTTTAAATATGCAGCTTTATTACCATATACGATCTGTTTACGGTAACGAGTTCCCTTTGCGGTCAATATTTTGCAGTTTTCTCATATTAACAGAGCTTTTATAGGTAGATTTGTTTGTGATAAAGTGATATTAATTTCCATGCTCTTGAAGAAAATCATATGCACACACCATTACGTGAATTGCAGAAGAATAAACACTATTTTGGAACTACGGAATGATCTGTCCAACCAGTTGAAGAAGCGAAAATTCTATAATCTATAATCTATAATCTATAAATTCTATAATCTATAAATTAATAACAATATTAACCTCTCTATAATCTGTGAATTAATAACAAGACGCACGTCATTTATTTTGACATAAGACAGAAACACGACAGAAAGTTCAAGTTCATTTGCGAACAGCGCCTCTTGCGATGGAAGTAAAAACTAAAAGACGAGTTTCACAGTTTAGCCGAGAGTGCCCGGGCCCTGGTGGTGTGTCAGTTTCTGACGTTTACAATGTACCATATATTTTAAATATGCAGCTTTATTACCATATACGATCTGTTTACGGTAACGAGTTCCCTTTGCGGTCAATATTTTGCTTATTTCGGGGGGGGGGGGGGGTTTGAACCCCCGAAACCCCCCCCCCCCTTGGCTACGCCCGTGAAGACAGGACAAATTGACGAAGCAACGCAAAGCACAAGACGCCATTAATAACAATATTAACCTCTCTATAATCTGTGAATTAATAACAAGACGCACGTCATTTATTTTGACATAAGACAGAAACACGACAGAAAGTTCAAGTTCATTTGCGAACAGCGCCTCTTGCGATGGAAGTAAAAACTAAAAGACGAGTTTCACAGTTTAGCCGAGAGTGCCCGGGCCCTGGTGGTGTGTCAGTTTCTGACGTTTACAATGTACCATATATTTTAAATATGCAGCTTTATTACCATATACGATCTGTTTACGGTAACGAGTTCCCTTTGCGGTCAATATTTTGCTTATTTCGGGGGGGGGGGGGGGTTGAACCCCCGAAACCCCCCCCCCCCCCCTTGGCTACGCCCGTGAAGACAGGACAAATTGACGAAGCAACGCAAAGCACAAGACGCCATTAATAACAATATTAACCTCTCTATAATCTGTGAATTAATAACAAGACGCACGTCATTTATTTTGACATAAGACAGAAACACGACAGAAAGTTCAAGTTCATTTGCGAACAGCGCCTCTTGCGATGGAAGTAAAAACTAAAAGACGAGTTTCACAGTTTAGCCAAGAGTGCCCGGGCCCTGGTGGTGTGTCAGTTTCTGACGTTTACAATGTACCATATATTTTAAATATGCAGCTTTATTACCATATACGATCTGTTTACGGTAACGAGTTCCCTTTGCGGTCAATATTTTGCAGTTTTCTCATATTAACAGAGCTTTTATAGGTAGATTTGTTTGTGATAAAGTGATATTAATTTCCATGCTCTTGAAGAAAATCATATGCACACACCATTACGTGAATTGCAGAAGAATAAACACTATTTTGGAACTACGGAATGATCTGTCCAACCAGTTGAAGAAGCGAAAATTCTATAATCTATAATCTATAATCTATAAATTCTATAATCTATAAATTAATAACAATATTAACCTCTCTATAATCTGTGAATTAATAACAAGACGCACGTCATTTATTTTGACATAAGACAGAAACACGACAGAAAGTTCAAGTTCATTTGCGAACAGCGCCTCTTGCGATGGAAGTAAAAACTAAAAGACGAGTTTCACAGTTTAGCCGAGAGTGCCCGGGCCCTGGTGGTGTGTCAGTTTCTGACGTTTACAATGTACCATATATTTTAAATATGCAGCTTTATTACCATATACGATCTGTTTACGGTAACGAGTTCCCTTTGCGGTCAATATTTTGCAGTTTTCTCATATTAACAGAGCTTTTATAGGTAGATTTGTTTGTGATAAAGTGATATTAATTTCCATGCTCTTGAAGAAAATCATATGCACACACCATTACGTGAATTGCAGAAGAATAAACACTATTTTGGAACTACGGAATGATCTGTCCAACCAGTTGAAGAAGCGAAAATTCTATAGTCTATCCAAGTTACAGAGGCAATGGATCAAAACATTGGCCACCCAGTGACCTATTCTCTTATTAATCTGGCCGTCATAAAATGTCAAGTGTTTACGCGGCGAGCAGAATGCAGGGCCGGCTCTTCCCTCAGTCGAGTTTCCTGCATATTTTAGATCGGATCGCGAGCAGTATATTCTGTAAATTTACTTTGCTACTTAATTTAAGGAAATTTTTAAAGATCCACGAAAGGTAAAAACACAATTTTTAGAACCTCTATAAAAGAATTAGTTCAGAATTACAAGCCACTGGGAATCTCATATTAGTCAGACCCTGGTAATCGATCGCAATGCGGTCATGTGACTTTGTTTATATCTACTGCCGCTGTAACTTGGATAGGCTATAGATATTATATTATGGAAGAGTATTTTGTAACGTAGCTAATCTATACAAGAACGAAAATGGAAAAAATTCTTTAAAGCCTCAAAACGAACTAATGGTCCCTTATTTAAAGAAGAAACTGAAAATCTAATGTATTCTATACTTCCTTACGCTACAGTTAGCCATGGACTTCATTTCAAACCAAAAGCACAGAATAGCCACCGTAACGGTACCAAAATACTTTTGCTTGCATGTCAAATTAAAGGGACAACAAACAAGACACCTTTGCATGTTTTTCTTTTATAAAAGATTCTGCAACAATGGTGTTTTTAACCCTAAACCACCCTGTCAACAATCATTAATACGCAATGCCTGTTTTCTATAGTTATTTTTGGACGTTGCCTTGTCAGTTTTCACCTGCATTGAATACTGTCAACGCTCAAGGCGCTTCAAAAACTAGTTGGCTATTTGTAACACGTTGACAGTGCCAACACCTTCTAATTGCTATCCTAAAATAAGATTGGCTATATTTAGTCCAAGTGCGAACATTGGCAAATGCAAATTTAGACTAAGTTTTTTTTAAGATAGGTATTGCACATTTTTTACTCTATACGCCGAGTTAGATAGGAGCTAAATATTTGGTGTATACTCAAGAAAATTACAGGCATACCTACTTTTTGTGACTCCCTCGTACCTACATATAAGTACAGGGTATAGTCCAAAGCACGAAAGAAAACGTTTCTAAAGAATGCGGGCAGCGTTGCGAGATTTCCTATATGATTAGTCGTTATTTATTGGCGAATACAAGTTTTATCATATTGAACCCGAATTTCTGATCTCTGTTATACCGAAAAAATAAAGCTCGCATCACGGGAGCACTTACCCATTTTTGTTTATCATTTATTTTTAACGCGGTGTGATAAAACACCTATTATATTTTTTTCAACATCGTCGCGTCTACCATCGCCTTTGAAATACGGCAACACAGCACTTCTACCAAGTAGTCGGCTGACAAAAGCAGTTAGCCAATGCGTTTTGTGCCTGTTCCTATAGTTAACTGCGTATTTGGTCTACCACGCAGACCTCATTTTTTAGGCCGCTGGCAAGTTTTTTCCGCCGGCTCAGAGAGCTCAGGTGGCGTTTCGTATATTCGGGAGTTAACGTATGCAAAATGAGTAAACAGGGAAGAACGTTGCATTCTCAAGCACGAGAAATAATAGCCAATGTTATAAGGGTTTGCCTTCCTCCATAGTCTAAGGCATCACCGTTAAGAATAATATTAACAATAAATTAAATAACAATTGTAATAAAATTAAGTCAGTGAGTTACACAAAATTGAGCTACGCCTCTGAACTGTGACTAATTCTATAATATTTGCGAGTTCTTCCCCCTTACGTCGCACGCATTCTGCCGTAAGGAGGACTATATCTGCTTAAACCTATAGAAATCCATAAAATCTTTATTTTTGGCTTAGACAAGAAAAAAAAGAGGACACCGCGCTTGCCTACCCTGCATTGTATAGATTTTATTACGTCGTTTTGAACGGCGGCCATTTTATATGTGGCATACACAGCGAGTACGTTGTGAGTTAATTTTGTGAATTTGTGAATTAATTGAATTGTTCAGCGTTTGGTTGCAAAAGCAGAAGTGAAAAGCAAGAGCCCGGGATTTCGTTTTACAGGTAAATATTTAACAAGCTACCTTTGAAAGAAGCCCTAAAACTTTATTTTTTCTAAATATAACTTCTTCAAACTCCTTCTACCTTTTAGTATGATAAAGTGCATTGTTTTGTTTGTAAATAGGACCAATATAATTATATTTATAACATCGTTTTTATTGAAAATTTCTTAACTGATTATGATAGTTTCATAAAATATGAGCTGGTTTCCATGGGCGTGCATTATTAATTTTATTTCGATTGATTCGAAATCACCGCAAGTAAATATATTTCAGCACTTGACACTAACTTTACATTTGGGAAATTATCTCCAAATAAATAGCAATATTTCAAATTGCATGAAACTCAAAATTAACTACCTTTCCATTTTTAACATTCTCGTGATATTGGCTAAGAACGCGTTTCATGCTACGCCACTGGCCTGTCGTGCGATGTGGCAGTTGGTAACACGGCCGCGAGCGCTGTTAGGCGTCCTCTCTCGTTCCTTGTATGAAATTTTTGAAGATATTCGCCTGAACTTTTTTGTTTGAATGGTCTTCAAAAATCTCTTCTTTGACTTTCCTACAAATCTTTGACCCGCTACGATTCGTTTATAACCATTTAGCGGATTTTTTATTTAAAATCTGCCACAGCATTGATCAGGACACCCAAAGACCCCCATATACCGAACTATACAAAAAATATATAGGGAGTTCCATAGTCCAGGTTCTCAAAGTTGAGTAAAATAGGAATTTTAAAGGCATCAGGCAAGTCAATTGTGCAATGGAATCCCCTCAAAAAAGTTGAATGATCAACAGGACCACTCAAAGTTAGAAAATATTGTTGGTAATTAAAAAGGACAACCTAGCACCAACTTTCATAACGGTCAGTCTACTTTGATATTTTTGAAAACCTTTTTCATAAACAGTAGGTACCTACTTTTTAATAGCAAAAAATCATTTTTGTGTTGTTTACGACGAAACGTTTTTACCTGTACTAGAAAGGAATATACAGGGTGGGTTTTTTTCGACGCCCACTATGGGGATCTCGGAAACTAGCAGAGCTAGAACAAAGGTTAAATGAGGAAAGAATTGCAGTTTTGAATGCTCAATCTAATGCCCCTTTTGGATTTTTAAAAAAGTTCATGGCTCACTAGATATTTTGAAGAGTGATTTTTTGCTATTTCATCAGATCTCTGTAGCTCCGTTATTTCTGATTATACAGAAAAACTGTAGAGACAAAAATTGTAGATAATTTTGGGCTTAATAAGATGATCTTATCCAATTTTTTATGTTGTTTGTGATTTTTGAGATATGACATAAACTTGTGTTTTTTTAAATGTAAATCATAGTTGGCTGTGGCCTTATCATTTTTTGAGCTTTCCAAAAATACAATACTCGGCATAGTTTTTATAAAAAATAAAATAGCTATGGCTAATTTTCTGATTTTTTTTTTAAATTTTCACATAGTCAGCCATGGAATATTTTCATAATTACGTTCTATGTTCTATTGTATAATAAGACATACTTCAAACTTTTAAATATTTTATTTTTAGCTGGCAACAAAATGTAACAAAATAATACAAAAATTGAAAAACTCAAATTCAAGTTATTATTATTTTAAAAGGACACCTTTTAAAATAAAAAAGGTGTTTAAACAATCCACCATTATTATTTATGCAAATATAGCATCTTTTTAAAAATGAATTTGTCTTAGAGGGCGCCTGTCAATACTGGCAATTGCTTCTAAAACAGCTGCTCTTAATTCAACAATTATTGTCTCATACTTTATTTTGTACTGTTCCCCACAAAAAGAAATCCAAAGCAGACAAATCGGGGGATCGGGGCCGCCAGGAAATAGGTCTACTTCTCCCTATCCAACTATTTGGATAGAGCTGATCTAGGTAATTTCTAACGGGCAAATAATTATGTGGTGGAGCTCCATCATGATAATTTTTCTTTATTTTGTTACATTTTGTTACCAGCTAAAAATAAAATATTTGAAAGTTTAAAGTATGTCTTATTATACAATAGAACGTAATTATGAAAATATTCCATGGCTGACTATGTAAAAATTTAAAAAAAATCAGAAAATTAGCCATAGCTATTTTATTTTGCATAATAACTATGCCGAGTATTATATTTTTGGAAAGCTCAAAAAATGGCCGATTTGATAGGGCCACAGCCAACTATGATTTACATTTAAAAAAACACAAGTTTATGTCATATCTCAAAAATCACAAACAAGCATAAAAAATTGGATTAAACTATGTTATTAAGCCCAAAATTATCTACAATTTTTGTCTCTACAGTTTTTCTGTATAATCAGAAATAACGGAGCTACAGAGATCTGATAAAATAGCAAAAAATCCCTCTTTTCAAAATATCTAGTGAGCCATGAACTTTTTTAAAAATCCAAAAGGGGCATTAGATTGAGCATTCAAAACTGCAATTCTTTCCCCGTTTAACCTTTGTTCTACCAGAATTTTGTGCCAGAGTGTAACTATTTTGAGTCCCAAGAACTTTGATAATTATTCAATCAATAATACAACGAGGTCTTTATCTTTTTGTATCTACAGAAAAAATAGCACAACGTTGCTTTTGGGAGGAGAAAGTGGTACCTAATCACAGTAAAACAGCAGTTAAATATGCAGCAATGCCGACAAATTTCAAAATTACTTTTCTCCTTTAAAAATACCAGAATTATAATTTATAGGAATGGCAAACTGTACGAAAATTTGTACGTGCTGAAAGCTGAAATATATCAGACGCAATAACGTTATTCAAAGCAACGAATGCTTTCAGGCCCATTCGACTAACCTAATCGCACTTGACAAAAACCCCATTAAATCTTCACAATTCCATTCTATTTAATGCACTTTCCGAATGTATTTCCGTTGCACACCCAAACCCAAAATACCGCCTCACCTTATTATTTCGGATGTGTTTATGTTGGACAAAACAGCGTAAACAAATCGGCCGCTAATGACGTGGACTTGCATTACGGCATCGGCTCTGTTCCCGTCCAGACGCTAAAGTGAATCATGCATTTCTATCTGCGTAGGCCGATCAAGTTTGCATAGTGGATCCTAGCAGCAGATACAGCTAGTTTTGTAATAATTATATCGTAGATGTTTTTAATCTAAAAGATTCTGTATGGGGTATAGGGTGTCTTACATTTCTCCTATTTTTAGAAGACGGTGATGTAACAGATGCATTTTTTTCGGTATCTAGATACAGATACGGATACTGTCTGGCAGATGTATCTAGATACAGATACCGATACATTTTTTCCAAAGTATCTGGGTACAGATCCTATACAGATCCTATACATTAAAAAAGTATCCAGACACTTCCAGATACATTCAGATACTATCAGTTAATTAAGAAAATTTTAGACCTCATAAGGCAATCAATATACTTACCTACTTAGATATTTATGAAACAAGTGTGTGTGTAGGTAAAGTAGAACTGTTTAGACGAATGTGAAGTTTAGATTGTCACTAATTAAAACAAGTTGTGGGTTAGTAAGTTTACCGTGTACAGGGTGGTCAGATAAGAATGCAAAGCGCTCTATCTCGGAAACTATTCGTCGTAGAGACTTGCGATAAAATTTTTTTAGAATAAAGTGGCCAAGAGAAAAACCTGGAAATTATTTTCAGATTTCCAGGGGGCGTAACCGCCGTCTTAAACTTTTAAAGTGATTTTTCACTGAAATCCACCTAGTAATGTTACCAAAATAATATATGCTTTTTAAAGGTAAGCTTTATTCGAGTAATTTTTGTTTAACACTTTTTGACATATCTATTAAAATAAAGTGGTGGGGGGTGACTTAATGTTTTTTTAAATCAACAGCTGTAACTCCTAAATGACTGAACGGATTTTAAGAAACTTGGTCTCGTTGGAAGAAGCATTTATTGGTCCATCAAACCCATCTTACCCGTGATATGTCTAAGTCTCAGTGATGCCGCTAAATCGCGTTTTTTTGATATAATAACAGAAAATTGCAAAATTCTCGAAAAAATTTAATGCAATAATATTACTTTTTTTCATAAAAATGTAGTGCAATGATACCTGAATAGGCTAGTGAAAACCGTATCTCGATATCCTATTCCTAGCTGAAAATATCAAAGAAAATTTAGTTTTATCATAAAATTGTAAAAAGACGCTATTACACCGGTATTTATTCTTATTTGTCTTTTTTTAAGATTTAATGATAAACTTTCATAATTTTATCATTTTTTGATTATAAAAGTACACTTAGTTCAAAAAATTAAAAAAAAACGTGTAGGGGCATAATAATCAATGCATTTAGTATGCAAGTGCAAGGTAGGCAAAATACGAAGGGTGGCCATGGAGGAAAAACAAATGCCTAAAATCAACTTGTCAACAAATATTAAAATCCTATTCCTAACTGAAAATGTTTTTTTTAATAAAACTAATGCTTCCTTAAATGCTCGAACTGTCTTCCATCCAATGTTGACTAGTTGATTTTAGGCATTTGTTTTTCCTCCATGGCCTACCCTTCTTATTTTGCCTACCTTGCACTTGCATATTAAATGCATTGATTATTATGCCCCTACACGTTTTTTTTTTTAATTTTTTTGAACTAAGTATACTTTTATAATTAAAAAATGATAAAATTATGAATGTTTATCATTAAATCTTAAAAAAGACAAATAAGAATAATTACCGGTGTAACAGCGTCTTTTTAAAATTTTATGATAAAACTAAATTTTTTTCTTTGATATTTTCAGCTAGGAATAGGATGTCGAGATACAGTTTTCACTAGCCTATTTAGGTATCATTCCACTACATTTTTATGAAAAAAAAAGTAATATTATTGCATTTATTTTTTTCGAGAATTTTGGAATTTTCTGTTTTTATATCAAAAAACGCACTCTAGCGGCATCACTGAGACTTAGACATATCACGGGTAAGATGGGTTTGATGGACCAATAAATGCTTTTTTTGTTAAAATCCGTTCAGTCATTTAGGAGTTACAGCTGTTTATTTAAAAAATCATTGAATCACTCTCCACCACTTTATTTTAATAGATATGTCAAAAAGTGTTAAACAAAAATTACTCAAATAAAGCTTACCTTTAAAAAGCATATATTATTTTGGTAACATTACTAGGTGGATTTCAGTGAAAAATCACTTTAGAAGTTTAAGATGGCGGTTACGCCCCCTGGTGACTATCTTGGAAATCTGAAAATAATTTCCAGGTTTTTCTCTTGACCACTTTATTCTAAAATATTTTTACCGCAAGTCTCTACGACGAATAGTTTCCGAGATAGAGCACTTTGCATTCTTATCTGACCACCCTGTACGTCACTCCAAAGTGAGCACTGAGTAGGCATGATATAAAGAATATTGTATCATGCTGAGTAGGTGCTTTATGTACGGTATTTTAAAAAAATCACTAAATCGCACCCCATTTTATTATTTGTATTGTTTTTTTTTAACAATAGCAACATTTCGAAGTTTTCATTGCTGAGCCTGTTACGCCTTGGCGTTACAATTTGTCCTCCTGTACTAAAGAGGCACTCGACTGGCGCAGATGATGGTAAAACCGTGTTATATTTTTTGCCTCATCGATTGCACAAAGCATGCAATCCTATTTGAATTACAATAAACTTAAAAATTTATTTTTGCCCATAGGAACGGTTTAAAAATTAGATATAGGCATGTGGCACGCCTTGCCATCTTGGCTAAAAAAATGTATCTATAAGTATCTAAGTATCTAGATACTTTCAAAAGGATCTAGAGACTAAAGCAGATCCTGATTTTTGTCTAGATATGTATCTTGGTACATAAAAAGTATATAGATACATGTATCTCGATACATTACATCACTGCTAGAAGAGATATGACATAGGCAAAAGGTAGGACTAGACAGTGGAGTAAAACTATTACATTTTTAACTTGTTTTTAACAAATGAATCATTCATGAGAAGTGAAACAAAAAAAAACCGAAACTACTAACCACTTTGCTAATGTGTCAGTGACGCGACAATGAAACAGACCATTAGTTTTCGACGTGTTTTTCGAGAAGAATGATTATCACATTTATCTGCAGCGGTGTTTACAAGCGGTCTAGATACTGGCGGAGACGCGTACCCGTCTGTTATTTAAACAGTCCCATTCAAAATATGGCGAAGAATGCAGACAAATTTAAATTTATTAATTGTTAACCGGAACGATGTTGACTCATTCAGCAGCAGCGTAAGACTCGATATTTTAGCCATGCTATTTGAATTTTTTTAACTGCATAAAGTTGCAAGGATGTTTGAAGATTTTTTTTGTTTTAAATAAGTTTTCGTAGGTATTTTGCAGGGGCGTGCAGTCCATGGAAGCAAGGGAAGCAGTACTTCCCCTAAACCAAAACAATGTAAAATGATAAAATGTAATTTTTGAATTTTTAAACAGGAAGCAATTAGTTTAGTTACCTAGGTATATCAAAAACGCTAAAAATTATCTTATATATCATATATCAAACCTACAATATGTTATGCCTCTAGCAAATGCGACGTTGACTCCGACTGCGCCCATCCTACCGAGCGACAGTACAATGTAAGCTATGCCGGCCGCTAGCTTTTCTGTAGCGTTCGAGAGTCAAGAGGTTATTGAACTTTCCACCTCCGCACTGCACTGCCTGACGCAAATGAGAACGCGTGTTTTAAGCGTACATGGAAGCTATCGTTGCAGTAGGTTCTTTGTTTACTTTGTTCTTTAGTTGGTTTTGATATCTGCGTTGGTGCGTCGCGCGCGTCGTATCTCGGGCGATATGGAAGACAATACAATACGCGGACATGAACATGCAAATACCTACAACTTCGGCTGTCGGGAATGACGTTGAAAATGTTAAAGTTGAACAATTAAGTAAGAGTGTGTGTGAATGTGTAGTGTGTGCCTTAATAATAAAGGGATTTTCAACATTAAACTTTGCGGATAAGCTTCAATTAATTACTAACTGAAGGGCAAAACCCCCTATGAAAAATTTAACCACAAAAATGAATGAATGACTCTCACAGATATCGCTGTTGTCTATTGAGAATATATTTTTCCCGAACATGTTAGAGCATCAATGTTTTTATGATGACGTCATTGACGAATTCGCAAAAAGTGATCGAAGAATCGAATAACATTACAAATAGGTAAGTTTTTAAACATTGCTTCCCTTACTTAAAATGTCACCGCACGCCCCTGGTATTTTGTATTAAGCAATCCAATATCTCAAACGTAAAAATTTTACGAGGGCATTCACACTTGAGATGGAACACACTGTATATCAAAAATAGTGTTGAATCTAGAGTTGTAGTTTTCAAAATTAAGTGTAAGTGAAAAGATGCATTACGATTAATTCCTAAAGTAAGAACAGAAATCATATATGCCTACTTTAAATTCTTTATGTTCAGCCATTTAGTTTGCTACACAAAATATATAGGTTAGTTTGCTATTTAACATAAATCTAATGTGTATATTATAGCTTTATTTTTTAATATCTGTAATTTTTTTAAAACATTTTCATCTGTGCATTGTGAAATTGAAGCACAGTACCTACAACAATGTGGTAAAGCTATATGGTTCTCGTATTATAAAGCTACTTTCAAATATTTTTTCATTGTGAGTATATTTATTTTTTATTTATAGCTACCGTAAATTGCAAAGGGTATATTATGCTCTAAAGAAGATTCCCATTCTGTATACCTACCCACTCAATAATGTCACCAATAAAAATATCAAATTCAAAATTCCCTGTACAAAAAAATAAAATAGCGAACCAAGTCAACAGATTTTACCTATGTACGGCACTGGTTGCGTCTGCATTCGTATAACCAGATCCCAGACGGTGATGTAATAACGACTGGATTTTTTGTAGTACCGCAGAGTCCGCAGACAGATTAGGGAATGTGGTTACCTACAAAGTTTTCGGGGAACCGCTGATAGCTACGGAGAACGCCAAAAATAATTTTGAAGACAACCTTGTAGATGTGAAGTAGGTAGGTAAGATACGTATCTGCAATAAGAAGCATAAAAACATAATATACATATGCTTATAGAGGATGATTTTTTTAGGTCTACCACCGCAATTTTCTCGCTCATTTTACGGCCTACAAAAAAAACGTAAGAAACAAAAATATGGCAATTTTGGGCAGCTAAGAGACAGAGAAAAACTTTTATATTGAAAATTGATGGCACTAAGAAGTTTTATGCAAAAGGGTACTCAAATAGTTTCAGAAAATGACACAGGGTCTTCGGCTCTCTTGAGGCTATGAATTTTTTTTGTTTATTTCTCATTAAACGATTTTCTGGCTTATTTTGGGCCGCACAGAAAATATGTAAGAAAACAAAATATGACAATTTTGGTCAGCGAGGCGACATTAAAAAATGATGGGCCTCCATACACAACTTTTCGCGGTGCACTAAAAAAACCTAAAATCGACAAAAATTTTCATGGTCTCAAGAGAGCCGAAGACCCTAGTAATTTGCTGAAACTATCTGAGGACCTGGGTGGATAAAGCTTCTCAGTGCCATCAATTTTCAATATAAAAGTTTTCCTCTGTCTCTTAAAATAAACATTCCACGGCCATTCATAGTTTTGCTCAATTTGAGGTTTTTTTTAATATTGCGCGACAAGTTGGCAATAGATGCCGATTTCTTTTGCAGCACCACTTAGCTGTCCAAAATTGCCACATTTTTGTTTCTTACGTTTTTTTTTTGTAGGCCGCAAAATGAGCACGAAAATCGCGGTGGTAGACCTAAAAAAATCATCCTGTATACTGACAGGTATTGCTAGAGATATCTAAATCTTCATATCATGACATCGCCTACTGCTGCCATTTTTAGTATATACCTTTACTATGTCTTCCATGTCCCCAAAAAATAACAGGGTTGGAACAGATTCCCTAATAAAAATTTGTTGACATAAAAACTATACAATGTGGTCATTTAAGTTTAAGTGTGCAACATATTGGACTTTTTTTTATTAATTGCACAACGAAAATACAAATATTCCCGAAAGTTGGTGCATATTCGATAATCATATTAGGCGCACTTAGAATGGTTGCAAGTGAAACAGCATACAGGGTAGGTCAAAAAATATAAAAATTGTACAACAGTAAAGTACCCTTATTTCAGAAAATTCGGCAAAATGTTATTAAGAAAAGTTGTCTAGAATTATGAGTTATGCCTAAATACCATAACGTGGCCTCCTAAAAAAAATATTTTTTTGAAAAAAATAATTTCCTAAAAAAAATTGTTTTAATATTCACCCTAAACAATTTCATAAATCGGTCAAAATTAAATCAATTTCGCATAACTTTGTTCAAATTCAAGAATATTTGTAAAATTAACTTAGATTTTTATTTTTTTAGGGAATCACAAACTTCATGTTTGTTGCAACGATATTAAACAAAACTTTAAAATTTTGCAAAAATTCTTCTTCTAGTAATGATCATGTGTATATTAAAAAACTCATTTCTGGTGCAAAATTTTTATTTTAAATGTTTATTAAAAAACTGGAAATTAATTGACGAAAAATTTTTGTTTTCTTAGAAGGCTTTGGCTTTGGCAACAACTTTTCTCAATAACCTTTCGCTGAATTTTTTGAAATAAGGGTACTTTACTCCTGTACCTACAATTTCTATATTTTTTTACCTACCCTGTATGCTGTTTAATTTGCAACCATTCTAAGTGCACTTAATATGATTATTGAACATGCATCAACTTTCGGCAATGTCTGTATTTTGGTTGTGCAATTATTAAAAAACAATACCATATATGTTGCACACTTAAATGACCACACTGTATATATGGATATGGACATTCCACTCGAGTTTTATATACAGCGTATTTTTATACGTGTAATAACTGCTAAAAGAATGGTTAATTGAATAAACTGATAATAATTTGACAGATCAAAAAATATCAGTTTCACTATGTAATTTGTACCTACCCCTTTCAGTGAATGAATTATTATTATTATATTATTATTATTATTTTAGGATTACCTCTTGCAGTTTTTCAAGATAATATTCGACTATATTTCCCCGGTGTAGGTATATCGACTGAGGAAGGTATCTTACAATTAATTGCAATTTAGTAATGCCATGGCTTCATCTTTACTTTTTAACATATTAACTGCACACAGCTATGATAAGTAGTCCATGGACCAAGAATTTGTTTCATACAATCAGTTATAACAGACGCTTCTTTATTTCTATCATGTGCATAATTGAAAAGGTAATTTTTAAGGTATTTTAACGACATTTTAGTCTACAAAAAAATAACCGTTTCTAAAAATATTTACTCATTTCACCGGTAAAATCGAAAGAGATTCAAATTATAAATGATCAGTCTTATTATTTTTGGACTTCAGTATAAAACTTTTCGGGTATATGTCAATTCTGCACTATTCTGGTTTTCGGTCGGTCTTTTTATCTTAAAAACAACGGAAATAAGCGGACTTGATACTTTATATGAGACACCCTCTACAGTGTACAAAATATATAATTAGTTATTTTCTAAAATTTATTTGTGGCGCAAACAGATCCATTTAATTTTTAATTGGGTTTTTCGCCACCAAACTGATTGAATCAAGTTGCCTCGAAAATTCATAAATTCTTAACACTAAATGAACGAAACTTTAACGTGTAACTCAAAAAATAACTTCAACAAATTTGTTTTCTGAGCTTTCGGAGGATAAATCTTCCTCCTTTCTCAAAGATCATGTCCTGTGTTGCTGAATGTTCAGTGGAATTCAGTAAAATATTATTGCCACTTATTCAAAGAGAAGTTAGTATAGATAATTAGATAAACCACAGGGTACAATATCAGGCAGGTGGCTAGGCTATTGTTTCTGTTGTCATGACATTTTAACCTGAAATTTATTAATCTGTCACTTCACTTTGACGTGACATGATCTTTGAGAAAGGAGGAAGATTTATCCTCCAAAAGCTCAGAAAACAAATTTGTTGAAGTTATTTTTTGAGTTACACGTTTAAAGTTTCGTTCATTTAGTGTTAAGAATTTATGAATTTTCGAGGCAACTTGAAAAAGTTGTCTTTCAATCAGTTTGGTGGCGAAAAACCCAATTAAAAATTAAATGGATATATAATTAGTGTCATTCCATGTTGAAATCAAATTTCGATATTTTATGCAGGTAGGTATTTATATATATTTGTTGCCAGATGTATTATTAACAGAAACTGTGTACCTATATTAACTTTAACCAATTAGAACTTTCTACCTAGTAACTAGAAATTTCAACATAGTAACTAGAAATTTCCAGATACTAACTAGAAATTTCCACACACTAACTAAAAATTTCAAGTTAATAATTAGACATTTCTTGTTAGTATCTGGAAATTTCTAGTTAATATCTGGAAATTTCCCATTAGTATCTGGAAATTTCTAGTTTATTATGTAGAATTTTTTTCCTTCCTATATACAAAATGAAGCGTTTTTAGAGAACTTCAATAACGCATAATGTTTGATAATATTTAAGGGTTCGGTATCGGATTGAACAGATGCGTCGTTAGTGGGATTGAATATTAGAAATGCCATTAATAGCAGCTATTAAGTTTTATTTTAATTTCAGTTTATCTCAGAAAGAGATTAGATCGTTTCTGTTGACTTGGACTACCATTTATTTAAGTCAGAGAAGTTTATAACGAATTTTGAGAACTTGCAGACTTTGCAGAAGGAATCACTATACAAATTATGCTCCGGAATGCTTTAGTTACAATGACATCTAGAATTTCTAGTTACTATGTAGAAATTTATAGTTACTAGGTACAAATTTCTAGTTAGTATGTAGAAATTTCGAGTTACTATGTATAAATTTCAAGTTACTAAAGTCTATTTAAGTTACAGAGACAAAATATTGGCCACCACGTGACCTATTCTCTTATTGGTCTGGCCGTCATAAAATGTCAAGTGTTTACGCGGCGAGCAGAATGCAGGGCCGGCTCTTCCCTCAGTCGAGTTTCCTGCATATTTTAGATCGGTTCGCGAGCAGTTTATTCTGTAAATTTATTTTGCTACTTAATTTAAGGAAATTTATAAAGATCCACGAAAGGTAGAAACACAAATTTTAGAACTTCTAAAAGAATTAGTTCAGAATTACAAGCCACTTGGAATCTCATATTAGTCCGACCCTGGTAATCGATCGCAAGGCGGTCATGTGACTTTGTTTATATCTACTGCCGCTGTAACTTGGATAGACTTTAGGTAGAAATTTCCACTTGGTTATCATGAATTTTCTAGAAAGTAAGTGGACATTTTCAGATAATATTTACATGATATGGCCCTTTGGGGCTTTCGTAGAAAACCGTACGATTTTTGCAAGTACAAAATCACAACAACAGCCGCCATTAAAATGCGCAAACGGATCGATGAAGTATAGTTGCTTGTCGGAACAAAGTCCCTAACCGTTTTGCCGCCGAATTAAAATCGGCAATTTTGATTGGCCTAAGAGCTTGGGAACTCACAAATAAACAAACGATCAGCGCTTTCAAAACAAATGGAATGGTGTCGGGGACAGCGCCGGTTTTAGCTCGACTTCCGCCGGGTGCTAAGTTTAAAAAACGCGTTATCTTTCCTCTTTTTTTTTTTAATTTTGCCCAAAAAGCTAATGGGAGGTAGTCAAAAATTTACAAAAAAATTGAATCTTTGTGGTACAAAATTGCGCCGCAAACGAAAATTTTTCAAATATTCAAGGTCACAAAAACATATTCTTGTTAACTGGTGGAATTTTTTTTTGTTCACTATAACTCATAACATTTGTAGCCACGAAGTCCTATATACTCAGTCTTCTTTTATAAAACAACTGTGACCAATAGAAATTTCGAAATTTGTTTTAGTGTGAGCCCATAATAATCATTGCTTTTAAATTTTTAGAAGTATAAAGCACAGATAGTTTAAAAGAGGTATAGGAAATCTTTTATAGAAGAACTGTGACCAATAGAAATTTTGAAATTTGTTTTAGTGTGAGCTCATAAAAATCATTGCTTTTTAAACCGGCTATACAAAAGAAGCAGAAGAATTTGGTTACTAAAATGCGCTGTAGGCGAAAATTTTTAGAAATATAAAGCACAGATAATTTAAAAGAGGTACAGGAAATTATAAAATCATAAGAGTATAATGTATTTTTCGTCTTTTCTCAAACCCAAACCATAATATACCGCCCTGGGCTTATGTATAATTTTTCAATAAATGTATATGTAGATACTTATATGTTACACGTTACTCATTATTACGGAGGATTTCGTACTCTACAATATCGCGTCGCTAGACAACGTCGTAGGCGGCCGGCGGCGGCCGGCCGAGATTGTTGCAAATCATCGCCGATGCGCTCCGGCCAGCTCCCAACACGGGACGGATTGTCCAAGGCCGGAACGCAGCCGTCTCGCGATCCTCCGGGTCGACAAACCCGCCTGTCTCGATCCGGGTCGACCGCGCCGTTCGGGAATGGGACGCGATTGGGCGGCAGACGTCTTAGAGTTCTGAACGATTTCGTGTGTTTTTTTTTTTTTTTTTCATAAGAACCTTAGTACCAGAGTAACACAGCGCTCCGTTACGCTATGTTGCCGCTTGCGCGCACCGCGCAATTATAATTACGGCGTACTTGTAATCAGCCCACTTTCCGCCGCCAGCTTCGATACCGTACTCACCATACTCGCGCTCGTGCTCCCACCTACCTTAGTGTACGCTAGCGCATGTGGAATCGGCCTGCTACATGCACGAGAAAACTGCTACTGGTATCTACAATCTTATGGAAATATCCCATCATCGATTCGCGGTTTTATTATACGCTAGCTGGATTATTATTGTATCAACAGATTTCTTGCTAAGTTCTGGCGCTCACGAATAGAATAAATTTATGTGTTTTGCAGTCAAGGTACTGGTGGAATTTTTGAACAACTCCTCTAAACAGTATAGTGACAGTGACAGGTAATGCGTTTTGGTGGATTTGTACATTTTGTGCGCAGTTTTAATTGATGCTGAACACAGTTTGGACATTACATTGATATTTACAAAAGAAGGAAAGATTGACAATTGGAAAATCAAAAAATGATCAAAAAATGATGTTTCTATCGTCACAGCAGAAAAATGTTTGGATAACAATTTATATACTCTTATATCTTTTAAGATTTTCGCAATACCTATATCTAGATTTATTGAGTAAATTTACCATATGTTGTGCAAGTGACAACCGAGCACCAGTCTTGACGGGCGAACTTGCTAGCTGACAAAGAAAGCGCCATGAATAAAGGGTTATAATATTTTTTTAATTTCAGATTCGTATTACTTAAGCTATTTTTTTCACCTGATGTGGTTAACATCTTTTACATCCTGACCGAACATTCCTGTATATAGCTACCGTATTCAGTTTCAAGATCAGAAGGGCCTAACCTTCCTTCTTGATAGCAATATAGTTTTATGATGGATTTTTCTATTTTTTAAAAACAATAATAAAACCTTACACAATATACCTAGTTTTATACTATTTTTCAAGAACACTACTATAGAAGCAACAATAAAGCATCTATGATAGAGGCATATTCACTTCAAAACAAAAGACTTTATGATATAGTTCTGACATGTTTTTGAGAAGAATAGTTATCCTATTGAATTTGTTGAGCAAATTTTTCAGGATTGCCAACCAAATAACAATGCTAATAAAATTATAGAAATAAATCTGGTGGACCGACCAGTAAATTTAATGATTCCTTATATTCCTGGACTATCAGATAAGCTAAAACACATAGGCAATCGTTGTTGTTAAAACAAAAAATACATTAAGATCGATGCTACTTAAAACGAAACCATTTAATAAGGTGCGAAGTTCAAATAATTGCATTTATAAAATTCGTTGTGAATGTGGAAATTTCTATGTTGGGAAGACTTGTAGGCCATTTGACGTTCGTTTAAAAGAACATATCAGGCAAAATCAAACAACATATCAAACAACATGTCAGGCAAAATCAAATTTCGAAGTCAAAAATAAAACACTCTTTTATTAACAATCATAGGATTTTGTGGGATACATCCAAACCAATTCTCAAAGAAGAAGTGGGAAGTAGACGAAAAATTAAAGAATCAGCATTTATTCTAGGAAATACGGACAACTGTGTTGCTGAATGTTGAGTCGAATTGCCTATTATTCAAAGAGAAGTTAGTATAGATAATTAGATAGAACACAGGGTACAATATCAGACAGGTGGCTAGGCTATTGTTTCTGTTATCATGACATTTTAACCTGAAATTTATATTTCACTTTGACATGACATGATCTTTATTTTATATATTTATTCTTCGAAAGCTCAGAAATCAAATTTATTGAAGTTCTTTTTTTAGTTACACGTTCAATGTTTCGTTCATTTACTGTTAGGAATTTATGAATTTTCCAGGCAACTTGAAAAAGTTGTATTTTAATCAGGCGAATAACTCAATTAAAAACCTAAATCGATCTGTTTGCGCCACAAATAAATTTCAGAAAATATTTACTTGTAAAACCCTCGGACCTCAAAAAGAGTTTACATTCCCAATAATCCAATTGTAAGCATGATTGTAGAACCCTTTCCATATTCTTTAAAGTAAGCTATTAGTGCTGAAATTTAAATTAGATCCCTATCAATAATTTTGTTCTAATCTGAATCAAATATAGGAACACAATTTGGTAAAGTACAGGGTGTCCCATTTTGGGTGTTTTTCTCAAAAATCTCGGTTATTATTAAAGCTAGAGGGTTGCGGTTTTCACGTTACTGTCATACTTTTTTGAGAGGAATTTGGTGGACCAATCAGATTTTAGATAAGTTTTATAGTTTCCACGCATTGGCACAGGACTGAAATTTTCGATTTTTTGGAAACCTCTCTCCTGGCTACAACTTATATAGGTATATCAACAAATTTAATCAACTATTTTTATAGATTTTTTGGCGTAGAATCGAATGGAATAATTAGTTTTTTGGTAGCGTTAATAGTTTTTGAGATATGAACTATGGTTTCCATTTAAAAATATATATAACTTTGGTTCATATCTCAAAAGCTATTAACGCTACCAAAAAAACTAATTATTCCATTCGATTCTAAACGCCAAAAATCTATAAAAATAGTTGATTAAATTTGTCGATATATATAAGTTGTAGCCAGGAGAGAGGTTTCCAAAAAATCGAAAATTTCAGTCCTGTGCCAATGCGTGGAAACTATAAAACTTATCTAAAATCTGATTGGTCCACCAAATTCCTCTCAAAAAAGTATGACAGTAACGTGAAAACCGCAACCCTCTAGCTTTAATAATAACCGAGATTTTTGAGAGAAACACCCAATAACACCCAAAATGGGACACCCTGTACAAACAATATGATTTTTTCATATTTTTCTACATTCAAAAAGAAAACTGGTAATAATTCCAGGGTGTAAACAAAGATTTAGTGACGGTTGATTAGCAACAACACTTCTACTCTTAGGCATAATTTCTACTAACTATTCAATTGTTGTGGGCTGTATTATTGAGGTACCTACATAATGCAATCAATGAAATGCAGAGGATTCTCTGTGAAGGAGAAATTTTGAGGACGTAACGCCCTCGAACTGCCCCGTCGGCGTCTACCTCCTTGTCGTAAACCGCCGATTATTTGCTAATTTAACTTGTTTATCCCGCCGGTGTTTGTTTTCTTGGACGCGAAAACAGAACGATAAAAAGGCGAATAATGTAAGCAGGTACATTCGTCTACGTCATATTTTGAGACGTCTGGTCTGCCCGCGCTCAACTGGCGCAGACGGCGTGGTCTAGCCGCAGACATCTTATGGTTATTTACGGTGCAAGTTACCAAAGTCATCCTCTATCTATGAGCGGAATGTTTAGCACACGAGAAAGAGTTCCGCAGGGTTCGGTCTTAGGTCCCCTCTTACCTCTTACCTCTTAAACAGGGTGATTCACGTAAGTGGTTCATTAGAAGTTTACGGGGAAGGAGTGCGAATTTTGATTTGAAATTTTGGTTACTTATATATCAGGTTGTAAACTTTCTTTCTAAAATATTTTCAACTTCCGATCACTTTCGGTTATACCGGAAGTCGATGGCAACTTTGTTATTTCAAATAGAACACCCTATATATTATTACACCATTTGGTTGCCTATTAAATTCCAAATCTTTTTTTTTTAATATAATGTGTACCCTGTTCCTAACCCTTTTCGAGATATTCGCAAATTTTTTGAGTGTTGCAGCCATCGGCCATAGTGATGATAACTTTGGAATTTATGAATCTGGAAAACTTAAATTTTGGGCTGTCGTAGGCGAAAGTCTACTTTATTAAATGGTATGTATGCCAATTATAAATATTGTACAGGGTGTTCGGGAAAAAATTTCCAATATCAGCATCGAAAAATTGAAAAATCTCATTTTTTTCAAATGGAACCCCTATTTTTTATTGCACCATTGAAATGCTTGTGAAAAGACAGTTCAGTAGGATATAACACACTATATCAGGCCGCGGTGGCGTCGCTCGTACCGGCGCTGACTTTTTAGACTGCATGTTTTTCTGCCTTCGATCGACCTTGGTTCGAGGCACGCGCATGCATATATATGTCTTTAAAGAAAAGCACCGCTATGGCCAAGAGCGCTGGTCAAATGTGGGTTCACGGTATTGCTCCTAAATAGCTTTATCCGTGGGATTTACTAATTGTCCTACACTCACTGGGATTACTACGGTTTTCTAGGGCTTTCCGTAGTACTTGAGCGAATGCTCTCCTAGTTCTATAGGGAAAAAATTCGGCCCTAGCCGCAAATGGCAACGAAGACAAAATAATAGTAATTGCCCCCCTCCCCCGCACAAGCATGTGGTTGCTTCTGGGGTACTACTAGTTTGGAGTATTGTGAGGGTGAGAATTATTATTATATTATATTATTATTATATGTCTAAATGAAGCGGTTGCTTCGTTATTACGCAAAATACGTATTTTTGCTGCTCGATATCAAGAAACAACGGACCTTTTCTAATAGGCGGCCATGGATTTTTCATTTGTGATTCTCATTTATTGTGTTCCAAACAATAAAATATTAACTGTTGACAAGAATGGCTCAAATTAACTGTTCTAACAAAGATATTTTGAATATGTTTTACACTCATGGAGAGTGTAAAAGAATTTTAGAAAGAACAATTAGAGTTTTTAATGGAAGGCATTTACATTTACCACCTTTGACGAAAAGAAAATTCAGAAAGTTCTAACGAAATTTCATAGTCCATGGCAAGGTCCAAACAAAGAGAAGCAAATGTAAATACGTAACAGGTAAATAGCATAATATGAACAAATTGTTTTACTTATACCTCTGTAGTTTCTTGTTTTTTCTTCTAGTACCTATTATTATGTAATTGTTAGTATTATTTAATTTTGTATTGTTGCTTCTCAGGGAAAAAATAGTATTAAATAGCCCTTAACCTTGTCACATAATTGCGTTATTTCATTTTCCATGGCCCCCTATAATGTGACGCTCCTTGAGAATGGCATCTTTGTTGATACAGAGCAGAAAAAAATACGTATTTTTGCGTACTAACGAAGCAACCGCTTTATTTAGACATATAGTGTGTTATATCTTTTTGAACTATCTATTCACAAGCATTTCAATGGTGCAATAAAAAATATGGGTTCAATTTGAAAAAAAATGATATTTTTCAATTTTTCGATGTTGATATTGGGAATTTTTTCCCGAACACCCTGTACAATATTTTGAAATGGCATACAGACCATTTAATAAAGTAGACATTCGCCTACGACAGTCCAAAATTTCAGTTTTCCAGATTCATAAATTTCAAAGTTATCATCACTATGGTCGATGGCTGCAACACTCAAAAAAATCAAAAATTTGCGAATATCTCGAAAAGGGTTAGGAATCGGGTACACATTATTTTCAGAAAAAAGATTTGGAATTTAATAGGGAACAAAATGATGTAATAATATATAGGATGTTCTATTTGAAATAACAAAGTTGCTATCGACTTCCGGTATAACCGGAAGTGATCGTAAGTTGAAAATATTTTAGAAATAAAGTTTACAACCTGATATACAGTGCCCGCCAATAAGTCTGCACCATATGGAAAAAATTTTTAGTAAATAACTTACGGAAAATTTGTTTGCGGCATCAGGTATTGCTTTCTCTAGAACCAAAATTGACATAATCAAATGTTGTGACGTAATCTCTTTTATATGTCAAATTTGACATTAATGAAAAAGATGTCCGAAAAATGGGCTTATTTAACCGAATTTCGAAAAAAGTGATAAGAAAAATATGTTTCTTTCGCAATTTTATATTCCTATGCAAAATTTCAAGACCCTACTACGATTTTCATATTTTGCCCTTTGTTGGATATTATTGGACATAATATTTTAAATTTTCTAGATATTTCCGATCAGATCAGCATGACCGAAATATTTGTGTGTTTTTACAACCATTTACTATAGAAAGAAGTTTGTAAATCGAATTTATGTGTTTATCTGTAAAAATGAGATCAGTTTTGCACCAAGCGTGCTTCTTCGACAAGCCCTCATTTTAATTTTTTTGCAAAAAAAAAGGAAAAGAAGGATATTTAGACCGTAAACTAAGTATTGTGCAGTATGTATTCAGTCAATGAGTGTTTTAAATTACATAGGATTGACTTTTATGGATTAACAAATACGGAAAAGGGCAGCAAATGGCAAAATATGAAAATTGTAGTAGGCTCTTGAAATTTTGCACAGGGGTATAAAATTGCGAAAGAAACATATTTTTCTTATGACTTTTTTCGAAATTCGGTTAAATAAGCCCATTTTTCGGACATTTTTTTCATTAATGTCAAATTTGACATATAAAAAAGACTACGTCACAACATTTGATTATGTCAATTTTGGTTCTAGAACAAGCAAAACCTGATTCCGCAAACAAATTTTCCGTAAGTTATTTACTAAAAATTTTTGGCGGGCACTGTATAAGTAACCAAAATTTCAAATCAAAATTCGCAATCCTTCCCCGTAAACTTCTAATGAACCACTTACGTGAACCACCCTGTATACAGTGTCACAGATAAGGTACGCATCAGACGGGAATAAATTTGGTATATTGTCAGTTCCTTTTGATTCAATATTGATGACAAATGACGTGATTAAAAGCAGCCATGTCGTTTTCTTTTATATCAGATTTAATACGTATGTAGACTTTTTTATGTGCGCTACTGTAAGCGCACTATTTTTGCCACCATAATTTGTTGCGCGTTGTGCTACCTACCATATAAAGATATAGAAAAGATATTATCCCATCTAACCTAACTGTGAAGTTTTCTTTCGTATAAGATCCAATCCGGTGTCCTCGGTTTTGGGACGAAGTTTTGACGTCCTAAATCCGATTTCTACCACAAAGCTACGGTCTATCTACAGCGCACTCCGCATGCGGACTGCGCGTTGCGGAGTGCGCGTGCGGAGTGCGCAACCCACGGTGGTCTATCTACAATGCGCACTGCGCATCCCTTATCATGTTATATAAATTTTCGTTTTATTGTTATTGGGACATACTATTGTCTCCGTATTGCGTGGGGCCTTGCAGGTGAAAGGTAACCCGCCAAAATTGAAAAGAAAAAACATTTAAAAAAGTATTATATCAAAAAATTAGGACATAGAGAAGATGATTTATTATTATTGTCGATACTAGATGAAAGGGGTGATGTGTAAACTTATTAATAAGTAGAGAAAATTTAGACATTTTGGTGAAAATGCCTAAAATACAATAGTCGCCCCAGACGCATGCGGAGTGCGCTGTAGATAGACCATCTACATTCAATCGTATACAAGCGATCGGTGCGCACTGCGCAGCGCGCACTCCGCATGCGGAGTGCGCTGTAGATAGACCGTAGCTTAAACATCAGGATTGTTTTGTGTGAATATTAGCCGCACAATCTCCAAGCACGATTCCGTGAATTCAAATTCAACTAAGTATTATTTTTTCGTTCATATTATATTGTGTTGAATTTTTTCTTCTGCTATACTTACTGTATTATACTCACCTTCATAGGCCAGGGAAATTACGGTAAAAAATAACGAAACCTAGACAAAATTCATAACCGCATTTTTATAATGCCATCACAAAATATTGGTAATAAATAAACGCCAGAATTGTTTTTTATACAAAATAAACATACGCGTGTGGGAGTTTTTTAGAAAAATACATTTTCTTCTTGTAATAAAGACGGCATAAATGATAAATTTAGATTGATAAATTAAACAGATTACGTTTGCGCAAGTATCCGAATGATGTAAAAATGACATTTTGCGTAATATTTTGTTGGGCAAAAATATTAACTGCATTTTTATTATTTATAATTATCTTAAAAATCAAGTATTATCAGTTTTCTCTGAAATTAAACAGATTGTTTCGCCGGAAATCGCATTTTAAATTGGAAGCTGTCTTTGAGAGCAAAATTATTAACTGGCTGATTTTTGTTAAACTTTGCAAGGGGATACTAAGTCTTGTTAATTTTTTTGAAATTAAACAAAAATTGGTAACGTAAGTATTTTTGCTCCTCCTATACAAATGACAAGTGACAGTTGACGTAGTGAGGTAGTATATGTATATGCACCGTAAATCAATGTTTAATTGTGCCATGATTCAATACAGTTACCGATACAAATGACAAATGACAGTTGACCTACATGCGCCCTAAATAAATGTTTAATTTCGCTATATGTGATTTAATTTAGTTATATTGTAAAAAGTTAAACAAAAAAAAACAGTTAATATTTTTGCTTTTCCTAAAGAAATAACAAGTGACAGTTGACCTATGCGCCGTAAATAAATGTTTAATTTCGCTATGATATGATTCAATATAGTTATATTGTAAAAAGTTCAACAAACAAAAAACAGTTAATATTTTTGCCTATTCTATACCAATGAGAAGTGACAGCTGACGTTGTAAAAGGGAATGGTCATCTGCAATAAAAACGTAGTTAACATTTTTGCCTTTTCCCGAACTAGAAAACTATCCGATTTTTATCTCTCTTTGTCGATCTAAGTTACTTCCATATTCTTAAAATGTTTAATTTCTTAATATATGTTAGCAAGGGAAGTTTTTTACCTAAAGAGTCTGAAAAAATCCATTTAACATTTTTGCTCGAAATTTCTAACGAAAAATAGGTGTTTTTTGAGGTAACTCAAGGTTCCGTTTTTTCAAAATGTGTAATTTTCGGTTTCTAACAACGTATTTACTTATAACTTTCCCTTTTACTCTTTCTCTCGCACCGTCCCCACACGCTAGCCATCACGCCATCACAGCTGATTACAGCACTCGTGGTATTATATTGTACAGGGTTATTCAAACTCGATGTCCCTGGCCTATTGTGGGCAAACGAAAAGAGAAAGAATATATCTACTTCTGGGGTCTTAAATGGGACCAAACGAAGACTAAATTAAGATAAAATTGAGAATATTTGACAAACGACGCTATGCGTCGCGGCGCCCTTCGATTTTTTTGTAACGAACGTACTATTTTTATTTGATATTTGGATAGACCTGCTTTTTGTCTATAAGTTTTGTTTTCGACGTTTTGTCAAATTTTGTTTAGTTTAAGAAATATAGGTAATACAATATTTGAAAAGTCCACGTTCAACACCCTGTAATATAGAAAATAAATTATTAAGGGCATATGTTTATGGACAAAAATTAATTAATTTTTAACAGACAACATATTTTTCTAAAAAAAAAACGCAAATACTCATTTAAAAAATCATGAAAATGTTTTTTTTCAAACCGTCAGATTAAGAAAATCCCTCCAAATAATCGTCATATTATGGATCAGCACGACCAGGACATCAAGCTGAACCGTCTATATGAAAATCTGACGCGCTCGAGTATTTCAAAAATGGCGATTTTTTTATATTCTCAAAAAGCCACCACGAGCTGGCGTCACATCTGAATCGTCAGTCTATTGAATGGGAGCTTCTTTCGGGTTCACTTAACATCCCTTCTGAATATCTGACGCGCTCGAGTATCTCCATGTGACTATTTTTTTTTTACATTTGTGAAAGCCTGTAGACGCTCCCCCCACCGGTGGAAGGGTATATCATATAACCTTTTTTCTTTCTGCCATCTAATCTTCGGAATCCAATAGGTCCCCACGACGCTCGAGTAAATCCCCATTTAGCATCGTGGGCTCCCCTACTATTAATAAAGGAACCCTACAATTACATATACAGGGTGAGTTTTTTTCGATGCCCACTATGGGGATCTCGGAAACTAGCAGAGCTAGAACAAAGGTTAAATGGGGAAAGAATTGCTGTTTTCAATGCTCAATCTAATGCCCCTTTTGGATTTTTAAAAAAGTTCTTGGCTCACTAGATATTTTGAAAAGAGTGATTTTTTGCTATTTCATCAGATCTCTGTAGCTCCGTTATTACTGATTATACAGAAAAACTGTAGAGACAAAAATTGTAGATAATTTTGGGCTTAATAAGATAATCTTATCAAATTTTTTATGTTGTTTGTGATTTTTGAGATATGACATAAATTTGTGTTTTTTTAAATGTAAATCATAGTTGGCTGTACCCTTATCAAATCGGCCATTTTTTCATATTTCCAAAAATATAATACTCGGCATAGTTATTACAATAAATAAAAGCTATGGCTAATTTTCTTAATTTTTTTTAACACACTAGTCTTCCAAGGAATATTTTCATAATTACGTTCTATTTTATAATAAGACATACTTCAAACTTTCAAATATTTTATTTTTAGCTGGTAACAAAATGTGACAAAATAACACAAAAATTATCATGATGGAGCTCCACCACATAATTATATGCCCGTAAGAAATTACCTAGATCAGTTCTATCCAAATAGTTGGATAGGGAGAAATAGACCTATTTCCTGGCAGCCCCTATACCCCGATTTGTCTGTTTTGGATTTCTTTTTG
The DNA here is from genome assembly GCA_963920635.1 of Pseudeuparius sepicola. Taxonomy (NCBI): domain Eukaryota; kingdom Metazoa; phylum Arthropoda; class Insecta; order Coleoptera; family Anthribidae; genus Pseudeuparius; species Pseudeuparius sepicola. Next base: position 10,726,321 of record OY987298.1, on the reverse strand, counting down.
TGGGGAACAGTACAAAATAAAGTATGAGACAATTGTTGAATTAAGAGCAATTTAGAAGCAATTGCCAGTATTGACAGGCGCTCTCTAAGAAAGGCGACAAATACAGTTTTAAAATGATGCAATATTTGCATAAATAATAATGGTGGATTGTTTGAACACCTTTCTTATTTTAAAAGGTGACCTTTTAAAATAATAATAATTTGAATTTGAGTTTTTTATTTTTGTTTTATTTTGTTACATTTTGTTACCAGCTAAAAACAAAAATTAGAAAGTTTGAAGTATGTCTAATTATAAAATAGAACGTAATTATGAAAATATTCCATGGCTGACTGTATCTGAAAATTTAAAAAATATCAGAAAATTAGCCATAGCTCTTTTATTTTTTATAATAACTATGCCGAGTATTATATCTTTGGAAAGCTCAAAAAATGGCCGATTTTATATATGATTTACATTTAAAAAACACAAGTTTATGTCATATCTCAAAAATCACAAACAACATAAAAAATTTTATAAGATTATCTTATTAAGCCCAAAATTATCTATAATTTTTGTCTCTACAGTTTTTCTGTATAATCAGAAATAACGGAGCTACAGAGATCTGACGAAATAGCAAAAAATCACTCTTTTCAAAATATCTAGTGAGCCATGAACTTTTTTAAAAATCCAAAAGGGGCATTAGATTGAGCATTCAAAACTGCGATTCTTTCCCCATTTAACCTTTGTTCTAGCTTTGCTAGTTTCCGCGATCCCCATAGTGGGCATCGGAAAAACTCACCCTGTATATTAAAAACTATGGAAACCCTGGTCAGTGCGCTGTTGCAGGTTCCCAAAAAAGTAGATCCGGATCACCTGCCCACATAATTATGTCGCTGATTGACCGATTGACAGAGAAAAGGTAGGACCAATAATGCCCGAGTGTTATGACGTAGCTTGTAGACAAATGATGACAATAAATAGTGAATTATTAATGCCAACATACTCGTAAATATTATTTTGGCTGCACTGATGTGAAACTTTCGTGGTTACTTTTCAAGGCCAAATAACCAGCACACTCTATTCAGTCTATTCGAGAGCATCGTCAAGTTTAAAAAAGTTTTCTCCTTTTCCTTCTGTACATTCGTACACGGAACCCACATTCGAGTACGTGGAAAAAATGCAAATTTACGATGCCCTTCACCGCCGAACGAAAAGTTGGACGGAAAATAAATCTAGTTTTCCTTTCTAAGGTCCAATTAACGGCCATAGGCGGCCCATTGTAATTGTATCTTGGTCGTTGGTTGCGCAACCCGCGGCTCTGAAAATTCCACGGCCGACCGTATACCGAATGTCGACAATCACTCAATCGAATTTCGATGTTTCTTACTACTAGAATGAAATTAATCACATATCCCCCACACCATCTTTCTCGTCAATACCTAATATTGTTATTAACTAAAAAAATATATAAAAATTTTAAACTGCGCGCCTTAATTTGAAGCAATGAAATTGTGTTTGCGACGTTGCCGGTTATACTAGTAATTAAAGCCCTAAAAATTCGATCTTCGTTCTAATCTCAGACGTGCATGTTGAATCGAAATCGATTCTCTAGAGCTAGAGAAAGACAGTTGTATAATCGGTTGTCCAAACTCGACCGTACAGACGCAGGTAGTTGTTTTGTGGGTCGTGTGTCGTGTCTATATCAATCTGTCATGTCATTCTGTCATTCTTTAATGTAAACCAAGCTTATAAAACTAAATGTTTTTCTGAAAACCTGCAAAAAGTTAAAAGTGTATACCGTATGCCGATTTGAAATCAAATTTAATTGGTCTTGTATAGTCCAAAGCACGAAAGAAAACGTTTCTATAGAATGCGGGCAGCGTTGCGAGATTTCCTATACGAGTAGTCGTTATTTATTGGCGAATACAAGTTTTATCATATTGAAGCCGAATTTCTGAACTCTGTTATACCGAAAAATTAAAGCTCGCATCACGGGACCGCTTACCCATTTTTGTTTATCATTTATTTTTAACACGGTGTGATAAAACACCTATTATATTTTTTCAACATCGTCGCGTCTACCATCGCCTTTGAAATACGGCAACATAGCACTTCTGCGAAGGAGTCGGCTGACAACATCGGTTAGCCAACGCGTTTTGTGCCTGTTTCTATAGTACGTAAAGTTAACTGCGTATTTGGGCTACCATACAGACCTCATTTTTTAGGCCGCTGGCAAGTTTTTTCCGCCGGCTCAGAGAGCTCAGTGGCGTTTCGTATGTTCGGAAGTTAACGTGTGCAAAATGAGTAAACAGGAAAGAACGTTGCATTCTCAAGCACGAGAAATAATTGCCAATGTTATAAGGGTTTGCCTTCCTCCATAATCTAAGGCGTCACCGTTAAGAATAATATTAACAATAAATTAAATAACAATTATATGAAAATTAAGTCAGTGAGTTACACAAAATTGAGCTACGCCCCTGAACTGTGGCTAATTCTATGATATTTGCGAGTTCTTCCCCTTACGTCGCTCGCATTCTGCCGTAAGGAGGACTATAATAAGGATGGTGATGGTGCTATGCACTTATTTAGCATTATCAGTATTGTTAACTGCCTGATGAACTGAAAAAAGTTATAGATCCCGTAATTGAGAGAAAGGAGAAAGGAATATTTTGGTCATCCGGAAAACCTTTTGATAGCCATTTCAGGGGATGTTAAAAAACACATTCGAGAGTTAGCTTTAAGAATAATTGCAAAATGAAGAAGATCAACGGCAAAAACCAACGGCGTCACAATATTTCGAGTTAATAAATTAAATTTTGATTGTCAAGATTATGTCTAGTATAAACCAGATTAATTTAGGTTTGGACAACTTACAGGTTGGTGATCATTCTGCAAGTATCTTTTAACTCAAAAAAGGGAAAATAATTGCGATTGTGGTATACCTATTATTAAACTAATTGATATTGAGGTTATTTTTTCATTTCCTTTTATGGCCTCTGCTATTTTCTAGCAATCTAACCACTATGGGGCGACATACGGTGCCAAAGCGTGGGGAACCATGAAAGACCCACCCACTCGTGCACCGCCACGCCGTCCCCTGATATTGAGGTCACGTGTTATGTCTATTTGGCTTTTGCCACAAAACATAAGTTAGGTAAATTGTCTTCTTCTTCAGTCTTCACAAATCTCAAATAGAAACATATCGATATTACCGTAAATCGTGTCAACGTCGCAAAACAGTAGCCAATCTGCTTTTTGGACCCGTGACGTCACGGGCCCAAGAAATTTGAATTTCAAAAACGTCTTTAGGACATTTCCCGGCCGAAAAAAATCGGAAAAAATATTTTCGTGTTTCATTTACTATTAAGATTCATAATCAAAAATAAAAATAAAGTGTGAAACAGGCCCATAGGTACAGGGTCTTCGCGAGAAAACTATAAGACCCCCCTACTAAAGTCTAAAATTGCATTCTAAACAACTTTTTTAATTGCCGCCATATTGGTGGGGGTTTGACATATTATGTCAAAACCGATTCTTAGGTTATTTGATATGCGGAAAAGGTTCGCCAAAATACTTTTTCTTGAAGTCGGCAGTGAAGTGTCTCAAAATAGTCATTAAAACCTCAAAAAACGTCAGACGCGGAGCCATCGCCCGTCAAAAGTGAGCAAGTATTCAAAACCCGGCCAATTAAGGCCCATTTAACTTTTCGTACACATTGTGAAATTGTTACACGAAAAAAAAATTATAATCAAAGTTATTAAAAAAATAATATTAGCTAGTGTAAATACTAATACTCTATAGGACGATTCCCTGGCATAATAGTAGTTACAATAATTTTGCTGTGCCTTTTTACATAAAATACGTTATCTTTTATTTTATACAGTGTGGCCATTTTAGTGTGCAACATATGGGAATTTTTTTTTATTAATTGCACAACCAAAATACAAATATTGCCGAAAGTTGGTGCATGTTCGATAATCATATTAGGTGCCCTTAGAATGGTTGCAAGTTAAACAGCATACAGGGTAGGTCGAAAAATATAAAAATTGCACAAGAGTGAAGTACCCTTATTTCAAAAAATTTAGGAAAAGGTTATAAAGAAAAGTTGTTTAGAATTAAAAGCTATGCCTAAATACCAAAACATTGCCTCCTAAGAAAAAAAAATTTTTCGTCGATGAATTTCCAGTTTCTTATTAAACATTTAAAAATAAAAATTTTGCACCTTAAATGAGAGTTTTTTAATAGACACATTATCATTACTAATGTTTTACCTTGTTCATAAGAATTTTTGCGAAATTTTAAAGTTGTGTTTAATATCGTTGCAACAAACATGAAGTTTGTGATTCCCTAAAAAACTAAAAATCTAAGTTAATTTTACAAATATGCTTGAATTTGAACAAAGTTATGAGAAATTAATTTAATTTTGATTAATTTATGAAAGTGTTTAGGGGGAATATTAAAAAATATATGTATATATTTAGAAAATTATTAATGTTTTTCAAAAAATATTTTTTTTTCTTAGGAGGCCATGTTTTGGTATTTAGGCATAACTTTTAATTCTAAACAACTTTTCCTAATAACATTTTGCTGAATTCTTTGAAATAAGGGTACTTTACTCTTGAACAATTTTTATATTTTTTTACCTACCCTGTATGCTGTTTGACTTGCAACCATTCTAAGGGCAGCTAATATGATTATCGAACATGCACCAACTTTCGGCAATATTTGTATTTTGGTTGTTCAATTAATAAAAAAAATTCCCATATGTTGCACACTAAAATGGCCACACTGTATATTAAAGAATTCCAACATATTTAATATTACACGTTTCTCATGTATTTTGCTATCCTATTTACTAACGGATATTATTTTTTTCACGTTAAAATATATTAAATACACTATATTATCATATACTATACTATTTAATTGTTTACCAACAATACCATTAGAGATTACAATAAATAATAATAAAAGAATAAAATATATTATATTATTGCATTTAATATACTTTATTATAATCCCCTGTAACTTTTGTTACGATGAGTAGGCTAATAAAGACTACCCGAAATCGTAACAACAACAAAAAGTAATAAGTTTGTGTTAATAAAATTAATAAGTTAAGTTATTAATATGTGATATTTCTTACTTTTTAAAACAAATTCTAAATAAAGTAATTTTTTCTGTGTACCTAGAGCAGCGCAATCGTTCAGTATAAATATTTTAGTATTTTTGAAAATTAATCTATTTTTCATGGAGGCTACGCAACAGGCAGCAGTTTAGAGTTTATGTTGGGAAGCGCCGTGCCTCGTCATACTTGTCATGCAGTCGGTTCATGACCGGGTGATCCCGAATGTATATTTTTTTGCCTAATACCTAAAACATTTTTTCCGATTTAAAAAAAATATGTAACGTGTACCTCGGCACTGAAGTTCTTTTTATGGCGCAACATTTGTTGCGAGCCCTTTGCACCACACTGTATCTTCGATCGTTTTCCAAGAACAGAGGCCGGGCGTCTAAAAATAATCACCCCGTACAGCTACCTACCTTGAAAATTTGTAACTGGTAACAAATAATGAAGCAACGGTGCAACCAGACCTCCCCTGATAGGATATTTAACGTAATGCATCCTCAATTAACGTTATCCTATAAATTACGATAATAAGTTAGCCCCGATGTTTATAGGCCATTATTTGTAAATTGAATCCAGTAGATATACTCCTACTACTTAGCTTAATAAGATAAACATTATTTAAAGCTGCAGACTGATTAGGCAAGTTTTTATGCGAAAGATGTCATTTTAAAACAAGTTTCCAACCAGCCAGTGCATTTATTATAAACGGCTGTAAAATATGATTATTAACTTTTAAATTGCACATGAAGAGGATTAATAGATATAGCATTAAGTATGTAGAAATAACTGCTTATATCGATAGCTTCTAGAGTCAAAAATGCATTTGAGCAGTACTTTTTTCTGAAAATTATTTTAACAATAGCACATTATAGGTACCGTAGCTTGACTCAGATATTTTCAAACTCCCACACTTCATCCACTTCAGCTCTCGAAGGCTTTACAATTCAGTTAATTGTACCCATAAGTTTTTCCTTCCATTTCGTAGATAATTTTGCAGTTTATTTTTCTTCAGGAATCGATTTACTAAGTACGGTTCTGTGCTGTGCATTTGGGCTGCTGGTTTATTATTATAATGTGGCAATAGGTAGAGGTACAGGCGCGACCTCATAAATACACTAAGCATAAGAAATGAGCAAGAAATCAAGAATTTCGGGTAAGTGCGGCAACGTTGCGCCACTTCCCTTACCAGGAACTCTTTAAAATAAGGGGAACCAGCATGTCAGTCACATAGGAAAAGTGAAGCCTTGAGGGGAAGTTTGTTTTCTGTATACTCCAAAGAGACCACATAAGTGGGCTGGTGCAAGGTCAAGGTTATGTTATATGTCAGTGTCCAACTGCCATCAGGTTTTATGTTATAGATAGTGCCATAGATTCTAAAGGAGGCAAAAAATTTCCCATCATAATTCACAATTTTTAAGTTTTCTAACTTTCTGATACTCAGATGTGACAATTAAAGAATTTCAACTGTACAATAAATTTGTTTCATTTGACAGTTGCCATATTCTGTAATTGTAGACACAGCATTGTCAAGTCTAATTTTTAGAAATCATGGAAACCATTATTAATTTTTACTAACAATCAAAGTAGGTACCTGTTATATTCATAGATTCTCCAATAAAATGGCATACTTGGCATCACTGATACCATTAGAATGATGAAAGAATAGGCCTCACTTTGGAAAGTATAATGCTGGGTCCCCTTATTTTAAAGAGTCCCTGTCCCTTACATTCCCTCGTTCCACCCCGCTCCTCTCTGTAGAAAATAAAAATTGCGTTGACTGACGTATTAATACGCCAGCCAACGAAAATAGGTTAAATGGCTGCATTATTATTGATATAATTTATAAGTGGATTTAAAATTTTACACTGTTCCTTTGTGTTTTGACATTCACGTAACGTGAAATATCATGATTGTCAAAGTATAGTGTATATCTAAGTATGATTGTGTTATTATAGAAGGATCTCGTAGTCATTTCTGTATCTTAACCGCGATCCAAAATATTGATTTAATTTAAATTTTTAAAGCTTCCCCGTAGTCTTCGGGTGAAGTTCTGATGCTTCCCGGGACCCCGAAAAATCGAGAAATAAGAAAAAACGCGGAATTTCCAAGAGTTGTTTCAGAGTATTTTCCGTCGGTTTTGTTGATTCTACAGCCGCCCCGTTTCTTGAAAGTGATTAATCGTGAATCGGGAAATTCTCTTAGATATCGTATTTTCGACGTTCTTTTTGGTACCGGAGAAAAGTACGACACTCAAATAAGAGATTTACCACCTCCTTCGATTTTTAGAACGGCTCTATTCGAGGTTGTCGAAAGACTTTTGCGAAAAAAGCCTCTAATGTCCACGGGCCAGGTTGTAAGATTTTCCACTATTATTCAGGCAATCTAAGGCCAACCTAACAGCGCCGAATTTATTGTTTTTCGCACTGTAACTGGCAATGTCGCGTAAGGCAATGTCCCGTAATAAGATGTTACTTACGCCTTTGAGGTTATGGCTGGCTTTCGAACCGCGAGAGAGAGAGGAAGGGTAATTGCAACGTTGTCAGTTGAACTCCTTTACGAGCGCACATATTGGAACTGTACAAACCGGTACAAACAATGAAGATTGATTGCCACTTTTAGCCAATTATGCAGAAAATCTGGATTTATTCAGTATGTTCGCTCTTATAAATAACGAACAATGTCTGGAACAAAATTACCAACAAATGTTGTGCATAATATACGTCTGTGTGTACGAGTAATATACGGAAACGTCATGGGCCCATGACTAATGCGATCTATTGGGTTTATGCTCATGTGCTAGGACAGGTGGAGTTTATTTATGACATGCATTTCAGAATGAAATTCAACGCCATGTAGTGCATAAAGTAATGTTGTATTCTATAGAATGTAAAAGAAGAATAGCTATTTAAATTTTTGAGGTTTAGTTGTGGAAAAAAAAATAAAAATTACAAAACCTAAATATTTTAATAAAGCGTTGAAATTAAAAAAAGAAAACACTTTTTCTAGTAAACACAGGGTATTTTTCTCTGGGCCGTAGGTACTATGGAAGTCGCACAGGTGAGATATTCATTGTTGTTTAGGGCAGCCAACTCTAGAGAGAGATAGGTTTCAAATGGCAAAAAGTAAGACAAGGACGCGTAATGAACGTATCGGCTGATTCAGGCAAAGAATCTATAAAGGGATGTTGCATATTAATGTGCGAATTTAATGGGCATGCCCGTAATTCTCTTTATTGTATGATCTGTATTCCGTAATTCGGGACTTGTTTGTAGGATGTTTTCACAGCCTTTTGAATATAACCACAATGGACAAGTATACTTAGGAATGAAAAATAATTTTTTGCCTTGGAATTTGTAAAACATGTCTAGATAATCACGAAACCCAACCAACAAATTTTTTTTCCCATTAGTAGGGAATGTGACGTCACGATCCCTAATTTCAATAAGTACCTGCTATTTTCTTAGTACTTATTTCGTCTTTTTTTATATAACCAAGCATTCCCAGGCAAATTATTAGATTCAGTTTGTATGCGCCTGATGAGAAATAATCAAATTTCGTAGCATTTCAATGAAATATTTGGATTTTACTGATCCCATTCTGAACTTATTAGATGCCCCCTATAAAATATGACAGATGACATATTAGTCAATGCTTTAAAGAAAATCGTCGGCAACGCCGCACTTTGCATATAACCTCACTTTCGCCGGCGGAACGCGGAAACCAAGGTTAATAACCTTAGTGAAAACTAAATAAATTCTATTCTCAGTTTTAAAAGAATCTTGCTGTGAATACTTTATTTTTTCGGTTTATAATGAAGACAAGATTTGTTAAAGCTTGTCCTGATAACTTGCCTTGCATAGATTTTGATATGGTGTGTCAATTTTATCAATAAAAACGGGGAGCAAAACATGGAGAAATGAAGAGGTATGTTTGTTATTTGATTTGTATATTGTTTTAATATTGCTTAATGATGATGATATAGCTTAAATTCTGGTTTTAGGTAGACTAGAGAATAAATATTATGGTAACAATGTTATTGGAGACACGCAGAGGAAAGAACATAGCAATGAATGCATAATGCCCGGTTAAGGCAAAAATTACCCCCGAGCACAAAATTAATAAGAAAAATGTTAATGACACTGTGGTTAAAAATGAAGAAATTCAACTGAATAGTTGTGGAACTAGGTATATTATGTTGTAATTACCCAACATAAGCAGATTAGTCCTAAATTATGCACATACCACGATGTACGAGGATCATACATCGTGGCACATATATGTAGATACAGCTTTTTGTGCTTCTAGTTTAGTTGCTAGTACAGTAAAGAAATACTTATTGTGTATATATCTATAGTTAAGATATGGGGGAGGGGGCATGGGGGTGTCGCACACCCCAATGTTGAAATCGATTATCAAAACAAGAAATCATGCGTTTGTAAAAACGATCGTTGATATCTACATGTGAGAACCATGATTAAGAACTAATTTAAATAATCTAGTGCAAGTTCGACAGCAGAGTTTCATTCGATATCAAGTGCTTGACCGTCAATGACTAGTTTTGCGGGTATTTTTTTCTTGTATGATCTAATGAAGTATTTAAGTAATTAAGTCCGTAGTAGTACACTTTGTCGCATCCATTTTGATGCGGAAAGTTGTACTTTTCTGCACTAGTGACATTAACTTTGTCAACTAATAATAGAACTAAGTACGCTTGTAAAATTTTTGCAGGTAGGTACATATTAATGGAAAACTTATTTTAGATGAATGTAAGCAAGGTATTGCTTTTCTTTGCTGACTTCCTGGAAATAGCGAAGAATCATGGACAACATCAGTAGATTGTTATATTGGAAAAAGTCAACACAAGTGCAATAAAAAAATATGAAAGTCTACCTTACAGGATAGTTGACAGACATACCGACATACCTCAATAATTATTATACGTTGGAGTAGTATGAAGGAAGATTTTTGGCAAAAATCAAAACGTATTACAAGGAGGGATTGTCTGACATGTTAAAAAACGAAAAATGCCCTGTATCTCCGAAACGAATCGAGATTTTGAGATTCAACTGCTTTCCATTGCCCTCAAAAATCGAGCACAGTACACCTACCTACTCTTTGTCCATCTCTTCGCAGAATAGAAGAAACCCCCAAAAAAAATCCAGTTTGTTACACTCTGTGCATGCGACATGAAAACTGTATTATTTGATTTTGGAATATTTTCACTAAATTTAATAGATAACTTATTTGAGGTTTTGCCATAGAATGCAAAATAATGTTTTTTTCTTGCAAATTAAAGAAATCTTAATTTTTTGCTGGCTGCTGCATTATATTTTTTTATTTTTAACTTCTATTAACCAAAATCACAAAATATGCTTATGAAAATTTATTTTCCAGAATGAATATAGGTATAATATGTATAGTGAAAAAATTCTAAAGAATTATGTCATTTTTTATGACTATGCTTCGGCAATCACAATATAATTTACCTAAATGGGTCTAAAATAGTTCAAGCTATGACAATAAAGTTTTTCGACTGAAAACTTGGCTTTATTGCGTTTTACATGTTATATTTCTAACATCACCAAGAACTGGCACCTTCTCCAATATTCTAGCGTTACATTTTTGAACCGATGCAGGTCTAACTACTTCTTGTAAGTAAGGGCTCATGAAATTAAAGTAATAAATTTTTTATATTAGGACCAGGTAAGTGCTTGACGTCTATAGGATTAACTTTTCTCAGTTTAGTTTATAACCAATCAATGCTGTTGATTAACACTAGCACAGAATAAATAGGTGAAGCTATTTATTCTGTGACACTAGGTATTGAGGCTAAAATATCATCAGTTTCTTCAAACAACTAGCAGTCGGTGGAATATACTTGATAACAAGTAAAAAATCGTTTGGCAGAGCCACTAATCTAAAATCGTCAGCTAAAATGTTACACCTGGTTGGTTCTTTATTGTCTTTAATATATCAGCAAGTCTAGATATCTAATTTATGCAAGTTCAGTTAGGTACTTACGAATTGTGTCGTTTTATAGATAAAATCGACTTGTTTCCAATAAAAAAAAAAGTTTTGTAAACCAACCAGCATAATGTCCGAATCATCAATACCAATACCTAGTGTTCCCAGCATTTTCCTCAGCAAAATAGAATGGTTCATTTCCGTCATGGATTATTAGAATGAATGGTGAAAATAGCTCAAATCATAAAAAATAAAAGCTTGTAAAACACGCGGGGCCGCGGGATCCGAGATCCGATATTCCGATTTGTGACGCCACAAAATAGGTTATGTTTATGTTTTCGCAGGCTGACAGCTTGGCATTTTGGCATTGAGGTGCGGCGTTGCCAAACCTGGTGCCATGGCGGTAAATTTAGGGAAAAATAAAATCCAACAGGTAGTTACGTATATTGAACTTTAAAAATTAATTGCGGCAAAACGGGGGCGAAAAAAAAATTAAAAAAAAATACACCCAATACTATCCGATGAGCAATTAAAAAAAAAGTGGTGTATTAGTCCATTATGTAAAAATTGAACAGAAAAGAGTAGTGAATTAAGTAAATGGAGACAAATAAAATTCAAATTCCAAAATAAAAGTTAGTTATTTTAAAATAAAGGCCACAAAATATCTAGGATAAGGTGTACATTTTTAACTTTAATTACTTATCTTAACTGATTTGTTAATTTTAAATTCAATTTAATAGGAAAAAAATATCTAAGACAGATAGCTTTTACATATTTTTATATAGTTTAGGCATCTAACAAAAAGAATTACAAATAAGTACCTTATTAAAGGGACCAATTTCTATCTTTGACTACGAAGAGCTAGGTTCATTAGCACAATATTTTGCTAGTTTTTCCTTTGATAGAGTTTCTATCATAAGGTGACTTGGAAAATAAAAAACTGTAGTACCTAATTACTTTTAAAGTTTGCGCTTCCCAAAATTTTCTATGAAATCGCTCTCAATCAAATTTTGACTACAAAAATGCAAGTATTAAATACTTGTAGACAGTACAAAATTTTTCCTTTTTATTGCTGCAATCCACTTGTCTCTAAGTCTCTTGGAAAACTGCAAAGTTATTAGCAAACATTTTTAAAACTTTACATATTTAATTATAAGGCTTACGAATGAAAAGAAACCCAACTATACTTATTCTTTCCGCTCCGTTTGGTACATCCAAATACACAACAGGAGTTGACCATCTTTTTTGTAATCTACAACTACAACAGAGAGAATATAGCCACATAGCTAAATTAAATTTTCTCTCTGATAAAAATATTAAACCAAACACCAATTAAGAAAACTCAACGCCGTTTTATACGAAACTGCCACCACGACACGAACTCAAATGAAATATAAATATAATAATTATTGGGACAGAAGGAAAATGACGTTTGATAACGGAACTCGTTTGAAGCACAGGACAGGAAAAATAGAAGTTAGGACAAACAGTTTGATGTTTTACCTATTTTGTGTTATGCGGTTTTTGCCGGAATCAGCTGATTTATTTACTATTTCACTTACTCAAGTTTGGCTGCCAGTTTCTCTCTCTACACTCCTTCCATCTACTACTTGTCAATTTAATGGTTCATTGAGTTTTTCCTTTATTCATTTCAACCATCTCAAGAAAAAGCCTTTTGTTTAAATTCTTTTCTTTATGTAAAATTGTATTTCCTGAAATTAGAATATTTTACAGCCGTGATAGTACTCTAGTTTCTAAAGTTAAAATCCAAAATGAATTATTAATAAAAAAAGTTGCCCCCATGATGCTAACTTTCTGAAAGAGACTGTATAGATTCGGCGTTGGCGATATTAAACACTAATCACTTTCTCCGTATGTAGGTACCGACCCTTCGTAAGATCTATCCTCATTTGAACTCTCGAATTACAGATTCTGCATCTGAAATGTGCTAAAGGCCATTTAAATAGAGCAATAATTAAATTTTATGCGGTTTTCGGACTTTTACGTCCAGCATGTCCCAGAAGAATTTACGGCTTGTTTGACATCGCCTGATGGCCTTTTTACTGCTCACGTCTCAATAAAATCGCCCGAAATTTCAACCAAATGACCATTAAAATGGTACATCCGCCGTCTGAAAAGGCTGAAAACAAAACTTATATACCTCGTTAAAAGTCGCAGTTTTTTTAGTTGATTTTTTATTCGACTTTATTCGACAGGTAGATGTGATAAGTACTAAATTCGAATTCAAAAATTTTAAATAAAAATATCTCTCGCACCACTTCCAATCTTGGGACACACAACCAACTCAGGGCACTCTTGCAATATATTTTTTAACGAAAAATACAATGACGTCCTTTTGAAATCTATTCTTTGTGAAATTTCTAACGGTGCTATTGAAGGTTCTTCGTGGCTTCAAGGTACTTTGCCTGTCAAACTTTGCGGTCTTGGTATCCGTGACACGTCTTCCCTGTGTTACTCTGCCTTTTTGGGTTCTGTGAATGATACTTCAAATTTATTGAATGTTATTCTACCTTCAGAAATTTTATCTTTCTCAGATGTCGATTTATCTGATGCTCTAAATTCTTGGTTGTCAATTTGTAAGCTTGAAAGTATTCCTTCTGAACTTCCTAAAAACAAAGAGATTTTGATTTAACTTTGTGCAGTGTTCTCCTCAACGATTTGATCGATTGCCAAAAGGTTCATGACAAAGCGCGTCTTTTGGCTCTGCAAGCTCCAGAAAGTAATGCTTGGTTAAATGCCCTTCCATCAGCAACTCTTCTAGATGATTCTACTTTCCGTATTTCCGTCGCTTTAAGAATTAGTCTTCCTGTTTGCGAAATGCATGTTTGCACTTGCGGCGAAACAGTTGACAATTATGGCCTTCATGGGCTTAGCTGCTCAAAAAGTGCAGGACGGCTAACGCGACACCAGATGATCAATGATATTCTTAGACGTTCTTTTTCAACAGCAAATATTCCCGCTCTTCTGGAGCCCCCTGGAATTTGTCGTAATGACGGAAAAAGAGTAGATGGCATGACTTTGGTTCCCTGGAGTGCAGGAAAAGCTTTGCTTTGGGACGCCACTTGTAGGAGTACTCTTGCTGATTCTTATGTTAAGATAACGTCTAAAAAAGCGGGAGAGGCTGCACGTTTAGCGGAATCCCAAAAGCATCACAAATATGCTGAGCTAAAGGATCGCTTGATTTTTGTGCCTTTTGCAGTTGAAACATTTGGTCCTTGGGGTGATGAAGCTAAGAAACTTGTTTCAGATATTTGCTGTAAATTATCGCCCGAAAATGCAAGAGGCTTCATAACGCAAAGGATAAGTTTGGCTATCCAAAAAGGTAATGTGGCTTCTATTTTAGGAACCTGAGGTTCTTGTGATGGGCCTGGTTTGGATGAAATTTTTTATATTTAATTTAATTTTATATTTGCATTTTTGATCTTTTATGTTGTATTATATTATTTTACTTTATGTACATCACAAATAAATAATTTGAACATTGTTTATGAACATCCTACACTAAATTTACTATTTAAGCATGCACGTTGTTTTTTATTACACAAAAATAATTAACAAAAATAGGTAGACACTTTCAAATTTCCTGCCATAAATGCCTCTAGCCTCTACGCGTGTTATTTGTTATTGCATTCCGTTCGGGACTGTAATAGTGATGTTGTCATGTGTAGGAAAATTATAAAATAGTACCCGTATCCGCTATTCTCTGAACGTCAACAGGATTTTGAACGATATCAGTACGTGGTGTGAATGCATTAAAAATAAATACAATGATCGTTGTATCCTGAAGAATCATATAGTTTTATCATATGTAAATAGTGACGGAAATTTTATGAACACATTTTTCGCTATTTTGCCTAGAAAAATCACGAGCAACAAATTATCATATCTCTGTGTTTCTAAGCTATGGTGCCAACGTAATAATATGACAGGTAGAAAATGTTACTTTACACAAAAAGTTAAAACATGGGTCCAAAAATGCATAATAAAAAAGTTGCATATAGTCCAAGAGCCGGCCCGATCATTGTTATTTAAAGAAGTTGTGGTTAATTTTTAATTTTTTAGTAGGTACAACCCGTCCCACGAACATATTTACTACTTTTTCGCAAAAGTCTTTTGATAAATTCGAAGTGCCGTTCTAAAAATCGAAGGAGGTGGTAAATTTCTTAATTGGGTACTTTCCTCCAGTACCGAAAGAAACCTCGAAAATCCGATATATTTAACCAAATTTCCCTACTCCCGATGTTCAAGAAACGGGACGGCTGTAGAATTAGCGAAATTGACGGGAAATCCTGAGGAACCGCTCTAATAAATTGCGTGTTTTTTTTTCATTTTTTTGTTTTTTCGGGGCACCGGAAGCATCTGCACTTCACCTGAAGATTTGAGGGAAGCTTTAAAAATTCCTACCCCATAGCCCCGAGCCGAAATAACTGTAGCTCGGCGAAAATGGGCAATTTCTGACAGTTTACGGACTTTGGCTTTTACGTGACGGGAAATGCCGGACAATCACGTAAAAAAGATGCGTCCCACCTGTGTTGGTCGTTTTTCTCGCCGAAAATCCTTAATAACTCGAAAACGGGAAATAATCATCCTGAAAAAGTTTCGTTCTCCGGCCATCTCGCTGTACCGTCAGATCTCCCGAAAAACGCGTTTGAAAAAATTTTTACTGGGCATCAAACGGTATATGGCACCGAAAATACACCTATCAGATTTCTAAAGGACCAAGGGACCCTATTTTATTGTTGCTCCATGGGCCTTCTTTCCTATTTTGTTATATATACAGTTCCCGCCAAAAAGTTATAACCATATTGGACTTTTTTTTTATTTTTGGGCTTAAGATGAAACTACTCTGGGGCGATCAACTCTGCTTCCAGAGAGATTCGAAATGAGGCCATTAAACGCCGTGACGTCATTTGACATACCTGTCAAAAATGACATTTGATTAAATAAATGGCCAAAATACGCTTTATTTGTGATTTTATCGAAAAAAGTTATTTGAAAAAGTTGATTGGAATTTTATTGTGAAATACGTAGAAATTGACATTTTTTGGCTTATTCTCCATCCCCAACATCAGTACAGTGCCAAATTCCAGTTCAGCAGCTTGATTATTTCGGGAGATATTGCCATAATTTAATTTCATAAAGGGAACTACAACGTTCTGTATCTCAGAAACGAAGAACTATAGGACTTATGTTTATGTAAGCAACCCACCTTTTAATGAACCCATGATTTTAGGAAACTTTTTGTTCAAAATGACATTTCCTACCTGTCATGTTTTGTTGGCACCATAATTTAGAAACACTCTGTATATTTATATCTCCAAAACGATTCATTTTGATTATTATTTGCGAGTTTACTATATTTGAAATAATAGCAAAAGTGGCACCTTCGACTGGAGAGAGAGAAAACAAACAACGAAACAACATTTACATTTGGTTGTCCAAAGGACGCGCGATTTTTTCTACTTTTTAACACCGCTTTATTTTCTCCTAATATTAGAGAGAGGTCCAATATAAATAGTTTTGCAATGTAAAAATAAAAAATAAAACCTTTTTAAATTTTGATGAAAGTAGGTACCAATTAATTTTATTAAACAGTGATTGGTTGATAAGCAAGTACCTATTTGCCAATGCATGCATTTTTTCTTTACGCGCGACAAGCTCATCAATTTGCAAAAACTTGTCGCAATTTGGAATTGAATTATATTAACATTATATTAACGAAAACCTAAACTTATTTTATTCGTTTTAGTACATTGCTTAAATGAAAGCTTGTTTTTAAAAAGGTTGAATTTAGTGTGATGTCACTAAATTCTTTGGTTTTTTACTCTTCAAGCCCTTTCATTTGATACGCATATTAAGGGGTCGACAAAAAATACATCATCCGCCATCTTGGAGCGGCGGCCATATTGAATTTAGTGAGATCTCAAAAATTTTTTTCGTTTTTTACTCTTCAAGCCCTTTCATTTGATACCCATATTAAGGGGGTTGACAAAAATTCATCTTCTGTCATCTTGGAGCGGCGGCCATTTTGAAAGTATTACAATATTGAGTATCTATTGCATATTGTATTGTCACCGGAACTAATAAAGGTGTACCTATGCAAAATTTCAGCTCAATCGGATGTCAGGAAGTGGTTCTAATATCAGCTTGCAAGATTCGACCCACACATACATATACTAACAGGGCAAGTTAAATAAAAGCTTGTAAAAATTATAAACATTCATATAGGAAAGTGAACATCGTTATTATAAAAACAGGTATATTTAATGTGCACGTTCTGCATTTGCAATTCTGTATGGTGTGTGTGCAAAACCTCGAGGAGATTGCGATGCGACGTACTAGAGGGCAGGTGGTGGATCTGCGCTGTCTGGAGAAAAGAAAACAAAAGATAGGAGGAAACGGAGAAGAAACGCAGCTGCTTGCTGCTGCAGTTACCCGAGCCTGGGGTCGTCTCGACAAGATTATTGCCAACGTTGTCGAATGCTACATTGAAAACGAAGAACTGATTCCATCATTTTCCATCGGTATCAAGATGTTTTAATTTAAAGGTGAGGTTCTCAATTTTAGATATAACCGGCGTACTTTGATTTTCAAAATTTGTTTTCGGTGTGACCCTTACCTATATTATAGTAAGGCACGTAAAAGTTGACTTTAAAAAATGGTTATGGAAATCCCGTGTGAGTACAATAGTATTGTACAATATATTCTATTCATTCAATAACATATACAGGGTGTTTCATCTTAAGTGGGAACACCCCTGTAAATTTTATATTCACCATCCGATTTTAGCCAAGTTTTTTTCTAAAAATAGGCCACAAAAAACTCTTCGTTGGTGCAAAATTTCAGGTCTTAATGTCAATTTTCAAGGCATACTACAAATTTTTTTTCTAGTAAAAAATGACGAAAACCATTTAGCGATTTTTTTATTTAAAATCTGACACCACAGCGTTAATCAGAACAACCTAAAACCCCCTTATCCAACAATTTGAATTGTTTTTATTTGTTGGTTGGATGATGTAAAGAAATAAATTGCTTTTGTGTTTATTCATATTTTTCCAATGATTCCAGAGCACTCCTGACCAGTATAAAGTTTAATAAAATTTCAGCAATTTGAGATGGCCCAGAGAAAAAGACCCTGTACATTTTTGTATTGAATCTTTGCACACCAACACCTTGAGTGGTCCTATTAACCATTTAACTGTTTTGAGAGGATTCCATGGCACACTTGACTCTCCAGATGCCTTTAAAATTCCTATTTTGCTCAATTTTGACACCCTGTAGAATGAAACTCCCTGTATATTTTTTGTTCACATTTGGTATACGGGGGTTTTAGGTTGTTCTGATTAACGCTGTGGTGTCAGATTTAAAATAAATAATCGCTAAATGGTTTTCGTCATTTTTTACTAGAAAAAAAATTGTAGTAGGCTTTGAAAATTGACATTAAGACCTGAAATTTTGCAACAACGTAGAGTTCTTTTGTGACCTATTTTTAGAAAAAAACGCGGCTAAAATCGGATGGACAATACAAATTTCACGGGGGTGTTCGCATTTAAGATGAAACACCCTGTATGTGTAATATATGTATTATAATGTAAGCAGAAAAACATTTTATAAAATTCTCATAGAAATAGATAATATTGCACTACTCCACAAAATAATTTTAACCTAGGTACAAGAATGATGATGTAATAAAAACCGGTAGCAAATAATAAAAATTAGTAGAGAATCGGACTCCAAAATTTACAATGTTTCATTTAACCCTGTAAATATTATATAAAAAATTGTGTAGTATAAGGTTCAGATTTGCGGAACGTCCCTGTAAAATTGTGATGCGCTTCACGATTTTGATGATTTTTTGTGCGTATGTGTGTGCAGGAAGTGTCCTTATGCACTTGCGGTACATATCTTCATGGTTGCATCACTATTCCATGGCCTGCTTTGATTTTTTCGAAGCGATTTTTTGGAAAATGCTATTAGGGATTTTTTTATCGGAAATTTGACAACGCAGCTTTATTCGGCACCCCCTGAAACCGCAATGTCCCAAGTTTTTACTTTTGTTCGCCGACTAATATTTCTACAGGGCCTTAAAATTAAAAATCAGGAATGTATCGTATTAATAAAGAAAACGGCAAAGAACATCATTTTATCTTTTTAAAATAATGTTTAAATATGCCATATTTTTTAAGTATATGATTTTTCGATACGATATATTAAAAAAAAACTATTAGCGATTTTTTTTATAGAAGAGCTGGCAACGTAGCTTCAATCGGCACTCCCTGAAACCCAAATATCCTAAGTTTTATAAATTTACCTCACCTACAACTAACATTTCTATAAGATATTATAGTTGGGATTTTTTTTTATTTAAAAGGAAACATCAGGAATGCTTTGGAAATATTTGAAAATCGGATAAACTTAATCGAAACGTCCCAAAAATTTCCCACTTATAAAGTAAACGCATAGGTACTTTTATTAAGCAGAGGGCACGTTTTGACTGAATTATATTAACAATAGACGGAGATTTCAAAAATTTTACACGTCTCCCATACGAAAAATATATTGAGGGAACTTTAAATGTCCCATAGACATTCATTGTATCGATATAATTCGATTAGATCAAAGATTTTTTCATCTGAAAATTAGAATTCGCTCATGGGTGAAAATAGCGTACGTAAACACGGCAAAAGTTCGCTTTTTCCGCCTGTTTTCGCGAAGTTTCGATGTTGCAAAAGGTGCAAAATAGTGTGGTGATTAGTTTGAGCTGCGTACAGTAAAAATTCATCCCGATTACAACCACAAATAATATCTAGATATTTTCTAAAATTTATTTGTGGCGCAAACAGATCCATTTAATTTTTAATTGGGTTTTTCGCCACCAAACTGATTGAAAGACAACTTTCTCCATTTCAACTCCAATCATCATATTAGTGTTAAAAAAGGAGTAATTAAAAGTTTGTATGACAGGGCTAGAACGATTTGTTCTAATAACACAAAATTTGAGGAGGAAATTAAACATATAAAAATGTTCTTGAGAAGAATAGTTATCCTATTGAATTTGTTGAGCAAGTTTTTCAGGATTGCCAACAAAATAACAATGCTAATAGAATTAGAGAAATAAATCTGGTGGACCGACCAGTAAATTTAATAATTCCTTATATCCCTGGACTATCAGATAATCTAAAACGCATAGGCAATCGTTTTAATGTCAGAACAGTATTTAAAACAAAAAATACATTAAGATCGATGCTATAGTTAAAACGAAACCATTTAATGAGTTACAAAGTACAAAAAATTGCATTTATAAAATTCCTTGTGAATGTGGAAAGTTCTATGTTGGGGAGACTTGTAGGCCATTTAACGTTCGTTTAAAAGAACATAAAAATTATATCAGGCAAAATCAAATTTCTAAGTCAAAAATATGTGAACATTCTTTTAATAACAATCATAGGATATTGTGTGATAGGTCCAAACCAATTCTCAAAGAAGAAGTAGGGAATAGACGAAAAATTAAAGAAATCTGCATTTATTCTAGGAAATACGGGCAACTGTGTTGCTGAGTGTTCAGTGGAATTCAGTAAAATATTATTGCCACTTATTCAAAGAGAAGTTAGTATAGATAATTAGATAGAACACAGGGTACAATATCAGACAGGTGGCTAGGCTATTGTTTCTGTTGTCATGACATTTTAACCTGAAATTTATTAATCTGTCACTTCACTTTGACGTGGCATGATCTTTGAGCAAGGAGGAAAATGAGGAAAAGCTCAGAAAACAAATTTGTTGAAGTTATTTTTTGAGTTGCACGTTTAAAGTTTCGTTCATTCAGTGTTAAGAATTTATGAATTTTCGAGGCAACTTGAAAAAGTTGCCTTTCAATCAGTTTGGCGGCGAAAAACCCAATTAAAAATTAAATGCACAAATAATATCGTCGTGAAACCCGGGACGCCAAAAGGAATTTTGAATGGCGAATTGCTAAAATTTGAGTGAATAATATGATCCTGTTAATTATCTCAATATTAAGTATTATTTTTCATAATAGTTGTCTAATCTTTGCTCTATTTAAAAAAGTCAATAACATAAAAAATACCTAGAAGTTAGTTTGTGCGTAGCACTCCAAAAATTTTTCGACTACGGGACTATCCACCCCGATTTGACCCACCTCTCTACCATAACTCCGCGCATGTGCCAGGCGTTGAATTCTCATAGAATAGTAGATTCTGTAATGAGGTTAGAATGAAAAAATTCGATACTAACGGAAGATTCCGAACACGAGCGTTAGCGAGCGTGAGAAAACACGAGTATCGAATTTTTTCATTCTAACCGAGTAACACACTGTATTTTCTCCACGACCATTCGTAAATGTAATTATTTTCCACGACCAGAAAGTCAAAAATCAATTAAATTAAATTTGAACAAAACAAGTTATTTATTCACACCTTTTGCATGTTACATTGTATTAATATGTATATTTATAGTATTTGTACAATTATTGAAATTGAAAACTGGTGCATTGGAAATATTTTACGTAATTTTTTTCAACACAGATTGGTTTGTAGATTCGGAGTTAACAGACGTATAGCAAGACGAATTGGAAGATAAAGGGGCAGTTACTGACGATCCAGTTAAGTAATTGACGCGACTAATTGATTTGCTACATTTATTCGATTTTGTAGAGAATTTTCTATACAGGGTGTAACTAAACTGATGGTCAAAAATGAAACCACGTATTCTTGGAGTCAAAAATAAGGGCACTTCTTCATACATTTTTTCCTCCTACGGGCCATATTTTTTTTTATACAGAGCGTAGAAGTTTGGAGAAAAATACACATATTTCTTAGTATTTCTAGAAGTATACTAGATATTTTCTTCAAACTTGCGTGTCACATGAGCAGATGAGCCGTCAAACTTAAGGTTGACATGAAGCTTCTGAGGCTCCCAGTTGCGGAGATACAGGGTGTTAGTAAAATTAATTAGTTCAGAAAAATATGAATACCCTGTATAATCGCATTTTTTTAATTTGTTTTGAGTGGTGAATAGAATGGTTAACAAAAAGTATCTCTTAGTATTTTTTCATATTCGCAGCCGTTTCTTAATTATTTTTAAAGAACGGCAACGCTGCAATGAACAATAGTCACTTTAAGAATAAATCTAGCAATCTGTGGATGTCAATTAAACTTTATTTAACAAAATACAAAAGCAAAAACAATAATAAAAGAAACGTATTGCTATTAGAAAATTAAATTATTAAATGTTCGAAATGACCGCCGTCTCTTTCAATACACGCAACTATGCGTTTCCGCAGGTTTATTATTGCCATTCGCAAGTCCATAGCAAAAGTGCATATCAGCAAAGAAAATGGTACTACGCACCATTTTCTTTGATATCAGTCAATTCTTCAAATGAAAATATAATTTTTCAAAATATTGATACTAAGGTGCAAAGTTGGCAGCCAAATGATTCAAATAATGCGAAGTTTAATTGACATCCACAGATTGTTAGATTTATTCTTAAAATGACTTTTTTATTGCAGCATTGCCGTTCTTTGAAAATAATTAAAAAACGGCTGAGAATATGACAAAATACTAAGAGATACTTTTTGTTAACCATTGAATTTACCAATCAAAACAAATTTAAAAAATGCGATTACACAGGTTATTCATATTTTTCTGAACTAATTAATTTTAATAACACCTTGTATCTCCGCAACTGGGGGCCTCACAAGCTTCATATTAACCTTAAATTTGATAACTCATCCGCTCATGTGACACGCCAAGTTTGAAGAAAATATCTCGTATCTATACTTCTAGAGATACTAAGAAATATGTGTATTTTTCTCTAAATTTCTACGCTCTGTATAAAAAAAACTATGGCCCGTAGGAGAAAAAAATATATGAAGAAGTGCCCTTATTTTGACTCCAAGAATACGTGGTTTCATTTTTGACCATCAGTTTAGTTACACCCTGTATATCCTTCTGCTACTTGAGAAGACTTCCAGCCCCATGTCTTTTTAATGTTGTATTGTAAATTCTCTTGGTTTTTTTAGTTTTCGTATTAGGAACTGCAATTAGTATTGCGGAACCTAAATCTTTAATGTCAGAAACTTTCATGTTGTAAAGTTCATTCTTACGACGAGCCCCAAAAACACCAATTACAAGGGCGACCTAAAATAACTAAATTTTATTAAGTTATTTGAGAGATAATTTTTACTACATTTGTAGCTGTAAAAACCTTCGATTTCTTAGGTAAATAGTTTTCAGAAGAGCATTTTAATAAAGATTTTAATTTTTTGTATTTTGATATATCGATATCATGTTTCACATTTATCGTTGCTTTTAAAAATTGAATACATTTTCCATAGAGTCGAGGATTTCCATTTTTTTAAGAAATCACCAAAAAATGCAATTAAAACATTTTCAGAAAATGGGGTCGTTTTCTTTTCTTGTTCCCTTAACAACGCATAATATTTTTCATATTCATGTTTCGATTTTTGCGGCAGCAGGTTCTCACTTATATTATTTGCACAATTTGTAATTTCAGGTGGAGTATTATCAAATTCCATATCAAAATCACTTGATTTTTCACTCATTTTATTTAACTTAAAACACGTTCGAAAATACTTATTATGACGCGCACCCCAACGCCGCTATTGTTGACAGCGAGGTTGACAGTCTTGAAATCCATGGCACTCTATGCTGTGTTTAGTTCGATTAGCGTATATTCATTCATTGTCTTGTTATGGAATGAAAATATATAAAATAATGCAATGATTTATTATTATTAGTACGAAATATTAGTATCCCTATTATTATATTTTTTATTTATGTGCAT
The DNA here is from genome assembly GCA_963920635.1 of Pseudeuparius sepicola. Taxonomy (NCBI): domain Eukaryota; kingdom Metazoa; phylum Arthropoda; class Insecta; order Coleoptera; family Anthribidae; genus Pseudeuparius; species Pseudeuparius sepicola. The sequence continues at coordinate 10,702,398 of OY987298.1, read as the reverse complement.
AATAGATTACAAAAATTATATTAAGATCCTGGACATACATGCAAAACACTCGAGAAGAAAGTATTTAAGAATAAATCATCTCGCTTTAGAGTGAGAATTTTTAAGTTCTATTATTAAAAATGATTTTAGAATACTTACATTCACGAATGGTCGTGGAGAAATATATTTTTAATCAATATAATTTTGGTAAAATTGTTACATAATTAAAAAGGCGTTTTAGGAAACTTTATATGTAGGTACTTTCCAAAATTTGACAGCAACCTCCATCTTGAATTTTGTAAAAATGCCCATAATCGATCATTCGGCTTTCGGACGAGGCCAAAACGTAAATCCGTGGATGCATCCATAAGCTACCTGCGCATACTTCATATGCGCCTAGACGCCATATGGGAAATAGAAAATCGCCATAAGTACCATAATTAAACCGATTTTTCAGCGGAGACCGTGCGGTACTGACGGCCCGAGATCCGAAAGCATTCGAATGCTGCTTCTGGGACGATTTGAACCCAATCAACGGGTAAGGGGCCTTTTTATTTTCGTGCAGGAGGCCAAGTGCATCAGATACCGTAGCAGTACTGCGTGCTGCGGTCCGGTGAAAAGTACCATTGGCGTGCTTGCGAGGAACAAATAATATAGTTCAAGAGCCGGCCGCATGATTTCAACTCTCATAAGATTATAGAATAGTCTTTTGATAAATTCGAAAAGTGCCGTTCTAAAAATCGAAGGAGGTGGTAAATTTCTTAATTGGGTCTTGTACTTTCCTCCAGTACCGAAAGAAACCTCGAAAATAAATCCGATATTTAACCAAACTTCCCGACTCCCGATTTTCAAGTTTCGGGAAACGGGACGGCTGTAGAATTAGAGAAATTGACGGGAAATCCTGAGGAAGCGCTCTTAGAAATTACGTGTTTTTTTCCTCATTTTTTTATTTTTCGGGGGGGGCCGGAAGTATCTGCACCTCGCCTGAAAACTTGAGGGAAGCTTTATAAATTCCGACCCCAGAACCCCGAGTCGAAATAGCTGTATAGCTCGGCGAAAAAGGGCAATATCTGACAGTTTTCGGACGTTTTTCGGACGTTTTTTTCGCCGAAAATCCTTAATAACTCGAAAACGGGAAATAATTTACCGTAATGTACTGTCAGATCTCCCGCAAAACGAGTAGGAAAAAAATTTTTTCCTGGGCATCAAACGATATATGGCTCTGGCTGAGTAGCGGGGCTACGTCTTTCGAGCCGTATTTAGCAGCGGAGGATTTTCGGGGCCACGAAAATACGCCTATCGGATTTCTAAGGGACCAAGTGACCTTTTTCTATTGTTACTCCATGGGCCTTATTTCCTATTTTGTTTTATAATCATATGAGAGTAGATTTGCCTAAAAATTAACCCCAACTTCTTTATATAACAATGATCGGGCCCATATTAATTTGAGGCAACCTACTCGCTTCAAGTAAAGAAATATACCTACTGTCTACATTTTACATAACATCTTATTCTATAATCTTATGAGAGTTGAAATCATGCGGCCGGGTCTCATACTAATAGAAAAAATGTATATTTTTTAAATCGGCACTAGAATGTCAAAATCGATACTATTAAAAGCTGAAAAATCGGCACTAAGTTAAGTAATTATTTTACAACTTTTCTTTTTCCAATCTTTCAACATAAGTATTTTGGTCGCTTTGAACAACAATAATACTTTCTTGACTGCAAGAGAGTGGCCAGAGGACATCCGCAGGTCAGTTGCGCCATACCGCACCGCGCTCGACCTAGGTAGAGCGATATGGAGACAAAGCAACGACGCGTGCAGTCGGATCATAGATGGGTGACCTTCTTTAAATGATTTTTCCCGATAAAACTTCTTTTTTCACGATTTAAAAAATATGTAACGTGCGTCTCTCGGCACTGAAGTTCCTTTTTATAACTCACGCGTGGTTTCTTTGCTTCGGTCTTATAAAAAGTTGAAATTCAGTGCCTTGGTATGGTATAAATGAAGTCACTTGGAACAGCATAAAAACGCTTGGGCGGCGTTTGCTTTGTAAAACAAGGCGGCGCGCAGCCCTCAATAATATTATAAAAAATTTATTTAAATGCTCTAAAAAAGAATAAAATAAACTTTGAAATAATTGAAACCAAAGCAAACCGATTATTTTGTTTCACACAGAACAACACCACACAAAAATCTATACACGGCACTTGTTATACTGGCCTAACTGGCCTACGCCGAAACGCCGGCCAATCAAATCGCTGCGCTCGCTTTCTTATTGGCGGGTAATTTCTGCTGATAAGTCTGGTGTCTTCTTTTAGATTAACAGGACGAAATAGTCCATTAATGAGATGGCCGCCAAGATCGCCAGACTTGCCCCAGATGGACTTTTATTTTCCGGGTGCGATAAAAAATCTAGTATATCACAACCGTCACAGAAATATATCCGAACTACGCCTAAAAATTACTGAAGTCTGCCGATCAGTAAATCGAGATGAATTAAGACGGGTAGTGTTCCCTAACAGGAAACGCATAGAGAAATGTATCGTCTTAAAGGGTGGCTTTGTCGAGATTTGTCCAATAATATAAAATCTTTTATTTAATATATAAAATCTGATATTTTGTAAAATAAAAATGAATTCCTTTTGTGATTATTAGCAGTTTTTTAATAACTCCAGGAGACTCTGAACCCCCATAAATGTTAAAAAACACTGCAAACAAACAACCTGTATAATATGGTATTGAATCTTTGCACACCAACACTTTGAGTGGCCCTGTTGACTATTCAATTGTCTTGAGGTGATTCCATGGCACACTTGGTCCGCCAGATGCCTTTATTTTTTCAAGTTTGACACCCGGCAGAATGGAACTCACTGTATATTTTTTGTTCAAATTGGGTGTATGGGGGTTTTGGGGTGTCCTGATTAACGTTGTGGAGATTTTAAATAAAACAATCGCTAAATAGTTTTCGTGAAAATCAGGGGTATAAAAAATCGCAGCCGGCCCTAAATTTGTATTTTGAAAATTGTAGGATAAATAAAGATTTTATGGATTTGTATAATATATGTTTGGAAGTAGACTCCCTGTATGTCGCTCTACACATTATTATTCTGAACAGATTCCATCATCAATCCAGCTGATGGGTAATAATTCCAGAAAAATCGTATAGGTAGGTATATTTGCCTCCTTCACAACCCATCTGGCGTTGGCTTGCGCTTACGGCCTTGAAATAGCTCTACAGGGTGTCCCAAAAGTAATGGGACTTACAGCAACCGCATATATTTTGGGCCAAGATATGAAGATTGAGGCCAATAAGCCTTATAGAAATGTTGTTTGTTTAAGAGATGAAGATGAAGTTCATTTTTTGAAATAGAATTATGGCTACATCTTCTCAAACTAACCAAGCTGCTGAACTGAAATTTGGCACTGCTATGTTTCTGGATATGGAAAATAAGCTTTTTGGTCCTGCTGGTCCATCATTTAAAGAGGCACTCTTGTTTCATAACGATCAAATCAACCGTTTGCGTTGAAATCGGCAAAATGTGCCCCAAAACACCTGCCGACTTCAATATTCAAAACATAAAATGTTCACCTGCCGCTTTCAATTGTTACAGATCAACTGTACATTCGAAATGAAGAAAAAAATGCCAAATGGGCATTGGTCAAAACACCATTGGTTTTCTTGAAATATTAGGGTGTCCAAATGTTGTCAAATTCAATCCTTTCCATTGTGCAAGCGAATAATTTTTGGTTCATTATTCTTAAGGATTTTTTAGTGAAGTCAACAGGTGTTTTGGGGCACATTTTGCCGATTTCCACGCAAACGTTTATGATGAACCTGCGTAGGACCAAAAAGATAACCTCAAAAAAGTTACGAGTAAAAGTACAATCCAAAAACAACGCAAGTGGCGGGCTGTGTGAGATACGGCGAAAATGACATTTTTCAGCTTATTCTCCATCCCCAAAAACATAGCAGTGCCAAATTTCAGTGCAGCAGCTTGATTAGTTAGGGAGATGTAGCCATAATTCTATTTTTCAAAAAATGAACTTTAACGCCCTGTCTGTCCTAAACAAACAACATTTCTAATAAGGCATATTGACCTCAATCGTCATATTTTGGCCCAATATATACAGGGTGAGTTTTTTTCGATGCCCACTATGGGGATCTCGGAAACTAGCAGAGCTAGAACAAAGGTTAAATGGGGAAAGAATGGCAGTTTTGAATGCTCAATCTAATGCTCCTTTTGGATTTTTAAAAAAGTTCATGGCTCACTAGATATTTTGAAGAGAGTGATTTTTTGCTATTTCATCAGATCTCTGTAGCTCCGTTATTTCTGATTATACAGAAAAACTGTAGAGACAAAAATTGTAGATAGTTTTGGGCTTAATAAGATAATCTTATCCAATTTTTTATGTTGTTTGTGATTTTTGAGTTATGACATAAACTTGTATTTTTTTAAATCATAGATCATAGTTGGCTGTGGCCTTATCAAATCGGCAATTTTTGGAGCTTTCCAAGGATATACTCGGTAAAGTTATTATAAAAAATAAAAGAGCTATGGCTAATTTTCTGATTTTTTTTTAATTTTCACATAGTCAGTCATGGAATATTTTCATAATCACGTTCTATTTTGTAATAAGACATACTTTAAACTTTTCAGTATTTTATTTTTAACTGGTAACAAAATGTAACAAAATAAAACAAACAAAAACAAAAAGAGCAGCTGTTTTAGAAGCAATTGCCAGTATTGACAGGCGCTCTCTAAGAAAAGCGACAAATTCAGTTTTAAAAAGATGCAATATTTGCATAAATAATAATAGTGGATTGTTTGAACACCTTTTTTATATTAAAAGGTGAGAAAGTTTGAAAAATATAAAATATAACGTAATTATGAAAATATTCCATGGCTGACTGTGAAAATAAAAAAAAACAGAAAATTAGCCATAGCTCTTTTATTTTTTTATAATAACTATGCCGAGTATTATATCTTTGGAAAGCTCAAAAAATGGCCGATTTGATAAGGCCACAGCCAACTATGATTCACATTAAAAAAAAAACACAAGTTTATGTCATAACTCAAAAATCATAAACAACATAAAAAATTGGATCAGATTATCTTGTTAAGCCCAAAATTATCTAAAATTTTTGTCTCTACAGTTTTTCTGTATAATCAGAAATAACGGAGCTACAGAGATCTGATGAAATAGTGAAAAATACCTCTTTTCAAAATATCTAGTGAGCCATGAACTTTTTTAAAAATCCAAAAGGGGCATTAGATTGAGCATTCAAAACTGCAATTCTTTGCCCATTTAACCCTTGTTCTAGCTCTGTTAATTTCCGAGATCCCCATAGTGGGCATCGAAAAAAACTCACCCTGTATGTAGTTGCTCTATGTCCCATTACTTTTGGGACACCCTGTACAGCTAGTTTCATTAAAAGCTCGTTAGCGAGATTAGATTGTGCGGAACGGTTATTTGTTCAAGACTATAGGTAAGTTAGATCGGCGTTGGACACTTGGTTGGTAGGAAAGCCGTTCCCCATGGACAGACGTGTTTTAATTTTAATTTATGCGGAAGACTGGAACGAGACAGTGGTGTGCAAAAAATGCTATTTACGCCTTCTTTACATGGAAATAAAAATAGTAACTACTATTATCGGGCGCAAGTCCCTCAAGCGTGGCCTATTTCGATTTTACCACAGGAACTGAAAAAATAATATTAACGTTTTTTTTTCCAAAAATCTATCATCATCGCGGTGACATTCAGCATCTTATAAAATAGTGCAAAGTAGATACAAATTTTCATTAAACAGGAACGACTAAAAAAAATTTAAGAAACTACGATTTAAAATGTTTACTAAATTATTCTAGTGGGCCAGAAAAACCGAAAAAATAGCGTTTTTTTAACAGACTTCAAAAAGGAGGAGGTTATCAATTCGGTTGCATGTTTTTTTTTATGTTTGTTACCTCAGAACTCCGTTATTTATAAGCCGATTTGGTTTGATTCTTTTTTATTTGAAAGGGTAGGTATACCTACAGAATGGTCCCATTTAAATTTGAAGAAAAAATTCCACCCCTAAGGGTGGATAAATAGGGGATGAATTTATTTAATTTTTAATTGGGTTTTTCGCCACCAAACTGATTGAAAGACAACTTTTTCAAGTTGCCTCGAAAATTCATAAATTCTTAACAATAAATAAACGAAACTTTAAACGTGTAACTCAAAAAATAACTTCAACAAATTTGTTTTCTGAGCTTTCGGAGGATAAATCTTCCTCCTTTCTCAAAGATCATGTCACGTCAAAGTGAAGTGACATGATCTTTGAGAACACAACTAATTTTAACTCGAAATAAGAAGAGAAAATTTTAACACTCCGTATATTGAAAACGAAGAATTTTTGTACACGTTTATATGAACTTTTGTTGTTAAAATTGGCCGAGGATCACAACCCTGAAATATTTTAACATATTTAAATTACACCCTCTATATCTCTGAGCTAGGACCACTGTATAAATCCGCAGTCGCCAGTCGCATTGGCAGTTGTGGTACTGGTATAATTATCGGACTATTATATTATTATTTATACGTGTTTAGTGCTTAATGAAATATCGAAGAAATAGTTACAAAATTTAACATCGATGAGAATATTTGCAGAGTTTATTTTAATATAAAAAAACTAAATTTTTGGCCAGTATTTTACTGGATTTGTGCGCTGCCCTTCGCCTTTTCTTAAGTTTACCATCATTGAGTTTGCCTATTTCATCCTCAACCGTAGAAAGGTCTTTTCCAAAATTAAAACTAATAAAGCCATTTTTGCGATCGAAAATGGCTAACGAAAGACTAACTTTCCTCCCGTATCAGTAAGAGAATGAAAGGGCTAGCAGCTTGGATTTGGACAACATTACCAAACAGTTTTTCAGTTTGAAACGGCGTTTATAGTTATTTATTGTTAGGGTATAATAATTTTGTATTTTACGTTCATATGGAATAAATCAGTTTAATTTGTTTCCGTATTTTTTGTGATTTGTGGCAAAGCTCAGCGTTTTATTCATTCGTTTTAACGAAAGAGGGGCCCCGCGTCTAGTTTTGCACGCTACTGCCCTGGTAGGTACCTAAAAAGATATTTAGGTAAAAAAATGCATTTAAACTATGAGTTTATTATTAAAGGACTAGATATAGGATATGGTAGACCTGTGAAAAAAATATTTAAGAAAATAATTTTAAAGAAATTTTTAGAGAAATTGACCTATTGGTACCTTCCTAACTCTGTGAAATGTGATAAAAATAACTATTTTTTACAATATTTCTTTATGGCGAAAGTTCTTTAAAAAATTCCAAAAAAGATTTAATATGGTTTGTATAGCTGAATATTTAAATTCTTGTCACATTCCGCAGCCTCGGGTAAATGTTTGCAGATGTTCTAATATGATAACCAAGAAACAGAGCGTTTCACCTGAATTCCCCAAAATATCGTAAACAACCATATTAAGATAAGTTTCCATTCTTTCTACATATTTAGCCTCGCCGTGGCTGCATATCTACTTCCATAGGCGTAGGTGCCATATATTTTTCTGAAAGGTGATTAAGTATATTCGAAAATCTTTTCTATTCTTTACTTTAAAACAAAGATTTAACTTACTTAGGTATACTTAAAGGACTACAAATGCTTCAAATTACGATAGTTCTGAGATGAAATTTTTGATTTTAGGCATTTGCTTTTCCTCCATGGCTTACCCTTCGTATTTTGCCTACCTTGCACTTGCATATTAAATATGCATTGATTATTATGCCCCTACAAGTTTTTTTTAATTGTTTGAACTAAGTATACTTTTATAATTAAAAAATGATAAAATTATGAAAGTTTATCATTAAATCTTAAAAAAAGACAAATAAGAATAAATACCGGTGTAACAGCGTCTTTTTAAAATTTTATGATAAAACTAAATTTTCTTTCTTTGATATTTTCAGCTAGGAATATGATATAGAGATACGGTTTTCACTAGCCTATTTAGGTATCATTTCACTACATTTTTATGAAAAAAAAAGTAATATTATTGCATATAATTTTTTCGAGAATTTTGCAACTTTCTGATATTATATCAAAAAACGCGCTCTAGCGGCATCACTGAGACTTAGACATATCACGAGTAAGATGGGTTTGATGGACCAATAAATGCTTTTTCCAACGAGACCAAGTTTGTCAAAATCCGTTCAGTCATTTAGGAGTTAAAGCTGTTTATTTAAAAAAACATTGAATCACTTTCCACGACTTTATTTTCATAGATATGTCAAAAAGTGTTAAACAAAAATTACTCGAATAAAGCTTACCTTTAAAAGGCATATATTATTTTGGTAACATTACTAGGTGGATTTCAGTGAAAAACTCACTTTAAAAGTTTAAGATGGCGGTTACGCCCCCTGGTGACTATCTTGGAAATCTGAAAATAATTTCCAGGTTTTTCTCTTGGCCACTTTATTCTAAAAAATTTTTTACCGCAAGTCTCTACGACGAATAGTTTCCGAGATACAGCACTTCGCATTCTTATCTGACCACCCTGTACAACTCTTCTTGATGAGATACTAGGTATAATTTCCTTCAATGTATTTTGTGTTGCCTACCTTCTGTTTTGAGATACTATACTGTTCCACGCAGGGCCGGATTAACACTAAGGCCAACAAGGCCCGGGCCTGGGGCGGCAAACTTTACAGGGCGGCAATTTACCAAACTGTATGTATAGTTTAGAAAATCCCCATGGTGAGCCACCCGGTATAGTCAATATTTTTTTTTTATTTTTGCAAATGAATGATATTATATTATTGTTAAGCTTTCACAGTTGTGTATTAATTTATATCATAACTAATTTTAAAATCTATCTTTTTTGTAAGATAACTCGAATTTATAAAAGCATTGGGTGCAGGACGCGGGCAGCATAAGTCCGCGAAATCGATAAACTCTTGAATCTTGAATCATTGAAATCATCGAAAAGTGTTCACTTTTGAGGAAAAACAAACTGCAAGCCGTTTTTCCCATTGTGAATATTGCGCAGAAGGTTCTCTGCTCTCAAATGAAAAAAATCATATTTACATTCAACACCAGGACAAGAAAAATTAAATGCACTTGCGATATTATCCATTGAGCACCAGTTGCTGTAGTCATTGGAATGTTTTGACTTAATAAATTCATTTTCCGATCTGAAGGCCTGAAAGAAAAAAATAATAGGAAAAAAATATTTTTTAAACCAAGCTTTTATTTAAATGCTCCAAAAAGAAGAAAATAAATCAAACCAAAGCAAACCCATAATTTTGTTACAAAATTTCGAGATAAATTTCTTTTACAGAAAAATACAATTTCTACTTAGAACTACTTTCGTCAAGATATTATACAGGGTCGACCTAGATACGAGAGGTGTAAAAGACAAAAAAAATTCAAGTTGAAACTTGCACCATATTTTTATATTTTAAAAATCAAGCAGGCCTTGAAAGGAGCAATTTATTCATTTTCAGTTAATAATAAACTACCTTTTTCTTAAGAGATAACGAAAAGTTTTATTTGAAAAAGTTGTTCAGAATGCAAATCTAAGTCCTCCTACCAAATTTTCAAACAATCGGCATACTTTATTATTATTTTTTCAAATTTCACCTCGATCTTTTGGAAAAAATCAAAGTATGCCGATTGTTTTAAAATTTGGCACAGGGCCTTAAATTTGCTTTCTAAATAGCTTTTTTTTTTATAAGTTTTTTCGATAAATGTATTTGATTTGCGCTAAAACCGCAAAAATTTGAAAATTTTAAAAAATCAAAGTGTGTCGATTGTTTTAAAATTTGGTAGGAACCCTTATACGAGTACATATTTACATTCGGACTTCTTCTAATCAAACTTTTCGATATCTCTTAATGAAAAGGTAATTTACCTGAACTGAAAATGAATAAATTGCCCTTGTCAAGGCCTGCTTGATGTTTAAAATATAAAAATATGGTGCAAAATAGTTTCTAATCCAGCAAGGCCCCCAAAGGTCAAGTTTCAACTAGAATTTTTTTTTGTCTTTCACACTTATCGTATATTCGATCTAAGTCCATTCTGTATATTCACGCGAAATTTTCGTGTGTAAATTTCTTTTATAGAAAAATACATTTTTCAGAGCATTTAAATAGAAGCTTGTTTTTATAAATATTTTTACTATTAATTTATTTATTATATTTTGTTAGTTCAAGAAAATTTATCCGCCATGTTGGAACTGTGGCCATATTGAATTTAGTGTGATGTCACTAACTTTAGCGTTTTCTACTCTTCAAGCCCTTTCATTTGATATCCATATTAAGGGGGTTGAAAAGAAAATGTAAAACGCCATCTTGGAGTGGCGGCCATATTGAATTTAGTGTGATGTCACTAACTTTATCGTTTTCTACTCTTCAAGCCCTTTCTATTGATACCCATATTAAGGGGGTTGACATCTTGTGGCGACGGCCATTTTGAAAGTATTACAATATTGAGTATTACATATTTTATTGTCACCAGAAGTAAATGTGTATGCAAAATTTCAGCTCAATTGGATGTCAAGGAGTGGTTCTAATTCAGCTTGCAAGATTTTACCTGAAAAAAAAATTGGTAAACAATTTTAAATGTTGAATCCACGGGCGTAGCCAAGGGGGGGGTTTCGGGGGTTCAAACCCCCCCCCCCCGAAATAAGCAAAATATTACCTAATATTATACCGAAAAAATACGAGGAGTGAAGAGTTAAATTATTATTACGTTTGAATATATGTAGTAATAGTAGCGCCTAGCGCCATCTTTTGACGACAGGCAGACGCAGTTGCAGCCGAACTATTTTGTATTGTAGGGACACTTTGCGTTGTTTCTCGATTATTCGCCACGCCCCTCGGTCGAAATGAGCGGAACTTTGTGGAAGTTCGAGGAAGTTTCTGGACGGCTACTGGGCTGCTATATAAGCGGCGCCGCGGCGCGTGACCGCGCTTACGGCACTATTGTTCCATGCGAACTCGAAGCGAATAAAAGTGAAAAGTGGTGAACGAATAGTGAAGAAAATTAAGTGTACCGTGTAAGTGAGTAATTATTTTAGTGCACTGTTATTCGATGACCTTGTTAAGGATAGATACGTGAATCATTATTACTGTCGAAAAATGGAGGGGAGAAAAGGAAGGGTGATAAACCTAAAGGTATGGACTACTGGAAAAAGTGGTGTAGTCAAGGTCAAGGGGTTTCTAATAAAGAAACTAATTTGGATTTAGCTATCAAAGCTTCAGCTACCTTGCATGCTGATAAGAAGACTGCCTACCCCGAAATCTAGTTTGGAATGCCTAGATATGTGCGATAAAAACCTTTATCCTAATATTTACACATTACTACAAATCTTGGCTACCATTCCTGTATCCACTGCTACCCCAGAAAGGTCTTTCTCGAGCCTAAGGAGACTGAAAAACTATTTACGAAACACTACAAGTGAAAACAGACTTAATGGTTTGGCTCTAATGAACATTCACTATGGAACAGAAATTCATGCAGATGAAGTAGTGGATATATTTAAAAGAATAAGCCGAAGATTTCTTCTTTAATGGTTTTAGATTTAGCGCAGAGGAACGAAGTTAATTTATCCATTTCATTTAAAGTTAAGAACTTTATAAATATGTCGTAGTTTTTCGGATGAATATATAGATATTAAATTTCATGTAAGTATATTTTTGTTGTTTTATTTACTTCTCAAACTAACCCCCCCCCCCCAAAACTAAATCCTGGCTACGCCCGTGGTTGAATCATACATTTATTTTTGTTTGTGTAGCTTTACCAACTTGTTATTGTTTACGAATTACTATTTATATTTTCTATGTTCAGTAAACTATAATCTATAATATTAATAAGATAAAGGGTATTATTGTTATTATTATCATTATTATTACTTATTACCAAGTTAGGGGCGGCAAATATTGAAAGGCCTAGGGGCGGCAAACTTCTTAATCCGCCACTGGTTCCACGGTAAACTTTAGCCTTTACTTTGTGCACATAGTAATTCAAAAGTGCAATTTCGTGTTTGTACGTTTCCTTTTTAGTTTGTATGTAACTGGCTTCCCCCGGGGGACGGCGATGGTGGCGCGTCTCTGGTCTCCGGTCCTGCCTCTGTTTTGGTCGTAAATTCGCAGTTTTATAAGTCGGCGGGGCGGCGGGGCGACGGCGCGTCGCGTCTGCCGCGGCGGCGTTTTGTTTATTTTCGGGGGCGGCCGGTGCGGTACCGGTTGAATTCGCAAGTGGGCCCTGATGGCTACGGGCCACCTAGAAAATCGAGAAAATAACTTTCTATACATTGAGTAAAGGAATCTTTACTCAATGCCTTATATACATTTTACTATACATAATATTTTGTTGAGAATTCAACGCCTGCCAATATGAACCAATCACGATTTTTGAAATATGCACCAATCAGGTGACGATTTAATCCATAATACTACGAGTGTAGTATTTTCGTATGTATCGATACTTTTTTCGAAAGCGCTATTTTGCCTAGAAAGATCACGAGTAGAAATTGGTCTTTTATTTTCTGATATCCAAGGCAAATGCGATTATACCTATATCTACCCTGTTAGCGTTGGTGTGTTTTCTGAATGTGTGTCATAAATTTAAACGGAGACGGAGGTCTAATTACAACTGATTTTGTCAGGGACCCTTTAAAGTAAGGGGACCCAGCATTATACTTTCCAAAGTGAGGCCGTTTCTTTCCCCACTCTAATGGTCTCAATGATGCCAAGTATGCCATTTTATTGGAGAATCTATATGAATATAACAGGTACTTTGATTGTTAGTAAAAATTAATAATGGTTTCAATGATTTCTAAAAATTAAACTTGACAATGTTCTGTCAACGAACACAGAATATGGCAAGTGCCAAATGAATCAAATTCGTTTTATATTTGAATTTGGTTTTCTGCAATTATTTCCAGGAATTTAAGTAATATAAGGATGGTAAGTCAGTGCCGATTTTGCTTATTTGAAAATTTGTCGCTATTGCACCTTGTTACCAGGTTCCTGAAGCCATTTGTAATAATATGTGTACTTCCCTTGTTGAATGTATCTATATCCAAAGAACTTTCACAGATTTCGGGATGGACTAATAAGATTAGGTCTTGTACTTAGTTCTAATCATGTAGTTTTTCTCGGTGCTCATTTTTGTAATTTTATGTCTCTTCCAAGGTACCTCACAAACGTAAAATAAACTTATAGTTGTAGATAAAAACTGTTTAAAAAAAGACCTGACTGAAGCTACCTGCTTAATAATTTAAAATTTAGGAAATACTAATACCATTTTTGTTTTGAACTACTTACTTATACGTAATGCCCACGTAATGGGAATTGTAGGATTACTAAAGGTGAGACAAGAAAAATCTGGTTGCAATTATTGGGACTACTACAGGCGGCCGCATTACCTTTAATTGACTATCTGGAAGTTAGAAAACTTAAAAATTGTGAACTATGATGGGAAATATTTTGCCTCCTTTGGAATCTATGGCACTGGCATGTCGCATAAAACCTGAAGGCAGTTGGACACTGACATATAACATAACCTTGTACCAGCCCACTTATGTGGTCTCCTTGGAGATATAGAGAAAACAAGGCTTCACTTTTCCTATGTGATAGACTGTAACATGCTGGGTCCCCTTATTTTAAAGAGTCCAAGAGTCCCTGGATTTTGTCAATTCACCGATCCTACTTGGTTTATACATAATATCCTTAATAAATTGCTTATTCTGGCTAACGTGGCAACGTTGCACGAGCTCTTTGTGATCGTTGCGCATTTGCTTTATTATGCCCCAACAGCTGATCCAGAGTTAGTTGAGATTTCGCCGCTTTGTGTTGATGTGTTTAGATTGTTTACTTTTGCGTTATTTTGAGGTTATTGGACAAAAAACATATAATTAAGTCAGTAATTGGTGAATTAGTATAGTTTTAAGAACGATGGGAAGAGTAAAGTGTTGGATTTGTGGCATATAGGAAATGTAACCTCTGGTTATCATATGATGCAGGCTTAGGCATGATACAACAAAAGAGAGATATGATATTTAGCCGCCTCAATTTCGTTCCCTTCTGTGCAATTACGTCACGCGGTAAGTTCCCGCCCACTTATGACATGCAAAGTATTATGTCCACTGATTGAGTTTACAAAGGGACAAATGGACCAAAGAGTAATTAACAGTAATTTTACAACGCAAACTTCCGCAAATTGGCTGAAAATGCAGAGAACACACTACAATGACACTCAGACGTTTCTGACGTTTCGGTTGTTTATAACCAGATGATACAACTTGTACCATTGTTTATAACCGCGTGACGCGCCAATATGGTGTCCAACCTGCGCAATATCATATCTCTCTTTTGTTGTATCATGGGCTTAGGAACGTTTACCATAACAAATCAATGAGTGACTGGTTGCGAGTCATAATATGACAATGTTATACCCATGGATAACAGAAAATTCCTAGGGATTTTGTAAAGAATTGTCATCTGACAAAATCCAGACTTCTTACAGTAATCAGAGTATAAGTAAGTTTTATATGTAAGTGCATGATTCTCGCTTTGGGTACGAAAGGTCCCTGGATCAAATCCCGGTTGTGGCCACTTTTATATATTTTTTAAATCATATTTATAATTTGTGTTGTTAGTTTATTTAATATGTTTGGTTGTCAAATTACGTCTAAACAGTGAATAATTAAATTATTGCAGTAGTTAAATTCTCTTCCTAAATAAAAGTAGTGGTATGCCAAGAAAATACCACTCCTGCTGCGCAGTCGTGGTATTTTCAGCTTTGGGATTATAATTCGTAAAATTAACGAAAGGTATTATCGATAACTTGCGACCACTTGTTATAGTACCCCTGAGAAGACGTACAGGGTGATCATTTTTATAGATGCCCAGCCTCTGTTGGTGGAAAATGGTCAAAGATATGGAGATATTATAGGGTGTATAAAGGAATAAATTTACCCATTTAGTTACTATTTAAAAATACGACGCTAGGCGTCGCGACGCCAAGAAATATTCTTCGTACCAAGCATAATACCCCTTTTATTACATCTTTCGAAATTCCTAATTTTTCTGAACGTTTTCATTAACGTTATTTTTCTTTATTCTCTTCAGGTAAAAAGTTCTTCTTAAAAAAAACATTAAAATATTATGTTTTGTTAAACGCTATTACCAAGGTTGACGTAGTATTTTCAATGATTTTATTTTTGGATATATTCCCTTGACCTTTCATTTGTTTGAAAGATCTTCAAATCGCGTCTTTTCACCTTCTCACCGTTGTCAACATGCAAATACAGCACAAGTGGAAAAAATGGCTTAAATACGAATCTGACATATCGTAAGTTTACTTGGTTTTTTACGTTTTCACAGAAATCTAAAAAAAAATGCCGAAATATTGAGAAAAACCTAAAAGATCGATAATTTGTGGTTTTAAATTTTTAGGGAAACATTTTTCAGCTGTGATAATAAAAACATCTTGATCTAAGTTTTGACTAGCTTTTTTACTTTCCAATGTCGCTCTTTTTCTTCTTTTGTAAATCTCAATTTATTGTAAAATGAGCATCAATAATTAAAACTCAAATTCACTATCTGTCAGCACTGTTCAGAGGAATTGTTCAAAAATGCCACCCCGCTACTTGACTACGCACACAAGTTAATTCTGTTACTGGCGTATAATAAAACAGCGAATTCATGATGAGATATTTCCATAACATTGTACCGGTACTTATATCTAGCACGAGTATGGCGAGTATGGTATCGAAGAGGAGGTATACGGCGGCAGTTGCATTCCCTTCGGGAATTCCCATTCCTTATGAATCATCCTGTATATCTGGGCATTCGAAAAGTTTGGTAACTACTAGTACCTAAACATTTTCCATGTTAATATTCAAATAAGTAGGTACGGGTAAAAAAAAACATTAAGAAAAAAGATGGATAATGATAATATCGATTCACCTGCAACTGATTTTCTCGATGGTCCCAAGTATGCTCGTTGTCTCACGCACCGTCGGAATCGCCAGTCGTGCAGGCCCGGCATTTCAACGGACTCTCCTTACGAAATTATCGAAAAACAAAACAAATGAAACTTCCATCCACTATTGTTTTAGATAACTTTTCTTCGCTTATGATTTTACACAAACATCACTTGGATATACGCAGTGATGTAACAAGATACATTTTTTTCGGTATCTAGATACAGATACTGTCTGGCAGATGTATCTAGATACAGATACCGATACATTTTTTCCAAAGTATCTGGGTACAGATACAGATACGTTAAAAAAGTATCTAGATACTTCCAGATACATTCAGATACTATCAGTTAATTAAGAAAATTTCAGACCTCATAATGCAATCAATATACTTACCTACTTACATATTTATGAAACAAGTTGTGGGTTAGTAGTTTTCCGTGTACGTCACTCCAAAGTGAGCACTGAGTAGGTGCTTTATGTACGGTATTTTAAAAAAATCACTAAATCACACCCCATTTTATTGTTTGCATTGTTTATTTTTTTAACATTAGCAACATTTCGAAGTTTTCATCGCTGAGCCTGTTACGCCTTGGCGTTAAAATTTGTCCTCCTGTACTAAAGAGGCGTTCGACTGGCGCAGATGATGGTAAAACCGTGTTATATTTTTTGCCTCATCGATTGCAAAAAGCATGTAATCCTATTTGAATTACAATAAACTTAAAATTAATTTTTGCCCATAGGAACGGTTTAAAAAAATTAAATATAGGCACGTGGCATGCATTGGCATCGTGGCTAAAAAAATGTATCTAGTATCTATAAATACCTATCTAGATACGTTCAAAAAAATATCGATACTAAAGCAGATCCTGATTTTTGTATGTATCTAGATATGTATCTAGGTACATTAAAAAGTATCCAGATACAGTATCTAGATACATGTATCTCGATACATTACATCACTGGATATACGAAACATAAGAGCTACCTATAATTGTAATGTTTTAGGCAGTGGCGTATCCAGGATTAACGTCTGGGAGGGGCAATCGGTTATAAATAACAAAACTCTGTCCATAATTTTAACGAATAAAAACAGAACAAAAACATATTTTATGAAATAAATAAATACAGGATTAACGTCTGGGAGGGGCAGTCGGTTATAAATAACAAAACTCTGTCCATAATTTTAACGAATAAAAACAGAACAAAAACATATTTTATGAAATAAATAAATACAGGATTAACGTCTGGGAGGGGCAATCGGTTATAAATAACAAAACTCTGTCCATAATTTTAACGAATAAAAACATAACAAAAACATATTTTATGAAATAAATAAATACAGGGTGTCCGGAAATAAATGAACCAACTTGAAAAATTTGAAAATATGACGAAAAGTTCATATGAACATGGGTCTGCAGATGTTTGGTTTTCGAGATGCAGGGTGTTGAAATTGAAATTTTGTTTTCAATTTTTTTTAAGTAACTTTTTGAGACGACAAAATTTTCTTGCAAAGTTTGGTAGCCGGAGTTTTTTTTAGGATTGAAGTCATAATTTGGTGTTATTTTTGGTGCAATCCGTAGAAGGCTATACGCTCGGCTATACGCTATCATTATTTAATTTAATTGCCCTAACTTTTTTGACAGTAAACTTTTACTACCATTTTGTGGAGGTATCCTCTTCCCAAACGTTTTCTAAGCAAAAAAGGTATACTTGGTGAATAACGCCAAAGGTGACTGTTTTCGAGAAATTTAAAAATAAAATTTAAATAAACAAGCACATTTATTTTCTGACAGTTTACTTAATTAACTTGTTTTTTTTTTCAAGAAAATTTTGTCGTCTCAAAAAGTTACTTAAAAAAATCGAAAATAAAATTTAAATTTCAACACCCTACATCTCGAAAACCAAACATCTGCGGACCTATTCATATGAACTTTTCGTCATATTTTCCATTTTTTTTTTTAATTTTTTAAGTTATTACCGGACACCCTGTATAACATAAAAATAATTTTTCTTCAAACCAGTAAAATCTATATCACAAAATCAAGTATTTTTTTTTGTCTTGAGCTCGTCAAATATCTCCTCTGGAGATATGGGTATTTCAGGGTACACATAAAGGAATGTTTACCCATTCAGTGGGTTTTCGCTAATATTGTGTCTAATATAAATTTTTAAAATTTTCAGTTTTGAAAATGTTCTTTCTGGCGTGGCGGTGCACACTGTAATTGTGCAAAATATGTTTAGTAGGTTGTTTTGCCTAATTTACGGTTACCTACACGCTGCACAGAATATCTAGCTACGCTATACGGCGTGGCGGCGCGTTCTCAAATCTACTGCACAGGTTTTAATTTCGAGAAGACAAGATGAAACAAATAACAAATTGTAGATGTTTGATGTTCACTGCATTTTCAGATTAGGCCAGGAGTATATAATTTTTGGTATTATTAATTTTGATATTACCAATCTCGTTTATCTCGACAGGTCTGGGGGGTGGGGCAATTGCCCCCTTTGCCCCCCCCCCCTGAATACGCCACTGGTTTTAGGGGTCTAAATTCGGTCAGTGACAAGATATTTTTTGTGGTGAGAAGTAACAAATGACAATATGTTAATTAATGTCAAAAGCAAAGTGAATTCGTTAACATCTGTTAATTACTGCACTACATTATTTGTGACTTTCACTTTCTCGACATTAAACTTCGTTGCTTTTTCATAAGTAATTTTTTAAATGTTGTTTGTTTTTGTTTATTATTGTCACCTAGATTAGGAAACAGTATCAATGTGGGAGATGTAGCACCGACTGATATATCGCTAGGGCTGTGTAGCAATGACCGAAAATGGTCGATATTAGGTACAGAATCTTGGGGAAATCTTCCGTAAATTAAAAAAAAATTGACAATCTATCATAATTTTGCACATTATGTAAGAGGCAAACTTGTGAGTATATTATGTGAGAAGACGAGGAGGGCTCGTGAAAAATAATCCTTGCAATTTTGCTTGATCATTAAATATTAAAAATAAACCAAAATGAACAATCCATTTTTTTGCATTATGGTTTTAAACAATCTCCAAAATGGCACGAAGCTTTCTAAAACAAACTGCAATTAGTTTAAAAAAATGCAAATATGTATTTTGTATAATATGCCGGATATTAATATTTTAAAAATTTGCGGAATTCTAATAATTATGCCCCTACCTAGTTTAATTGGCTTTGAAGTATATAATCGCGGCGATCTTGCGTGTTAGAATGCAACAATGGCCAACAAACAGCTTCCGCGAAAGCTATAAACGCCCACAATAGTGCACAGTCACCTGCAGATGTACGGCAAATAGCGAAATCTTAGATATTTTTCAAGGACTGACAGGTATATGTGAAGTTTTCGTACGTGTTAAAAATGCAGGTGTGCCTATAGGATGCTTGGCTTATGAATAACAATATGCAATATGTACAGGGTTTCCCAACGAAAACATAACCCCCCCCCCCAAATTAGAAAACCGAAAAATATTTGAAAATTGGCCGAGACCCGTCGTTTTTTGTTTTTGGGGGGAGCTTGTTTGACACTCAAGCCAACCCGATATGTTCATCCCCCTAATCCCTAGCAACCCCAACTTTTTAAATTTTCAAATGGAACTTTCCCTCTTCTGGCGCATCATTTTAAAGCCCTTTTTATTGCGTTATGATGTATTGTTTTTTGTAATCTGTTGAGATTTGACAGAATTATTGGCTATAAACGAAATGTTGACAATCCACTGTACGCGTAGTAATTTTTACACAAATGCCCGCCACTAATAAGTTTTTTATCTACTAGACACGACCAAATTACCTAGTTTTTATTGACGTGTCGATCAGTTTACAAAAAAGTCACAAATGAAAAAGCTGAAGCAAAACAAAAAAGTTCATACGAATTCAAACCTGATATCTTTTTAAAATATGTAACAAAAAGTCACTGTCACGAAATAAAGTTCCCGTTTTTTTGCTTGTAACCACGAAATCGGTAGTTTCAGCCTGCTATTGAAAGTGTAAACGTGTTTTTGAAATGGTTTATTCTATCACGAGAAGGTTAGAAATTGTTGCAATTCGTGCTGTAGCTTTAGCAATAACAAATTGCAACAATTTCTACCCTTTCTGCGATAGAATAAACAATTTCGAAAATACGTTTCCACTTTCGATAGCAGTCTGAAACTAATTTTTCGTGGTTACAAGCGAAAAAACGGGAACTTTTTTTCGTGACAGTGACTTTTTGTTACATATTTTAAAAATATATAAGGTTTGAATTCGTATGAACTTTTTTGTTTTGCTTCAGCTTTTTCATTTGTGACTTTTTGTAAACTGATCGACACGTCAATAAAAACTAGGTAATTTGGTCGTGTCTAGTAGATAAAAAACTTATTAGTGGGGAGCATTTGTGTAAAAATTACTATGCGTACAGTGGATTGTCAACATTCAGTTTTTAGCCAATAAAAAGGGCTTTAAAATGATGCGTCACAAGTGGGGTAGTTCCATTTGAAATTTTAAGGTTGGGATTGCTATGGATTAGGGGGATGAACATATCGGGTTGGCTTGACTGTCAAAAAGGCTCCCCCAAGAAACAAAAATCGACTGGTCTCGGCGAATTTTCAAATATTTTTCGGTTTTCTAATTTTTGGGGGGGGTCAAGTTTTCGCTGGGAAACCCTGTATATTGAACTCGAGTATAAATATCGACTATAACTTAGTGAACTACTACAATAGTGTAATAGTAATTGGCAAATTGAATCTTATAATCTAGATATATGCAATAGTTGAAAGGAGCTGTGATAATGAATTGCTTTTCAACGATTAGCGATTATTTATCAGTCACTTTGTTATATAAGAATGTTTTATTGTATCTGAAATTGTTTATTAATGTTGAATGTAAGTCTGAATAACATAACAATAATCATTAGCGTAAACGCTGACAACAAAATGGATCATAAGTATTGCAAAAAAGACGTGGAGGCAATTTTTCATTTCGAGAAATAGAACAAGAATATTAAATTATTTTTGATTTATTGTTTATAATTATTAAAGGTGTATACTTATGTATATAATATGTTATTGAATTATTATACTCGTATTACCTATTACACCTGAAGCTATTATAAGAAGTAGGTACATTAAATGACAGGTTTTTTTATTAAATTTGTTGTATAATGCTAATTACATTATCTTAAGCATATAAATAATGGTATAACATCTTAAGTTATGAAACTTTAAAATAAAATGTTAACCTACCTAAGTATAACGTGGCAATGTACTTATATTACTATAGTATATTCGAAAGGAATTGATAGCATGCATTATAAATTCAAGAGACTACCTGGGTTCGACAAAAGGCTTTGCTTAATTTGTTCAATGTAAAGGGTTTTCCAATAAGAGGTGTTATTTTGAATAGCCCGCTATTTCGGTAATGTTACTTTTGGAGCTGTCATTTTTTGACATTTGACAAGTAGAAACTACGCCATTAATAAAAATGGAACGATACACGCTTCAACAACGCATTGAAATTATTAAAATTCACTATAAAAATGGTGAAAATTTGGCAGAGACGGTTCGTAAAACTCGAACATTTTTGGGTCGTCGTGAAGCACCTTATCGGACCGCAATACAGAAATTGGTGGAAAAATTCGAGCTGTTGGGACAAGTTAGTGATGTGAAGAATAAAACCCGTGCACGTCGCTCAAGAACAGCCGAGAATATTGCTGCTGTAGCCGAAAGTGTTGAAGAAAACCCAGGTTTGTCCATTCCTCGTCGTTCTTTGGAATTAGGCATTCGAAAAACGTCATTACACCGTATTTTGCATAAAGATTTGGGTCTTAAGGCTTATAAAGTTCAGTTAACACAAGAACTCAAGCCGGCCGATCATCAACAACGTCGTGTCTTTGCCGATTGGGTCCTTGAAATGCATGAAAATGATCCGGAATTCCATCGAAAAATCATGTTGAGTGATGAGGCCCATTTCCACCTCGGTGGCTTCGTCAACAAACAAAATTGTCGCATCTGGGGCTCGGAAAACCCAAGAGTTATTGTTGAAAAGCCTCTCTATCCTCAACGTGTGACTGTTTGGTGCGGTTTATGGTCCGGCAGGGTCATTGGACCTTACTTTTTCGAAAATGAGGCTGGAGCGCCAGTTACGGTGAATGGATTGCGCTATCGAGAGATGATTAATGATTTTTTATGGCCGGAATTGGATGGTATTGATCTGGAAAACGTTTACTTTCAACAAGATGGCGCTACGTGCCACACAAGCAACGAAACCATTGATCTTTTACGGGAAAAGTTTCCGGACCGTGTTATCTCTCGAAGAGGTGATCACAATTGGCCACCGAGATCTTGTGATTTAACACCTTGCGACTTCTTCCTTTGGGGCCATGTGAAAGAGAAGGTCTACGCCAACAGCCCAGCGTCGATTCAAGACCTCAAAGATGGAATCCGTGAGGCTATCGAGGACATAGGGCAGCCACTTTGCGATTTGGTTATGGAAAATTTCATGAAAAGGATATGGTCCTGTAGGCGTGGTCGTGGTGCTCATTTGGCTGATGTTATTTTCCATTATTAACGGCATACCTTCCTCTTTATAATGAAATAAACATCCGATCATTTATCTCAAAAAATGGCATTTTCCTTTGAATATCAAAATAACACCTCTTATTGGAAAACCCTTTATTTATCTGCGTTCTTCCTTGGGCACACCCTGTAATCTCCAAATCACAATGGGAAATAAAATGCCAATAAAGGAAATTGTAAGTCCATAGGCGGAGGGTCGGATAGTTAATTTGTTGCAAGCAAAATGTGTTAAGGGTCAGGTACGGAAAATAAAACGTTTATTCATTTATTATCGTTTTTAGTTGTTCCTAAAACCAACGGAACAATTTTGCAAAAATGTTAAATTTTGAAACGCTAATAAAACCAGGGACTCTTTAAAATGAGGGGACCCAGCATGTCACAGTCTAGCACATAGGAAAAGTGAAGCCTTGAGGGGAAGTTTGTTTTCTGTCGATTCCAAGGAGGCCACAAAGGGGCTGGTACAAGGTTATGTTATATGTCAGTGTCCAACTGCCATCTGGTTTTATGTGACATGCTACATGCCACTACCGCATAGATTCTAAAGGAGGCAAAATATTTCCCATCATAATTCACAATTTTTAAGTTTTCTAACTTCCATATACTCCGATGTGTCAATTAAAGGTAATGTGGCCGCCTGTTGTAGTCCCAATAATTTCAACCAGATTTTTCTTGTATCACCTTTTATGTATAAGTAGGTAGTTCAAAACAAAAATCGTAGTTCATAAATTTTAAATTATTAAGCAGGTAGCTTCAGTCAGGTCTTTTTTAAAGAGTTTTTATCTACTACAAGTTTATAAATTACAAAAAAATTATAATGAACACCGAAAAAAACTACATGATTAGAACTACTAAACCCAAGTAATCTTATTAGTCCATCTCGAAATCTGTGAAAGTTCTTTGGGTAGGTACATTCAACAAGGGAAGAAAGTTCAAGTATATACATATTACAAATGGATTGAGGAACCTGGTAAGAAGGTGCAATAGCGATAAGCAAAATCGGCACTGACTTACCATACTTATTACTTAAATTCGTGGAAATAATTGCTGGAAATCAATTTAAACTATGATATAAATTTGTATCATTTGACAGTTGCCATATTCTGCACTTGTAGACACAACATTGTAAAGTCTAATTTTTAGAAATCATGGAAACCATTATTAATTTTTACTAACAATCAAAGTACCTGTTATATTCATAGATTCTCCAATAAAATGGCATACTTGGCATCACTGATACCATTAGAATGAGGAAAGAATTTTCCTCACTTTGGAAAGTATAAAGTATAATGCTGGGTCCCCTTACTTTAAAGAGTCCCTGAATAAAACAAACTATTTAATATTTATAATAATGCAATAACATTACACATAGATAATTTTATTTAGTAAAATAATATTACAATTCAAAATATAAAGGATCGTCTTCAGAAAATTTGTAAGAAACGTCGGGTCCTGAGGCAATAATAAGAGGCTCAATATGCAGAGTGTCGTCAATCAATTCATCAAGACTCCACAGTTTATTTCTTCAGCAATAACATGTTCTATCCCATTTCGCCAACTTTCTGCTGTGATAATGTCCAATGAAGCTTATAAGTAGTGTTCTACAGTGTGGATAGAAATTGTGGAATATTGCTTATATTTCTTAAAATATTCCTCATATGAAAAACTTGTTTTAATAAAAGTGTTAGGGGAAATTATTTTCCGTTTAGTGATATCAAGCAATCTTTCGTAGCACAAAAAATGTGGTTGCCATGGTAATCGACTTGATTTTTTTAAATGGCACCATATACGTTTTTTGGTGAAAATTGATACATTCGAACTTTCTGAATACGATACAATACAATTTTAATGAGGTCGCATAAGGAAAAAATCCAAAAAAAAATAAGTTTTCTATTATGCTATTGACATTGTTTATCAAAATAATCAATAATATCAAGTTAGCCATGCCAAAATCAGATCAATGGGAAACTGTCACTAGCTGTCAGTTGCTTGAAATTGTGTGCATCGTTACAGTAAACGTACTTTTTTACCCAAATTTCTGTGTACCTACTTAAAGTACTTAGTAAGTTATAATGGCGCTTGAATTAAGTGAAACGGAAAGAATACAGGTTAACATACTAAGTACTTAAGTGCACAGAAAATTGAGTATAAAAAGTACGTTTAATATAACAATGTTCACAGTTACACAGCTAGTGACAGTTTCGCATTTTTCTGATTTTGGCATGGCTAACTTGATGTTAATAACTATTTTGATAAACATTGTCAATAACATAATAGAAAACTTAATTTTTTGTATTTTTTTCTTATGCGATCCCATTAAAATTGTATTGTATCGTATTCAGAAAGTTCCAATGTATCAATTTTCGCCAAAAAAAGTATATGGTGCCATTTAAAAAAATTAAATCGGTTACCATGGCAACCACATTTTTTGTGCTACGAAAGATTGCTTGATATCACTAAACGGGAAATAATTTTCCCTAACACTTTTATTAAAACATGTTTTTGATATGAGGAATATTTTAAGAAATATAAGCAATATTCCACAATTTCTATCCACACTGTATCTTGCAACATGTCCTTTCATTTGGGTCCATGTATAAACTCTATGGGGTTAAGCTCACAATGGTATGGCGGCATCTTTCTTAAATACTGACCTATGCTGCCAGGCTATTTTTAAACGACCATTCCTTCTTAAAATTACAGCTCCTTCTCGTTCAGTCATTCAATAAATATTCGCTTTTCTCCAAGAACTCCTTGGAAGCTTCTCCACTAGTCTAGAATGATAACTTGCATTACCCATTACAACTATGGTATCCGCTCTATCATTTGCTGAAAATATTCTTCAAATTCGTCGGCCGTCATTATTCCTTGTGGAAATCACTGGATTGAAAGTCTCATAAACCGCCATCAAGAAATCCATCTTCGCTTCCATTGTGTGTTATTATTAACCCACGACATTTTCTAGACGGAGGGTTTATAGGTACCTACCCCTTCACCGCCCTTCCATAAAAACTTGACGAGAACTTTGAATTCGTTTGTCTTTCCATATCTACTTTTGAAACAGTATATCCCTCGTTTAACCAAGTTTCATCCAAATAGAAAATGTTTCTTCTTCTTCCCTCATTTCAAAACTATATTCTTATCGCCCGTACCGCCAACAATAGTATATTTCATTACGAGTCTGGAAATAAAAGAAAGAAGTATAATAAAAAAATATCGTTCATTACACGTCCAGAAATAGATTTTTCCGTGCTTGCATGACTTTGTCACGCGCGAACGGAAAAATCTATTTCTGGACGTGTAATGAACGATATTTTTTATTATACTTCTTTGAAATCGGAAACTTAAAACATTTTATCGGCATATTATAATAAATTTAATTTACAAAAAATAAACAATGCAGACAATATAGTGTTTGGTATGTATGATGCGTTTCCATGGTTACTCTCAAATTATTTCAAAGGTGCTTTGTTGTAAATTAGTTATTGTCAGATAAGGTGAATAAAACGTCAAAAATATTACAGAAATGTATCTAAGTATTGAAACACTTACGAATTAAAATACAAAATAGGTACATGTTAAATATCAGAGGGCATATAGAGTTTCTTAAATTTAATTTACTTTGCTGTATATTTATATTTTAAAGCCATATATTCGGTATTTTTATTCAGCGCACGGAAAGTTTTTCCATGCGCTGTTTCCGTGCGCTAGCCCGAAAAACCCCATCTTTCATTATTGCTAAAACAGATGAAAATAAGGTGTTTTCAAAGAAGTATAATAAAAATAATGATTTCGAGTTTGTCTATGAGAACCCACTTTCCGGTTTTGTTTCTCCCAGCGAAAATTCATGTCCTTATGGACTGTCCATAATGTGGTTCTACTCACTACAGGAAAGTCGTTGACTTTATTCATAGCTTGTAAAATTTTATTTAATGGCATACTTAGCATCGCTGTCGATTTGCATTGGCTTCTGCCCTGGTTTCTTCTTCTTCTTTTTTTAACAATTTTTCTATTTTACATATTGAAAATAAAATAAAATGACGCCGCCTATGGTTTACGATCATTTTATGGCCCTGGAACCTCATCTGTGCTATGAATTCTTTTAGAATACACTATAATTAATTAATAGTAAATATGCATTATATTCTAGCTTTTAAATTTCTAGAGGAAACTAATTAAACATTTTGCAAAAACAAAAAAATAGGAAACAAACAAAAAATAGACAATTAGTCACAAATGCGTTTATTGTTTGCAAATAGGGTAACATAAAATTTACACAACCATTTAATTGGGATATTATTAGAATAAATGTGTACTATACATAATAATTTAAGGTTAGGTATAGACAACCTTGGACTTATAGGAAAACAGTACTTAACAAAAATGTTAAAAATTACTTTCTGAATACTAAACATTTCCTTGGGTTTCCATCAACAAATTCTATACTTATTCCAATATACTGTCCATTCGTACAACTTTTGGGTATACAGTGTCCTTCAAAAAGTTCGTACTTGAAATTTAACTTTGGGGTTAAAGATATCCCATAAATTCAAGACAAGCTTTTGTTTCATACCATTTTATCGTATTTCATTTTGTTTCATACCTTTTTATCATAATTTGGATGTTACTTGGCATGAGCTTTTTTTATCTCTAGGATTCTTAAAGACATTTTCTGCGAAATTACAAATGCATATTGGAACAGTTGGCAAAAAAATCAGAATCTTCAAACTTGTGTCTACTGCACTGGATCACTGGCAGTTCTCACATAGTTTTAGTTTTCTACTTTCTCAGGTATGAGTATGAACATGTCGTACACTATGTACAGGGTATCCCATGTTCAGCACTTTGAGGGGTATCTCCCCAATTTTTAAAGATAAAGGGTTGCGGTTTTCGCAACAGTTTGCTATTTTTTTGCGAAATTTAAAGATTGCGTCAGCAGAATTTGCATAGCCCTTTTGAATTTTGAGATACAGGGTGAAATTTAAAAGTATCACTTTTGAGGCCACCCCCCCATATCTCAGTTACCTTTAAACTTATCGAAGAAGTGAAAACGTATCCTTATAGAACTTTTTCCGTAGAATCCAGTGGCGTAGTCAGTTTTTTTCTAGCACCTTCCGTTTTTTAGTTATGAAGCAAACATATATTTTTTAAATGGAATACCCTGTATATGCTTTTTTATATTATTTATTAGGCATAATGTAGGCTTTTCAAAAATATATACCTATATACAATTATTTTCAAAAACAATGTGTCAAACTTTGCGGATTTGTCAGTTTTTGATTGTTAATAAGATATTTTTGTTGTTTTGATGTTACTTTTACTATATTTAATTTATTTTTTACAATGTTGTTTTTATTTTACTGTTATCAAACTGTCAAATAAAAACAATTGCTTCTATTCTCTCCATGGCCTACTCATCAATATCGATTAATGTGAAATTAAACTTAAAGGTAATAATTATTTGTTCAATAAAAGTCAAGAATTTTGCTTGGATACGTAAAATAGTTTGATGATATTTTAATTTATTATTATTGTGGCATCAACTGGGAAACGTAATGCAACTAAATTTATACCCCAAATGCTAGACGGTACATAAACTTTGCAACAAACAAAACAGAATTTTAAAGCGTAAATATCTTTTTCTTTGGAAAAACACCTATTCTTATCGGTAATATAGTAATAAATCATTAATAGAATGATAAAGCTAGTGATATAAAATAGTTTTTACGAAGTTTCGAGTTTTTAAAATTTTCAGAAATTTCATAAATACAGGGTGGTTCACTTTTATGTGGTAGGACTTTAACATTAGATAGAAAAAGATAATCTAAAATGAAAATTTTATATCAACATATATCGGGGAAAGCTTAGTTTCCGAGATACAGGGCGTTGAAGTGTTGGAAAAAATATGAAGTATTTTTTACACTGTCCGAACCAGTGGAGATATTTAAACCAAATTTGATGTGTAGTACCACCTTTTTGACTACGATATTTAGTGATAATATGAAGGTCCTGAAATAACCAGTGGTGGAGTTATGGGTTTTCACTATCACTAAATTTAAAAAGTAATTAGTACGGACCTGTCTCACATCAACGTAAATTTTTTTTTCGTAAAGTTCTTTCAATTCTCTACAAAAAGTGTATCTTGACATTTTTTTGTATCTGCCACGGTTGTGTAGTAAATAAATTATTTCGTTTACATCTCAGCCTTTTTTGCCTAAAAATGTGTTTTCTAAGATTATTGATAAATATCGCAAATAACAGAAATTAATTATGGAACACTTATCGGATTCAGCTATTTTATTTTTAATTTTATGGAAACAATTTTAAAAATAAACTGGCCCTTGGTTTGAGGTACATTACTTTATTATCATTTTAACATTTTTATCAAATCTGTATTATTTCTTAATAATTTTTATAATTCTAAATTTGTAGAATTCTAAATTATACCACGACGAGTAAAACATGATTCTTCCGCCCATAAAATGTTATTTAAAAATTGTCTTATTTCCTTTGACTACAAAATCCATCGGCAAAATACTAATGTCCTTTCTGCATCGCCGTACTGGTGAAGATAAGTGTGCCATGGAAAAGAAAATCTTATTGACAGTTAATAATACAATAATCTGTCATCCAGTAGATGAACGTAGCAGCGCCGCAGTTTGTCTTTGTTAATAATTAAAATGCCGTTCCAATTTACAAATGAAGAGCAGGCTGACATCCATTTCTGCTATGGAGTTGCAAATGGGAACTCTGCGGAAGCAGCCAGAGAATACCGGAGGCGATTTCCAAATAGGCGCCATCCGCGTCCCTCGGTGTTTGTTAACATGCACCGGCAATTCAGAACTCGCGGTCTGAGAACTAGAATCGTCGAACGAGGAAATGAAAACAATATCCAACAAGTCAGACGCAACAATGAGATTCTTCGTGAATTCGATAGGAATCCTACAACAAGTAGCAGAAGAGTGTCAGTGGCCCTACGTGTTTCAAAGTCTGCAATTTTGCGAGCTTTAAAAAGAGATCACAGGCATGCGTATCATCTACAACCCGTACAAGGTTTAAGGCCCGGCGATGCAGAAAGAAGATTAGTGTTTTGCCGATGGATTTTGGAGTCAATTGAAGGAAATAGACAATTTTTAAATAACATTTTATGGACGGACGAGTCGTGTTTTACTCGTCGTGGAGTAGTAAACTTTCATAATCAGCATATTTGGGCACAAGAAAACCCACATGCAATCCGGCCAAGAAATTTTCAGGTCGAATTTAGTGTCAATGTTTGGATTGGACTGTACAACCATCATCTGTTTGGACCCTTTTTTTTTGCCACAGCGAGTGAATGGTGACAATTTTTTGGAGTTTTTAGTAGCTGAGCATAATAATATGTGGGAAGACATTCCTTTAAACTTAAGATTGTTGGCTTGGTTCCAACTTGACGGCTGTCCTGCACATTTTCACCGAAATGTGAGGAACTGGTTAAATAATAACTTTCCAAATAGGTGGATCGGACGAGGGGGACCGGTCGCTTGGCCACCACGTTCTCCGGACATAATACCTCTGGACTTCTTCGTATGGGGATTTTTAAAAGAACAAGTCTATGCGACTCCTGTAGAAACAAGGGAACAACTTATTGATCGTATCAGAAATGCGTGCGATGAATTGAGAAATGGCAATTTAATCGATGCTGTTCAATCCGTTAGGCGTCGAAGTGAATTATGTGTGCAACAGAATGGATCACATTTTGAACAATTGTTGAATGTTGTACAAATTTAGAATTATAAAAATTATTAAGAAATAATACTAGATTTGATAAAAATGTTAAAATGATAATAAAGTAATGTACCTCAAACCAAGTGCCAGTTTATTTTTAAAATTGTTTCCATAAAATTAAAAATAAAATAGCTGAATCCGTTAAGTGTTCCATAATTAATTTCTGTTATTTGCGATATTTATCAATAATCTTAGAAAACACATTTTTAGGCAAAAAAGGCTGAGATGGAAACGAAATAATTTATTTACTACACAACCGTGGCAGATACAAAAAAATGTCAAGATACACTTTTTGTAGAGAATTGAAAGAACTTTACGAAAAAAAAATTTACGTTGATGTGAGACAGGTCCGTACTAATTACTTTTTAAATTTAGTGATAG
The DNA here is from genome assembly GCA_963920635.1 of Pseudeuparius sepicola. Taxonomy (NCBI): domain Eukaryota; kingdom Metazoa; phylum Arthropoda; class Insecta; order Coleoptera; family Anthribidae; genus Pseudeuparius; species Pseudeuparius sepicola. The sequence continues at coordinate 10,671,699 of OY987298.1, read as the reverse complement.
TGAAAACCCATAACTCCACCACTGGTTATTTCAGGACCTTCATATTATCACTAAATATCGTAGTCAAAAAGGTGGTACTACACATCAAATTTGGTTTAAATATCTCCACTGGTTCGGACAGTGTAAAAAATACTTCATATTTTTTCCAACACTTCAACGCCCTGTATCTCGGAAACTAAGCTTTCCCCGATATATGTTGATATAAAATTTTCATTTTAGATTATCTTTTTCTATCTAATGTTAAAGTCCTACCACATAAAAGTGAACCACCCTGTATATTAAAAACTCGCAAAAAACTAAATACTTTAGTAAAGCGTTCAAATTTAGTACACTTACGTAAAATTGAAAAACAAGCAACTTTTTGAAATGAAACTTTTTGATATTTTAACAACTAAACCCATTTTTGGCAATATATTTTTTTTTATGTCATTTTTGGCAGATAACGAAAGTCACATGACCACGTTTGAGTGGGTCATGTTTCACCTTTTTAAAGCAAAAGGTAACCCAAAATTAAATTTCAAAATAAAACGCTAATTAAAAATTTTCCCCCTATATGGTGCGAACTTTTCGGAGGACACTGTATAAGTATATATTTTTGGAAAGCCCACATTATGCCTAATAATGTTCCATAATGTTCCATTTAAAAAATATATATGTTTGCTTCATAATAGGGATGGGCAAATTTCACTTTTCCAGGGAAAGTGAAATTTCACTTTGAAATTTTCGCGAAACTTTCGAAATTTATGAAATTTAAAGAAATTTTCGCGAAATATTTGAAGCTTTCAATGTGATGTTGCAATTTATGAAATTTAAAGAAAGTTTCACGTAAAAATTTCGCAATAATTTCCTATAGAAATTTTCGCGAAACTTTGAAATATTTGAAACTTTCAATGTGATGTTGAAATTTATGAAATTTAAAAAAAGTTTCACGTGAAAATTTCGCAATCATTTCCTATAAACAGTCCCCACCCAAGCCCAAAAATTATATATGTGTATGAAGTGGCAAAGTATAGTTTCCCAGATAGAGATAGTAGTAGTAGTATTTATTAATCACAAAACATACAGAGTGTATAGGTGACAAGTCAGATAAGACGTTACGTTACGCTCGATTATCTCAGCAATTGTTAGGCTAAGTTGATGGTTCAAAAACTAAACTTGTGTAGTTTTTCCAAGAAACCGAATGCAGTCAAGAAAAAACAATCGAGCAAAAAATAAAAGTTTTGACCAAAAAAACTATTTTTTTGAAAAAATAAAAATGGCGGATTACAGCGGTTTTTGTTATAAATCATTAGTGGAACAAAAATTATATGTTTGTTTTGTTATATCACTTCCCGTTTAACAGCCGGCGTGGGCGCATCGAAATTAAATGAAGGGATGGTCGCCTGCCGCATATGTTTTCGCGAAACTTTATTGAGAAAGTTTCGCGTTTTTAAGGAAATATCTGAGAAAGTTTCGCGAAATTTATGAAGTGAAATTTTTCCTTGAAACTTCCGAAAATTTCACTGAAATTTCACTTCATGGGATAAGCGAAATATTTCACTTTTGAAAGTTTCAAATGTGAAAATTTCAAATGAAACTTTCAAACGGCACAAGGGGCTAGAAAAAACTGACTACGCCACTGGATTCTGCGGAAAAGATTCTATAAGGATACGTGGCGCATTTTGACGCGCATATGCGCCCGGTGACGTCCGCGCCGCGCCGTCTCGCGCAAACACACACCTGTGCCCGATTACCGCCGGCCAATAATGACGACAAATTAAAATCAAATCAATAACGCGGGGCGGCGCATTTGAATTTCCAATGAGCGGCGAAAAAGCGCGCGCGCTCGGGAAAAAACCGCTCATGCCGGCAATTAAACGTAATTGCCGAACAAATTGGTCGCAATCTGCGCGGCGTGCCTCCGCACCGCGATCGCCCGGGGAATTCGTGTTTGCTCGATTAAAATGGGAAAAATGACGGCGGTAATGAACGCCTGTCGATATATCGGGGACGCTGGCGCGCCCGGTAATCTCTTATGACAGGGTAATTTGCGGGAGGTAAGTTTGAGTGCACAACGATGCGATTCTCTGTCGTAAACAAGAGTTTTTGCGCGCGGTGCGTATAATAGATCGATGATAAGAACTTTATTAAAGAAAAATTGTTATATCTATGAAGTAAAGAGCTTTTAGAATGCAGTGTGAAATAGATCGGTGAGAATAACTTCGTTACAGATTAATATAGATATACGGGAATCTCATCAATTTTCAATAGGTAGATATAGGTAGGTAGATTGTTTATAGTTTTAAAGCACCAGGGCTTATTGGAAAATCTTGGGAAAAAATAATAATCTTCAAACATTTGTCTACCTACCCTTATTTCAAATATTTTCAATGTTTAATAATAAACTATATATTTAAAAAAATGCAATTATATTTTCACTAGTAATCGCCCTAGTGCTTGAATTATTGCCAGAAAATTTTCGAATACACGAATTTTTTAAAAAAAAATTCTTAAAAATTTTCTTAAAAAATTTCCGGAAATTTTTTGAATTGCCATGACAACGAAGCAAAAAACGAGCCTCTGATTGGCCAAAAAAGGTAGGTATGGAATTTTCATGCAAAATCTCCCCAATTATTACTAATGGAATCAAGATTACTAATGGATAAATGCATTGCAAGTGAGACAGAGACAACAGCATACGCTCCCGCTCTGAAGCTGAAAAAAGACAACTAGAGCAACGCCACCTAAATAAATAGACAAGGCCAGATAACTCGCGCGGGTGAGTCATCGTATTTCGGCCGAAGGTTACGTGACGTTTACCGGCGTCGCTTCGAATTTTCAGCGATATTTTCCTGTATTTGTGTATTTTGGTGCGTTTTAAAGCTATTTTGCAATTAATTGAACGCCGGGCTTTTTTACTAGAGCACTAGGACCACAACATTACAGGTTAGAAGGGCTAAAATTAATTTAGTTTTGAAAGTAGGTGTGAAATTGTGAAAAATGCTTTTAGGCGTGCGAACAACATTTTCCCACTGAGGGTGAGGAAGAATTGAAGAATAATATAGATATAATATTAAAATATTGAAAATTTGAAGTTGCCAGCAATGGAAGAATGCCTTAGGGTTCATCGGAGAACATAAATTTGTGAATATTCCACCTGAAGGGGCATATAAACCTATAAGAATTTGCAAGGCACACTTTGATTATCAGCGTTGACTGAATTTCAGTCAACGTTATCAGTCATTCACTTCGTCCGGAAAACGTTTAGTAAAAACTGCTGTCCCCTCGGCTGTCCCATTAAGATTATTGCTATAGAAGCTTATGGTAAGACCCATGCTTGTGTAGGTACGAATGTGTAATATTTTGTTCTGTATTGTTTATGTCAATTTAAATATCAAAATATTTACTACAGGATGAAAAAGTATATATAATTAGTTTAACTCTTTGTCGTTAAATATTTATTTGTTATTTATGTTTTTGTATGCTCTATGTTTTGTTAGGCTTTATTAAAAATGAACGTCTATAGATATACCTACTAATTATGTAGATTCTGGTAATAGCTACCTTGTATTTAAATTTAACTGTACCTATTAAAAACTAACGGTACACTTACCTACACAAATAATGTTGTATCAAAGTCTACAAATAGGTATACTAATATTTGTAGACTTTGGTAAATAATGGGAAGTCAATATGAACCTGCCCCCGTATAACTAGCTTGACGGCGATTTCGTTTAGTCGCCCTCGTAAATGCGAAGCGTGCGAGGTGACGCTGTTTTACGACCGGTCGCAAAAAATTGTCGGCTTTTCCGAGAGATCAAAGAAGTGAGCGGACTGTACTAAAGTCACTTTGGTATTTCTAGACTTTGCTAGCACGTTGACCGCCATGCGAAGCACGTGTGACTCGCATAGCTCCTTGCTAGATGGGCCGTGCGACTCAATGTGTTCCGCATATATAATTTTACGTCAAGCCTCGTTGCTCACAGTTGCTTCGCGCTATAATAATCTTATGGGCGATCGACGGGAATGGCCTGGAAGACAAAACATTTATATTGGCCCAGCTCTAAACTGAATTGAACTGGTGTTATATTAGTATCATATTTAGTAATAATACTACTTAATGCATATTTAATGATTGAATGAATGAAAAATAAATTCAATATATTATATTATTTGTTGTTTGAATATAATTTTTTGCAAATATATGTGTGCATCGCATGGCTTCAACATAAATATTTTGCTCTACAGGCCACGCGAAGCACGTGCGTCACATTCAGAACAAAGGCTCAGAAAGTAAATAATGTCAAATGTGGACATTTTATGTCTTATTTATAACATCTCGGACATCTACAAACAAAAAAAATATCTGGCCCCAGACACTGAAGAAATATTTTCCATTACAACGTGCTAGAGTCGCCGTCGTCGACGGCCGACCACTCATAATGCATGCTTCACATAGACGTAACTAGGGGGGGGGGGGGCTAAGGGGTGCTTAGCCCCCCCCCCCCCCCCTATATTTCTATTAGCCCTCCCTAAAATGACAACGCAACGTTACGCAACACGGCGAACACCGCACGCGCCTTTTTAAATTCACCAGTTTCGACGAATCGCTTACTATTGCGGAATCTTGCGCCTTGTGCTCCCACAAAATCCCACTGAAATTTAAACGCGCAAGCGAGAGCGAACACACCGTGCCTGCTGCCGAGAGAAAGAGAGGCGAGACGGGCGTCGGAGAATGTACTTTTGCTGTGCCAGACTCCAGACTTTTATTTTGTTATTCATCCAGTGTATTGTTGTTTCGCTATAATATGTACTATGTAAATAATCTTGCATCACAAAATAGCAGACATTCCCAACATTTTTTCTCTGGTTTCTACTCGGAAACCTCTACTTTTTCATAATGTTTTTTCTTAAATGAATTAAAGATGATTCAAAATTACCAGTAGATAGACCTATACATTATTTTTTGAAGCCTTAAAATAACGTTTTTGGGTGTGGCACCTCAAGGGTGGTACAGGGTGATCCAATCAGTAACGTATTTAGAAGGGCGGGACCGAACCCATTTCGGAATTTGAAAATATTCACCCCAGCTTGTAAATTTGAAGATATTGGGATTTCCCAACACTAATTTTATGTAATTTTTCTTCACATTTTTAAAAAATTTCGCCTGCGGCGCTTTTTTTAGAATTATTTTAAATGCCCTCGTTTAAAAAAAAGACACAAAAATTGTCCCTCCACCACTCCAAATTAATTCCTATATACGTCACAGAAGTGATCCAAACTCGTAGCCCCGACTTACCATTTTACAGAATGACATGTAAAAAATATACCTTTGTAAGTAGCGTACCGACTTTCAAAAATTTCTTCTTAATGGATTAAATAATTCCTCAAGCCTCAAGAATGCGAGTAAAAAATTTCGAATGTTGCCAAACTTCGTAATATAATTCTCCTCAGGAAATATAATAAACCAAAGCCATTAGGCTAGTGCACCCGAATTGTACAAGTTTTTTTGCGATCCGGCAACGCCTAGCAAGCCCAGTAAAGATTCAACCTGCAATCGGTACCCCAAGCTGAATATTTCTTAGAGCGACTGGCGGTCGTAAATATCCATGCAAGTCACGAACACTAGTCTTCGCCTCATAGCCGTGCGCGAAGGGAGACAATTTGAGTTTTGCGGTGTTAGTAGTGGTTGAATATTGACCAGTGTCCGCGGAAAGACCATACATAGGCAAGCCAGGGAAATTATCGCAAACGTAATAAGGATTTGCGATGAGGAGGCAACTAACAACGCTTCCAAATTACCTTTACAAAGAAAATTTTCACCGCCGTTATTACCGACGCCTGTGGCGGCAGCAATTTTATTGCCTATTCACGCGTTTTTTTATATTATACTTCCCCCCTGCGTCTCTAGCGTTCTCTTCTGTGGTTTACTATAGTTACAAAATGGCCCCGAATAAAAGAAAAGTTTATGCTATCGTTTGCGTTTTGATTAAAAAAAGAGTTAATTTAGGACTAACGTAATACTATACTGTAACGTAATAAACACCATTACTTTATTTTGTTTCGAGATTTCGTTAGATGTGTAATGGTTTACGTTACGACTTTGACGCTTTTTATAGGAATAGAAAGATGTTATAGTTTGTGGAGGACGCTGCCTCTCTTTTTGTTCTTCAGTTTGCTCAGGCGCCAGTTTTTTATAGTGGTATGCTCCACTTGTCTTTTCTCGGATAGTTCAGTGAAGAAGAAAATTCCAAAGTCCGTTTAGCTATTTTGTTTTGTTTGTTCTATTGGGACTAGGGAGTAAATAAGACAATAGACAAGTTTTTACAATTTATTTACCAATATACGTACAACACGATACCAGTTTATTATTCTCAATAAGTAAATAAAACTTGCAAATCAACAACAAAAGAGTCAAATAATTATTACAAAATCATACAAAAAATTATTATTGAAGCGAAATAATTATATACATACACCTGTGAACAAATTAATATTAATAATTTTGTATTCGCGGCAACGGAAAGTATATTCTGTGAGACGGTACTAGGCGTAAAAAATGTGACGGAGACAACTAAATTATCGGAATAGTATATAGAAACGGTGGTCTAGCAACACGGCGCGTAATAATTATGAGCTGATGGAAAATGAGAGAAAATCGGCAAATTGTGAAATCTACGGCTATAAGTTATAAGCAAGAAACTCTCTCCGTGTCAAACAATGTGGCCCATAACACTTTACTATAGGCCTTTAGGTGACGGCGGCAGATTTTAGAAAAGAAAATTAGATAAAACGGATTCAGTGTTGCCGTCTGAGAAGCGCGGTTTATTATTTCTTTAATTCTGCCTAGCAGTACCAAAAATTGGCACTCAATGGGCAATGGCCGGCAGCTAGACCTGAGATCAAGTGGAAAAATAGCCTGTAGTCGACTTTTCAGGTTACGTAACGGCCCGGCCGCTTGCCTGGCAGTACAAGTACTCTACAATAGCAATGGCCAGCAACGAATACTTAATATATACCTGGAATTAGTCGGAGAAATAGTTTAATTTTGGCTTCTGGCTTTGTAAGAGTTCCTGACCCCTTGTCTAGCAGTACCAAAAATTGGGACTCGACGGACAATGTCCGGCGGTTACACCTGACGTCAAGTACAAACTATTTATTTATTTATGGCAGTACAAGTACTCTACAATAGCAAGGGCCGGCAGTTAAACCTGATCTCACCTTTTTATAAATGACAATGTTCAACCAAAGAAAATACCTTGGGCACTATAGCAAAATGAAATAGTTATCATACAAGAGTTTCTTACCTATACTGCTAAATCGGCGGTCGATCAAAATCTGATAAATTCATATTTCGGTTCCCCTTTTATATCGGTTTTCCAAAAAGAAACGCGTCTCTAGCCCTAGAAATAACGATTATTTCCTACTAAATATATTTTACAAAAGTATTGCCCGCCTATAATCAATAGCGACTTTTAAAACACGGTAGATAAAATGCGAAAATACGGAAAACAAGATTTCGTTCAAATTAAAACATTTTACTTCCTTTTTACGCATTTATCTAGCCGGTGAAAATAATAAAAACTACTCGGCGCGGTGCGGTCGGCAGAAAAAATTAAAAATACGTTCCTTTCTAGTAATAGTATATTATTAACCAAGGTTTAGACAGAGGCTATTATTGACGCGAACGTCAATATTAAATCCCGAGGCAACGCCGAGGGATTTAAGACGTGAGGGCAATAATAGCTGTCTAAACCGTGGTTAATATACAATTTTTTCCACTACTAACACTCCATAAAAATATTATTGTAAAAAATTGTAAAGCATTTTTAATAGTAAACTTACCTTTGTTTTTTCCTTCATATTATTTAATCACAAATCAAGTTAGCCTTGATTTTTGTTTCATCAAATGAAGTTTCTTTACTGTTATCTGTCAAATTTAGCCATTAATTATTATTATTATTATTATTTATTTAGACTAAATCAACTGTGAGTTTATATTATTTTTGAGAAAAAGTGTGATAATAATTATCATGATGGCTCATCCTCGCCAAACATATTCTGCATTCCTCCGGAAATTAGAGAAGAGGCACAAAAGATGAATGATCAGTTGCTTCCACAGAAGTCGAAAAGTGTTTACTTAAAAACTTATACAATGTTTAAAGACTGGTGCAAAATGAAGAATATTGAAACACTTTCTGAAAATATATTATTGGTATATTTTCGAACGCAAGCTGAAAACAAGAAATCATCAAGCTTGTGGGCAACGTTTTCTATGTTAAAATCCACGATTTCATTGAAGGAAAATATTGACATTTCGAAGTATTTTAAACTGGTAGCATTTTTGAAAAGGCAAAATACTAATTATGTAGCGAAAAAATCACTCGTTTTTAAAGAAGATGAAATTGCAGGATTTTTGAGAGACGAAGTGTTTTTAACAGCAAAGGTACCTACCTAAACATGCCTCGTTCTACTTTACATATATTTACATATTTACAATAAACAATAATTACTTTATTACTTACTAGGTTGTACTTGTGATCGCAGTTGCTGGTGCATGTAGAACAGACGAACTTTGTAATATGCTTCGAAAAGACTTGGATGTTCGAGACGATATGATCGTTATTGATATTTCTACTAGTAAAAATTGAACAGCACGAAAGTTTGTTATCATGAAGCCAGTTTGGGTTGTTAAAAAGTATATTCAAAAACGGCCTACCTCAGATTTACCGCGCTTATTTTAGCGGAAAATGGTGGCGATCTTATAACTTTAAAACAGCACGGAGGTTGCCGAAGGGTATATTGAAGAATCTCTGGCTTCTAAGAAAAGAATAGCTAAAATGGTTCAAGGGCCAGTTTACAGTGCTACATCAGTACCTGTAGTTGCGCAGAGCGATAACACTATCCATCCAAATGATAGTCATAATGAACCTCGTGATGAACAGTTATTTGATATTGGTAGTTCTAGTTCCTTTGCTAATATAGAATCGAGAAATCCCGCCAGTGTTACACAAAAAATATCAGATAATATTCACAACACATTAATATTCCGGTTACAGATATAAGCACTGCAACAGGTTTAATTAATATGACTAGTTACAATTGCACAGTCAATTATTACATTAATAATAATAATTAGTTTTAGTTGTAATTTGTAATTTTTGTTTTCCCAAATACTTAAATAACCGTTGTTTCATCAGCTGTTGTTACTAATTTTAGGTTAGAACGGTTAGGTAGAGGTGGGGGAAGGGAAGGTTAGATTTCTGTTTTGTGGGCAGAGTCCACAAGTAAGAATATCTACATTGGCGTGTGTTCAGCGTTTAATACAAATTGAAAAAAAAATCAGTGAAATAAGTAAGCAGGGTTGTATAATAATACGAAATTGTGCCGTACATAGAAGAGCCTGATACTAGTGACCCGTGACGTCAATTCATTATTGACCTTGGTCAATAATAAATTATTATTGACCTGGGGAGAGAAAATCAACTTCTCGGGTTAATGATGGGTCAATAATACATGCTTTTTAGGGTTAGTAGTGGAAAAAAAAATAACGAACTTCGTTACAATACTACTAATAAAGCCTCTCCTCCTCGTTGCAGGCGGCACGTGCTGGTCGGGGGTGTCCCGCGGCAACAAGAACGGCGCCGGAGGCGGCGGCGGCGGCGGGGGCGGCACCGGCCGCTGCACCGAGGCGACGGGGGTGCGCGTCTCACGCGACCAGTGCTGCGCAGGCGCGTCGTCGCCGGCGGCCGCGTGGTCCTCGAGGGACCTCGACCACGGCGAGCTCTTCTTCTGGAGGGTGCTGGGTGGCGGGGTGCCCTGCTCGCCCTGCAAAGGTAAGCGATCCCCCCTTAACCGTCCAAGTAGCCCAAGAAAATTATACATGGAGAAAAAAATTCTTATCGGGTAGATATTTTCAGGGTTGGTTGCGGGTAGCGTCCTGAGTATAACCCCAAAAAATCACCGTCGAAGTCGTGTCACGAACCCCGCAATAGGGGTGGTTTTGCAAACATTTTTTTTGCAATTTTTTCCTTATGTGTACATTATTACATTCTCTACAACTTTCCCTTATGAAGTTTTTTTTTTAACTTCAATACTTCACAGCGTGTCCAACTTTAAAACTGTACATATCCGTAAAATGTTCATTTTCGGAGATAATCACCTAAACTTTTTTTTTTGTTTGAAAGGCCTTCAAAAACCGCTTCTTTCGACCTTCCTACAATTTTCAAAATGCAAATCCAGGGCGGCTGCGATTTTTTTATAGCCTCGATTTTCACGAAAACCATTTAGCGATTTTTTTATTTAAAATCTGACCCCACAGCGTTAATCAGAACATTCCAGAACCCTTATAGTTCCAATTTGAATAAAACATATACAGGGAGTTCCATTCTGCAGGGTGTCAAAGTTGAGCAAAATAGGAATTTTAAAGGCATCTGCCGAGTCAAGTGTGCCATGGAATCCCCTCAAAACAGTTGAATGTTCAACAGGACCACTCAAGGTATTGGTGTGCAAAGGTCCAATACAAAATATACAGAGTGTTCTTATCTGTGCCATCTCAAACTACTGAATTTTTAGAACTTATACGGGTCAAAATTCGAGTGTATTAAATCCGCTCCACATACTATAAACGAACTAAATCTAAAAAGTACAGAAGCCTGCCAGTCAGTAAGTCCATATCAGTTAATGTAGCTGATGTGCCACAACAGGAAACGCACAGAAAATGTATCATCTTAGACAGTGACTTTGTTGAGAAAGGTCCAATAATTTAAATTGTTTTTATTTGTTGGTTGGCATTTTGTAAAGAAATGAATTACTTTTGTGTTTATTAATATTTTCCCAATGATTCCAGAGCACTCCTTACCAGTATAAAGTTTAATAAAAATTCAGAATTTTGAGAGAAATTTTCAGAGAAAAATACCCTGTATATTTTTGTAGTAAATCGTTTCACACCAATATTTTGAGTGGTCCTGTTGACCATGCAACTGTTTTGAAGGGATTCCATGGCTCACTTGACTCGCCAGATGTCTTTAAAATTCCTATTTTGCTCAACTTTGACACCCTACAGAATGGAACTCCGTGTATACTTTTTGTTCAAATTTGGTAGGTATATGATGGTTTTGGGGTGTTTTGATTAACGCTGTGTTGTCAGATTTTAAATAAAAAAATCTCTAAATGGTTTTCGTGAAAATCAGGGGTATAAAAAATCGTAGCCGGCCCTGGATTTGCATTTTAAAAATTACAGGAAGGTCAAAAGAAGCGGTTTTTGTAGCCCTTTCAAACAAAAAAAATTTAGGTGATTATCTCCAAAAATGAATATTTTACGGATTTGTACAGTTTTAAAGTTGGACACCCTGTAGGTAAAAGATCACCACTAGCTAAAGTGCTTTGTAAGGGTGAAAACAAAAATTCTTTAAAACAACAAGTCCAAGCAAAGAAAACCTAGCTACTTCAAGTTATTATTACGATTTGACTTACAGCCAGGTATATAACTAAGTTCTAACTTCCCTCGATGCTTCTAGGTATCTTGAGGCTTGAAATTGTAAAGGAACGATTCTTTACTTCTAACTTTTAGAAAAATGTTTCATTTTTTCACAAGCAAAACAAATTTATAAAAAAGCTGCCGCCAGCACTTCGGGCTGTCTGTTTCTACCCAGAGACACACTGTCTCGTCGTAGCAATCTGACGACGATAGCACTACCCGCACTACACAAATTAATTCTGGTAAATTTCTTGTAAAATCAACTGACAGGGAGTGTCAGGGCACGCGACGTGGACCCGCATCCCTTGTTGCCAGTTTTCTACTTCAGGGCTTCCCCTAGGGTCGGCTGTGGCTATCCCCATTGCATTAAAAGAATTTTAATAGAATTCGAGTCCCGAATTTTATCTAATTATATAAAAAAATATTTTTTTTGTGACGTTCTGGTTTATCTTTTAGGGAAGTTGGTCACCTCACCTTTGCCTGATTATTATATTGTCAAAGCCAAACTTTTCATCGAGTGTAACCTGGACCAACACTATATTAAAGACCTGTGCATAGCGCTGTTTCAAGCGATCTCCACTGGCGCCACACGACGAAACAAATTTACACGGTGGTTTTAGTTAAAACACCATTGTTGCAGAATCTTTTAAAATAAAAACATGCAAATATGTCTGTTACAAGGAATTTAATATTCAAAATAAAATAAAATATTTGTTTGTTGTGTCCCTCTAATTTGACAAGTTCACATGCTTTTCGCTTTTCTTAAGAAAAGCGAGTCTAAAAAGCAAGCAAATTTGGTATCTTTTGATTTGAAAAGAAGTCCATGGCTAGTTGTAGTGTAAGTAAGCATAAAACGCATTAGATTTTTCAGTTTCTTCTTTATATGGAGGACTATTGGTTCGCTTTGGAGCTATAAACAAAATGTTCTATTTTCATTCTTGCATACATTACAAATTACTCTTCCGAAATAATATCTAGAATTTTCGCTTCATTAGCTGGTTGATCAGATCATCCCATAATCCCATAATATTGTTTATTCTTCTGCAATTCATCTAATGGTCTGTGTGAACCGTTTTCTTCATGTGCGTGGAAATTTGATGTTATCACAAACAAATCTACCTATAAAAGCTGTGTTAATAGGATAAAACTGCTAAATATGGACGCAAAGACAATTCGTTACCGTAAAAAGAAGGCAAATCGTAATAAAGCTGGATATTTAAAATTTGGGACATTTTAAACGTCAGAAACTGACATTCCAATAACCACAGAATGCCCCCTTATAACCTATAATAAGTTGCCATTTTCTTCGTCGAGTGGCGCCATCCCAGTCCGTAAACAACAATGAAATATGACGGGTCATTAATATAGTGTCGGTCCAGGCCAAACTTTTCATTCGAGTGTAACTTAAAAAACATCCCTCCTAAATTCTAGCCGGATAAATGAATGTTTTTGTTTCAGACACGTGCGAGGGCATATCGTGCCCGGCGGACAGGACGTGCGCGCTGCGCGGCGGCTCGCCGCGCTGCGTCTGCGCGTCGAGGTGCGCGAGCAACGCGCGTGCGCGCGTCTGCGGCACGGACGGCCGCACGTATCGGCACGCGTGCCGGCTGCGCAAGGCCGCGTGCCGGCGGAAGGCCAGGGGGGCCGGCCCCCTGACGGTGGCCTACGACGGCCATTGCCAAAGTGAGTACCTACAGTCCCTACAGTGTTTATAGTATTGCATAAGCTTCCTTACCAATACTATAATTAATGGTTCTGTTAACTTAGAGCAAAGTTTTTGCTCGATGCCATCCACCGAACTAATGATGTGACGTAGTGTTTCACAAGACAAGATTTCTTGTCTTGCTAGGCCTATTCTTGGCTTGTCTTGCAAGCAAGACTTCTTGCAACTTCTTGTTCTTGCATTTTTGTCGAGGCCAACGATAAAGACAGGCCATGGCGCTAACGCATAATCGCGTAGTCACGTGACCAACTTAGTCTTATATAATAAAAGGCATTTTTGGAGATAAGTAGAAAAAACAAATCCCGCGAGTTTTCTTTCATCTATTACATTATTGGATTGGCTTTGTGCATCCAGGCTTTCGCTATTTGTTTTTTCAAAATTTTCAACCTGCCTCAGCTGTTAGGGCTGAGAGTTAAACGGCACTGTGCACTAAAATATTTTGGCACATTCTCAAAAATTGTTGGGACAGCACCTTCGTTTAGCTTAGGTGATATTCTTTATAGGGATTTTCCTCCCACAACTCATTTGTCCACTTTAATTGTTTCACTTTCTGGAAAATGTGTTACCCACACATACTTAACGGTTTTTTAGAAATTAAATCTCAGTTGGAATTTAACGAATCTATTTTTGGCGCAAATTTTCATCCCGAGGCAAAGCAAATGTTGTTATGGTGACATTTTCTTCCTGGCTTTTGTAATATGTACAAATATAATATAATATAAAGAGACCCCCCCAATAGTTGGCATTTAGGTTATTTTTTACGAAATAAAAATGAAAACGAAAATCCTCGAATACGTTACAACACTGATTTATTTCCCACAAGGTGAATGGTGAATACAAAATACACAAACCCGAACGTGGTCAACGGGAACGGCTTCCAGCCACCCGGACCGTCTGAACTCGCGGATCTCCCGTAAGCAGTTCACCCGTCTGTGTCTCAGGCTCCACTGTCTATTCCGGGGGGAGAATTCCTCTTACAGCGCTCACGCGTCGGCGCGAGCGGCACCAATTACTCCTGGACGGCACGGCTCCCATCCAGAGGCCATATAATAACACCTGGGCGGTTCCCCAGACACAAACTTCTTTCTAAAATATAAACTAAGACGTTTAAAAACACTTTAAACATTTAAAACTTCTCATAACCCAAGCTGCCGCTTTCAGTTATGTGACAAATGACATGTAACGTCGACTAAGATGGTCACGTGATTTTTGTGCGCCATGGCCTGTCTTTATCGTAGGCCTCGATTTTTGTTTAGTGACGTCATCGCGGCAAGAGTCTTGCTACCAAGATGCAAGACCTTAGCAAGGCCGCGATGCGGCAGGTCGATGATTTATTTTTCAATTATTGGCATAGTTACTATTATTATTTGTATTTCTTTTTTTATTATTTTAATATAATTTTGTTTTAATATTTTCATAATTTTCAATTCGAAATACCTCTGAAGTCGAAGACCTTCCTTTCTGTTAAAGTTATTTTGGTGTCTGTGGCTTTCGGTATGTGTGGATAAAAACCGCGAAACCCACTCTCCCAAAATGACCCGATCCACACTATACCACACCACAGAATAACTAAATATTCTGTGACCACACTAATATAAAATTAAACAAATCATTAGGAAGTCCAATAGACCCGAGAAACAGCCAGGTAATCTATAGGTAGTCGTTTAAGTATTATAGCAAAAATGCAGTTAAAGCAAACTTATGAAAAATAAATTAATCTAGTGTAGTGGATTAATTCAAGAATATATACGGGGTGTTGAGATTTGAACACCCCTGTAAAAGTGTGATGTTCTGCACAATTTTGATGATTTTGTGTGTGTGTGTGTGTGTAGAAAGTGTCCTTACCCACTTCTGGGGCATACCGACATGGTGATATTATTCCACAGTCTGCTATGTTCTTTTCGATGCGATTGGAAAATTCTATTAGGAATTTTTTTATCGAAAATCTGGCAACTTAGCTTCATTTAGCACTCCCTGAAACCCCAATATACCAAGTTTTATTAATTTACTTCATCGACTAACATTTGTACAGGGTCTTAAATTTGGGAAAATTGAATTTTTTATTTTCATTTAAAAGTCAGGAATGCTTTGCAAATATCTTAAAATTGGGCAAACTTATTCCAAACCTGCCAAAAATTTCGTATTAATAAAGAAAACGGCAAAGAACATCGTCTTATCTTTTCAAAATAATGCTTAAATATGCCATATTTTTAAGTACGATTTTTTTCGATACAGTATATTAAAAAATGACATTAGCGATTTTCTCATGGAAAACCCGGCAACGTAGCTTTAATGAAACCCAAATGTCCCAAAATTTATCAATTTACTTTGCCAACTAACATTCCTAGAGGGATTTTTTTAAAATTTTAAATTAAAAATCAGGAATGCTTTGTAAATATTTAAAAATCTGACAAACTTAATCGAAACGTCCCAAAAAATGTCGAATAAAGAAAATTGAAAACTAACACCATCCTACCGTTTTAACATTTAACAGATAACAGAAAATATGCCATATTTAGGTATTATTTTAAAACGGAATGCTGGTGTTTTTTTTTTCTGGTTTTTTATTAGTCGGAAATTTTTGGGATGTTTAGATTAAGTTTACCCTATTTTCAAATATTTCCAAAGCATTCCTGATTTTTAATTGAAAATAGAAAAGGCCCTGTGGATATGTTAGTCAGCGAAGTAAATTAATAAAACTTGGGACATTGGGATTTCGGGGGATGCTGAATAAAGCTAAGTTGTCAGATTTCCGATAGAAAAAATCCTAATAGCATCTTGCAAAAAATCGCATCGAAAAAATATCCTAGCCGCGGTGGCGTCGCTCGACCTTGGTTCGAACCGATGTCGAGGCAGGGGCATGCACATGTCTTTAAAGAAAAACACCGCTATGACCAAGAGCGCTGGACAAAAATGTGGGTTCACGGTATTGCTCCTAAATAGGTTTTATACGTGTAATTTACTAATTGTCCTACACTCACTGGGATTACTACGGTTTTCTAGGGTTTTCCGTAGTACTTGAGCGAATGCTATCCTAGTTCTATCTTGAAAAAAGTCGGCCCTAGCCGCAAATGGCAACGAAGACAAAATAATAGTAATTGCTCCCCTCCCCGCACAAGCATGTGGTTGCTTCTGGGGTACTCCTAGTTTGGAGTATTGTGAGGGTGAGAAATATTATTATTATTATAATTTATCATAAAAAATGAGCCTCAGGCACCGATATCAGTTTTCGTCTATCTCCGTCTCTTTAAAAGTTTCCAATTCGGCCCACCCTGTACATTCGCTTGAGAATACACCGTGTGGACTACAGAGTGTTTCCCCTTCGCAGGCTCGTGCGAGAAGATCAGGTGTCCGTCGGGCAAGCGGTGCCTGCTCGACCAGAACCTGCAGCCGCACTGCGCCCCGTGCGAGCGCCGGTGCCCGCCGAAGGCGCCGCGACGGCGGCGCCTCTGCGGCGCCGACGGCGCCACGTACGCCAGCGCGTGCCACCTGCGCGCCGCCGCCTGCGACGCCGGCAGGGCGATACCCATCGCCTACAGGGGAGTCTGCAAAGGTTAGAAATCACCCAGTGGCGTATAGCTAGCTTTGAGTGGGCCCTGCATCCAGTGTTGTAATGTATCGAGATACATGTATCTAGATACTGTATCTAGATACCTTTTATGTACCTAGATCATAGAGATCATATATATATATATATATATATATATATATATATATTAAGAAAAGGTGATAATGGGCAAACACTCAAAGTTAACAAAAAGAAAAAACTAGTAACCGCATACACGTGTTTCATGCTATTTGGCAATCATCAATACGGTGTAACATTAACCAAATCAAAAGATAGGCATGATTTGGGAAGCAACAAATGAAGTCCTGACTGAAGCTGCAAATGTGCTGTTAGCTCCTGCCTGGACTTCATTTCTTGTTAACTTTGAGTGTTTGCCCATTACCACCTTTTCTTGTAATTGTTACATTTACACTCGCTAATCTTACATCCTTTTATATATATATATATATATATACACTGTGGCCATTTTAGTGTGCTACATATGGTAATTTTTTTTATTAATTGCACAACCGAAATACAAATATTTCCGAAAGTTGGTGCATGTTCGATAATCATATTAGGTGCCCTTAGAATGGTTGCAAGTTAAACAGCTTACAGGGTAGGTCAAAAAATATAAAAATTTGTTCAATAGTAAAGTACCCTTATTTAAAAGAATTCAGCAAAATGTTATTAAGAAAAGTTGTTTAGAATTAAAAGTTATGCCTAAATACCAAACATGGCCTCCTAAGAAAAAAAAAATATTTTTTTGAAAAACATTAATAATTTTCTAAAAATATATATTTTTTAATATTCCCCCTAAACACTTTCATAAATTAATCAAAATCAAATTAATTTCTCATAACTTTGTTCAAATTCAAGCATATTTGTAAAATTAACTTAAATTTTTAGTTTTTTAGGGAATCACAAACTTCATGTTTGTTGCAACGATATTAAACACAACTTTAAAATTTCGCAAAAATTCTTATGAACAAGGTAAAACATTAGTAATGATAATGTGTCCATTAAAAAACTCTCATTTAAGGTGCAAAATTTGTATTTTAAATGTTTAATAAGAAACTGTGGAAATTCATCGACGAAAATATTTTTTTTTTTCTTAGGAGGCTATGTTTTGGTATTTAGGCATAGCTTTTAATTCTAAACAACTTTTCTTAATAACCTTTTCCATAATTTTTTGAAATAAGGGTACTTCACTCTTGTGCAGTTTTTATATTTTTCGACCTACCCTGTATGCTGTTTAACTTGCAACCATTCTAAGGGCACCTAATATGATTATCGAACATTCACCAACTTTCGGCAATATTCGTATTTTGATTGTGCAATTAATAAAAAAATTCCCATATGTTGCACACTAAAATGGCCACACTGTATATAGGTAGAGTGCTGGACGATGTTTTTTATACATAGGATGCGCGGAAAATTTTTGACGAATTTAAAATCACAAACGCGCATTTGCAATTTGAGGTAGTGTTTTGTGAAACTTGACGCTCTTTGACAGCGGCAAACTAAGTATTACCTACCGTTGTTTGCATCATAGACGCTTTGTGGCAATTTTTTTTCGATTTTCAGCTAATTATTAATAGCATTGAGTAAAGGATATATATTTAAAATATATATCCTTTACTCAATGTTAATAGTTTCTTCGCGTTTTAGTTGTTGTTTTGCGTGTTTTATCTAATTAAGTGATCATCTCCAATATGTTCTGCTCATTTTACACCAGAGTGTTTAAAAAAGAAACGAATCAAAATGCAGCTAATTGTGGTGTAAGAAACAATTAGTAGCTTATTTGTTTTAGTGTTAAAGTTATAAAGGTAGATGAAAACAAGTCAAGTTCTAGGCATGACTGAAGCAAATTCTAGTAGTTTGGGCGAAACTAGTTTTACAAGTATAAACGAAGCTAGTTGTAGTTATCGAAGTCTTGACCAGTCCACGTTGAGGTGAGCTTAATTTATTATCAATATACAAGTTTGTAGAGAGATAGTAATATAGAAAAACAATCACTGTTTTGAATTGCGCGGTCTGAAGGTCTAATGCGCATGATCCATAGGCCCATGCGCAAATCCACAATTTGCCATAAAAAGGGACTTGTTCAGCACTCTACCTATATATATGACCTCTATGACCTAGATACATATCTAGATACTTACAAAAATCAGGATCTGCTTTAGAATCTAGATCCTTTTGAAAGTATCTAGATACTTAGATACTAGATACATTTTTTTAGCCACGATGCCAAGGCGTGCCACGTGCCTATATTTAATTTTTAAACCGTTCCTATGGGCAAAAATTAATTTTAGGTTTATTATAATTCAAATAGGATTACATGATTTGTGCAATCGATGAGGCAAAAAATATAACACGATTTTACCATCATCTGCGCCAGTCGAGCGCCTCTTTAGTACAGGAGGACAAATTTCAACGCCAAGGCGTAATAGGCTCAGCGATGAAAACTTCGAAATATTGCTAATGTTAAAAAAAAATAAACAATACAAATAATAAAATGGGGTTTGAATTAGTGATTTTTTAAAATACCGTGCATAAAGCACCTACTCAGTGCTCACTTTAGAGTGACGTACACGGTAAACTACTAACCCACAACTTGTTTCAGTGACAATCTAAACTTCACATTCGTCTAAACAGTTCTACTCTACCTACACACTTGTTTCAAAAATATCTAAAGTCTATCCAAGATACAGCGGCAGTGGATCAAAACATTGGCCACCACGTGACCTATTCTCTTATTGGTCTGGCCGTCATAAAATGTCAAGTGTTTACGCGGCGAGCAGAATGCAGGGCCGGCTCTTCCCTCAGTCGAGTTTTCTGCATATTTTAGATCGGATCGCGAGCAGTATATTCTGTAAATTTATTTTGCTACTTAATTTAAGGAAATTTATAAAGATCCACGAAAGGTAGAAACACAAATTTTAGAACTTCTAAAAGAATTAGTTGAGAATTACATGCCACTTGGAATCTCATATTAGTCCGACCCTGGTAATCGATCGCAAGGCGGTCATGTGACTTTGTTTACATCTACTGCCGCTGTATCTTGGATAGACTATAAATAGGTAAGTATATTGATTGCCTTATGAGGTCTGAAATTTTCTTAATTAACTGATAGTATCTGAATGTATCTGGAAGTATCTAGATACTTTTTAATGTATCATCTGTATCTGTACCCAGATACTTTGGAAAAAATGTATCGGTATCCGTATCTAGATACATCTGTCAGACAGTATCTGTATCTGTATCTAGATACCGAAAAAAATGTATCTGTTACATCACTGCCTGTATCAAAGGCTAAGCCAAGGGCCCCTGAGCCGAGGGGGGGGGGTAAAATAAATAAAATCTACATACTCCAGAACAGCCATATCATTATTTATAAATGATACCTACAGAAATAAAACCGCCTGCCGATTTTTAAATCCGAAAAATAAAAAGATAACGGAGGCCTTGTGCGTTATAACTGTAATTAGATACTTCCTGTAAACAAAAACTCATAAATTTCGTTTTATTATGTCTATGTGATGCATAGATGCATACAAATGTTAAAAGAAAATAATTTAATTTTAAGTTTGGAGTAGTAACCAAATCAAAGCAGAAATATTTTGATTTTTTTATTGGTCGGTGGGTCCCCCAGACCAGTGGGCCCTGTATCATTGATACAGCTGATACAGCGGTAGCTACGCCACGTCACACGGTATATAAGCTACGACAAATTATGCCTACAGTGTGGTCCAAAGGGTGCGCAAAAATGGGAATCATTTTTATCGTTGAGATAATAAAAAAAAGTGCAATCGATTTTGACAAATCACCAATATGGCCACAATTTCAAAAAACTACCATTAAGTCAAGAAAGTGAGGTTAAATGACGAGGTAATGAGGTCTTAGACAAGGAAAGCGAGAGGACACCGCGCTTGCCTATACCCTGCCGTGTATAGATTGTGTTACGTCGTTTTGAACGGTGGCCATTTTATATGTGGCAGACAAAGCTAGTACGTTGTGAGTTAATTTCGTGAATTTGTGAATTAAAAGTAACAGTGATTAAGGGGAAAATATACACTTCGATGGTGAATTATTGTTCAGAGCCAGAGCCGGGGATTTCGTTCCACATGTAAATATTTAACAAGCTACCTTTGAAAGATGCCACTTTTTTCTCAGCATAACTTTTTTCTCAAATTCCTTCTTCCTTTTAATACGATAAAGTGCATTGTTTTGTTTGTAAGTAGGACCGATATTATTTTCATCAATTTTCAACGAATAATTTCTAAAATAACTCTTCAGTGCAAATTATTGTTATTCCTGTTGTTTAGATTCTTTTTCCATTAAATGGTTGTTATTCAAGTTTGACGTTTAATTTCATAGCCAACTTTTGAATTTTCAAAGATTTTAAATATCACAACTGTAATAGGTACATGTTTTCAGTTATTCGCGTTTTTGGCGAAAGCGATAAGTTTTTATTTCTTATTAATACGTCAGCACAGACCTATATATAGCGAAGCTATATATGCACTGAAAGAATTACTTTGCTACGGTTAGTAAGAACTCAGTTAGCCCAGCAAAATATCTGCATTAAATAGGCGCTGAGTGAGTTACTTTGCTACCGCAGCCAAGCACGCTTTGCTAAAGATAACTCAATTGCAGTAAGTAAGCAGATTTGTTGAAAATCACTATGCTGTGATAATTCAACCCTTGTATTAAGGCAAGTGAGTCAGCTCACTAACCACAAGTGAGTTGCTTAGCTACCATAGCAAATAATTTGATTGTGGTTATGTAGGTTTTGTTGCTGTAATTGAATCAGCTCATTAATGACAATTAAGCTGCCCACTAGCCACAAGTGAGTTGCTTAACTACCATAGCAAAAAAATTATTTGTTGCCGGCGTCTTTAAAGATACGTAAAAATTAATATCTTCAGACTTAATATCCGCTTGTAAAACATAGCGCAGCCAGATTTTTTGTTTTTCCTGTAGTTTTCCCATTTCATGTTTTTTTAATAACATGTTGTTCACGCGGCAACCCTACAGGTTTCTTCTACACCTAGCCTTACACCTCCTACGTGTCCCCAAAAAATATCTTTGAGATTGAGACGGCCGAGTAATAAGAATATATTAGGGATTTGTAGTGAATGACTCAACATGTTATAAAGAAAACATGAAAGCGCATTTGGAACTCGCCGTTAATTTTAGCAAAGCAACTCACTTGTTGTAAGTGGGGGCTCGCTAGCCACAAATGAGCAGTTGAATTACCACAGCTGAGTGCATTGCAGCAGACTGCACTCACCTGTAGTAACAAAACGACTGGCTTCATGTAAGTAAGTGGGCTCACTAAAAGGAATTTCTAGTGACCTATCTTTTAACCGCAAGTAAAAATTTTGCTGTGGTAGCAAAGAAGTTTTAGCAAAACAGGTCTACTTGCCACAGCATTTTTTTTTGCTATGACAGCATAATATCTATTTACCGCAGCAAAAAAATCTTAGCAAAGCAACTCACTTGGCGGAATTCTTTCAGTGTGTCTGTGACGTCAGTCAACGATTGAACTCTGTATTTTGTCTCCGGGAAGCGCATGGTGAGCCAGAGAACTATCAAACATGACAGCGGCGAGCAGTCTTTATTAATACGTCAGTCAACGCTCTGTTCTTTGAAGCACAGAAAAAGGCTATATAGTCTTACCTTTCAAAATATGACTCTTTGCACCTTTTACTGATTTTACATTTGACAAAATTGAGAAATTTTGGCCAGCGGAGTCTCGGGTACAGATAAGCACTAGCAAACTTGGAAAACACTTATTTTTAGGGATCATCGGTTGTTGCGAAAAAGTTTCATAGATGACAAAATATTTTTGCGATCGCGTTTTTTGGTAGGCACACAGGGCAAAAAGCAGACCATCGGATTTAATCCCTCGGCCGGCCTACTTTGACCGGCTTTCCGCCGAACGTATGGGTCAGTCGTTCGTCGGGCAAGGGGATGAGGACGCGCAAAAAATGGCCGGGCACTGGAAGTCGGAAATCCGGACAAAAAGCGGGCCGCCGGCCGTCGCGCCGGGGATTACCTACGGCCGTTTCGACGTTGTTCGGCATGATTTTAACAATCCGAATCTCTATCTAGAGCGTTTCGAATTTATCTGTGATTATTTTTTTAAGTCAGCATTAAAAAGCTCCAAACCAGTCAGTAAAAGGTCAAAATGCGACTCTTTCTGTCAGTTGGCCTTGGCGAAATGTAAACAAACCAACCGTCAGACGCGTTCATCGTTCGTAAAACGTGACTCGGCGACTCGGCCAATAAACTATCATGTAACGTTTCAGCCTTATTGCGGAATTGTCATCTATAACGACGCAATCTTTCAGTAGATACACGTATTTTGGTCTGTTTAAACATCAATAACATTATTTCTATGTAGTAGTAGTTTCTCCAAGAGGCATCGTAGCATATTGTGCTGGATCAATGTAGAGCGATCGTTCAGGTTAAGCGTTGGCATGCGCGGTCGGCTAATGGATGGGCGACTTCCTTTTTTTAATTATTCTACCTAATAACTTTTTTTCGATTTGAAAAAAAATATATAATATTATATCTATGTACCTCGGCACTGATGTCCCTTTTTATGACTCATGTGTAATTTAGTTGGCGAAGCCTCTGGCCGAGGCAAATAAATCACCACATGAGTTTTAAAAATTAACTTCAGTGCCTTGGTACAGAAATAACTATTTACTCAAAATCTAACAAACAATAAGTAGTTGTTGAAGTTATTTTTTGAGTTAACGTTCAAAGTTTCGTTCTTGTAATGTTAGGCATTTACGAATTTTTACAGGTGAATTTTTATCAAAAATTTTCCGTCACAGAAAAAAGCTAAGAAAAAGACAGCTATTTATTCTTAATAGTTATTTACATTGCCAGATGCGTAAGTGCACTTTTTTGGCCGAGGAGGTTGTTTAAAACACCGAGGCAACGCTCGTCATTAAAAGTACCTCCGAGGCCAAAAAAGAGCTTACGCATCCTGCAATGTATTACATTTTTCCTGCTACCGACAATTTCAGGTTAAAGCTACTTTGAATAAAGCTCTAAATACATATGGAGTAGATTGTGAGTAATAATGATCTTCAAAATAACCTTTGTGCAAATACTAAAAATGATAATCAGTGATAAATATAAAAGCAGTATGCAGCGATAATAAAAAATAAATAAAAAATGTTGAGCTTTGTGTGGGATTTGAACCATGGATCTACGAATTACTAATCGCGTACTCTCACCCTACCGGTAGCGCGGTGCCTGTCAAATTTGTTCTGTTATGCGGCTCTTATTTGACGCCAGAGAAACATTTAAATTATTAATTTTTCTTTGGTATAATTCGTATTCTTTATGATTAAAACCAGTTTGTAAAACGATTGTTGTGAAACCTATTAAAATTGACGCTAAATTCGCGTTGCTACATATATATTTTATTAATGATTTTAAGGTCCTTGCAACGTAAGGGTTGCTAAGCAATACTTTTTGTACCTAGCAACCACTTTCGCAGCTAGCAACCAAAATAACAGGGCACCTCGAACATTTGACTTTCGCTTTCGGGCCTGTTGTCGAGTATGTAAAGTGTACTTACGGGGGAGGGAGCAGGAAAACGTATATTATTATGGCTTATTGTTCAAAATTGAGAAATTTTAGCCCGTGGACACTCGAGTCCTGATAAGCATTGTCTGGCATTGTATTTTATTCACAGAATTCACAACTATACTAATCTTTACATTGCTATAGCTGAAAAAGGCTGGGAAGCTCGTCATTTCCCACCACACGTCCGAAAACAAGTACCTAATGTTTTCTACTTGGTTTTCTACCACTGAAACTTTTCTAATTTTGAGATGAGTAGGTACAATAAGTTAATATAAATTCATTTTTCAGCTAATAAATCTTCCATTTCTTTTGTATTAATATCCCGATAAAATAATTGAAAACAAGGTTTTGGCACATCAAATAAACGCTGACATCGACACAATATTGCATCTTTATTGCGGCCTACTATGACTGAAGAATACATTTTCTTGAAATCGGAAGTAAAGTGTTTCAAAATCGTCATTAAAAGGTCAGAAATCGGCACTGAAGTAGCCCATTATTGTGCGATTTTTTCAATAAGTAGACGGCCCATTTTTAGTATATACACATTGCGAAATTGTTACCTATAGCAGCGCAATCTTTCAGTATAAATATTTTAGTACGTTTAAATATGTAACAATTTCGCAATGTGTACAAAAAGTTAAATGGGCCTTTATTGGCCGGGTTTTGAATATTTGGTCACTTTTGACGGGCGATGGCTCCGCGTCTGACGTTTGATGTTTACATCTCGCCAAGGCCTATTTATTGAAAAAATCGTACAATAATGGACTACTTCAGTGCCGATTTCTGAGCTTTTAATGATGATTTTGGGACACTTTACTGCCGATTTCAAGAAAAAATATTTCGCTTCGCCATGTTTGTCGCCATGATTGTCCGCGATACATTCAACAGAAAATTTATTAGATACATTTGAAAATTTAAAGATATTTATAGATATTATTTGTATTTTTTTTTCTTATTTTTATGTATTAGTATTTAGCGTTTCTATATGGCAACTAATTAAGTACTGATCATAAAAGAAATTTCAACCAAACTTAATTTTTATTAGTCGCCTCAAACTACTTATTATAACCCCTTTATTTGACCTTACCTTGATATTTTGTTTTTGATAGAGAACAATAAAAACCTTCCACTTTTTTTCTTAATTCTAATACGAAAAATTACGTTATTGGAACAGAGCTGGGAAAGATCGCGTCAAAAAAGATCTAGATCATAGATCAGATCGTTTTTCAAAAAAAGATCTGAGATCGTTTAAAAATAGAACTTTTCATGCAAAAGCGATCTTAGATCAAAGATCGTCTAAAAATGATCTATTTAAAAAAGATCAATCAATCTAAGATCTTTTGAACGATCTAAGATCTTCTAAACGATCTAAGATCTTCTAAACGATCTAAGATCCTCTAAATTCCTTGAACAAAATTCATGATATTAAATAATTAATAGATATAGATGTCTATAAATACTTTTCCTAATTTTGACATAGTATAAAGTAACATCTTTCAAAACCTGAGCAAGTAAGGATACGTCCAGTTTTACGTAACTAGTTACGTAAAGTTACTACTCTAACTGAATTGGTTACGTAATCAATCAGTTGATATACCTATGGAAAATTATACTTTTCTTGTAAAAACGTGTTCACCGATTATTTATGCAATTTATAATTTTATAACTTAAGTTATAAAATTCGGTATTTTGAGAAACAGATAATTGAAAATAAAATACAAATTAACATAAAGCATTCATTTAAAGACCTCGAAATAGGTTCTTGTAGTTGTAGGTAAAATGTACCTACGTCAGTTTGTTTATATTATTTGTTATTTTTCGCAAGGTTAGTTTATAGGAAGGTTAGGATATTCGACGACTTGGAAGGGAAGGGGGGGTGAGAGAGGCAAAGGGGGGGGAGAAAGGCCGCAATTTAAGTTGGTAGCATTTACCCGCGAATTGGCGATTTAGTAACTCTCTAAATAGACAACGCTTTCAGCCATAGGCGCACACAGACGTTTTTGGCATGTACCTTATTTATGGTGTGTATTTATGTTGTTTTGGCTGTTTTCGGTTATTTCTTCATTTTAATGTTCGTGCAATGAAATAACGGAACTTTGTGGTGTATGTTGGTGCATCGCATTTTTGTTTTATGTTTGTGTTTTTACTTTGTTTTCGGTTTTCAATACCCGTTTTGTCCCTTTTGATACGCCATTGGCATCAAGCTGAAGGGTAGCTGGTGAGAGTGGCACCGTCGCGCGATGTTGCCGGTTCAAAGGGACTGCTTTTGGTTTTGTTTAAGAGTGGGGGAATGTCCTAACCTTCCTATAATCTAACCTTGATTTTTCGTGAATTCTGACAATTTGCGCTTTACCTGAGACCTAGAGATCTCCTGAGGTAAACTGCTTTAAATGAACGCTTGTTAGTAACGTAAGTAACTGAATTCGTAATACATATATTTTAGAAATAATATTTATAGATTATATTATTATGTATAAAAAGAAAAATCCTTGTTCGTACGAAACTATTCATTGTTCTCAAAAATATATACCTACCTTTCTACCTACATTATTTTGTATAAAAAAATCACAGAAACGTTTCAAAAACGAACTACTTACAACAATTATTGAGGTCAAAATGAGGAGATGTTTTACAAATATGTAGATATAAAAACAAAAACTCTTATTCCTACAACAACCTAGAGCACTATTTTTTATTCTTCAAAAATAAAACATTATTTTATATACAAAAAATCACAGAAACGTTTCAAAAATGAAAGAAAACAAATAATGAGGAAGTTAGATCGTTATCCTTTTAAAAGATTTCGGTCCTTTTAAAAGGTTTCGGTTTCATGAAAAATCGCTCAATGACCACCAATCTCGTTGAAATCTCCCAGTTCATTTGTGAGAGGCTCGATGACAGGGAGCAGGTTAATGTGGTGTATACGGACTTCTCGAGGGCGTTTGACAGGATCGATCATCCCACTTTATTGTACAAACTCTCGCTGGCTGGTTTTAGTGATAGCCTCGTTTCATTTTTTGAGTCTTACCTGAAGAACCGCCCTCAGTCCGTATGTTACAATGGCTTTAATTCTATCAAATATATTGCCACTTCTGGAGTTCCTCAGGGTTCCAATCTGGGGCCTCTGTTATTCCTTCTATTTATCAATGATATTACTGATAATCTCAAATGTGGTAAACTTTTGTTCGCGGACGACTTAAAAATCTATTGTTCAATACAATCCTTAGAGAACTGCTTATTTCTCCAGAAGCAGCTTTGTGAATTGGATGCTTGGTGTGTCGTTAATCACCTGGATTTAAACCCTGCCAAGTGCAGTGTGGTTAGGTACTCTCGAAAAGAGTCAAATATAACATTTGATTACAAATTAGGTAACACAAGTCTTGCTTCTAAGGACAGTGTTGATGATCTTGGGGTCCGCTTTGATAGTGTCATGTCGTTCAATGAGCATTTCAATAATATTTCGATGTCTGCCTACAAAACTTTGGGTTTTTTGTTGAGACACTGTCGAGGCTTCACAAATATTGCGGCTTTGAAGGCTCTGTTCTTTTCACTCGTCCGTTCGAAACTGGAATATTGTTCTGTTATTTGGCATCCAATTTATGAAACCCATGAAAAGCAATTAGAGTATGTTCAAAGAAAATTTCTTAAATTTCTTTATTATAAAACTCACGGCATGTACCCTCCTCGTGGATATGACCATCAGGCGCTTCTTAATGAATTTAAAATGTGTTCATTGATAGTTCGCCGATCCGTTTCTGGTGTTTCCTTTTTATATAACTGTATCCGAAACAATATAGATTCTCCTTTTTTTCTTTCTAGACTAAACATACGAGTACCAAGACCTAATTCACGGCTAACATCTACATTTTACGTTCCCTATGCTCGTACTATTATAATGTTTAAGTCGCCAATTTATTTTACATCCAGTCTCCATAATATGTTGCCTGATGAATGTGATCTGTTTGATTGCTCCAAGCCTTCCTTTTT
The DNA here is from genome assembly GCA_963920635.1 of Pseudeuparius sepicola. Classification (NCBI taxonomy): domain Eukaryota; kingdom Metazoa; phylum Arthropoda; class Insecta; order Coleoptera; family Anthribidae; genus Pseudeuparius; species Pseudeuparius sepicola. The sequence continues at coordinate 10,643,367 of OY987298.1, read as the reverse complement.
GAGGTGTGCCATTGAGTGCTTTTCATAATTTCACGTTATGTGTTGGGTAGTATTAGTATTAGTCCGCTGATAATTGTACTGTACAGGGTAGATACCCTGCGTGGGGCTCCCTATACTATGTTGATTATATTGATTGAGCTGTGCTTACTTTATAATCAGTTTTCTTTATTTTTTCTGTGGTGCTATGTTCCCTTTATATTTATCTTTGTATGTTGTCCTGTAAATGGATTTTTCTGTTGGGCAATAAATAAATAAATAAATAAAAGATCTTAGATCTTAGATCTTTAAAAGGATCTTAGATCTCTAAAACGATCTTCGATCTTTAAAATGATCTTAGATCTTTAAAACGATCTTAGATATTTTAAACGATCTTAGATCTTTAAAATGATCTAAGATCGTCAAATTAAGATCAAAGATCAGATCTTTTGAAACGACCTCTTTAAAAAAGATCGTTATTTAGTGAAACAAAAAAGGTCTAAATCTAAGATCAAGATCGCGATCTTAGATCTTTAAAACGATCTTTTTTAAATAGATCTACCCAGCTCTGCGTTGGCAAAACTGTTCAAACCTCTAGTATTTACACTGCAGCCCACGCAGACGAAAGCGCTACACTTGCTGCCTGATTTTGTACAAAGTACAGAACTTCTCGTTCCCAAATTAGTCCCGGCTAATTAAAGCCTGGTGAGCGATTGCCAGCCGGCTACAATTCCACCCCTGACAAATGAACGTCGCCGCCGCCGCCGCCTAGTGTTTCGTTTCGCCGCCGCCTCCGTTTACTTATGGCTAATCCGTCCGAAAAATTTGAATAACGCGCTAGACAGAATAAAACGACGCGTCCGTTATTTACCTCCCGTCTAGCCGGGCTAGGTGTGTACGCCATTTGTCTGGAGGGAAGCGGAAACTGTTAGTGCGGTAGTTTGCGGACGGGAAAAATATGTTCGGGTTTTCGTTGGGCCGGGTTTTGCGAGGAGAGCGCGGCGCTGGTTCAGACTGATGAATGTTCGCCCGAATTCATTCGTTTCGTCGCAAAGAAGGACATGTAACATCGTGGTCAGTATAGGAGGTCTAACAAATATCAATAGAATAGCGTTTGTCATTAATAATTAATAAAATGAAAAAATACAAAGTTTTTTTAACACACTGTATTTCGAAAACGATACAATAAAAACGTTTACATCAAATTTTCGTCTTGAAATTAGGTGGGGATTCACCTCCTTTATTTTGCCAGAGAGGAGGAAACCCCCTGTATAATTAAAGTGACTTGGTGACAGGCGCCTACTTGATCATAGTAATTTAATAATTATTAACTTCAAAGATGGAAAATGGCAAATCATGGCCAACTAAAGAAAATTAAATTTTGTAAACAAAAATATGTCGAATTTATAACCAAATTTGACGTATGATACATTTTGTAAATAAACAAAAATCTGTCAAATTTCTATCCGAAATTTGACATATTAGGAAACTTTTTAACAAAAATTTGTCATATTTATAACCTAAAATACCTAAAATCATACCTAATTAGACATATTTTGCAAACAACTATCAGAAAACAAAAGAAAATTAACTAATTTTTATCAAGTATTCCATAATATACAATGTGTCCACGGATGGAGTTCACATAAGGTGTAAATGACAAAAAAATTTCGAGTTGAAATTTGAGCTTCTAGGGATAAGCCCTGCTTGGTTTGAAACTAATTTGTGATGTAATTTTAGTTTCGAAAAATCACGTATGCCTTGGGAATTTTGAAAAACTAAAAAAACATCAGTAAAGTGTCCTTTCTGTACGTTTTACGACAAAATGTTATTAAGTTAACTTGTTCAGAATGCAGAACTGAGTTGGTTTGCGAACTTTCGAAAGTCTAGGCCTACTTTGATTTTTTGGCATGTTTTCCCACTTTTCTTTAGAAAAGTGCACTTTGTGTAGTAATCACATAAAAATGTTATTAAAAAAAACTGGTTCACAATGAAAATCTGGATAGGTGTGAAAAAATTCAAAAGCCTAGGCCTACTTTGATTTTTGTGCATTTTAATTTTTTAGCAGACCAATTTGACTGCAAACCCACTAAAAGTTCCATCTTTTATCATTATATTATTTAATGTAGCCGATAGGCGACCCGTGTATAGTATATTCGCATTTATACGGTTGATCTTTTGCCTGTCATAAAACGATGATTATCCCTTTGACCATGAAATGCCTCAAATTTCAGACAGGGTCGGATTATATTATACCTGCAACCGTAATTCATATTTAGATACAACTGATGAAGATTGATTTCAACATCGTCTTTTGGGGTATACGTTTAAGCCGACCCTGCACCCAGTAAAATATTATACCTGTACAGAATGGGGTCTTATCAGGTACTTGATTTACTTCAGGAAGGTCAACGGTATAAATGCGGGTCGACTATACTTTCTTCATTTTGTAGCTATAGTAAAGGCAGAATGTAAAGGCGAAGTCGGCCATAAAATCGAGAGAGATGGGCTATGATCTTCCTACCTGCTCTCCCTTATGTTTTGGAGCGAGGGGTTCGGCTTAAAGAACCGCAAGACCAACTTTTTATTGCTCTCCTTGTCTGATACATTATGTTAATAAAGATAATATATTCAAATGGGAGTACGCCTATAAAACAGGGCAGTAATTAAATATTTGGTTTATTTTGGTGATAGACTTCCTGCGTAATAACAATGCAGCGTGAAGTATTCACTGCCCAAAGTAGAAAATTAATATTAAATGTGGTGAAATATTTCCAAGAAAAAAAAGAGAACACACGTGAAAATTTATCGGCACTTCAATGTGCATCGGAGGCGTTGCAGATTAGTACAAGGACCATTTCACGAATTAGGCAAGAAGGCATTAAACATATTAAAATGGTACACACTAAAAGTAAAGCAGCCCCGAAAACTAAAGATTTGACAGAATCGGATAAAGGAGAAATAAGAAGTTTGATTTATGACATGACAACTAACAAGCAACACTTAACTAGGGAAAAAATATGCGAAGAACTGGAAAAAGGGGAATTTTGAGCTGCAGCAAATCAACGTTAAGTGTAATTTTAAGGAATCTTGGATTTAAGTACAAAATAAACGATGGAACAATATGCATCCAATTTATTTTCAAGCTGCCCTCTAGACGTAGTGTGTTTAGACGAGACCTGGATTTTTCAACACGGGGCGAATATGAGAACTTGGCACGACAAAAATCCAAAATGTGTGTACAACAAAAAAGCGAATGATGGCAAAAGGTTTATAATTGTTCATGCCGGTAATAAGGACGGATTTATTGATGGCGCTGAGCTTATATTTTCAACTAAAAATAAAAGTGCAGACTACCACGATAATATGATCGCCGAAATGTTTGAAAAATGGTTGGAGGAGAAACTATTGCCGAAACTTGAAAACCCTTCTTTAATTATAATGGACAATGCGAAATACCATTCCAGGCTGTGTGAAAATGTGCCCAATACAGCCACAAAAAAAAGAATAAATAATTAACTGGCTTCGAAATAAAAAAATATTTTCCTGAAAATTCCCTTAAATGTGAGTTGCTCCAGATCGTTAAAAATTATAAATCCAAGTTGCCTTATGCGTCTGACAATATATAATTAATAAAATGGGACATCAAGTGTTGAGCTTCCCCCATATCATTGTAGGTATATTTAATGCAATAGAATTGATATGGGCCCAATGCAAAACTTTTTTTAATAAGAAAATTGTATATGAGGCAATGCATGATGATAACACGGTAATGTCTCCAGGAAGTCACTAAAGAAAACTGGTCCAGTTGTATAAAACACACCGAGAACGTTATTAAGGATTATTGGGAAAAAGAAAAGATATTGGACGTTGACAGAGACCCAATTATTATTAATTTAAATAACGATTCATATTCGGATGATAGTATTTTATATTCTGACTAAAATTCATAACGAATTAAATGTATATTATTATTATTTATTTATTATGTATATACTGACTTCTGACTATGTAAAGTTTACTTTATGTTGATATTTAATTTGTAACTGAAAATATAAATATATATATTTTTTGCCTAACCATTACGATAATTATTTAAATACCTAAGACCTACTTTGAATTTCAGGATCACTATATTTTAATTGCCAGTCTAAATTACGGAATTAATCTTCAAAAATTACAAATGAAATTACAACAGGTACCTAAGTACAAATTTTGAATCCGCCCGTTCACATCAGGTAGTAAAGCAATAATTTATTCTAGGCCGACCCTGCCTGCCTTAAACAATCAACTGGTAATACAAGACAAGAACTAGGTTTTCTATCTCTCTTCCTTTCATGAAAGGTGCTTAGCGAACTTTAAGACGTACGTCGGATCAAGGGCGTAGATACGGGGGGGGGGGTAGAGGGGGTAATTACCCCCCCAAGAACAAAATAAAAGCAGAACCTTAACCACTGGGCTATTACCATGACACGTCTATAATAGAAAATAAAAATATTATTCTATTATTAATTTTTATGATGAACTCTGAAAAAACGCAAAACGCAAATTTTAATACACTTGGCAGGTCACGGGGTAGCGCGGTAGCATAGCGGCGGGCAGCGACGGCGACTCAGATCTTGGTTGAGGTCCACTATGGGACAGGAGAGGCTTGTAGGGTTGGCGCTTTTACATATTCACAGGGATATAAAACCTTGCCCTGAAGCGGTGCTAAACAGATTTGCCAATAATAGTAACAAAAGGATTTTAGATATAGTTCTATAAAAACTGGTTTATGTGTGGATATATTTTTTATATTTTGACTGATTTTTTTAGTTTATAAATGTTTTTTTTTAGATTAGGTTTTTTAAAGACTGTTTTTTTTCTTGTTATTTTTTGTTTTGTTTCTGTTTTCATCACAGAAAAAGTATACAGTGTGTCCCCAGATGAGGTACCGCACTCTTGTAAAGTTTATTATATTTGATTTTTCGAGAAAAAGTCATTCTTGGTAAAATGTTTTGCTTGTTCTTAAAATAAGATTGGCATGGAAAAAGTTAACATTACTTACACTGGGTGACCGGAAAATTGAAAAACCGTTAATTATCTTAAGAGTAAACTCCTCTATTTGTAGAGATAATGAAAAAAGGTTTTCTGTAAATAGTATGACAAAACTGTATTAACAAAAGTTACCCAGAAAGGAAAACTGCGCCTGATGACAAAATTTAACAATTCTAGGCCTACTTTGTATTTTGGAAAATATTGGAAGAAATTCAAAGTGGACCAGGATTGTCAAAATTTTTTCATCGTACATAGTTTCCTACTCTGAGTAACTTTTGTTAATACAGTTTTGTCATACTATTTACAGAAAAACATTTAATCGAAGAAAAACAAGAAAAAAATCAAAAAATCAAAGTAGGCCTTACACTTAGAAATTTTGTAGATACACCTAAGTAACTTAACACGCTGAACAAATTTTCTTAACTTAATTTTTTCAGTATCTCTACAAATAGAGGCAGTTTACTCTTGTGTTATTTAACGTTTTTTCGATTTTCTGCTCACCCAGTATAAGTAATGTTAACTTTTTCCATGCCAATCTTATTTTAAGAACAATCAAAACTTTTTATCAAGAATGAATTTTTCTCGAAAAATCAAATATAAGAAACTTTACAAGAGTGCGGTACCCGGGGACACACTGTATATTTTATTTTTATATTTTTTATCATTTTTTATTTTGAGTTTGTTTCATTGTTCTTTGTTTTAAGTATATAGTACCTATATTGTTATTCAATATACCTATTATATATTACTAGTGTTGGTTTTATTTGGCTTTATAGGTCTTACTTATGTATATCTACCCACCTATAAAATCGCAATAAAACCTAATAATTGGGGAACAGACGAACTATAAATAGTAGGTATTACCATTACCCCCCCCCCCCCCCCCGGAAGAAAAAGCTATCTACGCCCTTGCGTCGGATACAAATTGGCGGAGGAGACATGAGTGTAATTGTGCGAGTGCGAGTAAAGCAATAGATATAGCGCTCTCTCTTTGATGATATATTGCCGACTTCGCCTTTACATTCTGCCCTTACTATAAATGTCTTTCTTTTGTTACAGCCAGCGCCACGTGCGACACGGTGCGCTGCCCGTCCGGCCAGCGCTGCCTGCGCGCGCCCCGCCGTCCCGGTTCGGGCGCGGCGCGATGCTCGCAGTGCGCGTCGCCGTGCCGCGCGCGCCACCTGGCGGCGACGCGCGCGCTGTGCGCCCAAAACAACGTCACGTACGCCTCGTGGTGCGACATGGCGCGCGACGCGTGCCGCAGGGGCGAGGTGGTGGAGGCCAGGCACCCTGGCAAATGCGTAAGTGTGTCGGCGCCCGAGGCCAACGATAAAGACAGGCCACGGCGCTAACGCATAATCGCGTAGTCACGTGACCAACTTAGTTCTATATAATGAAAGGCATTTTTGGAGATAAGTAGAAAAAACAAATTTCGTAACAATTTGGCAAGTTTTCATTCATCTATTACATAATTGGTTTTGTGCGTCCAGGCATTGTCTAATTGTTTTTTCAAAATTTTCAACCTGCCTCACCTGTTTTAGGCTGAGAGTTAAACGGCACTGCACTGACAATATTTTAGCACATTCTCAAAAATTGTTGGGATATCACCTTCCTTTAGCTTAGGTGATATTCTCTATAGGTATTTTCCTCCTTCAACACATTTGTCCACTTTAATTATTGTTTCACTTTCTTGAAAATGTGTTAGCCACACATACTTAAGGGTTTTTTAGAAATTAAATCTCAGTTGGGATTTGACGAATCCATTTTTGGCGGAAATTTTCATCCCGATGCAAAACAAATGTTTGTTATGGCGACACTTTCTTCCCTGCTTTTGTAATATGTATAAATATAATATAAACAGACCCTATATTTGGTATTTAGGTTATTTTTTACGAAATAAAAATGAAAACTAACCTCAGTAGGTATACTGTAAATATTGACGAGGTCTCCGTTGATCGGCAGCGTGAAAGTCCGAATAGAAACCATATCAAGGCGTGGGTCGACAACGAAAATCCTCGAGTACGTTACAACACTGATTTATTTCGCACAAGGTGAATGGTGAATACAATAAATACACAAACCCGAACGTGGTCAACGGGAACGGCTTCCAGCCACCCGGACCGTCTGAACTCGCGGATCTCCCGTAAGCAGTTCACCCCTCTGTGTCTCAGGCTCCACTGTCCAATACTAATACTGTCCCATGTCCATAATAGTCCATTCCGAGTTCCCTATTATGTGGTTCGGGGGAGGATTCCCCTAACAGCGCTCACGCGTCGCGTCGCGTCGGTGCAAGCGGCACCAATACTCTTGGAACGGCACGACTCCCAGCCAGACACCTAGAGGCCATAATAACACCTGGGCGGTTCCCCTCCGCCAGGACACACGCACACTAGACACAAACTTGTTTCTAAAATATAAACTAAGACGTTTAAAAACACTTTAAACATTGAAAACTTCTCAAAACCCAAGCTGCCGCTTTCAGTTATGTGACAAATGACATGTAACGTCTGACTAAGATGGTCACGTGATTTTTGTGCGCCAGGGCCTGTCTTTATAGTAGGCCTTGGTCGGCACCATATACCTAAGGTGCCTTCGGGTAATATCGCCCAGTCTGAAATATCGTCCACTTTTAAATTTGGCGTCTTGTCGAAGTTTTCCTACTAACACTAACCAATGAGGTTAATATTTTTTAATAGCGTGTTCTAAACAGCCAATAGCAACAACGCCTTTAAATCTAAATAATAAATAACCAACCGCCACATTCTGCAATAAACTGCGTAAGAGGGCACGACGAACATTTCACTGTCGGAAATATCGCCCACACAAATAAGATGGGCGATATTGCAGCCTTTTATTTTAATACGTACAATATGATATGAGACAATGTGTGAAATGCAAGAATTGGGTCCATGAAAATTGTGTCGGACTCACAGAAGAGGCCTTTGAATGTCCCAGATGTTCGCCATAATGGTACCTATTTATATTACGGCCTCGCACAAGCATGTGGTTGCTTCTGGGGTAGGTACTCCTAGTTTTGGAGTATTGTGAGGGTGAGAATTATTATTATTATATTTCAAACCAAGTGGGAGAAATTTCAGCAACGGGTAGAAATATCGTCCATTTACGACGTTTTTAAAGATCGTTATTTTTCTTGCTAAGAATTGATGTATTTTATTTTTGTCAGATATTTAGTTAATAAAGAATATGGCTTTACTGGTCCAAAATATTTATTGTTGTTATTTTTAATATAAATCTAAGGATTTTAAGAAGTGTAATGTCTTAGGAGGGCGATATTACCTGAAGGCACCTTATAGCAACCTATACCGCGCAAGAGAGACGTCCGACCGAGGGAATAATAATTTGGCGGCCATTTTTGACCCTAAATGAGGCGGGAAATTTGAAATAATTTATACGGGTGGGTTCCATAAATAACGTAATGTCTTGGTTGCCGTTTTGTGTAAAATGGAAATTATTTTAGTTCAAAGTACAACATAGGTCCGAGATTTTTGTTGGTTTTGGTTTTGTAGGTTGAGAAATTATACAACTTAATCAAAACAACATATTTTAATCATCGCAAACAGAACTAATTTAATTATTATTTTACATTATACCTTAAACAATAGCTACATTATACTCCCCTAAATAATTACTTATAAAAAACATGAAAATATTTTTTATTACCTAACATTTTCATACAATATTGCTTGGGATAATTATTTCTTTGAATACTTTTAATAATAATAACCTATTTTCCAGAAACATATCTATACCTATTTCTGAATTTCTAGGCGGCTAGTTTTATTCCTTAGAACTTTTTCTTTTTGTTTGTTTAAAAAATACAAGCAAAAGAAAACTTGGTAACTTCAACCACTTTAATCTTTGTTTCAAAAATGCAATTGAAGTGATTTCTAATTACGCTCTTCTTTGATAGGCTTCAATATTTTTGCTGGCGGTGATCTGCATTTAACAGGTTTACTTGCTGCCTGCTGCTGTTTGCATTTCTTCGGTTAATTCTATTTGCTCCAGAAATGCGACTCCCTTCGTCGTATCAAGAGTTACAATGTCTCCATTTTCCCCATCTCTTCTTCTTTAACCGGAATGAATTTCTTTGGTGATCTTACCAATTTTGACGCCACTGCTTCTTCGGTTAGGTTTCTAGATGGTAGAGCTCCACTTTTCGCGTTCTTTCGTCTTGCATAAAAAATCCTGTTCATTAAAATGAATAGAACACTCATACATAGAGCCCTTCCAGAGAATATTATTGTCGAATGACACCTAAAGTACTAAGCCACTTTCTAAATTTAGTTTTTTCTCTTGAAAACCTAAAAATCAGAAAGAAATCAGAAAATATCAATGAAAAAACAATATTATTTGATCTTGTAAATATGAAAAAGAAAAGCTATTGACCGTATAAAATATAAAGAAGAAATCGCTATTAAAAACTAAATCGCATCGTTATATACAAGGTGATACAGTCATGATGTAAAAAATTTTAACCAAACACACAATAGGGAACGCCTACTAAAAAGGAAAATGCGATTTTTTTTTATGGAAGTCTAAAACATGGGGCAAATCAACCCTAGTCCCCATTAACACGGCGCTCCGTAGGCTGCTACCGCCAGACAGCGCAGGTAGAACCTGCTGCACCAGAAAATTGCTTCAATACAATACAAAAAAAGTAGGTAGGTATCCCATCATAAATAATTGGCAGTTTTATTAAGCCGCGTCCAGACAGTGTGTGGTGCTTGCAAGCGTTATATTTGGGTCGTCCACACTGCGCGTAGTGTTCGCAATTTTTAACGGTTCGGGTAGGGTTTCACGTGTACGCAGTTGGCCGAGAACTGCCGTCAGTCCTCCCGTGTTTAAAATAAAAATATATTTTTTAAATATGAGTGATACCGACGAAAACCTGGCCATAGCAAGTGCGGCATATATTGTGTTGCAAGAAGAAATAAGAAAGAAAAGGCGCCGTCGTTTTTGGATTAGCGAGATTTTTAAAGAACGTGCTAACTACAGCGGAACTTATTTATATAGTGTCCTACAAAAAATTCGCACCATAGGGGGAAAATTTTTAATTAACGTTTTATTTTCAAATTTAATTTTGGGGTTACCTTTTGCTTTAAAAAAGATAAAAAATGACCCACTCAAACGTGGTCATGTGACTTTCGTTATCTGTCAAAAATGACATTTAAAAAATATATCGCTTTTCAACTTCCGATCACTTCCGGTTATACCGGAAGTCGATAGCAACTTTGTTATTTCAAATAGAACACCCTATATATTATTACACTATTTGGTTTCCTATTAAATTCCAAATCTTTTTTCTGAATATAATGTGTACCCTGTTCCTAACCCTTTTCGAGATATTCGCAAATTTTTTATTTTTTTTTTGTTTTTCTTCTAGTAGGTACCTATTATTATGTAATTATTGTTAGTATTATTTAATTTTGTATTGTTGCTTCTCAGGGAAAAAATATTATTAAATAGCCCTTAACCTTGTCACATAATTGCGTTATTTCATTTTCCATGGCCCCCTATAATGTGACGCTCCTTGAGAATGGCATCTTTGTTGATACAGAGCAGAAAAAAATACGTATTTTTGCGTACTAACGAAGTAACCGCTTCATTTAGACATATAGTGTGTTATATCTTTTTGAACTGTCTTTTCACAAGCATTTCAATGGTGCAATAAAAAAATATGGGTTCCATTTGAAAAAAATGAGATTTTTCAATTTTTCGATGTTGATATTGGGAATTTTTTCCCGAACACCCTGTACAATATTTTGAAATGGCATACAGACCATTTAATAAAGTTGACTTTCGCCTACGACAGTCCAAAATTTCAGTTTTCCAGATTCATAAATTTCAAAGTTATGATCACTATGGTCGATGGCTGCAACACTCAAAAAAATCAAAAAGTTGCGAATATCTCGAAAAGGGTTAGGAATAGGGTACACATTATATTTAGAAAAAAGATTTGGAATTTAATAGGGAACCAAATGGTGTAATAATATGTAGGTTGTTCTATTTGAAATAACAAAGTTGCTATCGACTTCCGGTATAACCGGAAGTGATCGGAAGTTGAAAATATTTTAGAAAGAAAGTTTACAACCTGTTATATAAGTGACCAAAATTTCAAATTAAAATTCGCACTCCTTCCCCGTAAACTTCTAATGAACCACTTACGTGAATCACCCTGTATAGCCCGGGCAACGCTATTTATTCTGTGCTTATATAGGAAAAATGTTATAAATGATTATGATGAGTATTCTGAATTTAACGCAAGTTTCAAGCCGTTAAGCGGCTTTCTCCTTCAAGCACTCAAAAAACTCGTACTTCTTTTAAGAAATCACCTGTTTATTCAAGACCATTTTCGATTTATTCTCTTATTATGATGTAGTCAAGAATGTGCACTCAGCAAAGAGTTATGCACTTATTTGTTATTCTATCTCGTCTCCCACTTGAATTTATTTGCACAGCATGGTCGTCACCTAACAGGCGGATCTGAAGTCTCAACTTAAACATAACGGAGGTTTTTTAATATACGATTTATTTTGGTGTAGAAAGAATTTTGTTTTCGAGTGCAGTTCTGTTTATGTCTGGACGTCTGCGAGATATGACTACGTATATTTTTCTGCAAATTGTTTGGAATTCACGTAGGTGCTTACATAATCTACCTACGCGTTTACAGTGTGGTCATTTCAGTGTGCAACATATGGTTTTTTGGTTTAACTTTTTACAATATAACTATATTAAATCACATATAGCGAAATTAAACATTTATTTACGGCGCATGTAGGTCAATCGATTAATATTTATTTTTAAAGTTTTTAAAGTTTAATTTCAAAAAATTTAAGAAGACTTAGTATCCACTTACAAATTTTAACAAAAATCAGCCAGTTAATAATTTTGCTCTCAAAGACAGCTTCAAATTTCTTTAAAATGCGATTTCCGGCGAAACAATATGTTTAATTTCAGAACAAACTGTTAATACTTAATTTTTAAGGTAATTATAAATAATAAAAACGCAGTTAATATTTTTGCCCAAAAAAACATTACGCAAAATGTCATTTTTACATCATTCGGCTACTTGCGCAAACGTAATCTGTTTAATTTATCAATCTCAACTTTAGATACCTTACTTACTAATAAATGCAGCTTAAAATTCGCAGTTAATATTTATGCCGTCTTTATTACAACAAGAAAATGTATTTTTCTAAAAAAACGTCCACACGCGTATGTTTATTTTGTATAAAAAACAATTCTGGCGTTCATTTATTACCAATATTTTGTGATGGCATTATAAGAATGCGGTTATGAATTTTGTCTAGGTTTCGTTATTTTTTACCTTAATTTCCCTGGCCTACCCGGCGGTAGTCAAGCTAAAAGCGGCGCTGGTTAGGAAACCCCCTGTATAATTAAAGTGACTTGGTGACAGGCGCCTACTTGATCATAGTAATTTAATAATTATTAACTTCAAAGATGGCAAATGGCAGGGATGGGTAGGTAGAAAATTATACATATTCTACCGTATATTCTACGTGTAGAATATGTATTTTCTAGACCAACATATTTTCTACATTTTCTACATCACAAAATGTAGAAAATTAATCGTTTGTTTCGCTAGCACAACACAAGCATATTATGTAATAAAAAATAAATGTAACCAAATTATATATATTTTTTAATTTGCATACAAAATATACAACGTTAAAAAACATTAAAACATTATTCTGAATATAAAGAACGAAATGAGTTTTCTTATTTGTATCTTGTTAACACTATATGTAAGCACTTAGAACATAGTAACATAATATGAATTCATTAATAAGGGACATAAAACAAATAAAAGCAGAGATAGTAATAAAACTGATGAATATTAGTCCATCAGATTTATTACTATCATTAATACTATCGGTTTTAATATTCATCAGTTTTATTACTATCTCTAATCTTCAGGTGATAGTAAATATAAGTTAACTTTTTTGAATTTTCAGAAGTAAGACGGTTTCGAATAGGAGAATGAATATAAGACCAATTTGAAAAGAGACTTTCAAGCTGAGCTGATGATGCCGGAATCGTGTTTAGCTTAATCGCCAGTCGAGATAATGTAGGATAATGTTTTTCCGCCAACTTCCAATAAGTTCGAACTTTTGTAATTTTCTTGTCGCGGAGTTTTTGAAATATCTTGCGATTATTTTTAAAATCCTGAAGACCGTCTAACCCCTCAGCATCTAATAATTATCTAAAAAGAATTCATCCACATCTCGTATTTGATCATCAGTTAACAGTTTTCCTTGATACACAGGATGCAAAAAGTTAGCAGCAAGTGAAAATATATTCAAGGCATATTTTTAGCGTTTTTTAAAGCATTGAATGTATTCGTCAAAACCTTCTGGCATTTCTAATTTGATCCATTCTTCAGCTGCATCCGCGATTGATGCCTGAGTACTTTGTAATAAGTTAATAAGCTTGCAAACGGGATCAAACAATTTCACACTATCTTCTATTTGTTTTTTAAAATTCTCGTCAAATACAAGTTTTGTTGTATTGGGTTTAAATGATGTAGCTTCAGCAATTATGGTCCTCATTGGCTTCAAGTTCTCTATAAAATTGACAAATGCGTCGCGATAAGAGCACCAACGTGTTTCCCCAGCTAGCACCACCCTTTTGCCGCCTAATTTTAATATGCTGTTCTCCAGGTCTGGTGACGAAAATTCTTTTAATACAGACTGAACTTTTCCAGCTATATTTTCAGAAACCAATTCATTTGCGAGTAGATTCGCTGTATGACTGTTGCAGTTTGTATACCACAAATTTATTTGAGCACCCATCTTTTTCATATTACTTGCATTATCCGAGTAGGATGCATAAATATCAGTATTGTAAATTTCTTTTGCGAAAACTACACATCTTTCCACGATTTCTTGAAGTTTATCACCAGTTTCTTTTTCGCCTGTTAAATCGAACGACCATCAACATTGTGTATAAGACAAACAACATTTTTTGTGATATTGGATGAATTCTTCCAGCCATCAATCAGCATAACAAATTCCTTGTCAAAGTTTTGAATGGATTCGTAGCATTTTGTAAGTAAACTGCTCGATAGTGTTTTCCTAGTCGGCACTTTATATGAAGGACGTAGAAGACCAATAAATTTTTTGAAATGGTCTGATTCCACGACTGAGAAAGGTACATTACACCCAAACATAAACTCACGCAAAGCCAAGTTTAATTTACCGAGACATTTTATCACAAAATCCCAAAAGATCATTGGGCATTTTTTTAGGTCTATGTAAATCCGTGTTTGTCTGTTTTATAGATAAAATTTTACTGGCTGTTTTTCGGCTTGATTGTAGAGTAACCTAAAAATAAACCAATATTTTTACGCCACAATAAAATAGAAAATAAAAAAATTATTCATAAGTTCATAACTTTTCTATTTACCAACCTTATCATGTACTTTGTCCAAATCTGAATTTGCTTGTAATTCATTGACGTCATTGTCTTTGTTGGTTGTGGTAGAATTGGTAGAATAACTGGAGAAGGAAGATGGCAGACTTAACCATGAGCTGAGTGTAGAGCAGCTAGGAATGCCACTGCTAGGAATGCCAACTTTTTGGTTTTCTTTTTCTGATGATCTGTTTTCAAGCCTTGCTACTTTGGCTAATGGAATTTCATCTTCATTCTCTTCCTCACTGTCTGCTTCGTTTGATTCTGACAAAATTACACTTACATTTTCATCTTCTCTATTTGTTTTGCTTCCAATTTCTTTTTTGCACACATTCCGATGTGCTAAAAGTCTCTTCTTGGCAGTGTTTTTTAAAATTTTGTTACAATAATTGCACAAGCTTGCGTTTTTTCCATCTGCTTTAACTGTTCAAAATCGTATTTTTCCCAAAAATCGTGTTGAGGTCTTCCAGCCATTTTATCAAGCATTTTATTATCTACCTAATTTACAATATTTGCAATCCAAATAAAATGCTTAACTACCACTGCACGTTGCAAGTTGCAAGTAACGTAGTAAACACAAACTGCTACCATGAGCCACGAGATGTGCTGTGTTTACTATTCCCTATTCGCGTAGGACGGGCAGTCGCGATCGGGGAGTCCCCGAAAAATTTGTGGGGGAAGTGCCGCCGCGCCGTCAGGCCTGCCATCTCATGATTTTGTAATTTGCTGAGCTGAAACGTGCGTCGCGTCTCTTTTTTGGAGACATCCCTATGCTGTAATTTTCAAGTTTTTGAGTAGATATTGTGCTGGCACAATAAATCGACTTTATTTTATACATTTTGGTTTTGTACGTAATATTCTACATTTTCTACATAATATTCTACATTTTCTACGCAATTTTCTGTACATGTAGAATAATAATTTTCTACGTGTCGTTACCCAACCCTGCAATGGCAAATAATGGCCAACTAAAGAAAATTAAATCGGTCACCCCGTTTTCATTTTACGCGTATATTATTTGAATCAAATTTGACTTATAAGACATTTTGTAAACAAAAATATGTCAAATTTATATCCAAAATTTGACATAGGTATTAGGCAATTTTTAAACAAAAATTTGTCATATTATTTATAACCTAAAATACCTAAAATCATAACATAATTAGACATAATTAGACATTTTGCAAATAAATATCAAAAAACAAATGAAAATTAACTAATTTTTATCAAGTCTTCCATAATATAAATAAGTTGTTTATAAGAGTTGAAAATGATCTTTTTAAATATCTTTTAAAAACATTTCAAATTTTTAGTCTTGTAGAAAAAATCTGAAGTTTTTTTAAAATAAATTTGTCATGGATACAATAGTTTTAAAACAAATCTAGCGTAAGTAAAATTTTATATTATACATTGTGGTCATTTAAGTGTGCAACATATGGGACATTTTTTTTATTAAATGCAGAACCAAAATACAGACATTGCCGAAAGTTGATGCATGTTCAATAATTATATTAGGCACACTTATAATGGTTGCAAGTCAAACAGCATACAGGGTAGGACAAAAAATATAAAAATTGTACAAGAGTAAAGTACCCTCATTTCAGAAAATTCAGCAAAATGTTATAAAGAAAAGTTGTCTAGAATTAAAAGTTATGCCTAAATAAAAAAACATTGCCTTCTAAGGAAAAAAATTATTTTTTGAAAAGCATTAATAATTTCCTAATTTTTTTAATATTCATCCTAAATTAATCAAAATTAAATCAATTTCACATAACTTTGTTCGAGCATATTTGTAAAATTAAGTTAGAATTTTAATTTTTTAGATAATCACAAATTTCATGTTTGTTGCGATATTAAACGATATTTAAACGATATTTAACAAAACTTTAAAATATCTCAAAAATTCTTTTATTTTGTATGTTAATTAAGAAACTGGGAATTAATTGACGAAAACATTTTTTCTTAGGGGGCTGTGTAGTTAGGCATAGCTTTTAATTCTAAACAATTTTTCTTCTGAAACAAGGGTACTTTACTCTTGTACAATTGTTATATTTTTTTACCTACCCTGTATGCTGTTTAACATGCAACCATTCTAAGTGCACCTAATAGGTATGAGTCCGGCAGACAAAAATCACAAAAATGCCATGGCACACAAAGTGTCAAAAAATAAGAATAATTTAAATATTTTGAATTATAGAAATCACGATTCATCTATCAACTTACGCAGGAAATATTTAATGATCGTTTTCTATTCATTCCGATTGAGAGAAGAAAATAAATAATTAGTAAATGATATTATATTGTAGTTTTTTTAATAGTTGGTGCCGATGATAGATGGCTCGCCTATGGCTTTCAGGTGAACGACATAATTGTCGAAAGACAAAACGATCAGTGTCACTCAATGACGTCAGAACGTATAGACAGGTTTGTTTTGATAAACGCTTGACGCCCAGAACTAATCACACTCTAAACGCTCCATTAAATTATTCCGAAAATGTCGCGAGATTGTCAGTAATTGCCCCTTTTTGTCGAGCCGTAGCGAACTTATTTCGACTCTGGGCTCGGAGGCTGGCGTCGTTAGACCATCCCCCGATGCTTACGGCGCCCCCAAACAAGAAAAAACATGGGATTATCTAAGTGTGATTCTGGAGGAACTATAACCGGGAATCACCGGGTGTATAGTTGGTTGATGGTTGGCTTTCTGTCTTTGTTTGTAGCATGTTTTTAGAGTAGTATGAATATATTTAATCTTGGAATCAAAATAAAGGGCATTTTAACAATGGGGCACCACGTCTATATAGGTTTTGACGTCATTGGTGTCACTATATATAAATAAGCACAACAAGACTGACTTCTACTTCTTGTGACATAATCTACTTTCCTCTCCCTATAAAAGTCTTTGTTTTCTTTAACTTTTTAGTATCCGCCTTTGTTATTACATCACTGCAATCTTGTGCAAACAAATTCCTGCGAGATTCAGTTATAGAAATAACAAACCGTGCAGTGTATATGTATAAATAAATCTACATTACATACGCAAAAATGCAAATCGTCAACATTCTCGAAGCTCTAATAATATGTTTTTATTATGAGTGTGAAAGCAGCAACGGGTTTTCTGGCAACGACTTTGCCGCGGCGCTCTCCGAGGCGGCGGGGGACGGCTTGCACCAATATGTATTAGGTCCTTCACTCAGCGATTAGATTCATAATCTCCTTGCGATTTATTGTTGTTATTGACCACAACGCATATATAAATAAAAAATCAGTAAATACCTTTGAAATGGGCGATATTTTGGAATATTTACATAAGTGTGTATCTAAAGATTTGGAAGGAACAAAGACCTGAACGTAGCTATTTTGAGTTGCATGACTTTTCTTTTTTGCTAGATAGGCACCCCCTTGTCACCATAGCTCAGAAGTTCAGAATTTGTTACCCTCGTCTTCACCCATTTTCAACCCCCTAAGCCAAAAACGAAAAAAAATACCAGAAATTCGTTACTTTGAGTTGCATGACTTTTCTTTTTTGGTAGATAGACACCCTTTCTCACCCTCTACAGTAGCCCAGAAGTTCAGAATTTGTTACCCTCATCTTCACCCATTTTCAACCCCTTAAGGCAAAAACGAAAATAGACCAGATAATCACTATTTTCGGTTGCATGACTTTTCTTTTTTTGCTGTTGTTGAAAATGGGTGAAGAGGGTAACAAATTTTGAACTTCTGGACTACTGTAGAGGGTGGCAAAGAGTGTCTATGTAGCAAAAAAGAAAAGTCATGCAACTGAAAGTAACGATTTTCTGGTCTATTTTCGTTTTTGCCTTAAGGGGTTGAAAATGGGTGAAGACGAGGGTAACAAATTCTGAAATTCTGGACTACTGTAGAGGGTGGCAAAGGGTGTCTATCTAGCAAAAAAGAAAAGTCATGCAACTCAAAGTAATGATTTTCTGGGGTCTATTTTCGATTTTTCCTTAAGGGGTTGAAAATGGGCGAAGACGAGGGTCACAAATTCTGAACTTCTGGGATACTGTAGAGGGTGGCAAAGGGTGTCTATGTAGCAAAAAAGAAAAGTCATGCAACCAAAAATAGTGATTATCTGGTCTATTTTCGTTTTTGCCTTAAGGGGTTGAAAATGGGTGAAGATGAGGGTAACAAATTCTGAACTTCTGGGCTACTGTAGAGGGTGAGAAAGGGTGTCTATCTAGCAAAAAAGAAAAGTCATGCAACTCAAAGTAACGATTTTCTTTTTTTCGTTTTGGGCTTAGGGGGTTGAAAATGGGTGAAGACGAGGGTAACAAATTCTGAACTTCTGAGCTATGGTAGAGGGTGACAAGGGGGTGCCTATCTAGCAAAAAAGAAAAGTCATGCAACTCAAAATAGAGACGTTCGGGTCTTTGTTCCTTTTAAATCTTTAAATACACACTTATGTAAATATTCCAAAATATCGCCCATTTCAAAGGTATTTACTGATTTTTTTATTTATACAGTGTGACCCATTTGTTTTGGGGTCAGTCTGTAAAAAGTGTATCAATCGTGCGATTTGGCTGATTTTTTTTTAAATTGTAGAGCTCGATGAACTGCACATTTTGAACAAAAATTGCCTGGTTCGCATAAAATCCAAAGCCTACTATGACCGTTTTTATGAGCAAAATTTTAAGAAACCATATTAGCGTTTTTTTTTGAAAAAATCTGTGTGCGCCAATGGATTGAGCACCCCTCGAAATGGGTATGTACAAAATTTCATCAAAATATTTCAAGTAATAACGATTTTGTAGAAAAATTAAAAATGCAGCCAAGGTACGTCTTTATTTTCAAAAATTCAAAGTTGGCCATGGAAAATAATTGAATTGTAATAATACAACCTTATGCTTATAAACACAAAACATAAAAACAATTAAAATTATAAAATTTTTGTAACTTCTACCAAGCCTCCATTTTCTACAATGCATTTGTCGTTCCTCTTGCGTACATTCAAAATTACATTTCGTATTTGCTGTGGAGTAATTTCCTCACAACTACGGTTTATCCTAGCTTACAGTTCTTGTAAATTATGGGGTCTTGACTTATAAACATTTTGCTTAAGTGTACCCCAAAGAAAAAAATCTAAAGGAGTTAAGTCCGGAGATCTCGGTGGCCACTCACAGAAAGGACTATTTCGCCCTATCCAACAGTTTTCAAAATTATTATCTAGCCAGTTTCTGATTAAACGAGCATTATGAATAGGACTGCCATCTAACTGTAACTTTAAATTTAAACGGTATCTTAATGGTAACTCATCTAAAGCATTTCTAAATTCAATTTCTAGAAAATTCAAGAAGCCAGCCGCATTCAAATTCCCTTCAAAGAAAAATGGGCCAATTATTCTGTCGCGTAGTATTCCACACCAAACGTTAATTTTTTGTGAATATTGTCTCCTTGCATTTATTATAAACTCTGGATTTTCAGCTGACCAGTGACGGCAGTTTTGACTTGATACTACACCATTTGTAGTAAACGTGGCTTCGTCGGTGAATAAAATTTCATTTAAAAAGTTGCCATTATGGAGATATTCACCTTGCAGCCAATAGCAAAATTCTAATCTTCTCTCCTCATCTCCTGGTTCCAGGGTGTGCAAAAATTTTGGCTTAAACGGTTTTATTTTGTTTTGTCTCAAACATCTCCTTATACTCTCTCTGGGTATATGAAGGTCTAAACTAGCCGTTCGAACACTATTTCGAGGATTGTCACTAAAGTATTGCAGAATTTGATTGTTATTTTCAACAAGTCCACGGCGTCCATTTTGCCTAGTTTTTAATAAATTTTTAGAAATCGATCCAGTTTCATCAAAAATATTGTTTATACGTTGTACAGTACTTCGACTCACTGATCTACCTGGGTGTCTATTGTTAAATTCGGCCGCAGCTTCTGCTGCCGAGCGCTCGTTGTCGCCCACGAGTCGAACAATTTCTATTTTGTCTCTTATGCTTAAATATTCCATAATTATGATAATTAATTGTATTGAGCACAAACAATTTCTGAACTCAATTTAGACAGTTTGACACTTAATAAAAGTAAACAATTCAATTATTTTCCATGGCCAACTTTGAATTTTTGAAAATAAAGACGTACCTTGGCTGCATTTTTAATTTTTCTACAAAATCGTTATTACTTGAAATATTTTGATGAAATTTTGTACATACCCATTTCGAGGGGTGCTCAATCCATTGGCGCACACAGATTTTTTCAAAAAAAAACGCTACTATGGTTTCTTAAAATTTTGCTCATAAAAACGGTCATAGTAGGCTTTGGATTTTATGCGAACCAGGCAATTTTTGTTTAAAATGTGCAGTTCATCGAGCTCTACAATTTAAAAAAAAAATCAGCCAAATCGCACGATTGATACACTTTTTACAGACTGACCCCAAAACAAATGGGTCACACTGTATATGCGTTGTGGTCAATAACAACAATAAATCGCAAGGAGATTATGAATCTAATCGCTGAGTGAAGGACCTAATACATATTGGTGCAAGCCGTCCCCCGCCTCCTCGGAGAGCGCCGCGGCAAAGTCGTTGCCAGAAAACCCGTTGCTGCTTTCACACTCATGTTTTTATTTAGGTAAATAATACGTCTTGATTGCCCTATAAGGAAGAACTTGTGTTTATTTTAATATTTTTTCCTCTGAGTCTTTATAATGCCAACTCAAAGCATTGTGGAATGTATAGTGCAGACCACAAAACTTCATATTTTCTCTCACTTCGCTCTAACTGCACTGTACACCACAGCTATGATAATTTCATTTCAATTTGTTTCATTCGGGTAACTGTAAAAGACTCATCTTTGTTCTATGTCAACGAGGAAAACATAGGCGAATATCACGATAGAAGATAACCCTATATAAACTTTGTTTTTGTCTGAGACATAACCATCTCCTAACTGAAAAAAACAAACATGAGTTATAAAAAGAACTTCAGTGCCGAGGGATACACATAATTTTTTTTAAATCGGGAAAGGTAAGTTTTGATGTCTTTTAATGCCGCTTTCAAAGAATTTTTTTTTTTCAAATGGGAAATCTTAATTTATAAAATGATATATTCTGGGATACATTGTAACTTAAAAACGATAAACTACAGAAATCAGCGCTCTTCACGTATGAATTCTACGCAGAAAATTGCACCAAACACAGTTTTAGAGTAACGAAAAATATTCCCTTTAAATAATTTTAAGAAAACACCGTAATTACAAGCTTCCGATTGAGATGAAATTTTACATACACCTTTAGTTCCGGTGACAATACAATATGCAATACTCGATATTGTAATACTTTCAAAATGGCCGCCGCTCCAAGATGGCGGATGATGTAGTTTTTGTCAACCCCTTTTAATATGGGTATCAAATGAAAGGGCTTGAAGAGTAGAAAACGAAAAAGTTAGTGACATCACACTAGATTCAATATGGCCGCCGCTCCAAGATGGCGGATGATGTATTTTTTGTCAACCCCCTTAATATGGGTATCAAATGAAAGGTCTTGAACAGTAGAAAACTATAAAGTTAGTGACATCACACAAAATTCAATATGGCCGCCGCACCAAGATGGCGGATTACCTATTTGATACCCAACATGGGTATCAAATGAAAGAGCTCGACGGGTAGAAAACAATAAGGTGAATGACTTCATACAAAATCCAATATGGCGGCCGCCCCAAGATGGCTGACTAAATTTCTTTACCACCCTCCTGACAAGGGAATCAAATAGGTACTAAAAAGCACAAAAAAAATTGAAAATAAAAACAGGCTTTTACTTAAGCCATGTACTAAAACGAATAAAATAAGTATAGGTTTTCGTTAAGATAATTTCATTCCAAATTGTGACAAGTTTTTTCAAATTGAAAAGCTTGTCGCGCGAATTGTAAAGAAAAAATGCAAACTTTGGCAAATAGGGAAATAGGTACTTGCTTATCAACCAATCACTGTCCAATAAAATTAATTAGTACCTACTTGCATCAACATTTTGCGCAACAAGTTTTTCAATTTGCAAAAACTTGTCTCAATTTGGAATTGAATTATCTTAACGAAAACCTAAACTTATTTTATTCGTTTTAGTACATGGCTTAAATAAAAGCTTGTTTTTAAAAAGGTTTTTTTTATTTTCAATTTTTTTATAGTTCAAATTTGACACATTTGGTGATATTTAAATTCTAAAGAGCAGATTTTATTCTTTCTGGTCCACCGAATAACAAAAGCAACCTATAATTTTTATTTTGTCCAAAAATTGGTTTATTCTTCACAACTTTTTCTAGAACACCCTATGTGTCAACTCGAATTCCCTTTATGTGATACCTGATGTACGTAAGAAATTATTTTAGTTTTAATAGCACTTTTCTTTCTAGGTGGCCAGTGATGCGAACAACATTTCTTGATCGTCAGTAAGTTTGTTTAGGATGTAGATCTAAAACCAAAGATTAATTTAGGCTAAAATTTGTAACCGTCGACGACCGACTCAAGAGGCATACCCGTATCCGCCGAAATCCAACGTTTCTACGCGTTTCGGCGTTTTTTGGGTCACAGGGTATGAACACTTTAAGCTAATGTAGCGCAATGTAGCTAGGGAAAATGTTTTAGCAAAACCGAGAATTCCAAAGTAGACTAAATAGGCGATAACATTGTAATAATCTTACTTAACACGGACTAGTGTTTTAGGGCAGTATCCAGTATCAGTTGTATACATAAAATTATTGATACTAAACTCTATTCAAACTAAACGCAAGTGAAACATAAACACAAGTTGTTGCATGGCTAGAGCGTGATACGCACGTGCTATTGGCTAGCCGGCAATAAACTCAGACCCGGCGGGCGAGTGCAGCGAGTCGATGTGCCTTACAGAGGTGTATTGAGTTGGAAGTGGACCTTTATTTTTTCCGATATTATTCTTTCGCTGTTTATTAATTGTTGGAGCTACGATTTGTGTTAATAGTAGAAATTTGCAGGTAAGTGAATGACTAGGTGTGCCATAAAAGTTTGTTTTTAAAGTTCTTAATACTGAGGCATATTATTTTAATATTTTATATTATAAAATTCATAGAGATCGTCCTTATGCGGCCCTGCCTCTTGTTAGCCCTCAGAATTGTTCACGTGCTTCCATCGTGTAAATGTTTACGCGTCACTTGCATTTCGTTTGAATAGAGTGTAGGTACTTACAAAGATGACTTTTTGATTTCAATAGTAAATTTGAAGTTGGCAATAAAAAGAATCTAATTTATTTTAAATTATCCAATAAAGTTGCTTGGGAACTGGTCTCCTCAGTGTCCAACCAAAAGATCACACTCGAACTGCTGGTGCGAACTGTAGTAGTCGAGATAATAAAAACATTTATTATAACTGTTATTAAGGTCATTTTTTTATGTTTACAAGACCAGTTCTGTGGCAAACAAATTTTTTGACATAATATATTGTCCTGTAAATAATTAAGTATTAGAGATACAAAAAAATTGTATAAGGAATTGTATTCAATTGTAATCAGAATTTGATCTTATAAAACTTTTACCGAGGTAATTTTGCTCTAAAAAAATTTGCGCTATTCGTACCAGGAGCTCGACTGTGATCTTTTGGCAACCCTGAAAAAATCATCCTGTTTGGATTTTTTTGCAAAACTGACATCTTTATTGGATAAAAAAAGCAAACATTTTTATGTTAAAAAATAATATTAAAATTAAATTGGAATAGTGGAACTGAATCAAAGACTCTATGTCTGTACCTAAGCGTGTATTTATTTAGTTATTTATTACATATAAAGTAGAGCACTCTAGAAAAAAATCTCACTTCAAGCTGTAACCAAATTTTCAATCCATCCGAATTTTTTTAAGCAAATAATGTTCTTCCATATATTTTTATATTGTTATGTACTACCTTTAAGAAATACCTACGTTGTATATTGATAATGAAATCTGTTGTAGCAGTATTAGGAACCCTTTTCGAGGATTCGAGATTTTTGAAACTCTCTTATCTCGAATTTGTATTTTTTAAACTATACTTATAATTCGCTAGACCAATTCTAGTCAAAAGCACAGACTTATACTTGTTTGACATTAAATTTAAAAGGAATTTAAGTATTACATTATGTACATAAGTATACAGTTTAGTTTTTAAAGTTTTGTTTAAGGTATATATGCGAAAATATGATAAATGAACTGACTTGCAATAAAATCCCCAATATTTCGCTAAACTGTTATGTTTAGTAGTACCGCAACACAGTTTTCAACTGTATAATTTAAAACAAATCGTTTTAAAATGTAATTTTCCATCCACTGTTAGGGGGTCCCTTATTCTACAGAAAACTGACCCACCCTGTATACCGCAATAAAAAAGATATCCGCCAAGCCCAAGCCCATTATTCTAAATGGCCATTATTATCTTGGCCAGCCGCGTATCGCATTTAAAATTACCTAATCGTCTTGCGTTTTGCAAATGTATTCTGCAGATATAAAAATGCACATTTTGGAGTAAGAAATGCGGAGAATTGCGGCCGTATATTTTCGTCCAAATTGACATTCACTGGTCGTGAGCAAATTGCGAAATCTCATCTCTTGTGCCCATGGCCCCATCGCACGACCATCTAAGTATATCACACCATCGCTTACTTTTCAGAAAAAAGGAGCAGACTCATCTGCCAGTGGCGGGTGCGTAGGTACCTACTTCGTGTTCCGAATAAAACAGTATTATCTCTACTTACTGGGCTAAAATATAAGATAATTAAAATAAATTTATTTGGAGGCATTAAAAATTAATACAATAATTATTTACCTAAACATAAGGTATAAGGCAATTTTCAATTTACAATAACAATAAGGTGTCGGCGGGTAATAAGGCCCATCACCAATTTCATAGGTAAATAGCGACATTTCCTTCTTCCATCGACGGCAAGTATCAAAACATTCTCTGGCCATTCGTGAAACAGTACTGTCGTTACAATATTTTGGCCAGAAGTTAGCGCAGCCCACACAATTTTTTTTTAGTGCTTTTCCCATTGGCTGTGCAGTATGGCAGTAGTTTTTTTTGGCCGGCAAATGACCTAAAAATGTTTTTGAAATTAAAATATTTTTTGGGCCCGTGACGTCACGGGTCCAAAACGCTGATTGGCTATTGTCTTGCAACGTTGACACGATTTACGGCAATATCGATATGTTTCTATTTGAGATTTGCGAAGACTGAAGAAGAAGAAAATGTACCTAACTTATGATATTTTGTGGCAAAAGACAAAAAGACATAACACATGGGGGCGGCGCGGCGGTGCACGAGTGGGTCTTTCGTGGTACCATACGCTTTGGCACCGTACATCGTGGGTTCATTCTAGTAGTAAGAAACATCGAAATTCGATTGAGTGAACAAGGCCCATACAAGAATATCAAGTCAAATAGAGAAACTACTAATTATTTCAATGTCAATACCCGATATCAGTGACCTTATGAAAACGATCTTTAGAAGTGGCCATAGCCTAACTGGCAAAGGCGCGTGGCTATTAAGGGATCATTTATTTTATCGTAAGTTCAAATCCCAGACGATGCTCACTTAGAAAAGTGTCATTTCTGTAGCTTCCACGACAACATTAATGTTATTTTTCGGATGAACAAGTTTCCTTAATACCTAACATTTTGGCGTGAAAGCTCCAGAAAGGACATTTTTGTAAGAAAAAGTTGGAAAAGGCTAATAAAAATCAAAGTGGGTCTAGACTTTTGAAATTTTGCAAATTTACTCAGATTTTCATTCTTAATGAGTTTCCTTAAGGGGGCATTATCACACATAGTGCCAACCCAAGTGTGTTTTGGGTGTTTGTTTTTAAAATTACTAGGTTTTTCAAAAAAACAATGCTCAACTCAAATAGGTACTAAATTATATCGCGCATATTTGGACAAAAAATCAGCCAAATCTGTTGTCTCGTTTGCGAAAACAATATACCTGAAATGTATTTTCTTCTTCTTCTCTACTATAAAATTATCAGAAACTTTAGGTAGGTATATTGTTTTTCCAAACGGTACATGGGAATTGGCTAATTTTTGGTAAAAGTTTCCCACAGGGTAGGTCTGCCCCGTTTTTTTTAATCTTGGCTACCCCCTATTTTCGAGGTCCCTAAACACAAATGTGACCTTAGTTTTTGGTGCTCGGACGTAGTTTCCGAGAATTTTCAAATTTGCTTTGACACCTCACTTTTTACGGCGATATTTCTAGTTATAATCCGGATGAATTTTTACTGTACGCAGCTCAAACTAATCACCACACTATTTTGCGCCTTTTGCAGCATCGAAACTTCGCGAAAATCCGGCGCGCGCCGAATTTCGGACGAAAACAGCGGCCGGGCCGGACGTAAACACGACATAAATCTTTCAAAATTTCGTTTTTTCCGCGGGTTTTCGCGAAGTTTCGATGTTGAAAAAGGCGCAGAATAGTGTGGTGATCAGTTTGAGCTAAATTCATCTCAATTATAACAACAAATATCGCCATGAAAAGTAAGGTGTCAAAAGGAAATTTGAAAATTCATTTTCTCGGAAACTACGTCCGAGCATCAAAAACTAAGGTCAGATTCGTGTTCAGGGACCTCGAAAATAGGGGGGTAGCCAAAATTTCAAAAAAATCGGGGCAGAGTACACCACGGGAAACAATTATCTAATGTTTTGGTAAAGCATGCGCTATACAGTGTGGTCGTTTAAGTGTGCAACATATGGGACTTTTTTTTATTAATTGCACAACCAAAATACAGACATTGCCGAAAGTTGATGCATGTTCAATAATCATATTAGGTGCACTTAGAATGGTTTCAAGTTAAACAGCATACAGGGTAGGTCAAAAAAATATAAAAATTGCACAAGAGTAAAGTACCCTTATTTAAAAAAATCAGCAAAAGGTTGTTAAGAAAAGTTGTTTAGAATTAAAAGCTATGCCTAAACACCAAAACATAGCTTCCTAAAAAAAATTTTTTCGTCAATTAATTTCAAGTTTCTTATTAAACATTTAAAATAAAAATTTTGCACCTTAAATGAGAGTTTTTTAATATACACATTATCATTACTAATGTTTTACCTTGTTCAGAAAAATTTTTGCGAAATTTTAAAGTTTTGTTTAATATCGTTGCAACAAACATATGAAGTTTGTAATTCCCTAAAAAATTAAAAATCGAAGTTAATTTTACAAATATGCTTGAATTTGAACAAAGTTATGCGAAATTGATATAATGAAATTGTTTAGGGTGAATATTAAAACAATTTTTTTTAGGAAATTATTCATGTTTTCAAAAAATATATTTATTTTTCTTAGGAGGCCATGTATTGGTATTTAGGCATAACTTTTAATTCTAGACAACTTGTCTTAATAACATTTTGCTGAATTTTCTGAAATAAGCGTACTTTACTCTCGTACAATTTTTATATTTTTTGACCTACCCTGTATGCTGTTTGACTTGCAACCATTCTAAGTAGGGTTGCCACCTGTCTTTTTTGAAAAGGACAGTCCTTTTTTCAAACAAATTGTCCTTGTGACTTTTTTAGCCCTAAAATGTCCTTTTTAATAACTTTAGGGGTGACCTGGCTCCTCGATTATCGTTGTCGACTTTACTGGATTACTGGTGCCCAAGTCCATTTTATTATATTGATACTATCAAAGATCTATCCAACCCAGATATTCAGATAATGTGTTTGAAATGAAAATGTAACCCAATTTTCGCCCACTTTAGTGATTTAATTATTTGGAATTTTGACAAAATTTAAATTTTTTAATGTTTTGTTATAATTTAATTTGTAAGAAAATTTCTAGAACTGTTATTAAACTGTTAAAACATTGTAACGCTACTTCCAATATTTTTGCCTGGAATAATCACATTTTTTTTAAACGCAATGGCATTTACAATGTTATTACACGAAGTTTTATTGAGACTCGATCCATTTACAATTAAAAAATGATAATATCATCGAGGTATACAAGACATTACTTTTGAAGGCCTCGGAGAACATTATTCATTACTCTTTGGAAGGTGCTGGGTGCATTTTTGAGACCAAATGTCATGCTTTTAAATTGATAGTGACCTATGTCTGTTGAAAATGCCGTTTTGGGTATATCTTCTGGTGACATTACTTCGAATTTTGACAAAATTTAAACTTTTTAATGTTTTGTTATAATTTAATTTGTAAGAAAATTTCTAGAAGAATTTTTAGCAATGTCCTTTTTTCACTTTGCAAAAAGGTGACAACCCTAATTCTAAGTGCGCCTAATATGATTATCGAACATGCACCAACTTTCGGGAATATTTGTATTTTCGTTGTGCAATTAATAAAAAAAAATCCCATATGTTGCACACTTAAATGACCACACTGTATAATGTAATATTTGGGTGGAGCATTGTTTTTTTTTTTGAGAATCATAATGATTTTCAAAATAAACACAAAAAAGTCACTTGGGTTGGTAGCATTTAATGTCATGTGTGGTTATGCCACCTTAATAACCCCTTGTCCTGCGTCTCTGTCTCTGTATTCTCTCCAGCCTCCGACCCATAGAGATCATATATATATATAGGCAGAGTGCTGGACGATGTTTTTTTATACATAGGATGCGCGGAAAATCTTTGACGAATTTAAAATCATAAAATAGTAATAAATAGGCAAAGTGGACATGCGCATTTGCAATTTGAGGTAGTGTTTTATGAAACTTGACACTCTTTGACAGCCATTTGACAGCGACGAACTAAGTATAACCCAAGGATGGTTCTATACACCATCCTTGAGTATAACCTACCGTTGTTTGCATCATAGACGCTTTGTGGAATAATTTTTTCGATTTTCAGCTAATTATTAATAGTTTCTTCGCGTTTTAGTTGTTTGAGTGTTTTATCTAATTAATGATCATCTCGAATATGCATTTTACACCAGTGTTTAAAAACGAAACGAGTCAAAACGCAGCTAATTGAAAATGCGGTACCATCTCTTCTATTAAAACCACCTAAACCATCATTTAAGTAAGTATATTAACATGATTGTGGTGTAAGAAACTATTAGTAGCGTATTTGTTTTAGTGTTAAAGTTATAAAGGTAAAAAAAAAAGTAAAGTTCTAGCATCAGTGAAGCAAATTCTAGTAGTTTGGACGAAACTAGTTTTACTAGTATAAACGAACCTAGTTGGAGTTATCGAAGTCTTAACCAGTCCACGTTGAGGTGAGCTTAATTTATTTTCAATACACAAGTTTGTAGGGAGATAGTAATTCAGAAAAACAACCACTGTTTTGAATTGCGCGGTCTGAAGGTCTAATGCGCATGTTCCATAGGCCCATGCGCAAATCCACAGTTTGCCATAAAAAGGGACTTGCTCAGCACTCTACCTATATATATGATGATCTCTGTGCTCCGACCCCGCCACTGGCCGTGCACTCCGGCGTTCATCGTACCGTCACCGTCGTACCGTCCGCCGGGACGCGCGGGTCTGCGCCGACGCGGTAGGGTCAAGATCCAAGTAACGCGCCGCGTCGGCCCGCGCCTATATCAATTTTATGGTAATGGCGGCCGCGCGGATTTCCCTTAATTCGCCATTCGCCAGCCGGCGCACGTCGGCCCTGGGCCCGCACCGCCGTACGCTAACGGCCAGGTGGACCGATAACGAACAGAAACGGATGGTGGAGATATGCGCCCGGGCGAGGTTGGCGTGGGTCGATGTGGCTTCTGGGAGAACGGTCGGGTAGGCGCGAGCAAGTGGTGACAAAATGCGCTGCAGGCTTCCACGGGGCTTTTCTTACGGAACCATCGGGTAAAGGATATTACGATATACAGAGCTGGAAACGCCAAGTTTGCTGTCCTGAAGTTCCAGTGCAAAGAATAGGGGGAGTGGTCAAGTAGTTGCTACGGCAACTATAGGATATGTGTTTCGCTGGTGGTGGTCTTATAACGAGAAGTATTGCCCACGTGGGGCCAAGGCCAAGCTGTCCCATGTCCCAATGTCCCCACCAGTTTATGACTCTCATTATTCCGATTATTATTAGCGTGCCGCGGCAGTCTCCTTCTTACTCCACTGCTCGCTTCCATACGAAAGCGTAGAAGTACAAAAGCGTAGAAGTGCCACCCGAATTTGTGTTTGAGAATTCCGACTACTAATAAACTTATATGTCAGAATTCTGACTTTTATCTCAGCATTCTGACTTATAACTCAGAATTCTGACTTATAACTCGGAATTCTGACTTATAACTCGGAATTCTGACTTATAACTCAGAATTCTGACTTTTATCTCAGAATTCTGACTTATATCTCAGAATTCTGACTTTTATCCGGTTAATATCGTTTGGCCGTTTGCTTGAAAATAGGCGCACACTTTCCCGCCTACCGCTGCTGTAGTGGGGGTCAAGGATGGTGGTCTGTTACACCATCCTTGGTGGGGGTTACAATACGGCCGGAAGTCTACGACCATTATAACCTCCACTCCCGTGGTAGGCCAGGGCAGGGCATAGCTCATAATAGAGATCATATAATATAGGTAGAGTGCTGGGCGATGTTTTTTATACATAGGATGCGCGGAAAATCTTTGACGAATTTAAAATCATAAAATAGTAATAAACAGACCCAGCGGACATGCACATTTGCAATTTGAGGTAGTGTCTTGTGAAACTTGACACTCTGTGACGGCCATTTGACAGCGACGAACTAAGTATAACCTACCGTTGTTTGCATCATAGACGCTTTGTGGCATAATTCTTTCGATTTTCAGCTAATTATTAATAGTTTCTTCGCGTTTTAGTTGTTTGAGTGTTTTATCTAATTAAGTGATAATCTCGAATATGTTCTGCTCATTTTACACCAGAGTGTTTAAAAACGAAACGAGTCAAAACGGAGCTAATTGAAAATGCGGTACCAACTCTTCTCTTAAAACCACCTAAACCAGCATTGAAGTATAAGTATATTAAGATGATTGTGGTGTAAGAAACTATTAGTAGCTTATTTGTTTTAGTGTTAAAGTTATAAAGGTAGATGAAAACAAGTAGAGTTCTAGCATCAGTGAAGCAAATTCTAGTAGTTTGGACGAAACTAGTTTTACAAGTATAAACGAACCTAGTTGGAGTTATCAAAATTTTGACCAGTCCACGTTGAGGTGAGCTTAATTTATTATCAATATACAAGTTTGTAGGGAGATAGTAATTTGAAAAAACAACCACTGTTTTGAATTGTGCGGTCTGAATGTCTAATGCGCATGTTCCAAAGGCCCATGCGCAAATCCACTTTGCCATAAAAAGGGACTTGTTATCAGCACCCTACCTATATAATATGATCTCTATGGCATAGCTTCACGGCATAAATGAACGATCTGCTATCTTCTTCTTTCTTAAGCAAACGATACTAACTTTCCTTTCAATTCAACACATTAGAATAGTTCGATTACCACTTTTTAACCTGCTATACGTGTGAATACTTTATTCAATGACAGAACTCTTAGTTAATACTATTAACAGAGCATATAAAACAAGCAGTCTAACCTTACTCTTGAGAAAACATCCGCAAATTCAATGACCTTGACGCCATATCGGGGGAATAGAAATCAGAGACGTACCTATTCAGATTCAGGAAAATCAATTCAGAAATACAGGGGAGTACCGGGGCATTTTGTACCTAATTTAAATAACGTGTGGTAGTAGGATACAGTTCGGTATGCAAAATTTGTGAAGCAGTAGGCCATTTTGTTAAATTAGGAAAATTAGTTCGGTAATTAGTATGGTAAAATGTTTGTTGAAGCAACGAAAAAAGTAGGCATGTGAAATGAATAAGGTATTATTTCTGCTTAAACTTCATTGTTGAGGTTGGAACTAATAACAGCGAAATATTGCTCCCTGTCTCTTTGAAAATATCATCATAATCTTATTAAGTTAGTAATAGGTAGTCTCAAAAATATTTCAAACAACTTTTTACAGATGTTTTATACAGTCATTAAATTTGTTTATATAGTTATCCAGACAACTTGAATTTTTTATTTGCAAAAATTCAGTAAAACATATCCCAAAAATCACTATCGTAATATTATAAAACCGGTTTTAGATCATTTCAAACGATTGATATAACTTTTTTTTCTGCCTATCGAATACCTCTATTGAGGGTTTTAGGGAATAGGTACTACAAGGTACAAATAAAAAATATTTCTACCAATGACGCGATATAGGGACATAGGTAATCAGTTTATGTTTGTTTACATTCTTCGCCAGGATAACATAACAATATTAAGAACTTAGAACGGTAGATATTCTACACCGCACAAACACGCACACTCTACGCCACTGCATTACCTCGAATGCAGCTGGTAACGAACTGCCGAACCGCCCCGACGCTGCGTCTATTTGACAGAATCTATTCCCAAATGGCGGCTGCGCGAACAGGTGCGCGAAATTTTCCCGCCAAGGCTCCGCTATTAACTAAGAGTTCTGTCATAATATCATATTTTTTTATTTCTCTATTAACCTAATAGAGAAATAAAGAAATTGTTAAAAGAATAAGTCACAAAAACACACTAAAGTACCTATCGGAGAAACATTAGTTCCATATAAATATCCGCTATTAATATATCCAATAAATTAACTAAGCTATGCAAAAAATCCACTGTCACTATATATAATCCAAAAGGGACTACCTACATTAACCGCGTAACGTGCCTAGCCTGATATCGGGTGTTACAAAAAATTAAGTAGTTTGTTTAAATCAAATACAAATCATATTTTCGCATTTACCTTTTACATCAAATACTATGTAAATATATTTTGTAGAAAATGCAATGACCCTAATTTCTTAAAAAACTGTTTTTTACACTCGCCTCTCTTAACATAATAAATGCTTTGACTAATCCCAGCAGACATTGAAACGCCGGCAGTATTCAGGGGAATTGACGGTATACTTACAGTTAAAGATAGTGGCACAATATTGGACCTCCACTACCTTGCCTGCTTTTCTCTACTTATACTAATATCACAGAAAAAATAGTTCCACAACAGGAGCTCGTCAACAGTACCTGTCAAACGGACTCCAACTTCAGACTTCAGCCTTCTGTTCTGAGTGTATTGTGCTAATATTTCCGATAAATGACCATTGATAAGCCCAGTGCCTTTTTGTTGCTTTATCTGCACCTATTTCTGTTTTATTGCTAGCTCTTCACAATCTTCCTCCGTGTCCATATATCGTGCCGAGTGTTTATGCTTTCAACTATCTTCAGGAGAATAACTATGGGCCATTGATTTGCCGTTAATTAATGTTTGCTGGCAAATATTTTGTACATATATCTTAATACTCCGTTAACTTGTTGTATGCTAGGAAAATTGTAAGAAACGTAGCTAATACCAAAAAAAAATCCTTGTAAGAATCTGTAGACCAATGTTTGACAATTTAGGAAAATTTGTCAATTATTTTTTTTTCATTTTTTTCTCTTAATAATTCATCGTATTGTTATTACTTACATCCTATTCCTATAAAAACTAATGTACTTGCTGTCGTACTTACAAAAATAATATTTTTTTAGTTCTCCCATATCAGAATTCTATTTTGTTAATTATATTCTTTGTTATCTATTTTGTACAATATTTTATTATATTTTTTGGAGGAAAAGTAATATTTTTGTATTGTTATTTTTTCTAAGTTGTGTATTAATACTACGATTTCGTTCTCACTCATTAGACTGGCATAACTTATTTAAATATTTATTGTAACTTTTTATAGATAAATAAATTCACAATTTATTTGGACTGGATCTTTCGTGCGTCTCATTTAACCCCAAGAAAAGTAAAAGACTATTAAAAAATATATTGTATTAAGTAGTATACCTATATATTTTTAAAATAAATAAAATGAAATAAGTCAATTTATAAAAAAAGTCAAGTGGTTGGTGATGACGAGGCTTCTAATTTGGCTATGATAAAATTTTCAATTACAGTTTGTGCTGAAAGAAAAATACTTTAATTAATTTCTGTATGTAACTATTATTTTACAAACATAAAAAAAGGATAAAAGTCCAGTTACTGTTACTACTTCTAAAAGCTATTCCCAAACTGTTGTCTTTATCTCTCACCTGCTACACTATTGTTATCCACCGCAATGTTATGAGCCGTTTCGTCATTTAAATTGACCAATGAAAAGTCCGCTCCGTGCAAGAGTAACTCGTGACAGGTGTGTGGGTGGTTACCTTTAGCCGCGTACATCAAGGCAGTGTTGCAGAGCTTATAAAAACACAAACAATAAAATAAACCATAGAGGTAAGTAAGAAAACTCCTTACGTGATCAACGTGGTTCACGTCAACGTCTTTACCAATCAAAAGTCTCACTATTTCATGGTGGCCGCCGCTAGCTGCAAAAATTAGAGGGGATTCTTCTTCTGGGCCCAGCCTGTGAACATCTGCTCCGTATTCTATGAGAAGTTGCACCTAGAATAGTAATGGTTGCCTAAAGTTTCAAGACACGTAGCGCGAAATGACATTTTAAACGCAGCTAACTTCAGCTCGTGGTTAGAAACTCCTTGAAGCTACGAGCTGAAATTGGAAACGGGTTTTTAACCTCGTCTTTAGTCACGGACTGAAGTTAGCTGCAGTTGTCGGATTTTCAGTCTGTCAAAATAGTATGTCTTGATTTTTAATTATCTCTAATTATATCTAATTATAGGCTCAATAGAAATAGATATCCGATAATACACTTCTTGACAAAACCGCAAGCTAAAACCAGGGTCTTGCTTAGCTCCAGATTTAAAATTTCAAATCTGTTTTTGCTAACCTAACTTGTTTCCTGTACATCTACATTTAGTGTTATGTGACCGATAATTATTGTTATTGTTAGTTGTCTACATTAGGGTCACTTTATTAGGAGAGTTGTTGAAATCAATGTCATTATCGAATTTAAATTGGTTTTGCGTATAGAAGTGATGACTGAGGCACTAAGAATGACACTATATCATTTTAACTTTAAAATAATTCAAGAGAAGATCTTAGGCAAGGAAAGACAGCGATCGCGGCCGTGTTACCGACTGCCACATCGCACGGCAGGCCAGTGGCGTAGCATTAAACGCGTTCTTACCCAATATCACAAAAATGTTAAAAATGGAAAGGTAGTTAATTTTGACTTACATGTAATTTGAAATATTGGTATTTATTTGCTGCTAATTTCCTTAATGTAAAGCTAGTGACAAGTGCTGAAATATATGTATTTGCGTCGATTTCGAATCAACTAAAATAAAATATCATGGAAACCAGCCTATATTTTATGAAACTATCGTAATCAATTAAGAAATTTTCAATAAAAACGATGTTAAAAAATAATTATATTGGTCCTATTTACAAACAAAACAATGCACTTTATCATACTAATGGTAGAAGGAATTTGAAGAAGTTATATTGAGAAAAAATAAAGTTTTAGGGCATCTTTCGAAGGTAGCTTGTTAAATATTTGCCTGTGAAACGAAATCCGGTGCTCTTGCTTTTCACTTCTGCTTTTGCAACTAGGGCTGCGATTTTTTTCGATATATCGATATTTTTATCGATATATCGAACAACGATATATTCTTTTCTAAATATCGGTATATCGATATTGCGATATATCGATATTGCGATATATCGATATTGTGATATATCGATATTGTAATATATCGACATTGTAATATATCGATATTGCTATATATGTTGATGTATCGATTTATAATTTAAAAAATGAAAGAGAAATGAAAAACGTTTTATTGTTTTCCGTCAGTGTGCCTATTGCTTTTCTTCTTTTACTTGTACACACCCCACCCAACGGTCAATACTACCACAGACATAGACATATCTATATAGGTCTGTGGCTATATAGGTCTGTGATACTACCCACCTCCACAACCACAATAATAAGCAAGACAGTACTCAACAGGACAGTTATGAATATCGATATTCATCGATAACTTTTTCAATATCGCCCAGCCCTATTTGCAACCAAACGCTGAACAATTCACCATCGTAAGAGTACATTTTTCCCTTAATTACCTACTGTTACTTTTAATTCACAAATTCACGAAATTAACTCCCAACGTACTCGCTTTGTCTGCCACATA
Source organism: Pseudeuparius sepicola (assembly GCA_963920635.1). Taxonomy (NCBI): domain Eukaryota; kingdom Metazoa; phylum Arthropoda; class Insecta; order Coleoptera; family Anthribidae; genus Pseudeuparius; species Pseudeuparius sepicola. The sequence continues at coordinate 10,606,868 of OY987298.1, read as the reverse complement.
TAAAATGGCCGCCGTTCAGAACGACGTAACAAAATCTATATACACGGCAGGGTAGGCAAGCGGCGTCTTCTCTCTTTCCTTCCCTAAGAAGATAGTAACTACAAACTTATAGTACAGGGCGGTGACAATTTCGATTCCAACCATTGGTATCTCGGAAACTATGAAAGATACAACATCGGTCAAATTAGACAAAGTTGCGCTATCATACCCTTCTACAATATTCTATTATTAATTCTCAGATGTCTTGATGCGTTTATGATTTATACTCAAAAAACGACAAAATTCGCTTTATTCAAAACCTTGTATCTTTCGCATCGGTTGTCTGAATTTAATGAAACTTGGTAGTTTTAGGTTCTTGGTCGTGGCCACGATACACTTACCCACGGTATGTCACTAACGAATCCGAAAACAAGGCAACTATGCGCATCTACGTCAGTTGCGAATCACGAATTCTAAATAATGTGGCGGCTGCGGTTGTGTTTTACGATTTTTTATAGTTTACAGTTTAATGAAAAAGTGTAAACAACTGACTGATCGTCAGTCCAGCTCGACAGTGCTTTGAAATAGGCCAAAAATGCCGGGATGTGCAGTCAGCGTATATCCAAATAATAATAGAAACAGTAAGGGAACGGAAATTAAGTAGGTATTATAGATTTTATAGTTTTTTATAGTTTATACAGCAAATAAAATAGAATGTGCAATAAAAAATTAGTTATAACAACTCATCTGTAAAATACTTTTTTCGATGGAGAGTTTGTGTCGATAGAAGCCAAAACTTAGTTCAGGATTACCTTATACTTACAATAAATGTATTATTGATACTGTAACGAAGTTACTAGGAATTTCCCGCTAGTGCTGAATTTTCGTTTTATTTCATTTATTTCTTCGCCGCGCTGTTTGGAACAACCGGCCGACCGCCGTAGTTTTTATGATATTTATTGTGAGTTATTTATCCGCAGCCGACACCGGTTCATTACACCCCCAGATCAAGGTTAACTGAAGCTAGGCTTGGTACCGTGTTGGTGGCGTGAGTACCATCTACCACCGACACGGGAAGATTATTTAAGTACCGTTTGCACCAAGCTTAGCCGAACCGTACCGCTTGGACTGGGTGTGTAGACTCGCCCCGCGTGTTGTTGAATTGCCGTATTTTCTATTAGTTGTCCTGAATAGTTTCGAGCTTGCTTATCGCCTGTAGACAAAACCGTGTCAATAATAAAACAGAATATCCGCGATAGAGGCTTAACCTGCACGTTTCTTTTTCCAGACACTCACGTGGATCTCTCTGGACCGGCCGTGACAGTAACTTGAAACTGTTAAACAAATACTTTTCAATCATAGTTATTGTTAATCGAACTTCGAATAAACCGTGTTAAAATTTGCCAAGTCTTCCTTATTTGTGCCCCACTCTCGACGCACCACTGAACTCTGGAACTAAATTTTCTCTGACGAATGCTATCCTGGGTATAAAGCGGAGCATACCGCTCTAAAAAACTGGCGCCTGAGCAAACCGTTTCACCAAGAGTCCGATTTTTCCTTTCTTAAATAAAAGAGGCTATAAGGGAGCCCCCCCCGGTGAGTACCCAAAAAGGGAAAAATCGGACGTGAACGAAAACTGTGCTATAAAAAAGTAGCGCCCCCACAGGGGCGCGTTATAATACCTATATGTTATTATTTTATTGTCTTCCAATATAGGGTCTTTTAAAAGAAAAATCCTGTTAATTTAACAAAATATACATCAATTTTATTTGCATGCATACGATTAGCTAAAACGCAAAGAAAACAAATTATTTGTAAAATTATTATAATTATCAAATTAAATGTGTTTTTTAACAACAGAATATTCATTCATTTATCTAGTAATATAATCTACATATTTTTAACAACATTTATTTAAAAGAAAACGTTTAAAATAAGTAAAAACCCATAAAAAAAAGTATCTATTGCTGTGTAAAACATATGGAGCAATTTAAATTCGGATTCGCAACTGACGTCACAAGGTGCGACAGAGATAGGCATATGGATGCGTAATGACATACCGTGGGTAAGTGTATCGTGGTCGTGGCAAACTCGATGCCGATGTCAGAAATTTTCTAGGCCTCCCAGATTTCGAGCAACCACAGCCGAGATACCAATGTTGAGCATCGAAATTGTCACTGTATAGTTAATAAGATAATATTATTTTTTTTTAACTGAAAAATTAACCCTAGTCCACATAACGTTCTTATTTGTCAATAAGGATGTAAGATTAACGAGTGTAAATGCAATAATTACAAGAAAAGGCGATAATGGGCAAACACTCAAAGATAACAAAAAGAAAAAAAAACTAATAACCGCATACACGTGTTTCATGCTATGCTATGATGATGCTATGCTGATGATTGTCAAATAGCATGAAACACGTGTATGTGGTTACTAGTTTTTTTTTCTTTTTGTTAACTTTGAGTGTTTGCCCATTATCGCCTTTTCTTGTAGTTCTTATTTGTGTTCAATTACTTAATAATACTACTCTCGCGTAGGTAGGTGGTAAGGGTAAGTGGTTAGCACGGGCGTAGCCAGGATTTAGTTTTGGGGGGGGGGTTTAGTGTGAGAAGTAAATAAAACAACAAAAATATACTTACATGAAATTTAATATCTATATATTCATCCGAAAAACTACGACATATTTATAAAGTTCTTAACTTTAAATGAAATGTATAAATTAATTTCGTTCCTCTGCGCTAAATCTAAAACCATTAAAGAAGAAATCTTCGGCTTTTTCTTTTAAATATATCCACTACTTCATCTGCATGAATTTCTGTTCCATAGTGAATGTTCATTAGAGCCAAACCATTAAGTCTGTTTTCACTTGTAGTGTTTCGTAAATAGTTTTTCAGTCTCCTTAGGCTCGAGAAAGACCTTTCTGGGGTAGCAGTGGATACAGGAATGGTAGCCGAGATTTGTAGTAATGTGTAAATATTAGGATAAAGGTTTTTATCGCACATATCTAGGCATTCCAAACTAGATTTCGGGGTAGGCAGTCTTCTTATCAGCATGCAAGGTAGCTGAAGCTTTGATAGCTAAATCCAAATTTGTTTCTTTATTAGAAACCCCTTGACCTTGACTACACCACTTTTTCCAGTAGTCCATACCTTTAAGTTTATCACCCTTCCTTTTTTTCCCCTCCATTTTTCGACAGTAATAATGATTCACGTATCTATCCTTAACAAGGTCATCGAATAACAGCGCACTAAAATTACTCACTTACACGGTACACTTAATTCTCTTCACTATTCGTTCACCACTTTTCACTTTTATTCGCTTCGAGTTCGCATGGGACAATACTGCCGTAAGCGCGGTCACGCGCCGCGGCGCCGCTTATATAGCAGCCCAGTAGCCGTCCAGAAACTTCCACGAACTTCCACAAAGTTCCGCTCATTTCGACCGAGGGGCGTGGCGAATAATCGAGAAACAACGCAAAGTGTCCCTACAATACAAAATAGTTCGGCTGCAACTGCGTCTGCCTCTCGTCAAAAGATGGCGCTAGGCGCTACTATTACTACATATATTCAAACGTAATAATAATTTAACTCTTCACTCCTCGTATTTTTTCGGTATAATATTAGGTAATATTTTGCTTATTTCGGGGGGGGGGGGGGGTTTGAACCCCCGAAACCCCCCCCTTGGCTACGCCCGTGGTGGTTAGTATTCAGAAGTGTGAAGTATGGCAAAAAAAAACTGGAGAGAAAATAATGCGGCCACTACCGTGTTGAACTGCCCGTACGCGCATGCCCAGTGCAGCGCCGTCAGCCCGCCGCCGTCCACCCCGTCCACGTCGCTCTTCTCGTTGACGACGTCGCGCTCGGTCAGCTCCCCCTGGCCGGCCTTGGCGTGGAAGCCGAGCGTCGCGACGGCGGGCGCCGGCGTCTCCGCCCTCGTGTTCCCCCTCTGGAGGTTGGTCAGCACCGTGTTGACCGGCGGCGAGACGCTGGCGGCGGCGGCCGCGGCGACCCTGTGCTGACGGTACGGCAGGAACGCGCTCTTGCGGCTGCCGTCCTGGAGACAGGGAATTCGTGTGTCTTCCGGTAGGTGGCGCACGGAAACTTCAACAAGGATCAGCTGGGACCTGGACCGACACATATTAACAAGCGTCTAGAGTCTGGCGTCTGGCTATGGACTTTTCAACCGGCCAATCATAGGCCGCGTCAATATGAGAATACTTAAATCTGATTGTAATAACTGCTGAGAAATGAGCAAAGTGATATTCATTGTCAAAGTGAAGTAGGCATCGGGCGTAATACGACGTCATTTCGCGGAATGTCTAGTCATTACACGTATTGCCGGCAAAAGGTGTAATAAAACAACTATTACCTTGTTTGACTCAAATTTTGCGTCATTTCAAGGATTGCCCTTGTTAGTCAAACAGAATAATCGGTCGGACGTCGGACCATTGAACGTTACAGCGTCTGACTGCCGTTTGTTCAATCATTTGTTGAAAATTTGTAGAATTTGACTGAACAAACGGCAGTCAGACGCTGTAACGGCCGATTACTCTGTTTGACTAACAAGGGCAAGGGGAATCCTTGAAATGACGCAAAATTTGAGTCAAACAAGGTAATAGTTATTTTATTACAGCTTTTGCCGGCAATACGTGTAATGACTAGACATTCCGCGAAATGACGTATTACTCCCGATGCCTACGACATATATATGTATATATATATATGTACAACAACGTCAACAACCGAAAACCGCGGGCTTTCGATTTAAACCTCCAAATTTCATTCGACGACGACCGCCTGTGATTGGCCGGTTGAAAAGTAAATAGCCAGACTCTAGTCGCTTGTCACATATTATAGGACCCTCAGACTAATGAATAAAGGGGACACCGCATTATAGCGTCTTTATACAGATGTAAACAGTAAGCTGAACCTTCTCACTCTATGAAAGAGATAAATGTCTTTACAAATACTACCTATAGAACGAAATATTCTCTTTTTTCACTTGCACTTTATGCACCTTTTTACCATTTTTTAAATATTTTAAACTTGGAACCGCACGAAAAACTCGATTTTAGCGTTTGTTTTCTGGTAAAACTAAGCAAATACCGAAGCACAAACCAAAACAAACAAAATGGAAAAGAAACAATTTGAGCAAGCGCCAACTTTGGTCCCTGTCAAACTGCCACAACGTTGCCGATTAGTGCGAAAAGTAATGGGTGTTCTCTACTATAACCATTTAGTCAATAATAAAACATCTACATAATCTTTCTTGAACACGAAAAGGTTGTTTTACTTTACTGTTCCGCCTGAATTTTATAAGTGGGAGCAATTTTACATTCAATGCATCTACTAAAGAAATTGCCGGTTTTATTTATGATATTCCTAGTTATTCTTACTCTTAAATGTGACAACATGTTTGGGGCAGGTCAGTAAGACAAATATTTGTAAACACGGGGATAGTAATAAACAACTATGCCTGTCAACAATTCACTTAAATTTGTAAACAAATTCGTCCCCTTTATTCAATAGTCTGAGATAGGACCCGAGCATGACGTCATATTTCACTGTTGTTTACGGACTGGGGTGGCGCCACTCGACGAAAAAAATGGCGACTTATTATAGGTTATAGGGGGGTGTTCTGTGGTTATTGGTATGTCGGTTACTGACGTTTGAAATGTCCCAAATTTTAAATATCCAGCTTTATTACGATTTGCCTTCTTTTTACGGTAACGAATTGTCTTTGCGTCCAGTATTTAGCAGTTTTATCCTATTAACACAGCTTTTATAGGTAGATTTGTTTGTGATAACATGAAATTTCAATGCACATTAAGAAAATGGTATGTACACTGTACAGACCATTAGGTGAATTGCAGAAGAATAAACACTATTTTGGAATTATGGGATGATCTGATCAACCACCTGAAGAAGGGAAAATTCTAGATATTTGTAACGTATGCAAGAATGAATATAGAAAATTTTGTTTATAGCTCCAAAGAGACTGAAAAATCGAATGCGTTTTATGCTTACTTACACTACAACTAGCCATAGACTTCATTTCAAACCATAAGGTACCAAATACTCCAGCTGGGAACCCTGGAACAACACTATATTAAAAACCTGTGCATAGCGCTGTTTCAGCCGATCGCCACTGGCGCCACACGACGAGACAAATTTACACGGTGGTTTAATGTTAAAACAGCATTGTTGCAGAATCTTTTATAAAATAAAAACATGCAAATATGTCTGTTACAACGAAGTTAATATTAAAAATAAAATAAAAAATTTGTTTGTTATGTCCCTCTAATTTGACAAGTTCACATGGCATATTTCCATACATTTTCTTAAGAAAAGCTAATCTAAAAGCAAGAGTATTTGGTACCTTTTGGTTTGAAAGGAAGTCCATGGCTAGTTGTAGTGTAAGTAAGCATAAAGCATTAGATTTTTCAGTTTCTTCTTTATATGAAGGACTATATTGGTTCGCTTTGGAGCTATAAATAAAATTTTCTATTTTCATTCTTGCATACGTTACAAAATACTCTTAGAAAATAATATATCTAGAATTTTCGCTTCTTCAGCTGGTTGATCAGATCATCCCATAATTCCAAAATAGTGTTTATTCTTCTGCAATTCACCTAATGGTCTGTGCAGTGTGCATACCATTTTGTTCACGTGCATGGAAATTTCATGTCATCACAAACAAATCTACCTATAAAAGCTGTGTTAATAGGATAAAACTGCTAAATACTGGACTCAAAGACAATTCGTTACCGTAACAAGCAGGCAAATCGTAATAAAGTTGGATATTTGAAATTTGGGACATTTTAAATAAACGTAACTGATATATCAATAACCACAGAATACCCCCTATAACCTATAATAAGTCGCCATTTTTTCGTCGAGTGGCGCCACCCCAGTCCGTAAACAACAATGAAATATGACGTCATGCTCGGGTCTTTAATATAGTGTCGGTCCAGGATAACCGTCACTCCCTTTTGTTCTTGTTTTTTGTTCAATGATATAACATTGCAGTTGGTAGTTTTTGTATGAGACTATGTAGGTTGATTGCGAGTTTCTGGGGAGAAGCAAAGTGGGGAAAAATGAAGTAAAAAAAACAGAATTTCATAGAACTGTCAACGTCATCCACCGCGAACTTTGTTCCTGAACACTTAGACAAGGAAACAGAGAGGACGCCTAACAGCGCTCGCGGCCGTGTTACCGACTGCCACATCGCACGACAGGCCAGTGGCGTAGCATGAAACGCGTTCTTAGCCAATATCACAAAAATGTTAAAAATGAAAAGGTAGTTAACATGTAATTTGAAATATTGGTATTTATTTGCAGATAATTTGCCAAATGTAAGGCTAGTGTCAAGTGCTGAAATATATTTACCTATTTGCGGCGCTTTCGAATCAATCAAAATAAAATAAATAATGCACGCCCATATTTTATGAAACAATAGCATAATCAATTATTAAGAAATTTGCAATAAAAACAATATTTAAAAAAATATTATTTATTATATTGGTCCTATTTACAAACAAAACAATGTACTTTATCATACTAAAAGGTAGAAGGAATTTGAAGAAGTTATATTGAGAAAAAATAAAGTTTTAGGGCATTATCTTTCAAAGGTAGCTTGTTAAATATTTATCTGTGAAGCGGAATCACGGGCTCTTGCTTTTAACTTCTGCTTTTGCAACCAAACGCTGAACAATTCACCATCGTAGGAGTATATTGTCCCCTTAATCACTGTTAGTACTCGCTTTTTCTGCCACATATAAAATGGCCGCCGTTCAAAACGACGTAATAAAATCTATACACGGCAGGGTAGGCAGGCGCGGTGTCCTCTATCTTTCCTTGTCTAAGCCTCAACACCTGACACAATATACAGTGTGTCCCAATTTGATACTGGACACCTCAGAAATATTATATGTAGGGCAAGGAAAACAAATGGTTTCTATTTTTTTATTGGTAGTCCCAAGTGAGAGTATCTCATAGGCGGTGGTATTTGGATGGGGTAATTATTTCATGGCCTACTATGATTTTTTTAAAGTAGCAAATTTTCAAGAAACCCCATTAGGGATTTTTTTACGACACAATGTTATTAAGTGTCTTGTTCAGAATGAAAAACTGAGTAGATTCGCAGAATTTCAATGGCTAGGCCTACTTTGATTTTTAGATTTGTCTCCCACTTTGTTCTTAGAAAAGTGTCCTTTCTGGCGCCTTCACGTCAAAATTTTATTTTTTCACGATGATCAACTTTTCTTAATCATATTTTGAGGTGAAAGCTCCAGAAAGGACACATTTCCAAGAAAAAAGTGGGAGAAAAAGGCGAAAAAGCTAGAAATCAAAGTAGGCCTAGACTTTTGAAACTTTGCAATTCTACTCAGTTTTTCATTCTGAACAAGTTTTCTTAATAACATTTAGTCGTAAAAAAATCCCTAATGGGGTTTCTTGAAAATTTGCTACTTTAAAAATTCATAGTAGGCCATGAAATAATTACCCCATCCAAATACCACCGCCTATGAGATCTCCCTTGGGACTAATAATAAAAAAAATAGAGACCATTTGTTTTCCTTGTCCTTCATATAGGTAGTTCTGAGGTGTCCAGTATCAAATTGGGACACACTGTATATGTTATTTCAGAATGCATCCGGCATCGGGTAGGTAAAAGCGGTGACTATAAAAGCCGGTTCTATTGTTAGCCCAAGGTTATTATGATAAGATTTCGGCATTGCCGCCATATTGAAATGGTACTCCCCACCATTTTTTACTTCTTCTGTTATATTCCAATATTCCAAAAACAGAAGAAGAAATGGTACAATATGAAACACAATTTCATATACTTACAGGGTAAGTTTTTTTGATGATCAGTATTATGGGAACCCTGGAAACTAGCGGAGATTATATAGAAGGAAGATCAAATGAGGACAGAATTGCAGTTTCATGCCCCAGTTTAATGCGCCTTGTGTAGGGCTGTTCGATCTCCAAATTTCAGTATCGGAAATCGATACTGAAAAAAATATCGATAAAATCGATCTTATCGATAAAATCGATCTTATCGATATAACAGATCTTATCGATAAAGTCGATCTTATCGATATAATCGATCTTATCGATAAAATCGATCTTATCGATATAATTGATCTTATTGATAAAATCGATATAATCAATTTTATTTAAGAAGCTAGACAAAAAAAGGCCGATCGGCTTGCTGCGGGCGCGGTCTGGACTGGACGCAATGGGTGCAGCAATTTCCTTTATTTTTGCAAAAAATTTCAAAAGATAGATATAATTGGAAAGATCGATAAAATCAAAAATATCGATAAAATCGAAAAGATCGATAAAATCGAAAAGATCGATTAAATCGATGATTTCGATATTTCGATTTATCGAAATTGAATGTCGAGTATCGATAAAATCGATAGTATCGATACTTTCGATTTTATCGATATTTTGTCTCAGGCCTAGCCTTGTGGATATTTAGAAAAAAAAACGAAATTTTGACGACTTGCAAGCACGGAAAAATATATTTCTGAGCGTGTAATAAACGATATTTTTTATTACCCTTCTTTGGAAAAAGGTAATTACCTTTATTTACACCTTCTACCAAATGTCTTTCAAAAAGTCAAATTTATTAATATTATATTGACTTTGCAACTTCATTTTATTTGTGAACCGTATAAAAATAAGGTCTGATGATGGCTTAAAGCCGAAACTAGTTACTTTATACAATTTTATATACTTATATACTAGATTATATTATTGTGGTTCAAGACTTTGAGTTAAAATCTTCATAATTTATGATGCTTTTCCATCATTACTCTCAAATTATTTCAAAGGTGATACCTATGTTTTAAATTAGTTTGTCAGAAAAGGTGGATAAAACGTCATACAATATTACAGAAATGTAGGTATCTAAATATTCAAACACTTACGAATTAAAAATATATCTGATAAGATATTTTAGTCCCAAGGGAGTAAATGCCGCACTTTAGTCCCGCAAAAGAGGGAGAGAAGTGATCATTTTAGTCTCTGCGGTGCAAAAAAGCTTATTTTACATTATTACTATTACAGATGAAAATTAGGTGTTTTCAAAGAAGTATACCTAATAAAAATATTTATTTACTCTTTTGTCTCTTGGAGATCCAAAAACAAAGTAGAATCTTATTAGGGCATATATGCAGAACGCAGAACCACAGCCCTAATGACAATGAGAAATTTTTAATAGTGAGCTTCGAAAAATTACCTTTGAAGCAAAATATTTTGGTAGCATATTGCTAGAATACTTGATTTAATTCCCTTTTGAAAAGGATATACAAATTCCAAAAAATTCTGCTGCACTGATTTCCCTGTTTAAAGACAAAGGTAGGTAGTTTTTGATCAATTCAATAATTTAAAATCGTTTTGTTTTGATGGACTTGACTTCCTCAAAAACTGCAAATTTCAATGTCATATCTACTATCTACGCCTTTATGGATTTATTTTGATGAGGTAAGTAATTATTATTATTTCGACGATCACTTTATCATTAGCTACCCCACACCTGACACCAGAGGTCGTGCAAATCAGAATTCCCTAGCTGTGCAAACCGTCGCTTTCACCAAAATACCGCAAATTTAATTTCCCAATTTTTAATTTATGGTGCTTATTTATTTTTCATTAGTTTTCTGTTTTATTATTATACATTATTAACCACAGTAAGGTACCGGCTTGGTTAATAGTCTAAATCGGAACCTCCTGTAATTCTGAGCTACTTTCGGGTGCAGTGTTTCAACTTCCCACTACGAAACGTTGTTTGGATACTTTTGGAACACCGAACCAGAATTTTGGTTTATTTCAGACCATACCCCACAGTTAAAGCTACATTTTAAGCTAATAATTATCACACTTTCCGGACAAAATGGGTGTCGTTACCTTAATAAAATGTCTAACTAATCCGAGATCCGGAGGCCCTAACGCACCACGAAACACAAAACTATTAGGTCGCTCACCTGTAAAGAGCGCGGCGACCACTTTTTAGGACCGCTGGCTAAGCGCGGACCCAAACCGAGCGCTTTCGATCCATCGGGCGCCTTTGTTTTCTTGGACACAGGAAAAATTATCGTGTTTTTCTCCTCTTTTATGTCGTCGGGTTCGTCCTCCATTCTGTCACGGCCTTTGGAACCCCCCGAAAACCCGAACTCATTGGAATTTGCACCCGGCGCACCACCTCACTCCATTATTTTGGTACTTGTTCCTCTCTCGTTCTAGCTCAGTGGTTATGTCATTTTCTGTCTCTATCTTCGGATAGGTAAAGGTAAACAGTATAAAAAAATTGGGGTTATGTAGGATATAAAGTTCAAGTGAGGTGATTTATGACTATAATGCGAGAGATAAAAACCTAATAGTATCTAATTTGCAGAAAATAAGCACTGCGAGTTGAAGACATGGATAAATTAATAAAATTAAACAATCAGACGGGCGGTAGAGACAAGATCGCAAGGTAAACACCGCAGAAATCTTAACCCCAATGTTATGTAAATATTTACAGGTTGGTGCAGTACTTGAGCAGGTTTTTGTGGCACAGAGTAGAACAGAAGCATAGAGATGGGATAATTGATTTTAGGAACCTGGAGGCACAATTAAGCACCTTCAGGAAACGTAAGTAAATGAGTACAAGAATAGTTTTTAAAATGGATCTGTTTGGTTGAACTGTGCTATATTTGCGCCAAAAACGTTTATGAAACACATAAGGAAATTTTTCTGTTCTAGTGTTGCGATTTGGCAGATTTTTCGAAAGTTTATACGCTGCGCTCCCGCTCTTTGACCATCCAGATCCCACCGTACGAGTAACTGTAATTTTAAGCAAAATAGCCAATGCTTTATTCCTGCTTGCCGACCACGTCTTGTGGATGGGTCGAGCTGACGTTTGTGCTGTCGACACCGTCAAATGGGGTCGAATAAGCAACAAGTACTGGCTATATTCCATTACCATGAACCTGGTGAGAGATTTTTATGAAATATCCAGGCTGCTCGAAGCTCAGAAACCTTGCCAAAGTGGGAGGAACATCAGGGAAACCATGACGTGTTTGTTGATGTTTCTTTGTGATAATCAGGCAGTTGTCGTGGATACAGTGAAAAATGCATGCGATTTCTTCATTCCGTTGACAGCACTGGGGCATACGAAATTGTCGCCTAGTACAATAGGAATTTTGGGAACGATTTCGTCAGTTGCGGGGCTCCTGGTGTTGCTGGAACCTGCCAGGAAGTTGTCTCCGGCGTGAGAAGGGGCTTAGTCAAGTGGAAATTGGGTATTTGGAATTTTATTTACCAAAAGATTCATACCTAGGATGTAAGTAACAAAAAATTGGTGGTCAAACATGAAAAGTACCTACATGTCATTTTTAAATTTTAAACTAAAGGAGCAAGGCTTTGATAGGGTAACGTTTTATTATTTTCATTCTTTTGGAAATATTATTTTACATTTTTGCCAGACACGACATTGTGCTTATTTGATTTTAGTTAATTTACGTAACAAAGAGATTGTATTAGAACCAAATTTATGCTTAAAATACTGGCTGTTTTTCTGTAAATTGAAATGGAGACTGGCTTATCTGACATGTCCTTAAAGAGGCTTCTGTTGCAACGATATTTATTCTGTGCTTCTAGTAATATCAGCTGAAACTAATTGTTTAAATAAGTTCAATTGAAAATTCCCCATTTAAGAAATAAACACTGGATACGTCTTTATCTCAGATGCGTCCATTGATCAACAAAACTAATTACTTTTCACGTGGTTTTTGAAGAGATTTTTGGTACGTGGATCATATTATGTAGTTTTATGTACATAGTATTCCAGTGCCATATGTATTCATTTAGTACATGTTATACAACATATGTACTTATTTTCTCATTCTTCATATATGTTATTTTGTAACAGTAATAACGAAAAAATATAACTTTTTAATTCATAGAAGTGGCTATTTATACGTCCGATGTATATAAAAGTCGCTATACGTCTTGCGCTCTCATTGGTGGATTGAGTCACATGACACATAACCTTATTTCTACCATACGATGGATGATAAATCAGCTTGTTTACGATTGGATGATGTCAGATTATTCAGACCTATCTCGTCTCATATTTTATATCGCGTATGCCGTATGCCCTCCTTTTTCTGCGATGGGTGCTGTGGTATGGAAAATGAAGTGGTACCTAATTAGTATTTCCAATGGTGTAACCCACCCCCGATTTTCTTGAAATTTTGGCTACCGCGCCGAATGTCGAGGGTTAAGCAGCCAGACAAAAAAAAGAAATATTTCTTATAAAAAGCTAATGTTGACATGATATGATCAAAATCCTGATTAAAATATTAGTTTTGCTTCTTTTATCTCTGCTTTTTGGAAATTTCTATGAATATTGATTGTAATTGGACAGTTTGTCAAATTGTATTTCTTGTCCACATCAAAATTATTGAAAGTATATTATTTGTACAAGGAAGCTGATATTTTTGTTATCCAAAAATAAAAAGTTTGTTCCCCTAAAGCTGTTTTTGAAGCCTCTCTAAATATTATCAAACTAAGTGTTTTATTATCTATTTGTTATGTTTTTATACTATTAGGTGGTTTTTTACAATAAGTATTTTTGTATAATATACATTTATGATGTGTTTATCATGTGAAAATGGTGTTTGTAGTAAAACATAGTGTATTTTTATATCCTGTTACAAATAAAATATATTGGTTTTGTTGAGATGCTAATTCAATTCATTTATGCATTCATATTTTTGTTGGGCTCATACATCTCAAAGAAATGTGTGATTACTTTAGCATGTGTTGCTATTTCTGTGTGTGGCTCGCATTCATCAGTCTCGACTCTGTGGTTTTGAATGTAGTCTCTTCAATACATAGAAAAAAAAAATGAGAAACAAAAGTTTTGTCGACTGTTTTGCGCTTATGAATATGGCAATCGCTATAAGAGGTGGGCAGAAGTTGCCCGAAATGGGGAGACCATTAATTCAAGATGTTTTTACTACTTTTGTGAATTTGTCATTCGCCTTAGAAGATTTTAGGATAATAAATCCAAAAACAATGGTAAGTAACTAAAACATAACAAACAGTAACTTAGTATTGTTTATTCCCTGAAATATGATTGTAATTAGCCTGGAAAAAACTAGATATTGATTAGTGGTTTGTTCTGCTCTACATGGTCGGCAAAAAATATGATAATTTGTTCCGTCGTTTCAACAAAAAATTGTTAAAAAATTCATTGTAAATTCTCATCTGAACTTTCAATTTTTTCTTAGGAATTTGAAATAACAGGCCTGCTAAACCAGAGGTGGTTGGACCCAAGACTCGGTGCCAACTTACGTACAAGGAAAATGGCGGTGGCAGGCCAAATTTGGAAACCAAAAATAACTAATTCGAACGGCAAAAATTTGTTGGCTAATAATGAAGATACGATATTCTGGAGGGGTTTTGGGGATGAAGGAAACATTCTTCTAAGCGAAAAAGTGCAAATTAAGAGCTTTTGCACAAATAACTTTGAAAGGTTTCCATTTGACACACAGTTTTGCGACGTTAAATTTGGATCTTGTAAGTCCCTAAGATTTTTAGTTAAATATTGAATTAATAAGAATAATTATGTTTCTAGACCGTTTTCCTATTGAAGAAGTATCTATTGTATGGGACGAAGGGCCTATAAGCAATGAAACTGAAATTTTTTCAAACGATTTCGATTTTACTAACATTACGTCTTTTATGTCGACGGATAATAGACTTTCAGGTATAAAAAATTAACTAATTTCTTCAACATTTTTACAATTTATAATTTGTAGGCAACTTTAGTACCACAACCATACAGTTCACTCTAAAGAGACGTAGCTCACACTACTTGATCTGTACTGGAGTGCCCAGCATTCTTATGGTATTCCTAAATTACCTGTCACTGTGGTTTGATATTGGCGAACGAAAGACAAGATTTTACATCAACATTATCGTGCTAGCTGTCAATTTGTTCTATTACTATGTTTCGACTTGTATTTTATTATCGACGCCTTACTTTAAAGCGTTGGACGTTTTCGTGGCAATTTGTGGATCGTTTTCCTTGTTTATCCTTTTGGAAACGTTTGGAATTGATATTTTGTGCGAAAGAGAAGAGTTCCATTTTCATTTGAAGAAGAGAGCGTGTTCCAAAGAATATCCGAAACTTGTGTATTGGGTGGAGTTTGGGCTCAGGATATCTTATCCTGTGTTTTTTACGTTTTTTATGATATTGTACTCAGTTGTGTATTAAACGTTTCAGATAACAAGTAAATAAAATTTGTACAAAATATAGTTACTTACATTGCAAGATGCACAAGTGCACTTTTTTGACCAAGGAGGTTGTTTTCCAAAAAGGAGCTTACACATCCTGTAATGTATTTTTTAATGTCTTTTTTTTATAGGGTGTTTCACAAGTTAGGTCGTATTCGACAAATTTTAACCACATGCGTGTTAGTTACATAAGAAGTAGATTTTTGACAACAACAAAAAATACACTTATTCTTTCTACAAATGCTGTTCAAAATTGTGTCCATATATTGACTTGAACGCAAGCTTGCGGCGCACTAGTTCAAATTTATAAATTTTATTATTTTTTTATCTCGTTTTCTGTTGGATTTTTATTGCTTTTTTTTGAAAACTCGACTTGTGTAACACTGCACATGTAGTTAAAATCTGTCGGATAAATTGCGAAACACCCTGTATATAAATATGAAGAAGGCCCTCATTTGCGCCGTGAGGGGCCAAAGGCGGGCTTCTTCTTCTTACCCCCTCAAGCTCTGGCAAATTACATGTCCGACACCGTGTGATACATGGAAAACCCCTGTAACGTGTAATAATTCACACATTCTGATTTGATAAAAAGAGTTATATCGTCGATGGAGGATCAATCAACGGTTATACTATGATGACTCGATAAGACACATTCTAAAACGGATATTAGGTTTATTGGCTTGGATAATGTTATTATTTACAATATTTTTATATATACTAATAGAGATGTAATATCAAAAATATCAAATTTGCTTGAATGAAATCGACTTGTATTAAATACTCAAAGTTTTCTTAGTCCGGCCCTGCACTAGTGTAGGCTAGAGGCCCTGTATGACACGAAAAGTGACAGTTATTCGTTTTAACACGAATAACTGTCACTTTTCGTGTCATACAGGGCCTCTAGTGTAGGCTGCACTGCAACATTCTGAAGTGCACACAGAACCATAGACAAGGTGACCAACCGTACCGGATTGGCCGGGACAGGTTCCCGTTTTTGGAATGCCTTCCCGGAAAAGAACCGGCCAATTCTCTCGGATTCTCAATCCGATCCCGTTTTGTCCCGGAATTAGAAATTTGCTTAAAAATTAGTTACAAAGTAGTTTTAATTGTTAAATGACAGAAATAGATAATCATTTATCCATCATTCAAAAACAAATCATGCATTATCGAAATAATGGGATTTTGTAAAAAATACTTTACAAAATAATGCGTTGTGTCAAACGGCTATGCTATAAGAACAGGTAATATTCTTTCAATTTTTCATCTGTTGCAAAGGTTTTCTTTCTTTTCAAGCAAAATAATATTATGTTAATGTTAATAATTTACTTATTTTATTAGCATAGGTAGAAAGTTACCTACAGGGTGTCCTAGGGTAAGTGAGCCAATAGGTGTAAAAGGCAAAACAATTTGGAGTTCAAATTTGATAGTTTGAGGTTCTGACCTGCTTGACTGCTGCTGACTGGCATATTTTAGTTTTGAAAAAGCAAGATGGCGTCGACAGCGACCTTTTATTTATTTTCATTGTAGGTGAAGTGCCTTTTCCTTTAAAGATAGCCAAAATTTTCAGTAGGAAAAGTTGTTTCCAAAAATTAAAAGTTACCACCTGGTACCAAATTTTGGAATGATCGGCCTACTTTGTTTTTCCCACTCTTTTCTTTTTCTAACGCACTAAAGTGGCTTCTAAAATACAAGGTATCGAAAAATTTTATGAAAAAAAGTTGTTTAGAATTAAAACTTATCGCCGTGTATCAAATTTTGAGACAATCATCCTACCTACTTAATTTTTTTCATTTTTTCTTTAGCGCGTTAGAAAAAGAAAAAAGTGGGAAAAAGAAAGTAGGCCGATCTTTCCAAAATTTGGTACCCTGCGAGGTAATTGGGAACAATTGGGAAGAAATTTTTTGTTGTCTTTAAAGGAAAAGACACTTTACCTATAATGAAAATAAATAAATGGTCGCTGTCGACGCCATCTTGATTTTTCAAAAACGAAAATATGCTAAAAATTAGTTTCCAGTCGCAAGCAAATCAGAACCACAATCAAATTTGAACGCAAAATTTTTTTGTCTTTTACACCTCTTGGCTCACTTGTCCTGGGACACCCTGTATATTGTAAACAGCCAGTATTTGTTTTTTAATTTATGTATGTACCTTTGGCTTTGTGTTAATTTTATTTTTATTATACCTATTACTCGATCACAAATTCTTTTTTGTTTCCCTTGGGTGGTATTTATTGGTTAAAATCATGAACCAGATCAATAATTCTAATAAAAATCATAAGTTGATTAAACTACAAAACGTGACAGTTGCATATTATAGGTAAAAAAAATAGCTAGGTACCGAGGTACCTAACTATACTGTCCCGGTTTTCGTCAGCCAGGAGTTGGTACAAGCGTCTAGAGTCTGGCTAGGGACTTTTCAACCGGCCAATCACAGGCGGCCGTCCAAGGCCGTCCTCGAAAGAAATTTGGAGGTAAGTCCGTAAGTCGAAAGCCAGCGGTTCGCGGTTGTTGACGTTTGTACATGTGTTATTGTATTGTTATAAATAATAATGTTTAGTTGTACCGCCTGTGACAACAAATATCATAATTACAGTTCTTTGAAATGTCACGTAAGCAAAAAACACTCTCCTCAACATTCTCAAAAGTTCGTCACACAAAAAAACTTCCAAGTGTTGTGAATGTAATAAACAATTCAACAATAAACAGTGTATTTCAAGGCATGAAAGGAAACAACATAATATTGCATATGTTAGGACTAATCGGACTTATTACAAGTGTACATACTGCAAGTATCGATATCACAGAAAAAATGCGATGCTGACCATTTAACAATAAGTCATAATAAATCTGATAAATACAAATAGATTTTGAACGATTGAACAATTTGACCCAAAGAGTATTTACTTAGATGAAAAGTAAAACACCTTATATGAGAAAGATCCACAAGGAATCAGTAATCTTGGGAAGAAATGATTGAAAAAGGAAAGTAACAAATTTGTTCAAGTGACCAAGTTGGGCGGATAGCAGAGGCCATAAAAATACGAAAAGAAGAAGAGTTAATTTTAGGTTATGGTTTATTTTCTTTTTCTTGTCATAAAAGTCAGACAAAAGCTTTAAAGAATTCCAGGGGCCTTAGAATACATCAAAAATAACTTGAAAGAACAATAGAACCGCAACGCGAAAAGCTTTCCAAATGGAGAAACAAGCTGCGAGTAAGAAAATTAAATTAACCACTTCCAGGCATCATTTCATTTCAGAAGCGTTAAGTTGGGCGGATAGCAGAGGCCATAAAAATACGAGAAGAAGAAGAGTTTATTTTAGGTTATGGTTTTTTTTCTTTTTTTCTTGTCATAAAAGTCAGACAACAGACGAACAGACTGGAGATTACCCACCCAAGTGAAAAGCAAGGGAATTTTCTATAAAAGTCATTGAGGTAGTATTACCTCAATTATAAAAGCTTTTCATCTGAAAATGGAAGCAAGTTCTACCTCCGATTTCCTCTCACTAGATGTAAAATCTGAGGAGAATACCTCGGATGTTATTCATGTAATAAGTGAAAATGAAGTAGAGGAAATGGACAAAACATGGGAAAAGTCCGGGGAACAATCTGAAGAAGAAAATGGCGAATCATTTAGTAACAGCAGATATTCAAAGAAAAGCAAAATATATTATTTGACCCCACGACTGCGTGAAAAGCTTAAAAGAATTCCAGGGGCATTAGAATACATCAAACAACTTGAAAGAACAATAGAACGGCAACGCGAAAATCTTTCCAAATGGAGAAACAAGCTGCGAGTAAGAAAATTAAATTAACCACTTCCAGGCATCTTTCCATTTCGTCGAATACCATTTTAACTAAATATTTCAGAAGCGTAAGACTAAAGTCAAGTCGACGCAAACTATTTTGTCTGGCCTTTACACTTTGCCTGTTGTTACAAATGATGTCAAAGAGGTGAAACAAGCTTCTGAGACACCAAAAACCATCGCCGAAGAAATTAAAGAGGCTGCAGAGGAAATTGTACAGAATTCTGGTTTTGTATATGAAGAAACATCAGGGCTTTACTACGATTATAACTCGGGATATTACTACAATGCTGTAAGTTTTTTTATGTTTCATTATTTACAAAATCATTGAACACAGGGAATCTTTTCAAGAAATGATTTTTTGTAATTTTCTATTAGGTACTTTTAGTTCTTGTGATGCTTAAAGCAGGTTCATAAAAATAATTTGTCTGGCTTTGTTGGTATTAACTTTACTAACTCTCTGTTCACCCTGTACCTGATGAAATGAAATGATAATAATAATAATTAATTATTATTAATAATATATTATTATTATTATTATACCAAATATCAGCCCTCAAATCGAAATATTTAATTTGCAGTAAATAATTAAGGTTGTGACCGCAAGCTATTCATTTGAAACAACACGAAAAGCGCGGGAATGGTTGTGACGTCACACCGCTTGATTGATCGGAAGTATTCGGAAGACAGTGACAGGAGTGACAGCTACACAGAATTAGAGAAGGAAGAATGGAAATTAAACGTTAAAATAAACAGTTCGGTGACCCATTTCCAGAGCGATCTGATGTAGGTCAAAAATAAGAGTCGCCTAATAGTTTCAATTTAACAAGCACTTCTTTAACTGAATGGTGAGGCCACGGGACTAGTAATTCGTAGGTCCCGGGTTCAATTGCACAAGAAGTTTTTTTTAATTATCACTGCATTCTACCTCTTATATTTATCACTGATTATCATTTTTAGTAATAATTGGACAAAAATTATGAAGATTATTACTCACAATCTACTCCATATAGTGTATTTAATTTCAAAGTACTTACCTACCTAATATGAAATTGTCAGTACCAGGAAAAATGTAATGCCTTGCTCGATGCGTAAGCTCTTTTTGGCCTCGGAAAGAGTTTTAAGACCCGAGGCAACACGGGCGTTAAACAACCTCCTCGGCCAAAAATGTGCGCTTACGCATCTCGCAATGTAAATAACTATTTAATACACCACACTCTTTTCAAACGTCAACAATATCAAGACTGAGATAGACTATAATAGGATGGATAGACAAGGATGGGACGTTCTCGTTGATCTTTCTAAACAAAGCTTGCGTGGTGCTGTAGTTTTTATACATGTGCCGCCCATATTAGTTTATACATGGTGCCGCCGCCCACCAGAGGCGCCACCACCAACGAGCTACTTGACGTCACAACCAAGGAGGGCGTGTTACAAGAATGATTTGAATTATGCGGTTTTTAATTGCTTATATTTACTACATAAAAATAAAAAATGAGGTTTTTTTTAACTGTGGTTCATTTAATGGCAATAACTTACATTTGAAAGTAATATTTTTCAAATTTAATTTTTGTGCAAGTTCTCCATTACTGTAAATATATTCATGCCTTAGACGAGGAAAGAGATAGGACTAGGGCTGTTCGATCTCCGAATTTCAGTATCGGCAATCGATCTTATCGATGTAATCGATCTTATCAATATAATCGATCTTATTGATAAAATCGATCTTATCGATGTAATCGATCTTATCGATAAAATCGATCTTATCGATCATATTGATAAAATCGATCTTATCGATAAAATCGATCTTATCGATAAAATCGATCTTATCGATAAAATCGATCTTATCGATATAATTGATCTTATTGATAAAATCGATATAATCAATTTTATTTAAGAAGCTAGACAAAAAAAGGCCGATCGGCTCGCTGCGGGCGCGGTCTGGACCCAATGGGTGCAGCAATTTCCTTTATTTTTGCAAACAATTTCAAAAGATAGATATAATTGGAAAGATCGATAAAATCAAAAATATCGATAAAATCGAAAAGATCGATAAAGTCAAAAAGATCGATAAAATCAAAAATATCGATAAAATCGACAAGATCCAAAATATCGATAATATCGATATTTCGATTTATCGAAATTGAATATCGAGTATCGATAAAATCGATAGTATCGATACTTTCGATTTTATCGATATTTTGTCTCAGGCCTAGATAGGACGCCTAACAGTGCTCGCGGCCGTGTTACCCACTGCCACATTGCACGACAGGCCAGTGGCGTAGCATGAAACGCGTTCCTAGCCGATATTACAAAAATGTTAAAAATGAAAAGGTAGTTAAACTTACCTACATGTAATTTGATATATTGGTATTTATTTGCAGATAATTTCCCAAATGTAAAACTAGTGTCAACTGCTGAAATATATTTATTTGCGGCGATTTCGAACCAATCAAAATAAAATAAATACCTAATGCACGGCCATGAAAAGCAGCCAATTTTTTTTATGAAATTATAATAATCAATTAAGAAATGTTCAATAAGAATGTTTAATAGAAGGAATTTGAAGAATTAGGTATATTGAGAAAAAATAAAGTGTTAGGGCTTCTTTCAAAGGTAGCTTCTTAAATATTTACCTGTGAAACGAAATCCCGAGCTCTTGCTTTTCACTTCTGCTTTTGCATCCAAACGCGGAACAATTCACCATCGTAAGAGTATATTTTCCCCTTAATCACTGTTACTTTTAATTCACCAATTCATGAAATTACTCACAACATACTCGCTTTGTCTACCACATATAAAATGGCCACTGTTCAAAACGACATAACAAAGTCTATACAAGGCAGGGAAGGCAAGCGTGATGTCATCTCTCTTTCCTTGTCTAAGATTCATGCTATTATAATCAATTTTTAAATAATGACACTTTAGGAATATGGACTCTATTATGATGGAAATACTGGAACTTATTTGAAATATAACCAAGAAACACATAGCTACGATTTCCATTCCCAGGTTGCAAAACCTAAGGAAGAGACTGGAGCAACTTTGAAGTCCAAATTGAAAGTCAAAAGAAAAATGCAGAAAACGCCAAAGAAAAAAGCAAGTACTTAATCTGATTTTTATTTATTTAGGATTGACTAAAGGTGATATCTACTAGTCAATTTTGAGAAAATGCAAGTTTTCAATTTAATAAAATGAGAATAAAGGTTAAAAGAGCTATGATTTAAATTTGGGATGTACCTACTATACTATATCCAAGTTACAGAGGCAGTGAATCAAAACATTGGCCCCCATGTGGTCGCGATGTGACCTATTCTCTTATTGGTCCGGCCGTCGTAAAATCTCAAGTTTTTAGGCGGCGAGTGGAATTCAAGGCCGGCTTTCTTTAGTCGAGTTTCCTGCAATGGTTGGATTGCGCACAGACTTGTTGCAGAATCTCATATGTTATATGACCCTGGTAATCAATACCAATGCGGTCATGTGATTTTGTTTATATCTACTGCCTCTGTTACTTGGATAGACTTTAGTACGTGTGTCTATTCTGTGCTACTAGGGTTTGTGGATTGGGAGAGTTGGGACAATAAAGTCATCAGTCATTATTCTCTGATTTTGGGCATTACGCGGGTGAGCTGGCAAATCTCCTATCTGTAATTTTTAGCGCATGTTCTGTAAAAAGCTCCTAACTCTAAAAAAATCCCAAGTATTTTAAAATGCGAGTTGAAATATCTCCCACAGAGGAATACCTAAGTTTATAAATTGCCTAAGTGTTCTTTTTCAGAAAGGAGGTTTTGCATTTACTACTGTGGGCGTTAAAATTCAAATAGGGGAAAATGATGTCAATTTGTTTTTTGTGTGTCCTCTAAATTTTAGGTGACATTACTTAGGAGGTATTGCCAGCTCACCCGCAATAAGGTACTTGACAATATTTTTAATTGCTCTAAAATTGTACTCTGTTTACAGTAGATGCACCAACATAACACGTAATAAATGAAACAACCGCTTTTAACCCTTATTTTTTCTGATAATTAAAGACAAAGTTGCACAATTTTGTTCAGGCTGAACTCTACAGTTTCGTCGTTCTATTGTCCAGAACGCCAAACGTGGCAACTCTTTGCCTCTCAGGAGAAACGGAACTGTAACGTTGCCGATGCCCGTTTGCAATCATTCATGGAACAAAGGCAAATTGCAGTTTTCTATTCAAGTATCTCCAGCTTGCCTATGAATATCTGTTACTTAATGTATTGAAACCTTTGAGCTTTAACTAACGCAATTGCACACACGAATTTTGTCACATAAAGACTTTTTATTACGAATATGTCCCGTGTATTGACTTCTCTATATCAAAATGATGTCTGTTTATGCTGCACACGCTGGAAACTATATCCTTCATCTCTGCCACGTAACACTTTAGTTAAAATATCTGTATACGGAACATACTATAAATATTCAGGTACCAATAATATGGGAAATATTCACGTATTTGGCAACGTTACCCGCCCACCTAGGCATCTAGCCATATTCATATATCCACATGTCATCTAACACGTACGGTTTTCTAATCGGCAGATGACATCCCATGATGCCAACTGTCATTCCGTATCTCGATAAATCAAAATATTAGTAGATAATATCTTTGCCATTTATTATAGTTTGTTATTGATATTTACTATTATATATTGTTTGCGGACCTAGTTATCGTGTTGTTAGATGTGTAAGGTAAGGTATTATGGACATGGACCCTGAAGGGACAATCCGTAATTTGCCGAAATTGGATGCTGTTAGCGTCTGCCGAAATCCATGGGATAAAACTGCAAAGGTTTGTACCTATGTTGTAGTAAGAATACAGTATTATGAGTTATTAATAAAGAGAGAACCTCGGCCTAGGGACCATCTTGAAGGCGCGTTTATGAAGACGCCATAGTGCTTAGAAGTACTGAGCCCGAATTCCGGACTTTAGGCCCAACCTATCCAAAAAAATTTACATTGAATAAGTATTTACGAAAAAAAACCTTCTTGACTGAAATCGTCGATGGAGGAATCAATCAACGCTAAAAGTGGTTTCACGGGGCATCATAAGTCTAGGAGTTTGAGGTTAGAATTTTGAAATTTCAACTTTCCTTGCAACTTTCACTGCCGAATAAGGTTATGTCTCAGAACACTTCAGTGGTATCGCTATGTTGCCAAATTGCCATTATAAAACACTTGTGACGTCATAAGTGCTTTCCTGCCAAATTTCAAAGAAAGTCTAATAACTTGCTAATTTCGTAAATATATATTTTTTAAATAATCGTAGGGTCTTAGGCAAGTGTCCATGAATTGTTTTATCAAGTTTGTAAAATTTCGTCAAGTACCCTATTATAGATAGCTAAAGGTTTTCTATCTTTTGCCCTGCAAAAATTTTAGATTTCGATAAAACTAACTACTGTATGTTAAATTAGAGACTTTCTATTTGGTTTATGATTTTTTTGTTAAATTATAGAAAAATGATAGAAACTCAAAGCCAGAGTACTTTTTAAATTGGAAACTGAAATAGTGTATGTCTGGTTGCCCTCGAAAACAAAAGCAATTCGTTTATTTCACATTTAAAAATAAACTATTAAAACATACCTGTGCTGCCTACGATCAAAGAAAATAGTACTACGCAATTTTCTTTGCTACGATACAATAATTATTACTTCACTACATATTACAGAAAACAATAATAATATTATAGAAAGATTATAGCCGTATGTTCGTGAGCAGGGTTTAGCTGGGTTTTGTTTCATTTAAATCTGATGTCATGAAAATATTCCCCTTCTAAGTAATTATATTAATCTTCCACAATGCAACAAAAAAGAACAAAATGAGACCTCCCCTCTGATAAAATTGCCTCTTGAAAACAACAGGTTTTGGGATAAACCTAAAAAGGTTTTGTAGGGTTTTGCTCGCGAAAATACGCTTTATATTTTTCATTGTATGTATAACGATCAAAAATTAGTTTTATCTTCAAGCGGCCATAAGTAGCATATGTATGTTTCTGTGTAGAAACAGTTGAAATGCATCTTTTTGGGATACCGCCAGACAAAAACCACAAAAAGGCCATGGCACACAAAGTGATTTCAAAGGCGGCTCGTTTCGCGACCAAAAATAAGGATAATATAAATATTTTTAAACAGACATCACAATTCATCTATAAACGTACGCAGGAAATATTTAATAATTGTTTCCCATTAATTATGATTGAGAGAAGAAAATAAATAATTGGCAAATAATAATATATTAGTTATGAAAGCCTATGGATGCGTCATTTATTTCATCCTAGGTTCAAACCGAGGCACACAGGATAGAAGGCCTGCAGACTCGATCGATGACGTCACACACTTGGGCCGATTCTAACTAAGATATTCTATGCATTGCGGTAATTTGTGGAGTTTTAGAGCCAATTTTTTACATTCCAGATTATTTATTAACACATACCATAAGAAACCGAAAAATGTTACTCAAAACAGAAAATAAATCATTCTAAACAATTAAGTTCGTAGTAATAAACATAAAAAAAACTCAATGAAATTCAACAATTATTAAAGGTGGCTTTATGAGGCACTCATTATCGCTTCTCTATCATTTTATAGAGCAGATTACAGCAGATTACAAATATAAAAGTGGATTATCTTCTAGTGAGACAGTAATAAAATTTTAGGGAAATGAAAACTGCATAAAAACCTTGTGCAACAAGCAACATTATGTACATTTATCTTTTTATGAATGATAATGAAGCGGCAGTGAAGTGATAATACGTAGAAATAAACATAATAAGCTCAATGAAAATAAAAAGAAACACTTACACGCAAATTGCTTTAGCGACATAGAAATAAATGTAATATAATGAATGAAAATAAGAAATATCACTTATTACTCGCTAATTTCTTTAGTTTTCTCTCAGCCTTTTTCGCCATTATTCTATCATTTTGAATCTTTCGATAATTATCGAGATATATTTTTGCCAGTGTAGCAAACATTTTACAATAGGGAAGTTGACGATTTTTCAAAGTTGGCATTATTTGTTTCCTTTTGCGGTTCAGATTAGTGTAAAGCAATTAAAACAAAATTAAAATGTTTTTTTCTACAAGCGTGCGGAAAAGTGTACTTTTAATTTCTTTGCTTTTCCACTCACTTGTAGAAAAAATGGTGTTCCTAACTCTTGCGGTGTCTTTTCCACACTCAACTGCAGTCGCGTGCGGAAAAGTGGCACTTTCCGCACTTGTTAGGAAATATACTATTTTTACGAGAAAATTATTTTTCCTTCATTTATAAAATATAACGGTTTTTCCCGAAAATTACGTCATAATGTTTTTGTGCTATGTAAATCAATCCGACCGAATTTTTGATCGCATATAAATCAGGCTTTCTTGGTCATAGGTTAAGTTAGCTACAAATCAGCAATCGCGGCGGACCTTACTTTTTTCATTTTACTTAATGAGGAAATCCTAACCTAGTTTTCTTCTGTTTATTTTTTTAGTAAGTCGATTGTTTATTATAATGGTTTTATGTTTACACCGTTTATGAGAGATTTGTTTTCAAAGATTCTGAAAAAACAACCACATTATGTTTAAAAAGTGTTTTGTGTTCTATTGCAATAATAATAGTAATAAGAGCAACAAGATTTTTGTTCGATTAAGTATAGGGTACCACCTGGACCAGAGAGGAGAAAATTATGGTTTGATGTTTGATGCAGGTCGCTGTCATGAACCTTCTTCCAAAGGCATACAGGGTGTAACTAAACTGATGGTCAAAAATGAAACCACGTATTCTTGGTGTCAAAATAAGGGCACTTCTTCATATATTTTTTTCTCCTACGGGCCATAGTTTTTTTTATACAGAGTTTAGAAGTTTGGAGAAAAATACACATATTTCTTAGTATTTCTAGAAGTATACGAGATATTTTCTTCAAACTTGGCGTGTCACATGAGCAGATGAGCCGTCGAACTTAAGGTTGACATGAAGCTTCTGAGGCTCCCAGTTGCGGAGATACAGGGTGTTAGTAAAATTAATTAGTTCAGAAAAATATGAATACCCTGTATAATCGCATTTTTTAAATTTGTTTTGAGTGGTGAATAGAAGGGTTAACTAAAAGTATCTCTTAGTATTTTTTCATATTCGCAGCCGTTTCTTAATTATTTTTAAAGAACGGCAACGCTGCAATGAACAATAGTCACTTTAAGAATAAATCTAGCAATCTGCGAATGTCAATTAAACTTTATTTAACAAAATACAAAAGCAAAAACAATAATAAAAGAAACATATTGCTATTAGAAAATAAAATTATTAAATGTTCGAAATGACCGCCGTCTCTTTCAATACACGCAACTATGCGTTTCCGCAGGTTTATTATTGCCATTCGCAAGTCCATAGCAAAAGTGCATATCAGTCAATTCTTCAAATGAAAATATAATTTTTCAAAATATTGATACTAAGGTGCAAAGTTGGCAGCCAAATGATTCAAATAATGCCAAGTTTAAATGACATCCACAGATTGTTAGATTTATTCTTAAAGTGACTTTTTTATTGCAGCATTGCCGTTCTTTGAAAATAATTAAAAAATGGCTGAGAATATGAAAAAATACTAAGAGATACTTTTTGTTAACCATTGAATTTAAAACAAATTTAAAAAATGCGATTATACAGGGTATTCATATTTTTCCGAACTAATTAATTTTAATAACACAAGCTTCATATTAACCTTAAATTTGACAACTCATCCGCTCATGTGACACGCCAAGTTTAAAGAAAATATCTCATATACTTCTAGAGATACTAAGAAATATGTGTATTTTTCTCTAAATTTCTACGCTCTGTATAAAAAAAAAATATGGCCCGTAGGAGAAAAAAATATATGAAGAAGTGCCCTTATTTTGACTCCAAGAATACGTGGTTTCATTTTTGACCATCAGTTTAGTTACACCCTGTATATTATTGTTGCGAAGATAATTTTGATGTAAGATAAATGTTGTCAACCTTTGCATAAACATTTGTTTTACAGATTGAACTTATACTTAGTTACAAAAAAATAAAGTTGTTATTATGGAGTCTTTATCACCAGATTCGTCACCAGCGAAACGAAAAAAAAAAGCTGTTCTAATGAATTTGTTAAATAGAGTTACAGTTCAGAGGCAATAAAAGGTTATTTTGTTTGCATATTCAACTGCACCAGCTAGGATTTCGGCTTGGTTAAGGCAATCCTATACATTTGTCATTTAATTTGAAAAATAATAAAAACATTCAGATTAATGTTGTGATAACTTGAAATTTTACTTACCTACATCCCCTTTATGGAATCTTATAGAATACTTTATAATCTTTACATTTTTCTTGAAAAAATGAGCAATGTTTACAATTTTCGGAAAAATTTAAAATCTGAAGTTAAAATACTATATGTTACTCGGAGTAGAATGTATTTTTGTGCTTCGCCGAGTTATTGGCCTCACCTTCGGTTCGGCCGTCTATCTCTGGCCTCAGCACAGTAAGACTCACTTCTACTCCTTGTGACATCTACTATATTCTGTTGAGAAATTACATTATTGTCCGAACTCTCCCAATCTAGGTACTCTAGGATGTAGGACACTGTCTTGACAACTGACGGAATACTCCTACTATCACTCGTCCTAGTTATAAGTTCATATCTATAACCCTTCTCTGTTGCAGGTAAACACCCCCACACCACCTACGGACGCCCTGTCGCGTACCTTCAGTAAAATGCGCATAGACAACCTCCGCGACGCCGTGCTCGGTACGTACATCGTCAAGTAACCGGCGTTCTGTTTTGCAGGGGGCCAAACGGTCGAGGACGTCGGCGGGGGCCGGGGACGGCGGACGGAGGGACGCGGAGGAGGGCGAGTGCTCGGACAGCGCCGCGGAGAGCGCCAGCTCGGGAGGGCCGGACCCCGACAATAGCGGTACACAATTCTGTTTTTTTTTCCCTCCAGGTTTTTGGCTAGTCTGACAACATTCGGGCGGATGATAGACGACTGATAGATTGCCCTGGCCGAGGTCCTGGCTTATTTCTTTTTTTTTTCAGTAGATACCAGTTTTCAAATAAAAAAATAGAATAACAAATAATTTTAAGGTCGTTACTTTTTTTAGTATCGAAAGATGGCGTTAAATATTAGATATTAGCTGGACCGACACTATATTAAAGACCAGAGCATGACGTCATATTTCATGACTGAGGTGGCGCTACTAGACGGAAAAAATGGCGACTTATTATAGGTTATAGGGGGGTATTCTGTGGTTATTGGTATGTCGGTTTCCATATAAAGAAGAAACTGAAAAATCTAATGCGTTTTATGCTTACTTACACTACAATTAGCCATGGACTTCATTTCAAACCAAAAGGTACCAAATATTTCATTTTATTTTGGATATTAAATTCGTTGTAACAGACACATTTGCATGTTTTTATTTTATAAAAGATTCTGCAACATTGGTGTTTTAACATTAAACCATCATGTAATTTGTTTCGTCATGTGTCGCCAGTGGCGATCACTTGAAACAGCGCTATGCACAGATCTTTAATATAGTGTTGGTCCAGATATTAGTAATGTGTGAAATGAGGTTGAAAGTCACGAAAAATTTGAACAAGAAGACGAATTCAAAATCAACCTTCCTTGTGGTGGTGACAGTTTGGCGTTTATTAAAATGCTTAGGTATAGAATAGAATAATGGAGACGATGCTATTAATAAACTATTTAAGAATGGATCATTTAATTTTCTAAATTGTTAAAATGGTTATGATATTGAATCACAAAGTATAAAGGTTAGGTTGTGTGGAAGCTGACAACAACAAAAATATAGACCTGCCAGCTGGCGATGCGAAATGTCACTACATCATCACAGAGGTAGCTTTTCGTAGTTGTTTACGTTTACTTGTCTGGCGATTTTCCTGTTTTAAAGAACGTTTGTTGTGTTTATTGTGTCTTGAGCTGTGTTTTTTAGCGATATAGAACGTGGTACAACAGCTGTGATTCAGAATAATTTTAGTTTTTAGGTTGTGTCTATAGTTTCGGACTTATTTAAATCATGCCATGGACATGTTCCATTCCCAACTGCAAGGGAAACTACAAAGGCGGTCCTAATGTGTCTTCCTTCCTAAAGACCCCACTTTAAGTGAAAAATGGGTTAAGGCCATCAAAAGAGATTTTGTTTCTACACAGTCTTCCATGGTTTTGGTTTGGATTGTTGGAGAGTGTTATACCTAACAATTTTACCTGATTAAACGTAACCACCTTCAAGTCAAGAAGTTTTATAGTTTTATTCATTTGAATTCAGTTGTATCTAGGCACAATAATAAGAAATAATTGGTATTTACGGCAATTTTACCGGTAGATATCTAAATGCGCCAAAGCCCTTGAAAACATGACTTACTCTCGTAGATTATTATCCATGAGCTATATATGTAAACAATCGTTTTAAAGTGTTTTTTTTTTTTACCAAATTTACCAAGTGCCGGAGAATGCGCTTTGACCTACTAAACAGCCAATTTTTGGGCGACACATTGGGAGCCTAGATGGCCACCATTTTAACCCAGTCTTGTCTTGCAGTTTGTTTTCGTTTTGAAGTGCTTACTTCACTTGTTTTTTTTTTAAGATCTTTTTCATGTGTTTAGCGTTTTTGCTGGTGTGTTTTTGTAATCGTGTTGTGTTCATTAACATGTCTTGCTCTGTAAGAACATGCTGTAAGAACATGTGTTCCGAGCTTACCACAAGCTTCAACAGATTCATTTATTTATTAATTTTAATTCTTTGTTCCAAAATATAAAATTATGCATAAACGTAACGTAACTAAATGGAACAAAAATTTGAAAAAGCGCAAATTACATATTTTGAATTTGCCGCACTTTCGTGGGTTAATATGGTGATAGAAAAATTAGCAGTCTCGCGCACGTTGACAAGCATTCAGAGATATACCTCTGTTTGGACTAGAGGTTTAAAATTTCCGGAAAAATCGATCGTCGAAAAAAAAAAACCGTTTTTTTTCCCAGAAAAATTGATCGTCGGACCGTTTTTTTCCTGGAAAATTTGGAAAAAACGGGAAAAAAAACAATTTTTTTAATAATACATAATAAAAAATATATATATAAATATTTTTAAATAAAATATAATAATTCACCTTTATTTCACAGCCCACCACACAACAAAAATACGACATTTTTGCAATAAAACCTGGAAAAATTGCAGATTTTCACTATAAAAAACACATGTAAACAAAAGGGAGGTCGTAGTTTGTTTGCCTCTCAGCAGAATGACAACTTTCAACTGACGTCACACAAATGGTCTATTCTCTGTAAGTCAGGGATTTAGGCAAAAAACTTCTAAAAGTCGGGAAGTCGGGAAAAATGACTAATGGAAAAAACTGTGGTCAAGAAATTTGCAGTTATTAAACTTTAGGCCAAACTGTAATTTTCCAGAGTTTATAATCATTTAATAAGAAAAACATTTGTAAATAAATCTGGCATGGCTTTTTTCTTGTACGTTTCAGATATTTCAAAGCAGTGGCCACCGTGCATGAGGATCGTTGTAGAATCCTCGGAAAACCCCAAAGTCAAACAGGGCTCGCTGCATATCGTCACTTGCGATGGAGGAAGTTTAGGTGACATAAATTCTTGCTCTCGTTTTCATAATATCCTAACCGAAAAAATTTCCAGGTAGAGAAGGTAACCACTCGATCCTTCTACCCGACATCAACGTCAGCAAACACCACCTAAAGTTCACGTTCGACAAGGAAACGTCCAGGTACCTCGTCACCGATCTCGGTTCTAGGAACGGCACGATTTTAAACTCCAAAAGGATGTCGCCTTCCAAACGGGAAAGCGAAGCATTCGAAGTGACCCACGGAAGCAAAATCCAGATTGGTACCAACGTACTCTTGTGTCATATTCACGAGGGATCGCACACTTGCGGCCATTGCGAACCCGGATTAATACAAGTTCCGGAAAAAGGTGAGGATTAAATTCTTTATTATTCTTTAAATTTTTCGGGATTTTTTTAATATTTTGTTGTGTGTAATTATTAGTTTGAAGTGCAATCGTTTTTTCCTATTCCATTTAGAACAATTAAAATATGTATAGGGTGAGTTCTTTTCCATGACCGCTATGGGGATCTCGGAAACTAGCAGAGCTAGAACAAAGGTTAAATGGGGAAAGAATTGCAGTTTTGAATGCTCAATCTAATGCCCCTTTTGGATTTTTAAAAAAGTTCATGGCTCACTAGATATTTTGAAAAGAGTGATTTGTAGCTCCGTTATTTCTGATTATACAGAAAAACTGTAGAGACAAAAATTGTAGATAATTTTGGGCTTAATAAGAAATCTAATCCAATTTTTTATGTTTGTGATTTTTGAGATATGGCATAAATTTGTTTTTTTTTTAATGTAAATCATAGTTGTTTGTGGCCTTATAAAATCGGCCATTTTTTGAACTTTCCAAAGGTATAATACACAAAATTTGACAAAATTAAAAACTCAAATTCAAATTATTATTATTTTAAAAGGTCACCTTTTTGTTTTATTTTGTTACATTTTGTTCCCAGCTAAAAATAAAATATTTGAAAGTTTAAAGTATGTCTTATTATAAAACAGAACGTAATTATGAAAATATTCCATGGTTGACTATGTGAAAATTAAAAAAAAAAACAGAAAATTAGCCATAGTTATTTTATTTTTTATAATAACTAAGCCGAGTATTATATTTTTGGAAAGCTCAAATAATGGCCGATTTGATAAGGACACAGCCAACTATGCTTTACATTTAAAAAATCACAAATTTATGTTATATCTCAAAAATCACAAACAACAACAACATAAAAATTGGATTAGATTATCTTATTAAACCCAAAATTATCTACAATTTTTGTCTCTACAGTTTTTCTGTATAATCAGAAATAACGGAGCTACAGAGATCTGATGAAATAGCAAAAAATCACTCTTTTCAAAATATCTAGTGAGCCATGAACTTTTCCAAAAATCCAAAAGGGGCATTAGATTGAGCATTCAAAACTGCAATTCTTGCCCCCATTTAACCTTTGTTCTAGCTCTGCCAGTTTCGAAAATCCCCATAGTGAGCATCGAAAAAAAGTCACCCGTATAATGCTTATTATATGCTCATTTAATTTGACCAAGTTTACACATTTTCGGAACACCCTGTAGATTGTACCCTTGATCGACAATTACGATTGTTTTCTAGAAACTATGAAATTGGACAAGGCGAGCATGGCCGACAAACATAAAAACGAGTTGAAAAAATTAAAGAAGCAGTGCGGGTTTTTCGTGGAAGATAAATCGATAAAGCTCGCATCCGGATATACGGATAGAGCACAAAAAAGAAGAGAGACCGTCGGAAGTCAGAATCATAACGAGAAAACGCAGATGGCTTCTGTCGATGAGTAAGTAAAGTATAATTTTGTTAAGAACATGTAAAGTATTTTTATCTTGGTTCCAAGTGTATCGTTATTTCTTATCAAAATATTTTGTTTCCTAGATCCATTCCTACCGAAAATAAAGGATTCAAGCTTCTTTCAAAGATGGGATGGAAAGAAGGCCAATCGTTAGGAAAAACTGGCGAAGGAATAACGGAACCTGTTAGTATTTTCATTAAATGCGCAAATTTTTCATCAGTATTTTTTTTATAAATTGTTTTCTTTTTGTAGATTAAATTGGTATCAAACCAAGGAACCACGGGAATAGGAGCAGAAAGTGTACCAGCGGCAGTCACTAAAAATGTGGGGAATATGGCGAAAGAAAATATCTGGAAAAAGGCTCAGGAAAGATTTGAAAAATTGTCAAATCCACAGGTTGATTTGACCGAGGATAGCGATGACTGAAATAAAATGTATATTATAACATAATTTTTTATGTACACAGTGAAAAGTGGTAATTTGTAAATGTTGATCATTGTTGATAGTTAATAATATAATGTTAATAAAAATGAGAGTGTTGTCTATTAATTCTGCACAATATCCGTAAAGAAAATCGGCCAACATTTTTTTATAAAGTTTTGCTATGTTTAAAAATTTTAAAACTAAAAAGTTAAGCAAAATGACATAGAACGTCAGATAATTCAACATAAAAATATACTGTAAATTGTGCGAAGTTATGAAATACAAACCTTTTTAAAACTTACCATTTCAGTGAATGAACTGTTTTCAAAAGGCTTAGACCACACTGTGTATACAGTGTGGTCATTTAAGTGTGCATCATATGGGATTTTTTTTATTAATTGCACAACCAACGTACAGATATTGCCAAAAGTTGATGCTTGTTGAATAATCATATTCGGTGCACTTAGAATAGTTGCAAGTTAAACAGCATACAGGGTAGGTCAAAAATATATAGCATATTCTGCTAAAAAAATTATAGCAGTATAGTCCTCCTTACGGTAGAATGCGTGCAACATAAGTTCAGGGGCATAGCTCAATTTTGTGTAACTCACTGACTTAATTTTCAAATAATTGTTATTTAATTTATTGTTAATATTATTCTTAACGGTGATGCCTTAGATTATGGAGCAAGGCAAACCCTTATAACATTGGCAATTATTTCTCGTGCTTGAGAATGCAACGTTCTTCCCTGTTTACTCATTTTGCACACGTTAACTCCCGAACATACGAAACGCCACTGAGCTCTCTGAGCCGGCGGAAAAAACTTGCCAGCGGCTTAAAAAATGAGGTCTGTATGGTAGCCCAAATACACAGTTAACGTAACGTACTGTAGAAACAGGCACAAAACGCGTTGGCTAACTGATTTTGTCAGCCGACTCCTTTGCAGAAGTGCTGTGTTGCCGTATTTCAAAGGCGATGGTAGACGCGACGATGTTGAAAAAAATATAATAGGTGTTTTATCACACCGCGTTAAAAAAAATGATAAACAAAAATGGGTAAGTTGTCCCGTGATGCAAGCTTTATTTTTTCGGTATAACAGAGTTCAGAAATTTGGCTTCAATATGATGATGATAAAACTTGTATTCGCCAACGACTACTCGTATAGGAAATCTCGCAACGCTGCCCGCATTCTTTAGAAACGTTTTCTTTCGTGCTTTGGACTTTAGACTTCTTTTTTTAAATTGAGGATATGGGTAGGTCTTGAAATTATTTCATTTTTATTATTCCTTTAATAAATTCAAATATTAATATTTTGTAAACTACCCTTATTTCAGAAAATTCAGCAAAATGTTGAAAAGTTGTTTAGAATTAAAAGCTATGCCTAAATACCAAAACGTGGCCTACTAAGGAAAAAAAATTTCATCAAATTATTTCCAGTCTTTTAATAAACATTTAAAATAAAAATTTTGCACCTCAAATGAGTTTTTTAATATACACACTAACATTACTAATGTTTTGCCTTGTTCAGAAAAATTTTTGCGAAATTCTAAAGTTTTATTGTTGCAACAAACATGAAATTTGTGATTCCCTAAAAAATTAAAAATCTACCTAAGTTAATTTTAAAAATATGCTTCAATTTGAATGAAGTAATGTGAAACTTATTTGACTTTAATTAATTTATGAAAATATTTAGGATGACTATTAAAAAAATTGGGAAATTATTGTTTTCAAAAAAAAAATTCTAGACAACTTTTCTTGATAACATTTTGCTGATTTTTCTGAAATAAGGGTACTTTACTCTTGTACAATTTTTATATTTTTTGACCTACCCCGTATGCTGTTTGACTTGCAACCATTCTAATAAGTGCGCCTAATTTGATTATCGAACATGCACCAACTTTCGGCAGTATTTGTATTTTAGTTGTGCAATTAATAAAAAAATCTCATATGTTGCACACTTAAATGACCACACTATAAATTTTGTTACGTCATTTTCAACGGCGGCCATTTTATATGTGGCAGACAAAGCGAGTACGTTGTGAGTTAATTTCCTGAATTAGTGAATATACTCTTATGATGGTGAATTGTTCAGCGTTTGGTTGCAAAAGAAGTGAAAAGCAAGAGCCCGGGATTTCGTTTCACAGGTAAATATTTAACAAGCTACCTTTGAAAGATGCCCTAAAACTTCTTTTTTCAATATAACTTCTTCAAATTCCTTCTACTTTTTAGTATGATAAAGTGCATTGTTTTGTTTGTAAATAGGACCAATAGAATTATTTTGAACATCGTTTTTATTGAAAATTTCTTAATTGATCATGCAGTGGCGTAACTACGGAAGTGTAGGCCCGTGTTCAAAATTTCAGGTGGGCCCCTGTGTTTCTTTATGTTTGAAAGTGGTGTAACAATGAAAAACATTGTACCTACAGGATGTACCATTTTCGATACTTTTGCAAGTTATATTTATATTTTGAAATTCTTACCTACTAGAAAAAACCCGTGAACGCCACTGAAGTCTACGTGAAAAAATCTATAACGGTCGATTTTTACCATTTCAACAAGTTAGCGTATAACGGATATATAGGGGGGTGCCCGAAAATGGCAAATTTTGAGAATCATCTTGTGTTTAAAGAAACCAAGGAGGCCGCATGAAAATTCTGCATAAGAGCGTTTCTTTTTATGAAAGAGTAGGTCAGTGCCCCGAAAACCGCAACTCCCTATTTCTAAAAATAACCGAAATACCTCGCAAAAGTAGCGAAAATGGGACACCCTGTAGGTGCATAGAGAATAATCCAACTTAAACTTTGTATTGACCAACAGTTAACAATAATTCACATTGCTCATTACAGGTCGAAAAACGCCGTTATAGGTCATGTACGTTCTGTACAGGGTGATCCAAACTCGATGCCCCAGGCCTACTGCGGGAACACGAAAACTGAAAATAAAATT
Organism: Pseudeuparius sepicola; assembly: GCA_963920635.1. Classification (NCBI taxonomy): domain Eukaryota; kingdom Metazoa; phylum Arthropoda; class Insecta; order Coleoptera; family Anthribidae; genus Pseudeuparius; species Pseudeuparius sepicola. Next base: position 10,569,992 of record OY987298.1, on the reverse strand, counting down.
TCGAACAGAGGCTCTTAAATGGAACATGGAATTTTTTCTATTCACTAGGATCGGTTTTCCGAAATCTAGTCAGCCATGAAAACAATTTAGATAGTTAGAAATTATTTAAGAGTATTGTTAGGGTGCCTTAATTGTGCACCATTAAATTAGTTCGACTGTACTATTTTTTAAATTTTTGAATTGTGCTTGTTACTGACTTGTTTGCTATTATAGTTTGTTACAAAAATTGTTTTTTAATATTGCAGTTGAGAAAATTTAAGGGCGCACAAGACAACCATTCTCTTAAATAATTTCTGACTATCAATTGTGAATTTTGAACAATAAAAGATACAGAAAATCTTTTCCTATAAAAGTTGTTGAGAATGATAAGGCCTTTCAATATTTAGGAAAAAAAAGGTAAGTATGTTTCTGGGGAAAATATTGATGATGTCACAGCGGCCATTTCCCCAAACAACAAAAAAGCAAATTTTCGAGCCTTATAGTATGTCCCATTTAAGAACCCCTGTTCGAAATTTTATTTTCAATTTTCGTATTCCCGCAGTAGGCCTGAAGCACCGAGTTGGATCATCCTATAGGTACATTTACTCTCAAGTTATAATAGGCACATTTTTTGTACTACCCTTACATTTTTATTGTTGGGGAATTTCAATCGCCCTCTATGTAACCAATTACAGATTCTGACTCGTCGGTTATTACGCAGCACCACATCAATCGGCTCACATCGGAAAAACCGAAATTTATGCGCCCTGCATGAATCTTGGTGGCGGTGGGCCCCTAGCAGCTCTGGGCCCGTGTTCACCGCATACTCTGAACACCCTGTAGTTACGCCACTGTGATCATGATAGTTTCATAAAATATGGGCTGGTTTCCATAGGCGTGCATTATTTATTTTATTTTGATTGATTTGAAATCTCCGCAAATAAATATATTTCAGCACTTGACACTAGCTTTACATTTGGGAAATTATCTGCAAATAAATACCAATATTTCAAATTACATGTAAGTCAAAATTAACTACATTTTCATTTTTAACATTTTTGTGATATTGGCTAAGAATGCGTTGTTCATGCTACGCCACTGGCCTGTCGTGCGATGTGGCAATCGGTAACAGGGCCGCGAGCGCTGTTAGGAGTCCTCTCTGTTTCCTTGTCTAAGCCAAAGGCATAATTTGCTGTTTTGTGGTATCATAGAAATAAGAAGAAATATTACCACACTATAAACTAATTGCAATTTTCTGCGATCAGCAGCAGATCCGTTTTCTGATCGAGATCCAATGGGATGTCTTCGGTTTGGAAAGTAGTTTCGATGTTCTAAGGCAGATTGTTACCACAAAACTTCAATATTTTATTGTGAATATATACAGGGTGTCCCGAAATTAGCCTGCCATAATTTACCAGCGTGTTCTACGACCTAAAAAAATGAAAAAAGTTCCTATAAGCATGGCCTTAAAAATGCCCCCTAATGCGGCTGTAGCCCCGAAAAGGGGCAGTTTCACAAACGGTTTTTTCCAAATTTTTCTAGAACGAACAAAGATAACATTCTGAATTTTGGTATGTGATGTACCTGTGAGATTTGACATTTACCGGGCTAGCGATAGTTAGACATTCTTAATCATAGGCGTCCTAAATAGGGGGTTAAGGGGTTAAAAATACCCTAAATTTTTTGTGTGTGCTTTTTCCCCAAATTTATTGCGAAATTATAAAATTTCAGGGTATTCTACGAAAAAATGGTGCTCTTGTTGAACTTTGATAGCGTGCACCATTTTCGAGTAAAATCGTATTGAAATTTTTTTGCAGAGTGCCATGAAAATGCCTATTAGATATTAGCCTGCCATAATCTACCACCACGTTTTTTGATACAAAAAAATGAAAAAAGTTCCTATAAACATGGCCTCAAAAAAGTCCCCTAAGAGGGCTATAGCTCCCGAAAGATAAAATTTGGTATGTGACATACCTGGAAGAATAAACCATGAAAAAAGCGCAGAAAAAATTTTGGGATATTTTTAACCCCTTGGCCCACCTCATTTGGGACGCCTATGATGAAGAATGTTAAACTCTCTCTACCTCGGTAAACGTCAAATCAAACGGATATATCACACACCAAATTTCATAATTTTATCTTCATTCGTTCTGGAAATATTTAGAAAAAACCGTTTGCCAAAGTGTCCATTTCAGGGGCTATAGCCCTCTTAGGGGACTTTTTTGAGGCCATGTTTATAGGAACTTTTTTCATTTTTTTGTATCAAAAAACGTGGTGGTAGATTATGGCAGGCTAATATCTAATAGGCATTTTCATGGCACTCTGCAAAAAATTTTCAAAACGAGTTTACTCGAAAACGATGCATGCTATCGAAGTTCAACAAGAGCACCTTTTCTTCATAGAATACCTTCAACTTTCATAATTTTGCAAGAAATCTGGAAAAAAATATACAAAAAAAATTTGGGGAAATTTTAACTCCTGAACCCCCCCATTTGGGACACCTATGATTAAGAATGTCTAACTATCGCTACCTCGGTAAATGTCAAATCTCACAGGAACATCACATACCAAATTTCAGAATTTTATCTTTGTTCGTTCTGGAAATATTTATAGAAACCCGTTTGTGAAACTGCCCCTTTCGGGGGCTATAGCCACATTAAGGGGCATTTTGGAGGCCATGTTTATAGGAATTTTTTCATTTTTTTAGGTCGTAGAACACGCTGGTAAATTATGGCAGGCTAATTTCGGGACACCCTGTATAGCCATATAAAGGCCAGGCACGGGAAAAAGTAGGACACATATTGTAATCGTTTGCTAGTTTTATGAAATTGGTGACAATAAATAGATGCAAACGTAAATATTATTTCAGCTACACCGATAAAGGAGGATAGCACTAGGGCTGAACTATCGTTTTTTTTTCAAGGCCAAATTTTCATTGGCCTCTTTCTATAACAATAATATCCATCTTAAAAATGTATTTAGTTTTATATTGGAACATCAATACAAGTATAAAATATGAAAACGTAAAACTCATTACAACAAAATAAATATATAATTTCACATAAAAAGATCACTTGTGTATACAGCTGAATAGGAATGATTATGCTTACAACTAAAATTACATTATAAAAAAAATTAAATTCGCAATTTATTCAGGGTGCATAAATTTGGCGTGCGAATATAACAGATACGATGTAGCAATAAGTTTTTCTTTTTTATATAAAACAATATTTGAGAGGTCAATATCACAGTTGATTTGTCATTGCAAGAAAATCTTAGAAAGGTATCTCTACTTATCTATGGTGGTTTATACAGATAGATGCCTTTTCTTTACTTTTACCACTTTTACACTTTTACCTCATAACTAGCTAGAAAGTAATGTGGGCGTTTATCATTGAGTAACTATTTATTCCTTTACTCAATGCGTTTATACAGTGTTTTTTCTCTACCTTAGTATTTTACTTTAATTTAATACTTCCTAACATTCAAGTTTTTCTTTAAGAAGTGTGCACATGCTCTTGATGTTATAGCAACTGTTGAAAGCAAAATGTAACTAGAAGATAGGTATATTTGTGGTATACTTATCGCACTTACAAAAATATCTAATTGAATAACAAAACACCCAAAAAATCGTCAACAAAATCAAACTCCGCACCGCAAGTAGCAAGAAAACAAAATGCCTAAGAAGCTGTTGATCAGCTGTGACCTTCTTATTCTTATTTTAATACACCATGAAAATCCCCAGATGTTTTGACACTGCCCGAAGTGCGCATGCGTAAACATGGTTTTTAGAATCAGAGAATCTTAAAGCAAAAGATAAAGTGAAGCTAAAAGTAAAATATAAGAATAAAGAAAAGGCATCTGTATAAACCAACCAATTAGTCACTTAAAATAAAACAGTAGATTACCACATACAAAAGGCAATCTAGTTCTACGATGCTACTCTTTGATTTCTCTATCTTTGGAATAAGCGGGAGACTGCGAATGGCTCTGTAGAACCTTGAGGCAGAGGGCCTTAATGTTTGGTTGGTTCAAAAGTTCCGACTCTCTGAGTATTCGTCTGATGTCTGACATGCGTTTGTACTTAACTGCCAAAAAGTAGGCAGTTTTCAGTTGTTTTGCCTCGATATATGCTGATATCTGAAAGAAGAGCACTTTTGTGAGATTGTTGGGTGGGTTTACTCCCGGGATTTTTAAAAACTTCTATTCCTCCCAGCCTGAAACCTCCCATCCGCCAGCTTTGTAGAATCTCCTGGGATTTTTCAAAAAGCCCGGGAGTTTTCAGAATAATGATTAATCATTCTAACTTCTAACTAACTGTGTTCCTTACATGTTTCCCTTTAAATTGATATATGATAAGTATAGTACTTCTACTGAAATGTGAAGATAAAAAATTGCATAAATTAAATAAAGAATAGAATATTAAAGGTTATGTTTCAGCATTGAACATATGGATATATAGTAGGTGTACTGAGAGATTGCGTCCGTGGGGAAGCGGGGAGCGCGGAGAACGATTTGTCGCTATTGGCCGACTGCAACAGTGCAAAAATTGCACCGCGCTTTCGTATTCGCAATTAAGAATAGAACCAAGGCGAGGTTCAGAGGACTGATTATCCCTAGGCGTGCGCGTCAAAATTTAAGGTTTTGAAAACTTCGTAGTATTCTTATTAGTATAATCTTAGTATCATGCATCGTCCAGGGTGCACAATACACAGCCAAGCACGAGAGATTATTTGAAAGTGGAATTTTTATGTTTTTTAAATCTCCTTCTTCGTCGACACATTGTGCACCCTGAACAACTCATGATCCCGAAAATACTAAGAAGTTTTCAAAACTATAAATTTTGACGCGCACGCCTAGGGATAATCAGTCCTCTGAACCTCGCCTTGGTTCTATTTTTAATTGCGAACACGAAAGCGCGGTGCATTTTTTGCACTGTTGCAGTCGGCCAATAGCGACAAATCGTTCTCCGCGCTCTCCGCTTCCCCACGGACGCAATCTCTCAGTGCGCCTACATTACAATGTGTCCCGGATAAGAATGAACACCATGGGGATCTTGCAAACAGTGAGAGATAGAATAATGGTTAAATGGGGAAAAAGTTTCGTAATTTTAAGTTCAATAAATTGGTGCAAACAGATTTCTAATATCTTTTTTCGTTTTTGAGTTATTTTGAAAAAAGTGAAAATTCGCGTTTTCGGTTTTATTTTTTTCTGAAGTTGTTATCACAGATAGGAAAAAAGAAAAACACTTTCTTATGGCACTTTTTAATGGGCTTAAAGATGGCGTTTTTAGATTTGATCTACAACATTTCGTTTTTGAGAAACCATCTTCAAAATTTTTTTAACGGACCTGAATTTTTTGCAGATTTTGAAAGCACTTTTCATTGCAAATACGGTGTATGACACGAAATATTTTTAAAATGTTTTGAGACAATTATACTGAAAATTTCTTTTTCCATTCATTTTTTTCTAATCTTTCAATCGGAGAACCAAAAAAAAAGGACGGCAAAGACTAATAACAGTCACATACGATAATAAAAAATAATAAAAATCCTCCACCTAGAACAAACAAAACCAACCCCTTGTCATTTGTCATAACTCCCACTGTATCGTTTAGTTAATAATTTGTATTATTATTAGAAATGGATGGTACTTTGTCAAATGACGACAAATTTAACATGTTAGCATGTTATATCTTGTGTTACAAAAATAGCGTGGAGGCCGAACGAATGTATTGTTGCAATTAATAAATGGCAAAAAGTTATTGGTTTCACTGGCTTAAAGCTTTCTTCTCACAATTAGAAAAATCAAAGAATTTACTCCAAAACACAATGCGACACTGTTTGCTGTACAAAAACAGAGGAAAGCAGTTACCAGACAGGGTCGTATTTAAAAATATTAAGTTTTCGGAGTAAAAATAAACTGTAAGTTAAATTGTTGACACTACTGATTAATATGTGGACTTCTTATTATTAAATACAGGGCCGCAATAGAAAAAAATGAATGGAAAAAAGGAATTTCCAGTATAATTGTCTTAAAACATTTTAAAAATATTTCGTGTCATACATCATGGTATTTGCAATGAAAAGTGCTTTCAAAACAAGGACTCTTTAAAACAAGTGGCCCCAGCATGTCACAGTCTATCACATAGGAAAAGTGAAGCCTTGTTTTCTGTATATCTCCAAGGAGACCACATAAGTGGGCTGGTACAAGGTTATGTTATATGGCAGTGTCCAACTGCCATCAGGTTTTATGTGACATGCCAGTGCCATAGATTCCAAAGGAGGCAAAATATTTCCCATCATAGTTCACAATTTTTAAGTTTTCTAACTTCCAGATAGTGAATTAAAGGTAATGCGGCCGCCTATAGTAGTCCCAATAATTGCAACCAGATTTTTCTTGTCTCACCTTTAGTAATCCTACAATTCCCATTACGTGGGCATTACGTATAAGTAAGTAGTTCAAAACAAAAATGATGTTTCCTAAATATTAAATTATTAAGCAGGTAGCTTCAGTCAGGTCTTTTTTTAAACAGTTTTTATCTACAACTATAAGTTTATTTTACGTTTGTAAGCTACCTTGGGAGAGAAATAAAATTACAAAAATGAGCACCGAGAAAAACTACATGATTAGAACTAAGTACAAGACCTAATCTTATTAGTCCATCCCGAAATCTGTGAAAGTTCTTTGGGTAGATACATTCAACAAGGAAAGAAACTTCAAGTACGTACCTATTATACCTACATATTACAAATGGTTTGAGGAACCTGGTAACAAAGTGCAATAGCGACAAATTCTCAAATAAGCAAAATCGGCACTGACTTACCGTATTTATATTACTTAGATTCCTGAAAATAATTGCAGGAAACCAAATTCAAATATAAAATAAATTTGATTCATTTGGCACTTGCCATATTCTGTGTTTGTTGACAGAACATTGTCAAGTCTAATTTTTAGAAATCATATTAATTTTTACCAACAATCAAAGTACCTGTTATATCCATAGATTCTCCAATAAAATTGCATACTTGGCATCATTGAGACCATTAGAATGGGGAAAGAAACGGCCTCACTTTGGAAAGTATAATGCTGGGTCCCCTAACTTTAAAGGGTCCCTGTTTGAAAATCTGCAAAAAAAATCCAGGTCCGTGTTTAAAAAAATAAAGTTGACGATGGTTTCTCAAAAACGAAATGTTGTAGAACAAATCTAAAAACGCCATCTTAAAGCCCGTTAAAAAGTGCCATAAGAAAGTGTTTTTCTTTTTTTTTTTCTATTTCTGATAACAACTTTAGAAAAAAATAAAATGGAAAACCTAAAATTTCACTTTCAAAATATCTCAAAAATGAAAAAGATATTAGAAATGTTTGTATCATTGTATTGACCTTAAAATTGCGCAACTTTTTTCCCATTTAACCGTTGTTCTATCTCTCACCGTTTGCAAGATCCCCATGCTGTTCATTCTTATCCAGGACACGTTGTATAATATGATATAATACATGTATTTAATTTTATTTCAAGAAAAAATAAAATTATAAATTCTCAATCAATTAGACAATTGACAGCTTAATGATGGCCAATTTAAAATTTGGGAATGTTTCCGGGAGTTTTCGACTCAATGCTTCGATTTGTTGGGAATATTCCCAATTTTTTTGAGCTCACGTCTCGGGAATATTCCTAACGACCCATCTCTAGATTGTATACATTCCTCATCATTAAATAATATTACAGAAAAATGTCTCATTTAAAAAAAATTACAGAGTAGTAAAATACTAAACAGACCATCTGATAATTTTGGGATTTCACTACCAGGTAAGCTATACTAAAATCTCTCTGTACGTTTTACGAACACAGATCCTAAATTTGGAAAATTTGGAAACATAATTTGAAGCAATCTTGAAAAAATAAAAAAATGACAAATATTTGTAATAAATTTGTAATAAGTGCCCTTATTGTCACTTTTTTCAACTCTATGAATTTGTAATGTACGAACGTTTTTAATTTTTTTTCTACTGACCTTTGTGGCTCTGTCCGAAATCAACTTGATCAAATCCTCCACTTTTGTCCCTGAAACGTTCGCCTTGGTGAAAGTCGCCACGGCCAACGTCAACATCTGATCGCACATGTCTTTAACGAACGCATCGTTTGTGCCGCTCTTCTTTATACAATTCACCAATTGCACGATTCCGTTGTACCTTTCCGATTTCGCCAGTTGTTTGCCCGCCTCGTTGTACACTTTGACCGGTTTCAGCTTGCACACTTTGATGATTTTTAGGCAAACGTCGAAGCCGTCCTCCACATTTGCGCCCGATATTATCGTGAGCACTGCAATATTCTTTTTCTCGGCGGGTGCGCCAAACAATGTAGGCATCTTTAAACGTTTCGTGACATTTTCCGTTTTACTCGATGCAGGTTCTTCCGGCGGTGTCATTTCCGATAAAAGTTGCATTGGTTTTATTTCGGAGTTTTCGCAGTCGGCTAGGAATCTGGTGACCTCTATTTGAAGTTCTAAGGTGAGAATATGCCTGTCAATTTCTTTGGGGGTCATTTTCATTACCAACGATAGGTTTGTGATGCCTTTTTCCTCAAAACTATCTCTCGTACTGGAACTTTTAACTACAAACAAATTTATACAGTTAACAGAAAAAAAGGATATAATATAATTATAAATTTCACATTGTCAAGTACCCTATTATCATAATAATGTAATGTCCTGTCCCAGGGACTCTTTAAAATAAGGGAACCCAGCATTTTTTTGGGAAAAGTGAAGCCTTGAGGGGAAGTTTGTTTTCTGTTGACTCCAAGGAGACCACAAGGGGGCTGATACAAGGTTATATTATATGTCAGTGTCCAACTGTCATCAGGTTTTATGTGAAATGCCAGTGGCATAGATTCTAAAGGAGGCAAAAAATTCCCCATCATAATTCACAATTTTTAAGTTTTCTAACTTCCAGACACTAAGATGTGACAATTAAAGGTAATGCGGCCGCCTATAGTAGTCCCAATAAATGCAACCAGATTTTTCCTGTATCACCTCTAGTAATCCTACAATTCCCATTACGTGGGCATTATGTATAAGTAGGTAGTTCAAAACAAAAATCGTATTTCGTAAATTTTAAATTATTAAGCAGGTAGCTTCAGTCAGGTCTTTTTTATTTACAATTACAAAAATTTTATAATGAATACGGAGAAAAGCTACCATGTTTAGAACTCCTAGACCTAATCTTGTGAAAGTTCTTTGGGTAGATACATTCAACAAGGGAAGAAAGTTCAAGTATACATATTACAAATGGATTGAGGAACCTGGTAGCAAGGTGCAATGGCGACAAATTTTTAAATAAGCAAAATCGGCACTGACTTACCATACTTATTACTTAAATTCGTGGAAATAATTGCTGGAAATCAATTTCAACTATAAAATAAATTTGTTTCATTTGACAGTTGCCATATTCTGCACTTGTGGACACAACATTGTCAAGTCTAATTTTTAGAAATCATGGAAACCATTATATATTTTTACTAATAATCAAAGTACCTGTTATTTTCATAGATTCTCCAATAAAATGGCTTACTTGGCATCACGGATACTATTAGAATGAGGAAAGAATAGGCCTCACTTTGGAAAGTATCATGCTGGGTCCCCTTACTTTCAAGAGTCCCTGTCCTGTCCACATCAGAAGTAAGTTACTTACCTGAAGCTACTTCTACCCACTGTTCCTGCTCTAAAATTTGCTTTAAGTGTTCCTCGGCCTTTTGAAGATAGTGAGAATTATTCAATAAATCCGTGAAATTCGTAATATTATCCTCGTAGAATCTTATACAGGTCATTGCGGCTCTTATATAGTCACCCATGTATTGTTGAAGTTGGTATAAGGAATTCAACATGTAGTGCTTTTCGAGGTGACAACAGATTTGAGTTAAATATTCCTAAAGCATAAAAAAAATGAAAACCCTACTTTTAAGGTTACGTTAAAATTTACCTTCCAAATGTCCAACGTTGAGTCGATTTTGGACATACATTCTTGTAAAACATTTACAATTCCGTCTTTCAAGCACTTCATGTATATTTCTACGAATATTTCAGTACTCAATTTATTCACCGTTATGTAGTTTAAAGCATTTTCCATCTGACCGTGTTTTATGTAGAACATTATAAGGCTAAGATGGGTTCCGTATTTACCAAGATAGTAAATGCTTTCTTCGTAAAAAATTTCATCTATTGGAGGTTTACTGAAAGACATATTATTCTGTACTGGCATTTTTATAGAAAAATTACCCTGACAGTAAAATTTATAGATGGCAAATGTCCGAGCATTCATGATTTTGAGAAGGACACTTTTAAAAATGTCCGCCGAGGCCTCGAGCATTTATGGACATGTGAAAAGACCTTTAAAACAAGACCCCATATGTATGACTTTTGATTAAAAAAGTATAAAGTAAAACAAAAATAAAAAAAATTAAAATATGTAAAATTAAAAAAAAAAATGTTTCTAGTTGCAGACTGAAGACAGATTTAGAAGACCCAACGCGTAGGTACATGTAGGATGTAGGTTAGTTAGGTTAGCAATCAATAAAATATTCCAGTTTTGTTAAACTTTAAAATTATTAAAATAAGTTCAACGCAGTAATTATAATTATTGCAATAAAATTACCTAATTTAATTAACAATGAGAGCTATATTCAATACTTACATCTACATCAGAAATACTTTTTATATTTTTGTTACTACTAAATACTAAATCTAAATAACTTCTTTATCTGTACTGGAGATTTTGACCATTGAATTAAATGTTTTCTCATTAATCCTGCATGGGCAAAATATTCAGCTTTACAAAATTCACAAATAGATATTTAAATTTTTGTCACTTCTTTTCTTGAAATAATTCCAGAGAATTGAATTTTGTTTGACCATTTTGCAAAGTAGGTACACAGTTTGCAATATTTTAGGTTAGAATTAGAAACGGTTTTGTAGTTTTATAGGTTAGAAATTGAGGGATTTTTTTATAAATGACCATAAATGCTCATAAATGACCATAAATGCTCACAAGTGACCAGAAATTCTCATTAATTCTCTAACTGACGAATTTATATAAATGATCATAAATGCTCCAAAACTGCCGGACAATGACCAAAAATGGCAAGACATTTTTAAAAATGTTCTGCTCATAAATGCTCAAAATGCTTCTGCTCATAAATGCTCCAGCCGTCTATAGTAAAATTACACTAATGTTCTGTCATCTGTCAATGACTACTATTATTTCACATAAAAATCACATCACAAATATTGTTTTCATTAGACAACAATGATCTCGAGTTTCTTACCTTGAATTTGGTTTTCTTATAGGCTTATCCACAATATAATTTCCATGAGAGAGACTCTTCAAATTTTTCAGCTTGTTCAATATACAAATCGCCGCGTCCGGTCGCATCGAACTAGCAAACCCCTGGCTCAAATTCAACGTGGAACTCGACAATTTCTGTGCCTCGACCTGCCTCAGAACCTCGTCGCCGACAATCTCCGTCTTCGACTCTAATATGTGGACAATTTCGTTGAGTAACGGTGGATTTTTTAGGGGTCTCGGCGTTTCCGAGATGGCGCTGAAGTTCGAACTGCGCGAGGAATTACGAAGTCTCTTTTTGGAACCCGCGCCATCGTCTATTTCGCTTAGAGTGTCGGAAAAACTTTCGTAGTGGTGGGATTTGCCCTCGAAACATCTTTGGAATTTTTCCCGTGCCAAGAGGAGGCTGCCCGCTTTTAGACAGCTTTTTCCCCAAGCCGCAAAGACACCTGGAAAGAAGAAATGTTTAGAAAATTAAAACCTATTCTGTATATAAACATAAAATTAACCACTACAGGCTAGTTTGGTCATATGTAAAACAACATGCAGTAAAATCCGCTGGCATACTTATTTTTTATCCCTCCTTTCACTCTCAAAGGATGGTGTTGAATAAAAGTAATGCGATGAAATGAGGTTGAAAGCCACAAATAAATATGAACTAGAAGAAGAATTCAAAATCAACCTTTTGTGGTGACAGTTTTATCTGCAAATTATCGATTTTATAGAAACCACAAATACCGTATATACGTAAATGAATAAGTGCGAAAAAATTCAAGTGGTGAATCTTTGAGTGATTCTAAGACGGAAAGTTCATGTATACATAGGTCCGGTGATGCTTCATTTTCAAGATACAGGGTGTCAAACTCTTCTTAAAAAATCGCTTTTTCGTAAATATCTTAATTATCCTTTAGCCGATTTTGTTGAAATTTGGAAGTGTTATTTATGGTAGAAAGAGGCTAATTTAGCCCCTACTAGATTAAAATTATTAAGTACATTGGCTTTCCGAGGGCACCTTAACCAATAATTTTATAAAAAAATGTGCGCCACTGACTTTTTTAAAACTTTTATTTTTTTTCGCATTCAGCAACTAAAAATACAACTTTTTTGTCTCTTGAATTATTCTCGTATCTCGCTTTGTTTTAGAGAAAAAAGAATCACTTTATTGCATGTCTCCGGGATAACATAATAAAAAATTAAAACTACCAATTAACAAAAACTAGGGTATACCCGATATTTTTTTCATATTAATAGTTTATTCTAGTCTTAAGAATTGCTAAAAACGGTAATGCTAGCTATAATTTTTTTTTGTTTTATTGAAACAATTATTAAAAAATGTTTGACACCCTGTATTTTGAAAACGAAGCATTAGCGGACCTATGTTTATATAGACTTGGTCTTAGAATCACTCAAAGATTCACCCCTTGAATTTTTTCGCTCTTATTCATTTACACCCTGTATAATAATAATAACTAATAATAATGAAAGCTTTATTTAGCATATTGCTACTTATTACATAATGATTCATTCATATCATTTTATTCTACTTTTTCCTATATTCTGACTTATACACAAAAATTATATTATGAAAACTTAACAAAAAGCTATTTTTTTCTTCAATATAATTTATTAATTTTATTCTAAATTTTCCTAAATTTTTAATCATTTTAATATTTGCTGGCAGCTCATTAAAATATTTAAATCCTTTGTATAACAACTGATTTGTACTAAATTCATTTAAAAGAAAATCTTCCTTATTTCTTATTATAACCATTGAGTAAAGGAATAAATTATTCCTTTACTCAATGTTATAACATTGGTTTTGGATTACCTTTAAATAAATCTGTATCTGAAATTTTAGGAATCAAGTTATTTTTTATTTTAAAGACAAAAATTAAGTGTTTTCAACTATTTTTTTTTATTTACACTAAATAAATTTAGTTTCTTATGCATTTGCCATACATTTGTGTATTTGTCACAATTTAGAATCACCCTCAAGGCTCGGTTTTGTAACTTTTGTAATATACTGATTTGAGATTTGTTAAATAAAAATAAAATAGTCGAACAATATGTAGTGTGGAAAAATAATAGTTTTAAAAATTGGTAATTTAGATTCTCTTGTCAAATCCATAGATATCCTTGAAAGATATTCGATATATTTTTTAGATAAATAATCAAGGTTATTTATGAAAATTTAATTTAGAATCAACGAATAGCCAAATATATTTTACGTTTTCAACTTTTTCAATTTCAATTTGATCTAAACATAATTTAAATTTATTATTATGATTAAAGTTTCTATTTGAGAGTGTCATATATTTAGATTTATTTGAATTCAGTTTTAACTTATTTACATCAAACCAATGAGATATATTTTTTACATCGTTAATTAAATTTTCAAATATTTCTTCTTCTGAATTTCCAACATAATAAATTAATGTATCGTCCACGAATAATTGAATTTTGAACATTTTACTTGATAGAAATCTACAGGATAGGTCATTTAAGTGTGCAACATATGGGATTTTTTTTCATTAATTGCACAATGAAAATACAAATATTCCCGAAAGTTGGTGCATGTTCGATAATCATATTACGCACTTAGAATTGTTGCAAGTCAAACAGCATACAGGGTAGGTCAAAAAATATAAAAATTGTTTAAGGGTAAGGTACCCTTGTTTCAGAAAATTCAGCAAAATGTTATTAAGAAAAGTTGTCTAGAATTAAAAGTCATGCCTAAATACCAAAACATGGCCTCATTAGAAGAAAAAATATTTTTTTGAAAAACTAATAATTTCCAAAAAAAAATTGTTTTTCTTAATTCACCCTAGACAATTTCATAAATCAATCAAAATTAAATCAATTTCGCATAAGTTTGTACAAATTCAAGCATATTTGTAAAATTTACTTAAGTAGATTTTTAATTTTTTAGGGAATCACAAACTTCATGTTTGTTGCAACGATATTAAAGAAAACTTTAAAATTTCGCAAAAATTCTTCGGAACAAGGTAAAACATTAGTAATGATAATGTTTATATTAAAAAACTCTCATTTAAGGTGCAAAATTTTTATTTTAAATGTTTATTAAGAAACTGGAAATTAATTGACGAAAAAAATTTTCTTAGGAGGCTATGTTTGGGTATTTAGGCATAGCTTTTAATTCTAAACAACTTTTCTTTTCAACTCTTGTACAATTTTTATATTTTTTGACCTACCCTGTATGCTGTTTAACTTGCAACCATTGTAAGTGCAATTAATATGATTATTGAACATGCATCAACTTTCGGCAATATCTGTATTTTGGTTGTGCAATTAATAAAAAAAGTCCCATATGTTGCACACTTAAATGACCACACTGTATACAGATAATGCTATTAATAATGTGTATGGAGTACAGGGATATTTAGGAACAAATTATTTAATTCTCTAATAATAAATAACTAATAAAATGATAAAAGGCAAATATTACAAACTCGAAAAATTAAGGTTATGATATCGCATCCCAAAGTATAAAGGTTAGGTTGTATGGAATTTTAAAATTGTAATCGCACTAGCCCATTGGCAGAGAAGACAGAATACCACCCTGTGCTATTGGTGACAAACTTACCAGTATTATCTAGACCGGCCTTCGTAGACACCTCCAATGCCAAATTCCACTGTTCTCTCTCCAACAACTTGTCCCTCAACCTTCTCAATACCGAAGCATCGATATAATTCCCGGGGCAATGTCCAGCTATCGGCAACAAACTTAAACACGCCCTTTCCGCCAACAATCCCAACAATTCCGCTTGCGATAACACCCTGTCTGCCAACGACGTCCCAAACTGGAGCGTGCATTCTAACGAAGACATTTTAGCGGCCACCGCCAACGATTTCAACATTTTTATAACCAAAAGATAGTCGATCTCTTGCAGCGGCTCCTGGCTCGGTTGCAAAAGCTTCAACATAACCTCGCATTGGGTTAACAGGAATTTGGCGTATTCCTCGCTTTTGGAGTGGAATCGCATGATGTTGAGGCAGAGCGAGACGCTAGGGGCGTGTTCGTACGAAAACTCTTCTCTGACGATGTGGTTGTGATCGGGGTCGTTGGTGAGTAGCCAATAATCGTAGATTATGGACTTTACAGAAGCGTCAGATGATTGGCTAGTGCCGTAGGTTTGGGCATGGCAGTCATCGCAGATGCGTACTAAGATGTCTCCGTAGGTTGCGACCTACGGTGAGTGTCCCTCGATTATAGGCGAAAACTCTGTTATTTTACTCGTTGACAAGATTTGCTTGTCAAACTAGATTGTGAAATGAAAATATTGCTTTAAATGTACAGGGTGTCCCATTTTGGGTGTTTTTGGGTGTTTTTCTCAAAAATCTCGGTTATTAATAAAGCTAGAGGGTTGCGGTTTTCACGTCGCTGTACTACGTTTTTGAGAGGAATTTGGTGGACCTATCAGATTTTAGATAAGTTTTATAGTTTCCGCGCATTGGCGCAGGACTGAAATTTTCGATTTTTTGGAAACCTCTCTCCTGGCTACAACTTATATATATCGACAAATTTAATCAACTGTTTTTATAGATTTTTTGGCGTAGAATCGAATGGAATAATTAGTTTTTTGGTAGCGTTAACAGTTTTTGAGATATAAACTATGGTTTCCATTAAAAAAATATATAACTTTGGTTCATATCTCAAAAACTATTAATGCTACCAAAAAACTAATTATTCCATTCGATTCTACGTCAAAAAATATATAAAAATAGTTGATTAAATTTGTCGATATATATAAGTTGTAGCCAGGAGAGAGGTTTCCAAAAAATCGAAAATTTCAGTCCTGCCCAATGCGCAGAAGCTATAAAACTTATCTAAAATCTGATTGGTCCACCAAATTCCTCTCAAAAAAGTAGTACAGTGACGTGAAAACCGCAATCCTCTAGCTTTAATAATAATCGAGATTTTTGAGAAAAACACCCAAAAACACCCAAAATGGGACACCCTGTACAGAGTACTAAAAAATTCAAAATTGAAAATAAAAAAAATTCTCTATCAAAAATAACATAATTTTCAGGAGTAATATAACAAGTAGTGTGTCTATTATCGATAATATGTTTCTTTAATTTTACGAATTAAAATCCCACAGCTGAAGATACCTCGACTGTGCAGCAGGAGTGGTATTCTCTTAGCAATGGGATTATAATGAGTTAATAAATTAACGAAAGTTATTACCAAAATCTAGAGAATACTTCTCTAGACTTTGGTATTACCTTATCATTAGGCATATCACAAGTTGTTTTTAGGAAGAAAATTTAACAACTGTGTTTAGGCGTAATTTGACTACCAAACTTATTAAATAAATTAACTACAAAAATTATAAATATTTTGCCTTTTTGAAAATTATTTAAAAAATACAAAAAGTAGCCACAATTGGGATTTGAACCCGGAATCTCTCGCATCTAAAGTGAGAATTATGCCACTAGACATTGCGCTTGGATACAAAATTATTATGTATGCAAAAGTGGTTTTTGATACCAAAAACGCCGCTTATTTGTTGAGACATCGAAAGAACTTATTAGAAAAAATGTTTTCCTTGCAATTCTGAGTGTATCAAGTTTCACAATGTTACAACAATATTTTTTTTGTGTAAAATTATTTTCTTTAAGTTTTTTTCAAACTATCTATATAAGGTCCTTTTTTTTATAGAAACTCTTAGTTTAAATACTTTTTCTTAGCTAAATTACGTAACCTAATAAAATAATCTGATTTATGCATATAGATCAATGGTAGATGCACGTACAAGAAGAAAAACATACAAATAATAATTATTGTAAAGTAATAAATTCATGAATAATTAAGTGTATTTCATAGGAAGTTTCAAAATTTTACTTGACTTTAAAAACTAGGAAATTTTTTTAAATTGCAAATTCAAATACAATTACTTAATAAAACAAATATTGGCTCTTAAAGTTGTCCTTCAATTTTGATAGTAATTCGAAAAGTAGAAAATAATTGTTCCAAATTGACAGGAAACTTATTAATGCGTGGGTCCAATTTACTCCTTTGCAGGTTCGGACTGCGCAGGCGGAGTACCAGGGAATTCCCCGCGGGGCCCTGGGCCTCGAGCGCCCCTTCGTACGAAGGCCGTGCTCCATGCTGCGCAACGAAGACTAAAAACTAGGGCTCTACCCTCTGTTGATATTTCGGGTATTCACGTGCCGACTTAAACATATCTCCAATCTCCCTTACTTAGGTATGCGGTATGCGGTACCTCCCTACCCTAGGGGCTATTTACGCGTAGCTCTCGGCCCGAAAGCACAGAAAATCTCGTTCCCCACGCCCCCACTCCTTTCTCAGAGTTCAGAATTCAGAGACAACCAAAAAAAAATTGCCCGGAGAAATGTCAGAGCATTATGCCTGCTAATTTACACAAAAAGTTTGAAGTAGAAACATACTTAAATATTTTCCTCCCAAAAGAGAGGATCTCTTAACCCACAAAGAAGCTTTTGTAACTATTTGTAATATACTGGATAAAAATGAACTAATTTCAGAATTAAGTCCTTTTTCAGCAATATTTTCCGGCTCTGTGAGAGATTTAAATATAAATTGTCAAAATAAGTTACAAGCTTCTTTAAGTTCTTCATGTTCAGGTTGTCTGGTGTGTTGTTATTTAATACTTAAAATCTTGAACATGCATTCTTCGGCTTTTGTAAATTTGTACTTAATTTATAAATTCCTTTTAACATTATCAGTGACCCAGGTCAACTGTTTTTTTTTTTAATTAAAATTAATATATTAGTTGTGTTGGTTGGTTTTTACGCCTGATTGCAGAAAAACCCTTTTTTTACAATTTGTCTACGTTTCGACTGCTTTATTCAGTCTTCTTCAGGACACTACAATAATAATTTAAAAAAAAAACATGGTGTTAACAACAGGTACGATACATTTTTTGTTTCTACATTAAAATAAGTTAGGTAAAAAGCATAAAAACACATAGACACAAAAGTACATAGGTTTAAACAGTTCTTAAGTTATAACTAATTACTATCTGATATTTTAAATACAAGTTTTCTTTTTCTTTCAAAATAAAAAACATAATTATGAGGCAACAGGTACTTACATGTATAACGAAATTTTCTTTGTTATGTAGTAAAACATTTGTTTGTAGGGACCCAAAAATAAAAGTTATTTAAAATTGGTGTGTACTAATTATGGGTGTCTTGTCTTTATCAGGGAATGTTTAGTAATAATTTAGAACCTTTCTGCCTCGAGTCTGGGCAGCCCAATAGTTTTTTTTAACACATATTTAGTTTTTTGGTAGAATTCGATATATTTTATGTTGTTAGATATAAAAGGTAGAATAGATGTTTTCATCCTTGTGATCTTAACTTATTAATTATATTAAAATACGAAGTGCTTAATTGTTCAATGTCTTGTTTCTTGTTTACACTATTCTTGTATCCCTTAATATTAACCATTTCTTTACTAAGTCTTTTTTTGTAATTACTAGTTTTTTAATGGTACCTATGTTCAGCCAGAGCAGTTCTGTTTTCAATGTTACTAATTAAATTCAAGGGTTTAACAGATCTTTTGTGTTCAGTCAGTCTTACATACAAATATCTACCAGTTTGACCCATATAAACTTGAGAACAATCTCTACACGGAATTTTGTAGACAACACTGTTACGTAAGTTGTTTGGAGTTTTTGTTTTTATGTTTGTTAAAATTAATAAAATCTCAAATTTCACTGAACATTCTTGGAGCTTTAATTTTAATTAAAGCGACATAACGGACAATCTGGACAATGACCAAATTATTAATATTTTAAAAAACAATCATATGTATAAAAATATGCTGTGATTTATGTGTGATGTTAGTTTTTTTGTTTAAGTTGACAAAGAGAACTTTTTTTATTTTATTTTCGTAATATTATAAGAGAAAGAGATTTTTATATACAGTGTGTCCACGGATGGACTTAACTATAGGTACATGTAAAAAAAAATTATTTTCAATTTTTCAAAAAAGTTATTCTTGATAAAAAGTCTGCTCGTTCTTAAAATAAGATTGGCATGGAAAAAGTTAACATTAATTATATTGGGTGAGCAGAAAATTGAAGAAACTTTAATTCGCATAAGATTAAACTGCTTCTATTATATTGAAAAAAGTTATAAAGAAAATTTGTTCAGGTGATAAGTTACTTATAGGTGTATAACATTTTAAAGCGTTAATAAGCCTACTTCGATTTTTCAATTTTTTTCTTGTTTTTCTTTGATTAAATAATTTTCGGTAGGTAGTACGACAAAACTGTATACATAAAATATACTCACAGTAGGAAATTGTGTTTGATGAAAAAATTTTTGACAATCCTAGGAATACTTTGAATTTCCTCCAATATTTTCCAAAATATAAAGTATATGCCTAGAATTGTCAAATTTTGTCATCATGGGCAGTTTTCCATTCGGAGTAAGTTTTCTTAATATAGTTTTGTCGTACTATTTAGAGAAACCATTTATTTGAAAAAAAAAGATAATAAAATAAAAAAATCAAAATAGGCCTAACGCTTTGATATTTCATTCGCACTCTGTCGCAATCTGGTTCTAAATTTGTTTTTCCTTGTTTTTTAATAAATAGGTATGCATTAAAAGTTTTTTGAGAGTTTATGTTGTCCGTTTTAAAATTTATATACGTACAGGCGCATAGGGCATTACAGACAATACCTACTCCTACTATAATTCCCCCCCCCCCCCCATTGATTTGTTTCTGCGGTACTCTCAAGTACTATGAGGGTGAGGTAAGAATTATTATTATCTATTCGCATGTTATTATTAACATTAACATTTTTATTATTACTACTATATTCATAACACACGTACCTATCTCCTAGTTTTGTAAAACTTAATAGTTTAAAAAAGAGAGCGTGGGGCCCTAATCATTTTTCCCCGGTGGGCCCTGATTGACCGGTCCGGCCCTGCTCCTTTGGAACATTTACTTGCAGTTTGGAAAATTTTGTCAGTTTTGAAAATCAAGTCAATTTTGAAACTTCCCATGAGGTTACTTGACATGTGCAGACAATTTCACAAGCATTGTAATATGATCTCTGATATCGGCCAATGTTATATTGATATTGGTCCAAAAATCTCCCAGAATAAAAGTGTATATAGGTGCCAAATAATGACACTCGTGATACTGTAATTCCCTACTCTTGTGACGAACCTATTTTCACCAAAATTTTTATGCCAGTAAATTAAATAACATTAAGGTCAACTTACCAACATCCTCTTCATGGAACAATTGTAACAGATAACCCTGCCGCACCTCCTGCAATGATGTCTTCTGTTGAACATCGAAAACATCACTTTTTGGCAGCACATACATTCCAAAACTTCATTATTTTGCACCCAGTCTTCCTTGCAAGGCACAAATTCCGGCATCGTGAATCCTTGGCAATCTAAATTTAGCGAATCCAACGATTGCATCAATTTACATTCCGGTGTACGTAACAGCCTCGGGTTCGGTTGGGTTATAACCCGGAAATCGAGGCATTTTTCAGCGTACCTTCGAAGTAACTCGTCGACTTTTTCCGTGCAAAGTGAATTTTCGTCGTATTCGACATTTCCGATTTCTTTTCGTAAAATTTCCAAGCACAAAGTCAGCTTGTCGAATTTCGTATTCATAATCAATATTTCGACGATATTCAAAGGTTCGTACAATAAACATAAAAGCTGCTCTTGTTCATTGGAAGCAAAACACTTTAACATTTTCAAACTTATCTCGACGTTTCTCAGGGAATCGTCTGCGACGTGTTTCAAAATGTAAGAGACGACAAATTGCAACTGGTCTAATTTTCTCAAGTATTTCAATAAATTGAAGCAAATATTCAACGAGTGATCTCTGGGTAGATGTTCGAGAAGGACACTGACAGTGTCGAGAGGAGTGTTCACTGAAAATATTTGTAAAACGTGTGTTTGGTTAATTTTTAGTAAGAGATTTTCATTGGTTTGGTGTAGGTCGATGTATTCAATAAGCAAGTCGACCTAAAAAAAATAATATTTTGTTGGTGGGTCACTGTGTATAAATGCAAAAAGAAGGCCTGGGTAATGACAATGGCCTACTTTTTGTATCACGGTGACTAATAACTCGAGAAAAACTTTTTATTTTATTTTTTGTTTTTTTACCTTGTCTGTATCTAATAACTTAGAAATGACTTCTTCTGGATTATTTACACACAAATCGTATGTTTTCGACCATTGGGGCAAGTCCATAACTTTTGTCAACTGAAAATTTAATATTTCATATGTTGTGCATGCTTTAATTTCCATATGGTAATACAATATTATTTTTCTACAACTATAACTGCCTTATAATTTTCTTATTTTCTGTGATACAGTGACCAGCAGAATGTACGCAACATATGGGTTTTTTATTTTGTGCCAAAATAAAAAACTACTATGGGGCTGCATTAGGCATATGTATGTATAATGAAACCATAAAAAATGTAACAAAAAAATTAAAACCGACTTCAAAAATTTGCCCCTATGCATGCACTAATAATTAAAAAAAAAAAATAACACCGACTTCACAAATTTGCCAACTAAAATAGAATAGAAATATTTTTCTCTTTCTAAATTAAGTTATATTTAGATTTGGTGACAGTTAAGGCAAGGATTTTAAATCTATTTAGATATGAATACATCATATCCTACATAACTCATAACTTACTGTCACCGACTCCAAAGATAACTCAATTTAGATAAAAATGTTTCAAAAATTTTAGTTGAAATGTGCATACGGACAAATCTGTGAAGTCGGTGATATTTTTTGTTATTTTTTTTTTAATTATTTTTAGTGGAGTGTGCATACGGGCAAATTTTTGAAGTCGGTTTTAATTTTTTTGTTAAAATTTTTTATTTCTTATTTTTTAGTGAATTATTAAGAATTATCGAAATCGGTCCAATATTAAATTCCATCCCCTATTTGTCCACCCTTAGGATTGAAATTTTTCTCTTCAAATTTAATTTCTCTTCAAATTTAAATGTGACCACCCCTAAGGTAACCCTTTCTAATAAAATAAGAATCATCCAAATTGGTCCAATATGAACTTTCATCCCCTACTTATCTACCCTTAGGGGTGGAATTTTTTCTTTAAATTTAAATGGGACCACACCTAAGGTACCCCCTTTCCAATAAAGAATCATCGAAATCGGTCCAATATGAAATTTCATCCCCTATTTTCCACCCGTACGGGTGGAATTTCTTCAAATTTAAATGGGGCCACTCCTAAAGTAATCCCTTTCTAAAAAAAGAGAATCATCAAAGTCGGTCCAATATGAAATTTCATCCCCTATTTTTCTACCCTTAGGGGTGGATTTTTTCTTCAAATTTAAATGGGGCCACCTCTGAGGTATTCCCTTTCTAATTAAAAATAGAATCATCGAAATAGGTTCAATATGAAATTTCATCCCCTAATTGTCCACCTTTAGGGGTGAAATTTTTTCTTCAAATTTAAATAAGACCATTCTGTAGGTATACCCTTTCAAATAAAAAAAGAATTGTTCAAATCGCTTTATAAATGAGGGAGTTCTGAGGTAACAAACATAAAAAAAAAAATACAAGTCGGTTAAAAATAGGGCCCTAAAAACTTCATCGACATACGAGGGGCAGTCAAAAACAGAACTTTTGTTAAAGAAAATTGTCTCTGTTTTCATTTAAAATCTACAAACAAAAAATATTGTACGAGTCTGAAATAATTCTAAAAAAATCAAGTAAACCCAAGATCTATCAAGTGTTCCATGGAAACAGTGACAGTTTGAAGAACTGTGCCGTTTTATTGACATATATCTTGATTGACATGTTTCTGACAACAAAACTTATTTGTTTCATTCTAAAGATTTTGTTTAGAGTAGTTAAGTATAATCATTGAGTAAAGTAATCCTTTACTCAATGGTATAATACATTAACTTGGGCACATGATAGGTTGTTTTATTTTTTAATCTTTTAATACAGAAAATACCATCTTAAGACAATAGGTCACAAACATCAATTCATAGCACTGCCGTCCAGCTGGGAGGGTAAATAATAATTATTAGACACAAAGTTTAGAACGATTTCAGCTTGCTTTTCTATACAGGGTCAAGGTGGTCACTTTTTCGATGATTGGGATCTCGTAAACGGTAACTCAAAATCTAGCAGCGCTAGAAAATTTTTGAGTCAACTAGTGAAA
Organism: Pseudeuparius sepicola; assembly: GCA_963920635.1. Classification (NCBI taxonomy): domain Eukaryota; kingdom Metazoa; phylum Arthropoda; class Insecta; order Coleoptera; family Anthribidae; genus Pseudeuparius; species Pseudeuparius sepicola. The sequence goes on along the minus strand of OY987298.1, from coordinate 10,546,479 downwards.
AGAGCATGTTTGAAAACATGAGAATACAAAATTTCGTAAAGTTGGGTGTTCTAATAAAAAAGATATGAGCTATTTCCGGAATCAGCGGTTTTCAGTTTTTTCAGAATATTTCAGAAACGGACTGAGCTATTTTCGATTTCTTTTCAGATAAAGAATGAGGACTAAAATGCGCAACTTTTCTATAAATCAACTACGCCTCTACTCGTATATTTCACCGTTTCCGAAATATCAATGGTGAGCATTGAAAAAGTGTGTATACCTACTTAAAATGGTCGTAGAAAAAATATTGTTTGCAACTCATGTGCAAAGCGGCTTTAGCGCACCCGAATGATATTTTTTATATTTTCAGTGTCATTCGCGTGTACTAAAGTGCATAAATTAGGTACTATTTGTTACCTCTTCACATAACTGTATTTGCTGCAACCACATCTTCAGCTCGATTATTTTATCATCGTACACCAAATCGAACTTCGTACATTCCGCTTTAATAATATTGACGCAAAATTCGCCGGGCCACCTTTTCAAATTTTCCAAAATAATGTTCACCCTCAAATCCCTATGCGAGATATACTGCACGTATTTGTAATACTCGAATTCGAAGCCGTCTTGCACCAAATTCGCCAAAACATGATCCCTCAAATTTACGAACTCCAACTGCTTCTTCATCTGCACCTCCGGGATGCTCTCGAGCAGTTCAAATAGGCTGGTCCAGTTCGTCGACCTTATGGCGTCTTCTTGGACTTCTTCGGGCGCTTCGAAACTGTCACTGGAGCGGCTGGTTTGCGAAGAGGTTATTTCGTGTTTTAGTATTAGCATGTTGATGAATTTGGCAACTTTCTGGTGGCTGATTTCGTTTTGGAGGGCAGTTATGATGAGGTTGTCGTCAAAGAGGACGCTGAGCGTTTTGATTTTCGGGAGGTCCATGTAGTTGAGGAAGGTCTTGATGCGGTCACAGCTTATGTCGATTTTTACACCTGAAACGGTGTGACCAACATTTCATAAACATAAACATAATAGTATATTGTACAACAAGCACGGAATGACACTCCAGGCGAGTGCTGCAAGTCATATGAGTGGGAAATGAGCATTCCGTGTGAGTTTTACACTATACTTTTTCTACGACTGTACCTATACCTACAGGGTGTCTATTGACGGAGGGCCACTCGAAAATAACTCGACAAATATGAATTTTTCGGGAAACTTTATTTGAAAGAAAAAAATGCTTTTTGTTGTGCTAACTTTGAGTAAAAACACATTTGAAGTCCATGGCCTACTTTCCGAGATATGTTTGAAAAACCCGAAAATTGACGAAATTTCTTCGGCTTGTAACTTTTTTGTTTCAAGAGTTAGCGAAATTTTTTTTTAATGATATTTGGGGGCAAAGTTGATTAGTTTAAGCCTACTTTGTCAGAATTTGTAAAAATGCCACGGTTTAATAAGTGCTCTTTTAGGACTTTACACATTTATTGTAATATTTCTATGGCCCCGAATGATTTAGGTACATATTTTCATGTTTTCAGTATTTTTTTAACAACAAACTACATTGCATATCATGGAAATTTCTTGCGAGGTGACTGTAAGTATCTAGTACGAATTGAGCAATATTTATTTACTAAACAATAGTATTTTTCAAAATTCAAGTAAGTTCAAGTACAAAGTTTGACACATTTTAGTTTTTTTTACATTTATTTACTTCGAATATTAACAAAATTATTTCTTATGTCTACATCTATTTGTTATTAACAATATTGAACGTTATGTTGCTACAATTATTAAAAATCATTTTCGAAGAATTTGCATTTCTCGTTTCAATATTTCTAATATCTTGAAATGTTTCAGTTTCTGTAAATGGAGCATCACTTTTTGGAGATGTTGTAATGGATTTTAAAATTGTATCCGCTACCTGATATTTCTTTTTTATTGACTCGTCAATATAACCTTCCGCCACAGCAGTTGACCTCCAACCACCATGCCTTTTAAGTGATGTTATATCCTCACCTGCATCTATTAGTATTGTCGCAGAAGATCGTCGAAAACTGTGTCCGGTATACAATTGAGGATTCGGAAGGTGTAAATATTTGGCAATTTGTTTACTTACATTTCCTATTTTATTTATACCTACTCTTTGTGTAGTGCATTTACCTTTCTGATAATTTACAAAAAAAAAGGAATCATGAACATTATGTGGACGAAGTTGAATATATTTTTTCACGATGTCATAAAACTCTCCTGTTATGGTAAATTTTCTAGATACTTTTGTTTTCGTGTTTGGCAAGTCACCTAAAATGGCCGAGTTCAAATCTTTAATGTTGTTAGTTCGCAGCTTATATAATTCATCTCGCCGGCAAGCCCCCGTAACTCCCATAACTAATACAACCTGAAAAATATATTTTTGGAGGTTTTCGTGTTTTTACAAATATCTCTGTGGCTAGAACTGATATAGAAAATGGAAATATCACCGTGTGGACAAGGTACCTATCTAATAAGGACAAAAGTGTTAACTAAACCTACCTTTGTTAATAAATATTGACTATCTGGTGCATCCTTTAAAAATCTATTGATTTCTTCCGAACTGAAAGTTTTTGACTTTTTTGGACTGTAACCATCTGATTGCCTTTTTAAAAATGCCCTTAATTTGGCATATTTTGCAATATCGATACCGTTCTTGATGTTTAATGTAGTACGTAAAATCAAATATTGTGCCCATAAAGTTTATGGCTTAAATTTTTTGGATATTTCGCCAAAATATGCCATTAAAACATTTTCGGAATATGAATTAGTTTTTTGAGCATTCCTCCAATCCATAAACAGTCTATATGTATTTTCATACTTCTCCTTCGAAATTTGTGGTATTAAATTTTCCGCAGTTTGATTTGCCGCCTCCAAAATATGAGGTGGTGTCAATTGTAATTCATTATCGCTGGAACTTTCCATTTCTTTTATAAATTACTAGTAACTAATTGATATTTTCAGTTTCAAAATGAATGCAAACAGACACAAATTAATAACGCTGAACTGTCACATTTAGCGTTCCCCGCGTTTAGTCGCCTTTGTTTTCCATGGCCTCCTACTACTTTAGTCAACATTTACTTGCGGACCCGTGCACAGTGATATTCCCGCACTGGTTACTATGGCAACCCGTGCACAACAACATTCCCGCACCGGTTGCCCAAAACCGTGTACAATGTAGGTACTACATTTCTCAATTAAAAACGATCATACAATGAGGCCATTCCTTTACAGTCGTAGAAAAACAACTTTATTGGTCCAGTAGATCATAACAACGATATAGGACAAGTCATACAAAACCAAGCAACATTATGTACTATACTTCCAGTGTTCATATAAATTTAGGTGTTTGCAATAATTATTGCAGAGTAACATCTAATTCTAAGTATTCCATCACTGAATAAAAGCCTCGTTTGCATAGCATTTTTTTAACACAAGATTTAAAATTTTTAAAACCCTTGATAGCTTTTAATTTATTATTCAATTTATTGTATAACACAGCACCAATATAATAAGGATTTGACTTGTACAATTCCATATTGTGTAAGTTATAGTTTAAATTTTCTCCGTGGCGAGTATCATAGTTGTGAAAAGAGTTCAAAGTGGAAAACTTTGAAATGTTGCTCTTTATGAAACATAAGATCTCCAAGATAAATAAGCAAGGCACAGTCAAAATATTATTAAGTACAAAGATGTCTCTACACGATAACCTAAACTTCACGCCATACATGCAACGAATTGCTCTTTTTTGGGGTACAAAAACACGACCTGCAGATGTGGAGTTTCCCCAGAAAATAATTCCGTACCTTCAACGCGATTCAAAGTTTGAGAAATAAAAGATTTTGACAATATCAATACTACAGATAGTCTTTATTCTTTTAAGTGCAAAGCAACTGCTTGCGCACTTTTTACATAACTCGCCTACATGACATTTCCAATTTAAGAACGAGTCAATATTACACCAAGTAGTTTAAATTCATTTACTTGAACTATAGATCTGTTGTTTAGTCTTACAGCCTCTGTATCTCCAGAATGGGGAACTTGAACATTTTTTTAAATTTCTTTAATATATTTATCTATCTACAGGGTGTTCGAAAAATAGACGGAGATATTTTAGAGGGTGATTCCCTGTTAAGAAATATGAAAAAAAAGTTTCTATAAACATGGGTCCGGAAATGCAGAGTTTTCAAGATACAGGTTGTTAAATAAAAAAAAATAAAACATGAAATTATTAATGTCTTAAAAATTATTTACTCGATTCTGTTGAAATTTGGCAGTGTTATTTGTTGTATTAAGAGGCTAATTTCGCCCTAACTAGATTAAATTTATTAAGTCCAGTGGCGTCCCGGGGGGCACCTTAGCGAATATTATTATCAAAAAAATGTACGCCACTACCTTTTTTGTAACTTTAATATATTTTTTTTTTGATTAAGCATCTAAAAATACAACTTCTTTCCCTCTTGTATTGTTTTCCTATCTCACTTCGTTTTCGAGAAAAAAAAAAATAAAAACTGTTTTATTGCATGTCACTGGACAAAATTGGTTGTAGTGTACTTTATGTTATGATATTGGAAAAGTTGCAATAACACTCTTTCCTAGAAATGCTTTTGATTATTTGTTTTCCAAGGCACTTGTGATTTTTTTTTGCAAAAATTGATAAACCAATTTTGTCCAGTGACATGCAATACATATATTTAACATCCTGTATCTTGAAACCTCCGCATTTCCGGACCCATGTTTATAGAAACTTTTTTTCATATTTCTTAACAGGGAATCACCCTCTAAAATATCTCCGTCTATTTTTCGAACACCCTGTATAGAAAGAGCACATACCAAATATCAGCCCTCAAATCGCAATATTTAATTTGCAATAATAGTTATTTATGTACCAAGGCACTGAAATTCAACTTTTTATGACTCATGTGGAATTTAGTAGCCGAGGCCTCTGGCCGAGGCAAATAAACCACATGAGTCATAAAAAGAACTTTACTGCCGAGGTACATATTATTATTATTTTTTTAAATCGGAAAAAAAAATGTTTTATTAGGCAAGAAAATAATAATAAGGGATCACCCGTCCATGAACCGACTACGCGCGGTGTTGCTTGACTTTGACGATCGCTCTACCTAGTTCAAGTATGATGAGACACGGCACCTTCTGACAGAAAAACCAAACTGCTGCTTCTTGTGCAGCCTACACAACAAATCTATTGATATTCAAATTTACTAAAACATGTATACTGAAGGATTGCGCTTCTATAGGAAACCATTTCGCAATGTGTACGAAAAGTTAAAAGGGCCTTTATCGGCCGGGTTTTGAATATTTGGTCACTTTTGACGGGCGATTTCTCCGCATCTGACGTTTGATGTTTACATCTCGCCAAGGCCTACTTATTGAAAAAATCGTACAATAATGGGCTACATTATTGTAAGATTTCTGTGCTTTTAATGACGATTTTGGGACACTTTACTGCCGATTTCAAGAAAATAATTAAACTTGAGACCTCAAGCTATTCATTTGAAACGATATGAAAAGCGCTGGAATGGTTGTGACGTCATATAGCTCGATTTATCAGAAGGCAGTGACAGGAGTGACAGCTACACAGAATTAGGTCAAAATTTAACGTCAAAAAAAACAGTTCGGTGATCCATTTCCAGAGGGATCTGATGTAGGTCAAAAATAAGAACTGCCTAAAAGTCCAAATTTAACAAGCACTTCTTTAACTGAATGGTGAGGCCACATGACTAGTAATTCGTAGGTCTCGGGTTCAATCGCACAAGAAGTTTTTTTTTAATTATCACTGCATTCTCTCTCTTATATCACTGATTACAATTTTTAGTAATAATTGGACAACGGTTATTATGAAGATTATTACACAATCTACTCCATATTGTATTTAAATTCAAAGTACTTACCTACCTAATATGAAATTGTCAGTAGCAGGAAAAATGTAATACATTGCTAGATGCGTAAGCTCTTTTTGGCCTCGGAGAGAGTTTCAAGACCCAAGGCAACACGGGCATTAAACAACCTCCTCGGCCAAAAAAGTGCGCTTACCTACGCATCTCGCAATGTAAATAACTATTTAATACTCTCTTTTCAAACATTATCAACAATATCAAGACTGCGATACTTAGACTATAATAAGATGGATAGACAAGGATGGGACGTTCTCGTTGATCATTCTAAACAAAGCTTGCATGGTGCTGTAGTTTTTATACATGTGCCGCCCATATTAGCTATATTACGCAGTTTTTAATTGCTTATATTTATTACATAAAAATAAAAAATGAGTTTTTTGTGAACTGTGGTTCATTCAATGGCAATCAATTACGTTTGAAAGTAATATTTTTCAAATTTAATTTTTGTGCAAGTTCTCCATTCACCAGATATTTCAAATTTGGTGGAAACTGGGCTCAACATTATATTACGTCCAAGTTTATTGCAAATCTAAGAACCTAAAAAATCCCAGTGTACAGGGTGTCCCAAACTCCCAAACTCGACACCCCAGGGTTATTATAGGCAAACAAAAACAGCCAGTAAAAATTTTACTTGTGGGTTTCTTGTAAGACCACTCAAGTTTGCTTTTGGGCCAGAAAGATAGTTTTTAGGAATTTGGGAAATATAGGTTATGACGTCATCAAATATATTTTCCCAGAACCATACCTGCTTCTCTTTATATTTGGAAATAGCACGTCTTTTATGATAAACTTTCGTAAATAATTTTTTTTATATCTTGTTTCATTAAAAAGTTATATGTGTATTATTTGTAAAAAAAATGAAAAAGATGCCATGGTATTTTTTAATGAAAATCGAGTTATAGCCACGACTTTATATACAGGGTGAGTTTTTTTCGATGCCCACTATGGGGATGTCGGAAACCAGCAGAGCTAGAACAAAGGTTAAATGGGGAAAGAATTGCAGTTTTGAATGCTCAATCTAATGCCCCTTTTGGATTTTTAAAAAAGTTCATGGCTCACTAGATATTTTGAAAAGAGTGATTTTTTGCTATTTCATCAGATCTCTGTAGCTCTGTTATTTCTGATTATACAGAAAAACTGTAGAGACAAAAATTGTAGATAATTTTGGGCTTAATAAGATAATCTGATCCAATTTTTTATGGTGTTTGTGATTTTTGAGATATGACATAAACTTGTGTTTTTAAAATGTAAATCATAGTTGGCTGTGGCCTTATCAAATCGGCCATTTTTTGAGCTTTCTAAAAATATAATACTCGGCATAGTTATTATAAAAAATAAAATAGCTATAGTTAATTTTCTGATTTTTTTAAATTTTCACATAGTCAGCCATGGATATTTTATAATAAGACATTCTTCAAACTTTCAATTATTTTATTTTTAGCTGGTAACAAAATGTAACAAAATAAAACAAAAATTATCACGATGGAGCTCCACCACATAATTATTTGCCCGTAAGAAATGACCTAGATCAGCTCTATCCAAATAGTTGGATAGGGAGAAATAGACCTATTTCCTGGCAGCCCCGATCTCCCCGATTTGTCTGTTTTGGATTTCTTTTTGTGGGGAACAGTACAAAATAAAGTATGAGACAATTGTTGAATTAAGAGCAGCTGTTTTAGAAGCAATTGCCAGTATTGACAGGCGCTCTCTAAGAAAGGCGACAAATTCAGTTTTAAGAAGATGCAATATTTGCATAAATAATAATGGTGGATTGTTTGAACACCTTTTTTATTTTAAAAGATGACCTTTTAAAATAATAATATGCAAATTTCAGTTTTTTAATTTTTGTTTTATTTTGTTACATTTTGTTACCACACCAGCTAAAAACAAAATATTAGAAAGTTTGAAGTATGTCTAATTATAAAATAGAACGTAATTATGAAAATATTCCATGGCTGACTACGTGAAAATTTAAAAAAAAAAACAGATAATTAGCCTTAGCTCTTTTATTTTTTATAATAACTATGCCGAGTATTATATCTTTGGAAAGCGAAAAAAATGGCCCCTTTTATAAGGCCACAGTCAACTATGATTTACATTTAAAAAACACAAGTTTATGTCATAACTCAAAATCACAAACAACATAAAAAATTGGATTAGATTATCTTAAGGCCAAAATTATCTACAATTTTTGTCTATACAGTTTTTCTGTATAATCAGAAATAACGGAGCTACAGAGATCTGATGAAATAGCAAAAAATCACTCTTTTCAAAATACCTAGTGAGCCATGAACTTTTTTAAAAATTCAGAAGGGGCATTAGATTCAGCATTAAAAACTGCAATTCTTTCCCCATTTAACCTTTGTTCTAGCTCTGCTAGTTTCTGAGATCCCCATAGTGGGCATCGAAAAAAACTCGCCCTGTATATTTATAATTGCTAGTTTTTGGAGCCCAAAAATTCTATTTGATTCATGACATAAATCTTTGAATTAAACTATTATCTTCAGTAATATATTAGTAATATAAACTAAAATACCTGATTTTTACATTTTATAATGCGGAAAATGTACGATTCAAAAATGTAAACACAAGCGCTCACCTTCAACTTTGAACATCTCATTCAAAATAAACGCCAACAACCAGTTCCTCTTCTGAATATAACTTATGATACCCACACTTGGAGCAAACAGATTATTTTCCGGGTACAATTCCTCCTGCGTCACCTTCTCTTGAGTGTGCAAATTAATCGTTGGAAAACAATTTCCCACCACGTGATACAGATAATCCAGTTTCATTTTGCCGAAATACTTTTCAAACTCGCTTGGATCTAAATTCCTTTCGAATAGCAACTTTCCTGTGAGGCCCGATCGGTTTCTGTTTAATAACTCAAAGTATGAAGTGTCCTTTCCTTTTGATACAACATCAGAAGTGTTTTGTTCTATGTAAAATATTCTTGAGAACGCTTTTAGATAATTGTAAAGTCTCAGGAGATATTTGACGTTTTCTTTTGTGCTCAAATTCCTTTCTACATATTCGTTAGTAAGTTTGTTCATTTTTAATAAGGTCTTGTGGCTCAAGTGGTTGACATTCAAAATTCCGGGCTCATCGATGTTCAAATTTTGATAAAATTCATCATAGAGTTCTGATAAATTTTCATAAAATTCTTCTTCTTTTTTATACTTGTTTATATCCAAATCATAACTGGAGTTCAACAAAATTTGTGATACGGTCAACTGGTTATTTATCCCGATCTCACGAAAAATGTCAAGTATTTTTCTAGCAAAAACGGAATAATCTGACATTATGTCAGATTCTAGACTATTATTCTCGAATGCTAAATGTAACATAACTTCGCAATCTTCAAAATTTCGCGGTTGCGACAAACTTAAATCGAACATATTCATAAAAATTTCATGCTTGGCTTTGTAGTGTAGTAGCGACTTGTCATGGTCTGACATTTTCTGTAATATTTCTTCGTCGTCTTGATTAAAAACGATTTTATTTGTCTTAAAAAAATCCTCAATGGCCTTTTCAAGTTGGGCCTCTTTCGAAAACGGAATGTTGGGATTTTGCCTTTGGATTTCGCGGACTCTCGAAATTTTACGTAGGGATTCTCTTAAAGTGGAAAGTTTTTCTGTGTATTCAATTTCCACCGATAGTGGAGAATCATGAAGCTCAAATATCTGAAATCAAATAAAAACTTCTTCACTTCTATTAATGAATAAAACAGAGCATTACACAAAAAAGAGTACATCAAATATAACTAAAACTAGGCATGCACCGAATATTCGGAAGGCTGAATAATTAGCCGAATATTCTGCATTGCCGAATATTCGACAAGTCCAAATAATTCTTTTACAAAACTGAATATTCGGTTAATCATTTGGCGAGTTAATGATGAAACACCCTGTATTAAATTTTGAAATTATTGCCAATATGTCAGTGTTAAAATTGACTCTGATTATGCTATTTCTTATCCCAAAAATAGCAGAACCATTCTGGCCTCCCACATACAATATAAGTCTGCATCATGAAGAAACTTTTGAAATTTCTGAAATAATAGAAAGTGATGACATCCAAGATGTATACGACGAGGACGAAATGTTAAACAAAAAAGAACAGGAAAAAATAGGTTACAAATCTATTGGCGATGAGAAATTTTATAGATTGCATCAGCATGTAAAGAGGGAAAATGAAAAAAAGAAAAATAAGATTGGTATTGTTAAATATAATACAAGGCAACGATATCCTGAATCTAATCCCGATAAAGATGAAGCAAAACCTTGGAAGGCAGGATTCGTAGATGAAAACGAGAAATTTATCGACGTAAAAAGTATACAGTAAAATCAGTTTGCAAATGTAAAGAAATATATTTTAGGATGATTCGGTGTTCTACTTTGATGATGAAAAGAATATCCAAAGAAAGGTTGAAAAAAAGAGGGAAGAATCAACTGCAAAAACAGAAGAAGATTACAATCAACTTAAAAATGAGTACAGTGATGAAGTAAAAAAGGCAGAAAAATCTAATGAAACTTTACGATATGAAAACCTTAAAGAAAGTGAGGGTGCGAAGGATGCAGCACAAAATATTCTTAAACCTAAGAATTGTACTGAAGAGGAAGCAAAAGGAATAGGTATGAGAGATTTTTAGATAGTTGCTACTAACTTTTATATTGCATTGTTTTTAAAATATTCCACCTTGTATTCCACCTACTTTAAGGATCTTTAACTATTTTTAAACAAAAACTATTTACTCTTGGCAAATTTTTACTCACCTTAAGTAACCGTTTTTGAGAAAAAATGTCCAAAAATCAGTTGAAATGCTACTCGACGAAAAAATGGCGACTTATTATTATAGGTTATATGGGGGTATTCGGTGGTTATAGGTATGTTAGTTTCTGATGTTAGAATGTCCCATATTTTAAATATCCAGCTTTACAGCTTTTTATGGTAAAAAGTTCTCTGTGCGGTCATTATTTCGCAATTTTGTCATATTAACAGAGCTTATGTCATATTAACAGTAATATGAAAATTCCATACTCATGAAGAAAATCATATCCACAGACCATTATGTGAATTGCAGAAGAATAAACAATATTTTGGAATTTCGGGATGATCGGTTCAACCAGTTGAAGAAGCGAGAATTCTATTCAAATTCTTTATTGATTCCGAGCACAATACAGATAGGAACAGGTCAGATAACGCCTTATGTACATTTTTTTACTCTTAAGTATGGCATTAAAATAAGAAGGATAACAAATATAAAAAAAGACAGAACACAACAAAAAGATACATAGTATCAACCATCAACATATATTATGCTAGCCACAGTAATACATATAAGCAAAACTATCTAGGTACACAAAAATGACTCGTATTAATTTAAATGTATGTTTTTTGAAGTCTACAAATTCGTTGACTGTATAAAAAGTATTTTTCAATAGCAGCAGCTTGACTTCATTCTTAAATTTACTTGTGTTTTTTATATCCTGTATAGACGATGGCAGAAGATTAAAAAGTTTATTGACAGCACACTCGGGCGATTTTTTATAGAATTCTAGACGATGATGTTCGAGACATATATTATTACGTAATCTAGTAGGTGTCATAACTGTAATACCAACTATTAAACCTATATTTATGTACATTAATATGTGTAAAAGTAAGTATTTTTAAAATATATATCGAGGAGAGAGTTAGGATTCTTTTAACCCCAAAAATTTCGCGACAGGAATGCATACGACCCAAATTAAATTCAAGTCTAATCAGTCGTTTCCGAAGAATGAAAACTCTACCAATATCACCCGCTTGACCCCACAAGATGATGTTATATGCAATAGCTGAATAAGCATAGGCGTAGTAAACACTAATTAAAGTGTTTAAATTTACATTGTCTTTTAAAGATTTTATTGCATAAAAATATTTATTGAGTTTCCCGCAGACTGTGTCAATATGGAAGAGTATTTTGTAACGTTATGCAAGAATGAAAATAGAAAAATTTGTTTAATACAGTGACCGGCAGAAAGTTGGACACAAAATTTAATATTTTAAAATTCTGATTTGGATTAATTTAAATTTCTAGCTGCTAATCGAACAAAATTAAAGTTTAGTAGCAAATTCATGTGTTATCCGATGATAAGTTGGGCTTGTGGTATTTTGTTTTTTGTAATACACAGGGTGGTCAGGTGGCTGTGACTTTAAATCTGACATCCACCTTTGATTCCAAACAATTTTTAAGTATCTTTTCACCGTATTTTAAAAAATAAGGGTACTTTACTCTTGAGATATTTTGAAATTTTTGAATCTACCTCATATCCAAAAAGAGATATTTAAATTTTGATATGTGCGTTTTGAGTTTGAAATGATGCACCAACTTTTATCAGGAATAAAATTTTCATTTATAATCTCCCTAGAGCAAGAATTATTTCCGGAAATTTTTTTCGAGGTGCGAATTTTTTGAAAATTTTCTAAAAAAATTCGCAACCAAGAAAAAAATTCCGGGATTTTAATTCATGCTCGCTGGAGATTCGGTACGAAAATTTCATGTCAAAACTATTCGAAAATACAATTAAATTGGTGACATATGGTGACTGGTGTTATTGTTGTATAGGAGGGAGATTTCCACTTATTAATCTTACAGCTAGGTGCTTATGGGAGGGTGATTTCCGAAAAAATACACAAGTTGCCATGGCAACGTTAAGAAATGCTTGTGTTTTATTGGTTGTACCTTGTCGCCATGAAATTTTCTGAGAAATTAATAAAAAAGTTTTCCATTTGTCTCCAACTTTCTGCCGGTCACTGTATAAAGAACCTGAAAAATCTAATGCGATCTGTCCTTACACTACAACTATATACGGACTTCATATCAAACCAAATGGTACCAAAATACTCTTGCTTGCTTTTTAGACTACCTTTTTTTAAGAAAATCTATGGATGAAATATGCCATGTAAACTGGTCAACCTTCCTGTCGATTTTTCGTCGTGGCGATCTCTTGAAACAGGGCTATGCACAGTCACAGAATATATAGCTTCAGAACAGAAGCGTCCATAAAGACGTGTGTCAAAAATAAGCGAGCCTCCATTTCAATTTACAGAAAAATAACCAATACCTTAGACATAAATTTGGTCCTAATACAATCTCTTTGCAATGTGGATTAATGTAAAATTAAATAAAATGCACAATGTTTATCCCTTTATAAGATATTTCGCGTCAAAGCGAGCGTCCTTTTGACACATGTCTTTATGGACGCTACTGTTGTGAAGCTATTTATTCTGTGGCACAGTGTTAGTTCAGGTTTAACTGTATGATCTAAACAATTTGTGTATATTATTATGTAGGAGCTGCTGCTATGAAATGTCTTTTACAAGAGAAAATGTCCAAAAAACAGACTGTGACATCCAAATTTTTAAGAATTGTCGTAATCTGGGCCGTGGTATATTTGGTAATTGCTTTTCCGCTATGGTGTCAATATGGTAAGTTGTAACCATCCATATTTGCTTGCTTATCTGGATTTGGTGAATGACTGGGGAAACGTACAAAAATCTTTTTCTATGACCACTATGAAAAAATTATGCATTTCACTTTTGAGGTCAATGAAATGGCACAAACAGATTTCTAATTTTGTTTTCATTGTTGAGTTATTTTTAAGAAAGTAAAATTTTGCGTTTTTGATTTTATTTTTTTCTGAAGTTGTTATCACAGATAGAAGAAAAAAGAAAAACACTTTCTTATGGCACTTTTTAACGGGCTTTAAGATGGCGTTTTTAGATTTGTTCTCCAACATTTCGTTTTTGAGAAACCATCTTCTACTTAATTTTTTTAAATACAGACCTGGATTTTTTTTGCAGATTTTGAAATCACTTTTCATTGCAAATAACATTTTTAAAATGTTTTGAGATAATTATACTGAAAATTCCTTTTTTTTTCATTCATTTTTTCTAATGCGGCTCTATTTAATAATGAGTCCAAATATTAATCAGTAGGTATTGTCAACAATTTAACTTAAAACTTATCTTTCAATTGGAGAATTAAAAAAAGGATGGCAAAGACTAATAACAGTCACATACGATAATAAAAAATTAATAAAAATCCTCCACCTAGAAGGCTTTGAAACAACGAAACCAATCCCTTGTCATTTGTCATAACTCCCACTGTATCGTTTAGTTAACAATTTGTATGATTAGAAATGGAGGGTCCTTGTTCAAATGACGACCAATTTAACATGTCAGCATGTTATATCTTGTGTCACAGAAATAGTGTAGAGACGAATAATAAATGGCAAAAGTTATTGGTTTCTTCCACAATTAGAAAAAGCGAAGAATTTACTCCAAAACACAATGCGACACTGTTTGCTGTACAACAACAGAGGAAAACACCGTGGCCATTGGCCGCAGAAAACACTTACTAGACAGGGCCGTATTTAAAAATATTAAGTTTTCGAAGTCAAAATAAACTGTAAGTTAAATTGTTGTCAATACTGATTAATATTTAGACTTCTTATTATTAAATACAGGGCTGCAATAGAAAAAAATGATTGGAAAAAAAGGAATTTTCAGTATAATTGTCTCAAAACATTTAAAAAATATTTCGTGTCATACATCATGGTATTTGCAATGAAATCTGTTTATGCCATTTTATTGATCTCAAAAATGCACAACTTTTTCCCCATATAACCGTTGCCGTATCTCTCACCGTTTGCAATATCCCATCCGGGACAGTGTATATAGTTGCAGCATGTTATGCAAAGATAAAAAAGAACCTGCGCTCTCATTGGCGTTGAGTGCATTTTTCTTAAACATCGTTGCAATAAGGGGCGTATGCCCTCCTTTTTCAGCGCTGCAGTATGAAAAAATAAGTGGTAATTATTTCCAATGGTGTAACCCACCCCCGATTTTCTTGAAATTCGGCACATGTCGGCCGAATGTCGGGCGAAAATAGGGGGGTAGACAAAATATCAAGAAAATCGGGGGTGGGTTACAGCACCGAACGTCGGGCGAAAATAGGGGGAACCTCGGGGGGAACCTAGCCAAAATTTCAAGAGTGTTCAAGTGGGTTACACCATTGGAAATAATTACCACTTCTTCTTTGTACGGCAGCGCCTATCGCCTATCCCCCAAAAAGGACGACATACGCTCTTTATATTGTAGAAATGCTTGTGAAAAATGCACTTCCAACGTACCTAAATAAGTTTACTTCGGACGTGTATGGAGTTAAACATACGTCCAAAGAAGTCACGTGACTCAACTCGCCAATGAGAACACAAGACGTATACCGACTTTTATATATGTCGGACGTATAAATAGCCACTGCCAAATTTTTTTTACGTTTTGTCTACTTTAAATTACGTGGTTGTAGAAAAAGTATAGTGTGCAACAACGCTTTTATCTCGTAACTGTGAGCTAACAATCAACTTATAGGATGGTGTTGCTGCTGCTGTCGATGCAAATTCTGCCAACCCCGGGAAACCATTGAAGAAGTGAAGATATTTTTTTCCCAAAACCCACCCGGAACGTATCGAGATCCCAAAGGACAGGTGTTCAAGTACCAGCCCACATATTATGAAGTTTACGCCCAGAAAAACTTGCAAAAAGCTCTCGAAAGACTGTAGATTATATTAGTTCTTGTTAAGTTTAATAAACTCACCTTTATTACTTGATATGCCCGTTCCAAGTCGCCTTGTTTAAGGCACATTTGTATGAGAGATTCGGGTGGAGCCAGCATAAACTTCAAGAGGCTCTTCTCGCATTTTTCTGGAGATTTAACATTTTCGATCAGTTCTAGTCGCCACACAGCATCCGTTACATATTTGTTTAAATCCACAAATTTTTTGTACTCCAAACTGTCTTTTTCGTACACATTTTTCAATTTCACTACTTGCAAAATGTCTTTTAACAAGAACAGAATTATCCTTATATCCTTTTCCTCGCATATGTAAAGTTCTGAAGGTTTTTCTTTGAGAAAATGATCCCTTTTTAAGAATAGTAACAGGAATATATTTTCGAACAGTTCAATTTGTAATTTCTTGTTTTCAACGCTTAACAAATTCAATTTTACACCCTGAATAGCTTCGTTTACATCAAATTTATTATTTGTAGGCCTTAAAATGTTTAATAGATCAATCATAAGTGCAAAAGACGCGAAAATTTCAGATTGTACATTTCCGATTTTGTAAAAGTTTTCATCTTCTTGTATAGCAGTAATAATGTCCTTTTTGTTTGCTACTGAAAAATCAATGTGCTTCGAAAGTGTGTCTAAAATACAGTTGTTTCTTGAATGTAAAAAAATTTCAACTGTATCAGAATTTGGAGACAATTTTTTGCAAAATTCTGCCAAATCAAGGGATCGCTGTACTTCCCAGATATACAGTAACCAAAATTCGTCCAAACCATCTGTTTGTACAATATTTGCAATTTCCTTTATCTTCTCTAGATTTATTGTCTTATTATTTGTTAGATATATCAACTTTAAAACAAGAATCTTGTCGAAAACTTTTGCGTTAAAAGTATCTTTGCATTCATCAAAATTGTATAAAACCTTCTCAAACCAATGTTGTCTTGTGTATATTGTATAATCATAAAGTGATGTAGGATCCTGTATGTTGAATTTAAAAACATTTTTGTCATATTCTACGAACTTATGTAAAATATCTACATTACCGCTGGCAATCAGCGATAAATATATAAAACTTTTCTGAAGAACATT
Source organism: Pseudeuparius sepicola (assembly GCA_963920635.1). Classification (NCBI taxonomy): domain Eukaryota; kingdom Metazoa; phylum Arthropoda; class Insecta; order Coleoptera; family Anthribidae; genus Pseudeuparius; species Pseudeuparius sepicola. The sequence goes on along the minus strand of OY987298.1, from coordinate 10,529,847 downwards.
CTTCTCGTAAAGGGCATATAATTGTGGTAGTAAATACTCCAGCACATAAGATTCGTCATTCTTATCATTAAATCTGCACTCACTAAACTTTCTATAACACTGTTCCACAGATTTTGGGTCTGGGTTGTCTTGTTTTGTTAATTTTTCCACAACTATCAGCAGCTCTTCCATTGTATGCCTGCGAAATATACAAATTAACTAATAAATAAATGATTCACTTATCAGGAAAAACAACCATGAGAACAAAATAAACAGTGCATTATTCTCAAAACAAAGATTTCATGGGAATTTTTGGAATTTTGTTTTGATAAGGAAAGTGAACGTCAGATCAGCTGTTCCTGTTTTTAGGTTAGTTGCACAAAAAATATAGGTTAGGTTACGTTGTTGTTTCATTCGTCTTATTGGATTCGGTAACTAGGACCACTATCCATTCTCATCTCATAAAAAATCATGACGATTTGTTCGGGGAACAAAACGTGCACGTGCGTCCTGTACGTCTGAATTGTTAATTTAAAATAAAAATATCCATATATCGAAAAAAATCGCAGCCCTACTTACTAGATATTTTGAAAAAAAAACGAAATTTTGGCGATTGATTCTAATCCATCTAGCTTCGTTGTTTCCGATTTTAGATAAAAAGTGTAACCACAAAAGTTGGAGGGAATTGTCTACCCAGTGCGGTTGTCATGTCCTATACTTTCCGTGACAGCTGCCATTTTCCAGATATGACCAAAAACTTGTGTTTTTTTAAATTGAAGCCATAGTTGGCCATGGTCTCTAAAAATCAGGCATTTTTAGAGCTTTCCAGCGACCCATATAGCATCTAATATTTTTTGAATATGAAAAATAAGTTCCTAATGTGCAAAAAATATTCCCTTATATTTATAAAACATGTTAATGATGTATATGTTTGTTTTGAATAAGAAGGGATATTTCCACAATAGATATCTTTGTGTAACATATTCCTAACTTAGTGGTTCTATAATGTGCAATTTTGGAATATTGCTAAATAGTAATATCCATACAGCAAATATCTTATGAATGTTCACAAAATGGTTGTATACAAGACATTCGCGATATACACTTATCTTATGAATGTTCACGAGTGGCAATAACTGGAATATCATGACGACACCGAGATTCTACCTTACAATATTTTTAGGTAATATTTACAAGTACATCGATGGCTCAGTTGGTCAGAGCTTTGAACTTGTAAATCGATGGTCGTAGGTTCGAACCCTGCAAATGCGGCATTAGCGTTTTTTTTATTTTATAATATACACGTGAATATTAAATCGATATCTTACATAGAACATAAAAAATGCTCCTGAAGTTTTCAAATAAATCTTCGGTGAATATTTGTGGAACATACATTCAAGATATTTGTGGAATATTGATAATACGTGAAATAGTACCTTTAAAAGGCGAACACCTGAATGTTGCCTGAATGTTCAGATAATGTTTCTACATTTTTTATGAACATTCATACAATATAGTATAGGTATACATGTTCTCAGAAAAAATATTATCAGAATATTCCGCCAATGTGATTTTGCTATATGGGAAGTATTTCATTTACCCCTGTATATTTTTACATATTCGATTTTACCAGTAATGACGTCGAGTTACTTAACTGGATATTGTTAACACTGTGCTATTATGATGGACATGGACGGCCTTCTTTTGTTGCGTTCATTGTTCATGGCCACTTGACAAAATTATAGCGGAAAATCGAAAAAAAAACCAGAATTTTTAAACCGTTTTAAAACTTTTTTATTGCTGAAGATATACAAAAAGGTTACCATGAAAATTATTTCTAATTTTTATGACACTGGTTTATAAATGATAAATCCTCTCTGAATCGGAACTGGCATATACCTATACCTAGAGGTTACATTAAATAAATTTGTTTTAATTTCTATACGGGTTAAATCATAAAAAAATACCGAAAAGGTGTTTTATGCCTTACCTTTTAATAATCCCAAACAACTTTTCATAATACCCTATTCTCTAATAATAAAAATAAAGGTTATGCTTTTTCTTGAGCCTTTTTCATATTTTCGAACCTTCCCCGTATACGAAATATGATATTCAAATTTTGAAAACTGCGTTTTAAATTTGTAGGAATGCACAAACTTTTATCAAGAAAAAAAATTTTCTGATAAATGTAAAATTAAAAATCCCATATGGTGCGTATATACTTTCTGCCGGACGATGGAAGAGTCTACGGGCATACTTATTGTAGGTATAGGAAAAGAGGTCCAGCTTTATTCCTGCTACACAGAAATTTGTGTGGATTTTTTTTTTTTCATTTTAAGTAACTGCGAGCATTTAGTATATCTGTTACGGGTAAAGTAAGGTTAACGGTTAAACTTAGGTTTACCCGGGTAAAATGCGAAATACCCAAGTGTAAAGTACGAAATATAACCGACATTATAGGTATTTTTGGCTTTACCCGGGTAAACCACGTTCTATCCGGTTTTGTTTGGTTAAAGTGGGGTGTAGGAATTATTATTGCGCCAAACCCGCGGAAAAACGGAAATTTTGAAAGATTTATGCCGTGTTTACGTCCGGCCCGGCCGCTGTTTTCGCCCGACATTCGGCGCGGCCAAACCCGTGGAAAAACCGAAATTTTGAAAGATTTATGCCCGACATTTTTCCGCAGGTTTAGCGAAATAATAATTCCTACACCTCACTTTAACCAAACAAAAACAGATAGAACCCGGTTTACACGGGTAAAGCCAGAAATACCTATAATATCGGTTATATTTCGTACTTTACCCACGTTTCTTGTTCCTGGGTATTTCGCAGTTTACCCGAGTAAACCTAAAGTCTATCAATCTAACTTAACCTAACTTAACCTTACTTTACCCGTAACATATCTACAGATAAAAATATTTTAAAGGAAATAAACTTTTTCTAGAAGTTTCTTGGATATTTCGACGAATAAATCACGTTTTGATTGTATAAAGGTAGGATCCATTATGAATATTGAGTGTAGCTATCACCTTATACTGTCGGAGCCTTTGATCTCGGCGGTAGATATACTTTGGGTTTTTATGCAAACGAATTCTCCGATAGAATCACATTTTGAAGTCACTAAAGTCACTTCCCCATTTTTTTATCGTCCTTCGAAAAGCAAATCTATAACATTTAGGTCAGCATTCTTTTCCTAGATGATTTGCGAAAAAAATATGTTTTCAAGTTTTTACATTACAATAAGAACTAAATAAAATAGAGTTTTTTTTCGTATGGGCATAGTTATTATTAGGCATTATTTGAAGGTAGATACATTACTCATTACTAATGTCATATCCTAGCACTGACCGGTGGGATTTCCAAAATATATTAGAATACGTCCCTAACGCATTCCTCGCATTCCATCGTTCTGCGCTATAAACACATTCTACCGTTGGCTGAGTAAGTATTATATATCTCTTCACTCAACGATCCTATCACTAATGACGTCTAGTTAGTTTACTGGGTATTGTGAATACTGTGCAATTATTATACACAAAAATATAAAAAACAGAATTTTTAAACCGTTGTAACTTTTTTATTGTCGAAGATAGACAAAAAGTTTACCATGAAAATTATTTCCCAAAACTGTCGGAATCGATGTGATATCAGTTTTAAAAAAGTTGCCTTTCCTGTGGCAAGATTCGCGAACATTTTTTCGGTATAAAAATTTCCCGTATCTTGCAGAGGAAAGGCGCACCTTGTCTATTTAAAAAATAAAAAATTGGCAAAAAACAGAAAATCATTTATTGTGAACAACTATTCTTGGTAAAATTTTGCACAGAAAAGCACGGGCGTAGCCAGGATTTAGTTTTGGGGGGGGGTTTAGTTTGACAAGTAAATAAAACAACAAAAATATACTTACATGAAATTTAATATCTATATATTCATCCGAAAAACTACGACATATTTATAAAGTTCTTAACTTTAAATGAAATGGATAAATTAATTTCGTTCCTCTGCGCTAAATCTAAAACCAAATCTTCGGCTTTTTCTTTTAAATATATCCACTACTTCATCTGCATGAATTTCTGTTCCATAGTGAATGTTCATTAGAGTCTGTTTTCACTTGTAGTGTTTCGTAAATAGTTTTTCAGTCTCCTTAGGCTCGAGAAAGACCTTTCTGGGGTAGCAGTGGATACATGAATAGTAGCACAGACCTATATAGCTAGCGAAGCTATATAGGTCTGTGATAGTAGCCAAGATTTGTAGTAATGTGTAAATATTAGGATAAAGGTTTTTATCGCACATATCTAGGCATTCCAAACTAGATTTCGGGGTAGGCAAGTTCGGCTGCAACTGCGTCTGCCTCTCGTCAAAAGATGGCGCTAGGCGCTACTATTACTACATATATTCAAACGTAATAATAATTTAACTCTTCACTCCTCGTATTTTTAGGTAATATTTTGCTTATTTCGGGGGGGGGGGGGGGGTTTGAACCCCCGAAACCCCCCCCCCCCGGGCAGAAAAGGCACTTTACCTAGGCAAAATTTTTTTTCCTCAAGATGAAACTGAAAATAGCGTCCACGGATGGACTTAACTAAAATATATACTTGTTTGTACAAATTTTTATTTTCAATTTTTCGAAAAAAAGTCGTTCTTTTGATAAAAAGTCTGCTTGTTCTTAAAATAAGATTAGCATGGGAAAAGTTAACATTACATTACTTATACTGGCTGACTAGAAAATTGGAGTATTTGTAGAGATATTGAAGATAAAGAAAATTTGATCACTGTTTTAAGTTACTTTACGTGTACAAAATTTCAAAGCGTTAGGCATACTTTGTTTTTTTTTATCTTATTCCCTTTTTTCAAATAATAATGGTTTTCTGTAAATAGTACGACAAAACTGTATTAATAAAACTTACTCATAATGGAAAACTGCCTATGATGACAAAATTTATCGTTTCTAGGCCTAATTTTTTTTTTTTGGAAAATATTGGAGGAAAAGCAAAGTAGACCCAGAATTGTCAAAATTTTTTTCATCATACACTGCCCCCTCCCGCACTCGTGTGCCCGCTGGGATTTGACCGCGCCCTAAACGCCGCACGCCGCGTCCCCCTATTTATTCGTAATATTGTAGTCGGGAATTGCAAAGAAAATCTGTTCAATCTGTATAATAAAGTATAGTTAAGTCCATCCGTGGACACACTGTACGTAAAAAATTACTTTCAAATCAAGAGTGCGCGGCCCCAAATTTTAACTCGATTTTTTTCCTCTTTCACACTTCCTGATTCACTTATTCTGGAACACCCTATATACAGCGTGTCCCGCTCTGATGTCCGGAAGAGAGAAAAGTTTTTTATTCGTGGGTTTACGACCAAAAGCCATTCTTTATAAAAACTCCTGCTTGTCCCAAAACGCCGAAAACTGTTAAAATATTTTTGATTTTTTATACAAGGTGTTCAGTGTTTCGAAAAATTTAGAAAAATTTTGTTAGTCGCCAAGAGTAAAGGACCGTTGTTTTTGACAATATCGAAAAATATTATCAAGGATGTCATTTAGAATACACAGAGGGTTACAAATTTGAGGTTTCAGCAATTTATGTTGAATTTTTTTTAACAAGGCCTGAAACAAAAATTTATGCTGAACCTTTATAATAATAGTGTAGGCAAGTCAGAATTTTTAGAAGAAAAAATTTATAAAGTTTTAAAATTTTGGTTGTGAACTCCCAGTAGGAACCCGGATACAGATCCGAAGAGTTCCCATCCCCCCGGGGGGAGCTTCATCCCCTTTTGCCCAAAAAACCACCCAAAAACGTGATCGTGACGGTGGTTTTGGCGTTTTGCACATAAACTGTAACTCTGACGAGAAAAAGTTATAGGAATTTTTAGATTCTCCATTAAATTCTCCACAAAAATGGTCATATAATTTTTTTGCAAATCTCCCACCCAACGCTAATAAATGACCTTGGAAAATAAGCATAGTTTTCAGCGCGAACAAAAAATAAGCCTTGCGCCGTCTTTTGTATCGATTATCTCGAAAAGCAGTAGCGCGAGCAAAAAAAATGTATAGAAGCAAAATTGTAGAGCAGTTCTTTCTCTACAAGATCCCTATTGGATAAAATATTTTTGATAAAGTATTAGTATACATATGTTGATTTTTTATACCTGTGTATTCTGCACTTTGAGCGTGTTTCCACACCACCCATGAGGTAACGCTCTCGGTGCTTTTTTATAAGTGTTTTCCCCTATAGGCCTATTCCACTAATGAAATATAAATATTTAATAAATTGCCTCTGCAAAATGGTCCTGCTCGATGGAATCCATGACAATGAACAATGAACAATGAGAACACATTGTAGAGCAGTGCAGGCCAACCTTTGCACATGTACAACGCTTTCCGCAACCCTCTTTAGAGCCGGAAGATATGAGCTGCAGAATTGAGGCTGGAGCTGGTGCTTCAGTCGTGAGCACTGGCATTATAATGTTGTTAGTTTTCAAATTTCTACCTTTCCACAAATGAATTTGATGAAAAACGCGATAGGAATGTTGTCTAACTGCATCAGATGTAGGTGGTAGTCTGGACAAAATGACTGCGTTACTCGACTGGCCAACTAGCTTATTAAATAAAATAAAACGATAATGGTTTAAAGATGCCTCTTGTCGGGGTGCCTTATATATAGAGCAAGCGTAAATTTCTCCCCAGCTCTTGCAATGTCATCTTTTCCGATAAAGGGTTATTGAATACGGCGACCACTTCTTGTAAATCCTTTCTTGTATTTATTAAGCTTACGGTCTGTGATTTTCCTTTGCCAAAGAAAGCAGACTTGGTGTCGCAGCCACTAAACGCATGAGCAAATAGCAAATCGATATCCTGCTCAATAAGAACGGCTTTTTCATCATTGGTGGCTGCATAGATCGCAGTCTGAACAATTAGCGAGTCGGCATCATCAGTAGCAGCGAGAGCAGATTTCTCTGAGCGAGAGTGGAAATACATGCTGATTCTAATCTGTTCATCAGTTGACCAATAAAACGCTCTTTATTGGCAAGATTACTGAACAAATTCTTTTGAGAATCACTAATTGGCGTGTCTTTGTCAAAAATTATTTCTGCGCAGATATCCGTTTTAGGAGCCGTTGCTGACGTTCAATACTTTTTGAACTGTCCTTATTCTCGCTGTATCGAGAGACACCCAAGGAAATATTAAGGAAAGGATGTATAGTTCCTAGGACTTACAAAACTCGACAGTTTTAAAATATTGCAAAGATAATATTTGATTTGCTCATGCATTTAGTGTGGCTGCGAACCACGTCTGATTTCTTTGGCAAAGGAAAATCACACACCGTAAGCTTAATAAATACAAGAAAGGATTTACAAGAAGTGGTCGCCGTATTCAATAATCCTTCATAGGCAAAATATGACATTGGCCAGTCGAGTAACGGAGTAATTTTGTCCAGACTACCACCTACATCTGATGCAGTAAGACAACATTCCTATCGCGTTTTTCATCAAAGTCATTTGTGGAAAGGAAGAAATTTGAGAGCAACTGAATGGGGCTGGAGAAAAACTAACAACATTCTAATGCCAGTGCTCACGACTCAAGCACCAGCTCCAGCCTCAATTCTGCAGCTCATATCTTGCGGCTGTAAAAAGGGCTGTGGAAAGCGTTGTACATGTGTAAAGGTTGGCCTGCACTGCTCTACAATGTGTTCTCATTGTCACCATTTTGCAGAGGCAATTGATTACATATTTATATTTCATTAGCGGAATAGGCCTATAGGGGAAACCACTTAAAAAAACGCACCGAGAGCGTTACCTCATGGGTGGTGTGCAAACACGCCCAAAATGCAGAATACACAGGTATAAAAAATCATCATATGTCCACTAATACTTTCTCAAAAATATTTTATCCAATATGGATCTTATATAGAGAGAACTGCTCTAAAATTTTGCTTCTATACATTTTTTGCTCATGCAAAATAATCGACGCAAAATACGGCGCAAGGCTTATTTTTTGTTCGAGCTGAAAACTATGCTTATTTTCCAAGGTCATTTATTAGCGTTGGGTGGGAGATACGCAAAAAATTATATGACCATTTTTGTGGAGAATTTAATGTAGAATCAAAAAAGTCCTATAACTTATCAGAGTTACGGTTTATGTGCAAAACCACCGTCACGATCACGTTTTTGGGTGGTTTTTTGGGCAAAAGGGGATGAAGCTCCCCCCGGGGGGATGGGAACTCTTCGGATCTGTATTCGGGTTCCTACTGGGAGTTCACAACCAAAATTTTAAAACTTTATAAATTTTTTCTTCTAAACGTCGTTTTTTTTTATCTAACTTGCCTACTCTATAATGTGGACACTTTGAAAAACAGAATAAGACAATTGCAAATATTCCTCTACACGAAGAGCTGAAATTTGTGCAGAAGTTGTTGAGTGACATTTATTTTTGTAAATTTTAATAACATTTATTCGAGACATTATTGCTTGCTTAAGTAAATTTTCCATATTGTTAGCAATAAATTGACGTAATAGCATTGAAGAAATTGATTATTGTATAAATTCTGTAAATATCAAATAAAGCAGCACAAACAAATTACCTGCCCGCCTTGTTAAAAAAAATTAACATACATTGCTGAAACCTCAAATTTATAACCCTCTGTGAATTCTAAATGACATCCTTGATAATATTTTTCGATATTGTCAAAAACAACGGTCCTTTACTCTTGGCGACTAACAAAATTTTTCTAAATTTTTCGAAATACTGAACATTCTGTATAAAATAGGATCAAAAATATTTTAACAGTTTTGGGCGTTTTGGGACAAGCAGGAGTTTTTATAAAGAGTGACTTTTTGTCGTAAACCCACGAATAAAAAACTTTTCCCTCTTCCGGACATCAGAGCGGGACACACTGTATGTACCTACTAAAAATTTTGCTTTATAAAAAATTTCCAATTAAAATTGTAATTTAATTTTTGTCCATATTCGATATTTCAAAACTGTCATCATATTTTCATTCTGTCAAATAATTTTTGTATCTAATCAGAACTAAACAAGTTATGGCGGTTTAAAAATTCAGAATATCGTCAATTTTCCGCCATTACTTTTTTCATAACAAGAAGGCCGTCCATGATAGCTGCATGTAGGGTTCCTTTATTAGGAGAGTTGTTGCAATCAACTGTCATCATCAAATTTCAATTGGTTTTGCATAAAAGTAGTGACTCTGAGGTAAAGCAAAAACCATGTGGGATGTTGCCTCATAGGCTTGCAAGTAAATTTTTGATAGAGTATTGAAAGCAGTATGAAAATTTGACACTATAGAACGACATTGTCATTTTAACTACAAAATAATTCAAGAAAATCTGTGCATTATACTTGTATCACAGAAAATGTTCCGCAAAATTAGTATTATAGAAAATGGCAATGAAGAGGCCATATAGAATAAATGGAGACTAAATCAATAAAATAAAGACTTTTGGTGAAGGCGCGGGTATTAATTTTAATATCTAAAACTTGAATACCCATCATTCCCTTCCCACACCTCCAGCCATGTTCAGTTTTTGAAATATCATATTGCCAGCTGATGACTTTGACTGTCTTTATAACCTAAAATATGCTCTTGATTTACGTTGCTACAGAAATAATCCAAACATTTCTTCCCTAAATGACAGAAGATATATATCTTATTCGTAAGTTACATAAATGTAATTTGCGAATAAGATATATATTTTCTATCCTTTGGGGAAGAAATATTTGGAATATTTCTGTAGCAACGTAAATCAAGAGCATATTTTGGGTTATAAAGACAGTCAAAGTCATTAGCTGGCATCAGGATATATAAAAAAATGAACATGGGTGGAGGTGTGAGAAATATATAGGGTATTCAAGTTTTACAGATTAAAATGAATACCGGCGAATTCATCAAAAGTGTAATATATCGATTTTTTACTATTTTAAATCATGATGTTTTATTATGCCCATACCAAATAAAATGGTGAAATAAACTAGGTAGGGGTAGGTAATACTTCTTTTGCTTAATTCCACACACGAAAACTTTGTATTTGCAGGCGAGTTTCGCTAACCATGTTAACATCATCAGAAGATGATAATCATTAAAAACAAAGTTTTGGTGTGTGGAATTAAGCAAAAGAAGTATTTTCTAAGTGCCAAAGGTTCTTGATTTCCAATTTAGGTAAGTAATCACAATTTTATTTCATAATTTGGTAAGTATCTCGGATAAGTTATTTCAAGAGAATACACATAGAAAATGCAGTCATTCTTTCAACTTGTTTTTAATTTGGAAAATATATCCGAACAATGGCAAAGTCAAAATTTTCTATGTAGCCTCCGCTCTGCTTTTAATTTACATCTGTCCAATTCGTCCAATAATGTTTTCACCAACGCAACGGGATGTTCTGCTTTTTATATAGGTATCATCCAAGATAGTTATTGGTGGCTGTGCAGCAGGAAATTTGAGTTAATTTTCTAATCTAAAATATAATATTATCTTACTAAGTATATACTTACTTACTTAGAGTGACTATTTAGGTATCTTACCTTATAAAAATTATGTGTTATATCATCTCGCAGTTGTTACTTTATTGAGTTTAATCTTCATTTATTCTATAAGACATCTGCATTACCATCTCTTATAATAATAACTTTGTGGAACATTTTGTGATAGCATCATTTTAAATAATAATTCTCAGAGATACTTTTGCTTTGGCTCAAATGCGCACTGAACCTTGAACCATATATTAGTTTTGCAAAAGGCACTCTTTGGTGAGTTGCAACGGATGATTACAAGTTTATGTGCATATTTTATAATCTTCTTGAATTATTTTGAATTTAAAATGGCAATGTCGTTATAGTGTCAAATTTTCATACTGATTTGGTTAATCTCTCAAAAATTTATTTGCAAGCCTATGAGGCAACATCCCACATGGTTTTTGCTTTACCTCAGAGTCACTACTTTTATGCAAAACCAATTGAAATTTGATGGTGACAGTTGATTGCAACAACTCTCCTAATAAAGGAACCCTAGCTGCATGCTGCATCCTGCATCAATGGTATTATCAGAGGGCTATGGCATTATTATTTCTCTCAACTAGTATCAGGTGTGGGAATCGCCAATTAGCTTTCCTGAAAAAAAAATAGAGAAATTAAAAAAATGTGTAGGCAGCGAAACCTGATGAAAAAACGTTTGGAGAGTCGAGTGCTGATTTTTCAATTTTTCAAATTGTGCATTTTTTATCTAAGTAGAAATCTGTTCATAATTTTGCATACCTATTATTCCTTTCCACGCACAAAGATATTATTACTATAAGTAAACAAAACATATTAGCAAACAAAAAATGTTAATCTTGTTTATCTGAAAGATCGTTTGAAGTTAGCCTTTTACTCCCGTTTGTTTTGATAGCTTTCCTACCTTTTTCATATCCCCTTTCATTATCCACGCCTGACGACTTTTTTGTTTACCTACTCTGATGTATATTCCGGCAATAATTTCTCTCCACAATCAAATCAACCCTGGAAAACAAGTGAAAAACGCTCAGGCCCCCTCTCCCGGCGCGTCGCTCCGGCGGCGGCATCCCGGGCGGCGGCGTCGGCGGCGTCCGCCAGTCGCGTCGTCGCTCCCATCCGCTCCGGGCCAACTGCGATCCGCGTCGATTGGCGGCCGTTCGGCACGCGCCTGCTGCGACTCGTGGACACGCGCGAAATTTGAAATTGGTAAAAATGACATCTATGACATTCGTTGTTTTCGTGTGGTTGAAGACTGAACAGGGTTGAGAAACATCGAAAGGGGCAGACCTCAAAGACGAGGTATGTAATTAGTTTAATTAGAAAATTTGCCTAATTTGAAGATAGACAAATCGCTCAGTCCATAGACTTAGTCTATGGCTCAGTCACATTAATTAGCAGATTTGGTTTAGTAGCGTTATACTTTTATTTTTGTAATAAGTATGGATATTATCTAAAGAGGTTTTATGATTGATAATAATTATTGGTACATCATGTTTCTATAGGGACTTATTTTACAATTGGAAATTAGGTCCTGAATACTAAGACGTATATTTATATTAGGTACAGGGTATCACAGTTAACGCGATAAACTTGATTGTTTCGTTAATTTTCACGATAAATCGATGATCCAAAAGCTAAAAATCTGACGCGCAGTTTCCCTCAAGCAATCCTAAGGGCCGCCAAGAAAAAGAAAATTTAACGACAAACAAAAAATGGATGGCCAAAAACCTGTTTTTTACAAAACATATATCATATATATAAATCTCTAACCGTTTTCGTGGTTTTAATAGATTTTTAGCTTTATTCTCTATATCTTTATATATCACAGCATTCACAGTACCCAGTAGTTTATCTTGATGTCATCGCGTTTTATCTCGGCGGTAGAGTATCTCACTTTAAAGACACGTTACTTCCCCATTTAAAGACCGTAGAAAAGTAAATAGGTATACTTAATCCATGTTCGCACTAGATTCTTTTCCTAGCTAGATGATTTGCAAAAAAAATATGTTTTGCGAGTTTTACGATACGTTTAAAAACCAAAAAATAGAATTTTTTGAGTGGGTGTAGTTAAATTATTTGAAGCTAGATAAATTACGGGTAAGTCACTCTAGCATTGACCGGTGGGATTTATTCCCATATATTCGAATACGTCCCTGATGAATTCCTCGCATTCCATCCTTTGAATCTGCGCGATAAAGTTATTTCCACCACTAATGGCGGTGAGTTAGTTTACTGAACCACAGGCACCCGTGGCAGAATAATGCAATTTTTGCATTAAAATCGTATGTAGGCAGGTGCCAATTCAAGCAATTCATAAACTAAACGTCATGCAGAGGCGGATCCAGGCAAATTTAAACCGGGGGGGGGGGGGGCGTCGTAAAAATTGTTCCTGAAGGCCCGGGGTAAGGGAAATTTTTAGAATATAATATGTATTTGTGTGAAAAATAAAATAATTTATTTCTCTAGAAAAAAAAAACAAAAAAATGTTTACCCAAACAAAACAAAAAACATATAAATAATAAACATAACAAAAGAAAATCACACAAAGAAACAATAATTCTTTAGATTTAAAAAATAATGCACTTATCACAAAATAAAATCATATTTTCTCTTATTTCGCGCAAATTGATCTTTTCTTCATTTATAGGTACATTGCGGTGTATTACCTACATGTTTAATAGGACTAAATTACTTAGTCTGTCTTGGACCATATTGGTACGTCACCAAGTTTTAATCCTTTTAAGTGGACCAAAATATTACGATTGAGGCTAATATGCCTTATAGAAATGTTGTTTGTTTTAGAGATACAATGCGTTGAAGTTTTTTTTAAATAGAATTAAGGCTACATCTCGCAAACTAATCGGTCAAATAAGGGCAAAGTTGCGCCTTTGGACTCCTAACAATATGCCGTTAAGAAGGTTACAATATTTTGATGGGTTGCTGAGATCTTTAAGAAAAAGCGAACTAGTTTTTATTTTTTTTTTGCGCCATTTTGTGATAATATTGAAAAATAAATTATACTTTTTCATTGCAACTTTTTCTGGACTACGTCATGGTATTTTCAAATTTTCGGGGCGACGTTTCGTTTTTGATGGATCATCTTCATTTTTGTAAATACGATCCTGGATTTTTTATTGCATATTTCGAAATGAATCGTTGTCCTGACTATAACGATGTATGACACATAGATATATTTTTTTCGTTTTGGCCGGTAAAATGCACATTTACTAGGAAAAAAATTAATACGGTCCTGGGCTATGCATTTTTCTCTTTTTTCAAAGATAACAGATGATCATTATTTTAATACCTACTGGATTAATTAAACTTAATGTTTGTCATATTTTGAAATTATTTTTTATAAATACTTTAGGAAAATAACAACAATAATAGTACGAGAGATGGTAACCAAAATTTTTGACTCATAGCGTCCCGGCTAAAACCGCACGGAATCGATAGATTATATAACCCCGTATCCAGAAATCCGATTTTCAGACATTTTGCGCGTAGTGTCTGATCTGAGCCCATTTTCAAAAATGTCAACAAATCTGACCTCAGTGACTCATAGCGGCCCGTCTGATTTCCGGAATGTAGTTGGATAATAGCCCCGAGACACCAATAACACAGTTTTCAGACACCCAGATTGTAGCGCGTACCCGCAGGAGACCAATTCAAAAAATAAAAAATGAGACAAAAAAACAAACTTACAGCAGCCCGTCTGAAAATCATTTTTATGGGTAAAGTCGGGTCAATTGATGCGGAAAAATCAATTTTCAGGAAAAAACATGTCTCCTTACATTTTTGTAGCATTTCGAACATGTCAACAAATCTGACCAAGTGACTAATAGCAATATGTCTGAAATTCGTCGTCAATGATTGAATGCATCGCCCAGATGTGGAAAAAAATGATTTCAGACAAATTGAATGTAGCATATGACTAATCAGACAACTTTTCAATTTGAATAATTTACTTCAAATTCAAAGTAAGAAGCTGTACTCGATTCTTGCACAGCCATCTTGCGCAGCAGCTGTGGTGAAGCGAGGGACAGGGACGTAACACCATAGAAGAATTTAGTCGTAGTAAATTCTTCTATGGTAATAACAAAGTCTGCGGATCTGTAGACTTTGGTAATACGTACTTAAGTAGAGAATGATACGGTGAATCCGCATTTGTCCAATTTTTTCTCCATGAACTAGACCGTTAATAATATTTGTATTTTATAGGTATACAGTGAGCACACTATTACACGTGTTTAGAAGTATGTTACTGTAAATACAATTTTTTAAATAGAAAGTAATGAGGTGGGGTGTATCGGTAGCTTGCCAAAATGTGCGTATGCGAGACTGTCCCAAAATAATCTAATGGATATTATTGTCGCCGAAAAAAATTAATTTTTTCGGCGGTGCATATTATTATTATTATGACAGGTGGCTGGGCAATGTGCTATTTTTTATTTCAAGTTTGTTTTTTTTTTGCTAATTTAAAACAAGCGAGCTTTTTTATAGAAAGTGTACAGAGCAGTAGATATAGGCTGATATTATATGTATATCTGGGTTGGAAAATGGTTCTCTCTATACACATACACACCATGTAAATAATATGTCCTTCTTCATTCACGTCGAGTTCTAAATCCCGATATTTTACCATTAGTTTAAACTATCCAAATTTGCTGCTCTTATCTTCGGAGGTGTGTTTCATAATGCACACACATTGACAAGTTCGATAGTTTGTACCAGTTGATTTTAAATATTTCCCTCTTTTGCGGGATTAAAGTACAGCATTTACTCCCTTAGGACTAAAATATTTTAGTCCCAAAGAAGTAAATTCCACACTTTTGTCCCTTGGGATTAAAATTTGGGATTAAATGTTTGGGAAAATGGCCGCTGTGACGTCATCGATATTATTTTTCCAGAAACATACCAGTTTCTCTCTATACATATATTGAAAGCCCTTATCATACTCAACAACTTTTGTAGGGAAATATTTTCTGTATCTTTTATGTTCAAAACGTACAGGGTCAAATATGTAAAAAACATGGAATTTTTCTAATCATTTTTCGAAATCTAGATAGCTATGGAAACAATTGATAGTCAGAAATTATTTAAGAGTATGTTTAGGGTGCCTTGCGCACCTTTAAATTTATTCAAGTGGAATATTTTTTTAATTTCTGAATTGTGCTTGTTACTAACTTGTTTGTTATTATTGTTTGTTACAAAAAAAATAAAAATGTTCGAGTTGAATAAATTTAAGTGTGCGCAAGGCAACCTAACATACTCTTAAATAATTTCTGACTATCAATTGAGGCGTTTATTTGAAAAACAACACATGTTCATTTTAACCGAAAATCGACCTTATGCAGATTTATATAGTAAAATACCATATACACACGTCCCAAACATCAAGTAGTGTAAAAACCTCAGTTGTCCGGGTTAGAATTAATGCCCAAATTCTGCTTGTTTTGGAAAAAAAAAGCAGATGTCCCCGCGCATTGTTGTAAAAACAACAGTTGTCCACATATTCCACGTGTTCACTTCAATGGCGGTTCAGTCTGACAGCTTGCCTAATAGTGGCAAAGGCTTTTTACGATATAAAACGGAAGGTTAAAGCTAAATGCCAAAGTTCTCCTAAAGTAACAGCCATTGCGTTCGATTTCATGCAAAATCTTTCTTTACCTAATTTAACAACCAACAAAGTGTTTTACAGTAGATATCTTTGGCATTATGTGTTTGGAATACACACGATATCGGAATAAATGATGTCAATATGTATACATACCATGAGGGAATGGCCAAACGTGCTCAAAATGAAGTCACTTCCATGATATTTCAAACATTTACCAAGCCAAACTGATGAAATCTGGTTCTTTTCTGATGGCTGCCCAGGCCAAAACAAGAACTATGTGTTTATTCGTATTTCATATATCCTCGTGCATGTACTAAAGTTGGCATCTAAAGTGACACACGTCTATCCTAGTCGGGGACATTCATACTTACCCTGTGATAGTGACTTTAGTCTAATTTCGACTGCAAAAAAAGTAGTTCTGGACGTTCTAAAAGAATGGAATGAACTAATTCGGCAGGAAAAGTCCAAACCATCTCCTTTTAATGCAGTAAATGCTGAAATAGACTCCGAATGACTTGTAATGGATGAAAGTTTTAAAGATTTATTTTTAAAAAATCCCAAGCCAAAAATTTCGCTAAAGTTGACATTGGGACAAGTGTTACTTTTCCAATATTTTTTTATTTTTTTTTATATTTTTTGGTTTTGTGTACAAAATAAACAAAAATTAAAGTAAAAATTTGTTTCTCTATTTCACATTTAATTATAAAAACACCTTAATAAAATCAAAATCCTTAGCAGTATAAACACAAGCAGTTTTTCTTGATTTTCCGAAAATTCATTTTTTTGACATGTGTTGTTTTTCAAATAAACGCCTCAATTGTTTCCAAAGCTATCTAGAATTCGAAAAAATTCCATGTTTTTTTTACATATTTGACCCTGTATATTTTGAACGATAAAAGATATAGAAAATCTTTCCCTACAAAAGGTGTTGAGAATGATAAGGACTTTCAACATATAGAGAAAAACTTGTATGTTTCTGGGAAAATAATATCGTTGACGTCACAGCGGCCATTTTCCCAAACATCAAAAAAGCTAATTTTAGGTGAAAATAGGACCTTAGTATGTCCCATTTAAGAACCCCTTTTCAAAATTTTATTTTGAGTTTTCGTGTTCCCGCTGTACGCGTGAGGCGTCGAGTTTGGATCACCATGTACATACATAGAATCTTAATAACTTTTTCCGATATTTTCAAGGTAAACACGTTTTTTCCCCAGTTTTTTATTTTAAATTTCCTATTTGACAGGCATGGATTGTGATATCACGACTCTCTGTAGGCTCAATAATGTACCCAAATCCTGCACCAACATTGAGCGAAATCATATTTTCAAAAATCTATAATAATAAAAATTTCCCATTTGGTGCAAACTTTTATGAATAGCACTGTACGTCTATTTATACAGGGATGAAAATGACTGCCTTTTTGATATCAACCAATCTGCCACCTATAATAAAGAGTGGACGAAATTTGAACATTTGCAAGAACTGTC
The DNA here is from genome assembly GCA_963920635.1 of Pseudeuparius sepicola. Classification (NCBI taxonomy): domain Eukaryota; kingdom Metazoa; phylum Arthropoda; class Insecta; order Coleoptera; family Anthribidae; genus Pseudeuparius; species Pseudeuparius sepicola. The sequence goes on along the minus strand of OY987298.1, from coordinate 10,512,258 downwards.
TTGAAGTTAGGGTGAATTTTAACAACTCCCGCAAATGTCAAAAATTTCAAAAAAGGTTGAGTATCTCAGAAACTACGAGGTTTAAGTATGCAGTTCATTAGATAAATTGACATTAAAATTTAGCAAAGAATCCGAATGTGTAATAATATACAGGCTGTTCTGTTCGAAATAAGAATGTTGTCGTCAACTTTCGATATCACTGGAAGTTGCAGAAAGTTGAAAATATTTTAGTTCAAGTGGCCGAGTCCGATAACCTAAGTATACAAATTTTCAGATTTTTATATATTTTATATATCTAGGTATATCTAATTACAAATAATGTATTAACATAGCCGAATAACCTACCTAAACACTGGTATTAAGTATAGGCAGAGCATATAAAACAACCAGCAGTAAAACTCCCCATGGCGGGAAAATTCTGCGCACCTGTTCGCGCAGCCGTCATTTGGGAATAGATTCTGTCAAATAGATGCAGTGTCGGGGCGATTGGGCAGTTCTTTTTTGGCTATATGAGAGAGTGCCGTGGACTGTTCTTTTTTGTAAATTGTGCTTTGTGCTAGTTTCTTTAAATAAAGAATCCCAGGAAGGAGTCAAAGCTCCATGTGTATTAAAATTCCGAACTAATTTCTCCTGCTTGTGCTTACCACACATACTTTACTAATACTACTCTGTATTTCTGAATTGATTTTCCCGAATACACCTCTGACTTCTATTCCCCCAATATGTGGCGTCAGGGTCATTGAATTTACGGATGATTTCTCAAGAGTAAGTTATACTGCTGGTTGTTTTATATGCTCTGTTATAGGTATTAAGTATAGTTTGAACTTGCAGTGTTCCAGTACAGCACTATAACTGTTTTATACCTATGTTCGTCCATATTATTTTTAGACCACTCTGGCCACATAAATTTTGTAATATTTGCTATTGACACATCTAATATTTCGGCAGACGCACAAAAATATCTTCATTTCCACTATATCATCTGAAATTATCGCGACTATTCTAATTATTCTAAGCTCAGTTTTCTATAATGAAATCACAAACTGACTAAACTGACAGATTGCATCGAGCCGTCGTCATCGTCCATAGCAACCACAGTCCATATAGCTTAGTAGTTATGAAAATGCAGGTTCGTGATTTGCCAAAAGGTTTGTGGCTATTGGCTATAAACTTAGACAAGGAAAGATAGAGGACGCCTAACAGCGCTCGCGGCCATGTTACCGACTGCCACATCGCACGACAGGCCAGTGGCGTAGCATGAAACGCGTTCTTAGCACAAAAATGTTAAAATTGAAAAGGTAGTAATTTGAAATATTGGTATTTATTTGCAGATAATTTCCCAAACGTAAAACTAGTTCAAGTGCTGAAATATATTTATTAGCGGCGATTTCGAATCAATCAAAATAAAATAAATAATGCACGGCCATAAAAACCAGCCCATATTTTATGAAACTATAATATTCAATTAAGAAATGTTCAATAAAAACGATGTTAAAAAATAATTATATTGGCACTATTTACAAACAAAACAACGCACTTTATCATACTAAAAGGTAGAAGGAATTTGAAGAAGTTGTATTGAGAAAAAATAACCTTTTAGGGCATCTTCCAAAGGTATAGCTTGTTAAATATTTAGCTGTGAAACGAAATCCCGGGCTCTTGCTTTTGACTTCTGCTTTTGCAACCAAACACTGAACAATTCATCATCGTAAGAATATATTTTTCCCTTAATCACTGTTACTTTTAATTCACCAATTCACGAAATTAACTCACAACGTACTCGCTTTGTCTGCCACATATAAAATGGCCGCCGTTCAAAACGACGTAACAAAATCTTTACACGGCAGGGCAGGCAAGCGCGGTGTCCTTTCTTTTTCCTTGTCTAAGACTATAAAATGTACGACTTCTCGGTTTAGGAGTGCGCTAAGCCTAGTATTTTTCTATAGTCGTGGAAAAAACATTAAATTGGTGTTGCTACAGATGGTCTTTTGACCTACCATACGTAATAAGGAAAGTCTGTTTTAAGCCAAAGTAGGTATATTAAGTAGCTTAGTACTTTTCTTACACTATGTATATTAGTTAGTGAGTATGGATCATAGACGTAACTAGGGGGGGGCTAGGGGGGGCTTAGCCCCCCCTGCATTTCTATTAGCCCTCCCTAAAATGTAAAGGATGTGCGAAGATATGCTTCTCGTAAACAGAATAGATCTAACATTCTGACAACGCAACGTTACGCAACACGGCGAACACCGCACGCGCCTTTTTAAATTCACCAGTTTCGACGAATCGCTTGCTTTGCGGAATCTTGCGCCTTGTGCCCCCACAAAATCCGACTGAAATCGCGCAAGCGAGAGCGAACACACTACCGTGCCTGCTGCCGAGAGAAAGAGAGACGAGACGGGCGTCGGAGAATGTACTTTTGCTGTGCCAGACTCCAGACTTTTATTTTGTTATTCATCCAGTGCATTGTTGTTTCGTTATAATATGTACTTACTATGTAAATAATCTTGCATCACAAAATAGCAGACGTTCCCAACATTTTTTCTCTGATTTCTACTCGGAAACCACTACTTTTTCATAATGTTTTTTCGTAAATGAATTAAAGATGATTCAAAATTACCAGTAGATAGACCTATTTTTTTGAAGCCTTAAAATTTAATTTTTTCGGGTGTGGCACCTCAAGGGTGGTACAGGGTGATCCAATCAGTAACGTATTTAGAAGGGCGGGGCCGAACCCATTTCGGAATTTGAAAATATTCACTCCAGCTTGTAAATTTGAAGATATTGGGATTTCCCAAGACTAATTTTATGTAATTTTTCTAAAAAAATTTAAAAAATTTCGCCTGCGGCGCATTTTTTAGGATTATTTTGAATGCCCTTGTTTAAAAAAGACACAAAAATTGTCCCTCCACCACTCGAAATTAATTCCTATATTATACGTCACAGAAGTGATCCAAACCCGTACGCCTACCATTTTACAGAATGGCATGTAAAAAATATACATTTGTAAGTAGCGTACCGACTTTCAAAAATTTCTTCTTAATGGATTAAATAATTCCTTGTCGGGGCCCCCCTCATTTTCATGCGGCACCCGGCCCCGCAATATCTTGAACCGGTCCTGATCAGCCCCCCCCTAAAAATACGACCTAGTTACGTCTATGGTATGGATAAATAAATCAAAGGGAATTGCTTTCTTATCAGCATCGGTCGGAAATCGTTTCTGTTTACAAAGCTGTCCCGATTCACATAACAATACAAAACGAATGAATACAAAACGAAATTATGAAGTCAATTTGTGTAGGTAAACATAAACAATTCGCCCCATTAGGTAAACGAAAACATCCTCATCTGGTCGGCAAAATTCCGACTCACAATATCTAATCTATAAATTTATGGCCTACATCAAAATTGAATACTCTCCCCCGCGTTGTTTATATCTGTAATAAATTTTCCGCACGTCGCCTATAAAATGAATTATTTTGCTTAAAGTTTATTGCGAATTTTTAGGAGAAACAACAGATTAACGATCTAAAAACCAATCAGCATAATGATTGCTATGAAAATAAATTCGATCGGATCTATTACAGCTCAGGGAAATTAAAGTTTGACCTCGCAGACATGCATAATTATTTCAAATTTATTGATAAAGATAAACAATATATTTTTGTATTACTGTAATACTGTAATTTGGAAATACTCGTAAGTTAAAACGGTAAATACCTTACTTCAAAATTAGCTCTGGTTGATTGTCAACTATTTGTGCGATTTGGATATTATTTTCAAATATAAAACTATATAATCTATTCCATTTATCCGAATTCGCTACAGATTTTAAACTGATTTGTTATGAGACTACGATGTTGTGTGCCAAAATATCCTCGAAATATTTATGTCCATTCTAAGAGTATTTTTCGTAATTCTTGAAATATGAAATATAATTTTCTAGTATGCGCTACACTACTCGAAATTTTCACCACAAGTTAGCCATATAAGTGCTTGAATTCAATTTTCTTCTTTTTGGTTTTTATAATTTAATTATTTTGAATATGAACACCTAGGTATTAAATTTATTAAGACAAATTTTGACAAAATATTTATTATATTTACTTATTTACAATTATATTGAAGATCACTGCTATGAATTTTGAATCTTGTGACTTATTTACAATATTTAAAAAATCTCTGCAATAATTAAATTCTCTGCCGTCACATGTGCAACTTCCAAACCAAAGTATGCAGTAGTGTCAATAATTCTATTGTACAGAGGCTGGAACTTGTCCAATTTTGTTATAAATAACTAACCAATTCAATTTTTTTTTCACTGCACCAGCGCGCGTGTACAGTTTGTTCAGCGAATGTTCGGCCCTACATCACAACTCCCGTCCTTGTCTTACTCGTGAATATACGATGGATATCGGTCGTGTATTCGCGAGTCAGACAAGGACGGGAGTTGTGACATAGGGCCGAACATTCGCTGAACAAACTGTATGTACTACAGTCGCGATTGTTTTCCATGCCTCCTAGTAGAATATATACATTATGGCTAATTTTGTACGACGCGTTGGGGCCTGCGGAGTTTGCGCGCTGTTTCAAGAATAGGAGGGAAACATATATTCGAGAGAAAGAAGGAAACTTTTTCTCGACCAATAGCTTGCATTCACTCATTCCGTCTCTATCTAGAAATCGTGCGTCTCTTCCTTGATCTATAGAAAATGCGCATGCACTCTGGGCCATAAGTCAACTAGATATTAAATGCGCATGTGTATAATATGATCTCTGTGGTTGGCCTCTACTTCACTAAATTTTGTATAGCGGGCCCGTGCACAATGATATTCCCGCACCGGTTGCTGTGGCAACCTTGCACAATGATAGTCCAGCCGAAAACCGTGTACAGTCAGTGACTATAGAAAGAATTAGTCAGTAGTACATTTCACAATTAAAAACGAACACACAATGAGGAAAATATCGGTTCACAAAAAAATAACAGTTTCAAGGGGGTGTTAATCGACACTTAAAGTGAGACACACTGTATATAGGTATGGCGCAGTGAACGCTTTGATAAGGACCCTTAAAAGAGCGAGAATAGACTGCGACACCCTTAAGAATTATATTTAATATTAAGTAATTATATTAATTTAATAATAAGTAGGTACCAACTTGATTTTTTCGCTGTTTATTTTTTCGCTGTTTACTCCTGTTTGTGCTATTGCCGGTGTGTCGTTTACACACGTTTTGGGAAAACATAAACAATTATCGTGGCTATTTTTAAGTTTGGAAAAAGGCGCTATAAAAGTAATTTAAAACTTTATAGTGTAAACTATTCCAAAGTTACCAAACAAATTGAAACGATAAATTTTGTAGGTGTTTAGAAATACTTCATGGGCCTGTTGTCCCCCAGTGAAAATGTCGATCCCACTTAAGTATCGTACCTAGGTAGGTACTATTATTGTTATTTTTGTTCTAAAAATATTGATTCAATTTTCTTCAATTGTTAATAAAAATTAATCTTTTGTATTGTATAATTTCGTACAGGGCTGTATTAACTTTTCTTGAATTTGTCTTACGACTTACCCATATTTCCGCCACTGGTTAAATAGAGCTTGAAAATAACACATTTAAAAGGATCCTAGCCAAGTATGATGTGTACCAAATTTGGTTAAAAAAGCTCTACAAATAAATAAGATTTAGGAAAAAGATGATTTTTTAGAGAATTTTAATATCGGAAATGAAGAATTTTTTGACACATTTATATTAACGTTTTTCTTAGAATTGGCCGAGAATCACTCTGAATTATTTTAACGCACTTTAGTTACACCCTGTATTTGAGCAGAAGATTTTATGAACATAGTTGCAACGTATATTATGTATATCAAATTTGGCTGATTTTTGTTTGTTCAAATATGCGCAATAGAATATAGTGTTTGGGGTGCATTTGGTATTTTGAAAAACCTACCTAATAAAATTAAAACACCAAAAACTCTCTTGGGTTGGTAGTATTCAAGGTCATGAGTGAAAATGCCACCTTAAATAAAAAGTAACCAAAAAATTCATAGACCAAATAAAATAGGTAGGTTATGACTGCCAACCCAACAAAACAAAAATATGCTGATTAGTATCACAACCTATTAAAACTTCTTTATGCTATGGGTGATTTTTATTTACAGAATTTTTGTCCGTTCCGAGGAACGATTTGAAAATGCAAACAGCATGCAAAATTCATATCACGCAATCAATTAGCCCTTCTCGTGTGTTTATTTTTCGAATAAACCGGGGAACCCGAAAGCTTTATAATCCAACTGTTTTTCGCAAGTCCCGAGATTACTCTCAATACAAGCTGCATTCATCAAATTGATTGATGTGTTGTGCGGGTCTGGACTCTGGATGCATGTGCTGGGAATTTTCCTCGGAATTTTCTAGTTAATTTGTTTGGTTTACATAATTCTATCTGTAATTAATTTGTTCGTGTCACTGCGAAATAATTGGTGAAAAAACAAGTTTTTACAGAAGCATCTAATATAGATAATATCCCGGGAGCCAGTGACAGATTTGTGTGACCAAAATCCTCTCGACCGATAATTTGTAAAATTTGCTTCATTCAGTTGTGTTATGAAGCATCGTGTACGTCAGCTGGGGTACCAGTGGTGGGTTGGACAATGGCACCCCCCTCCCCATACATCATTTCCTCCCGGCTGAAAATTGGTCAGATAATAGTTAATATAATAATTAAAAAAAAAAAAAACGTCAGCTGGCTGTAAGGTGGTGGACTATACGTCAGCTGCTCATACGAACATGAAAAAATAAAAACTATTTTCAGTGATTTCCTCTCGGTTGAAAATTTGTCAGTTGGTATACTTAGATGTTTGTTTAAATAAAAAAAAAGTCAATTGAAGCTAACATGCTTTATAGAAATGTTGTTTGTTTAAGAGATACAGGGCGTTAAAGTTCATGTTTTGAAATTGAATTATGGCTACATCTCCCGAAATATTGAAGCTGCTGAACTGAAATTTGTCACTGTTGTGTTCTTGGGGATGGAGAATAAGCTGAAAATGTCAATTTCTACGTATCTCACAGAGGGCGCCACTTGCGCTGTTTTTGGATCGTGCTTTTACTCGTAACTTTTTGAGGTTATCTTTTTAGTCCTGCAGGTCCATCATTTTAGTGCATCTTTTCATTCTGCAACAAAAAGATATTGTTTCATAACGATAAAATGAACTGTTTGCGTTGAAATTGGCAAAACGTGCCCCAAAACACCTGTTGACTTCAATATTTGAAAAAGAAAATTTTCACTTACTGCTTTCAAATATTGCACAACAACTATACCATTTAAAGCGAGGAAAAAACCATATGAACAATGTGCCAAAAAATGCTCACTTTCAAACGGAACGGATTGAAACTCGACAAAATTTGGACACCCTATATTTCAAGAAAACGAATGTGTTTCGACCAATGTTCATTTGGCATTTTTTTCTTCATTTTCAATGGACAGTTGATCTGTAACATTCGAGGTAACATTTGAAAGTAGTAGGTGAACATTTTATTTTTCGAATATTAAAGTCAACAGGTGTTTTGGGGCACGTTTTGGCAATTTCAACGCAAACCGTTGATTTGAACGTTATGAAACAAGAGCACCTCTTTGTTGCAGAATGAAATGATACACTAAAATAATGAATCCGCAAGACCAAAAGGATAACCTCAAAAAAGTTACGAGCAAGAGCACGATCCAAAAACAGCGCAAGTGGCGCCCTCTGTGAGATACATAGAAATTGACATTTTTCAGCTTATCCTCCATCCCCAAAAACATAGCAGTGCCAAATTTCAGTTCAGCAACTTGATTATGTTGGGAGATATGTAGCCATAATTCAATTTCAAAAAATGAACGCCCTGAAACAAACAACATTTCTATAAGGCATATTAGCCTCGATTGACTTTTTTTATTTAAACAAACATCTAAGTATACCAACTGACAAATTTTCAACCAAGAGGATATCACTGAAAATAGTTTTTATTTTTTCATGTTTGTATATGAGCAGGTGACGTATAGTCTACCACCGTACAGCCAGGTGACGGTTTTTTTCCTTTAATTATTATATTAACTATTAGCTGACCAATTTTCAGCCGGGAGGAAATGATTGAAAATACATATTTTTTTACGTGTATGGGAGGGTGCCATTGTCCAACCCACCACTGGTACCCCAGCTGACGTTCACGATGCTTCATAAAACAACTGAATGAAGCATTTTACGAATTATCGGCCGAGAGGAAATAACTAACAAAAATATGTCGCTGGCTCCCGGGGTATAATATGGGTGCCTAGAATTGGTAAAACGAGTTGCATACTACATTAGGTATATATTATATTATTACATTATTATAGAGGAAAGTACCCTAATATGAGACAGTTCCCAATATGAGACCCCACACTGACTCCTAAAGTAAGAGTCTCCATCTAGCTGGCAATGTCTCAAACAATCACTAATGGTATAAGTCGCCAGCACATGTAGTGCAGTGTCTAGCTCATCTAAATTTTTAGGTTAAGAACGGCATTGTTCACTTCAACCGTACGTGCACAAAGTTTTAAAGGGTTTCGGTTACCGTGTAATTCTGAATAACGTGGTAAGTGTTTAATCTATTTTTGTAGCTTTTTGTATCGAATAATAGCCAGAGGCCTCGGCAACTAAATTCCACATGAGTCATAAAAAGAACTTCAGTGCCGAGGCACATATTATATATTTTTTTTTGAAATCGGAAAAAAAATGTTTTATTAGGCAAGAAAGTAATAATAAGGGATCACCCGTCCATGAACCGACTACGCGCGGCGTTGCTTGACTTTGACGATCGCTCTACCTAGGTCAAGAAGTATGATGAGACACGGCACCTTCTGACAGAAAAACCAAACTGCTGCTTCTTATGCAGCCTACACAACAAATCTATTGATATTCAAATTTACTAAAATATGTATACTGAAGGATTGCGCTTCTATAGGAAACAATTTCCCAATGTGTACGAAAAGTTAAATGGGCCTTTATCGGCCGGGTTTTGAATATTTGGTCACTTTTGACGGGCGATTTCTCCGCGTCTGACGTTTGATGTTTACATCTCGCCAAGGCCTACTTATTGAAAAAATCGTACAATAATGTAACCCATTATTGTATCATTTCTGTGCTTTTAATGACGATTTTGGGACACTTTACAGCCGATTTCAAGAAAAAGTTATTTTATAATTAGAACAGTTATATAACGCATTTAGTAACATTTGTTAACGGTGGCAAAAAATTCTATGGTATGTACATCGGATTCCTAATATGAGACACCCCAGTGTTCTTAATATGAGATATCTCATTGAAGGAAACTCGCTTCATCTAATTTAGATTACTAATAATTTGAATAGAATGTCAAGTGTTATATAATTAAAGAGTTGTATACTTTGATATTCATTTAATGTTTTTGAAATAAAAATTATTTTGTGGTAAGTAGTATTTTTGATGAGACTGTCTCATATTAGGAACCTGTTAAGTGTGTCAAGTGTTATGTAACTAAATTGTTGTATACTAGATTAATTTGATATTCTTTTAAAGTTTTTTAAATAAAAATTATTTTGTGTCAAGTAGTGTTTCTGTTAAACCTGGATATGAGACTGTCTCATATTAGGCACCCAATTTTAAAAATTGAAGATTTGATTTTTTTTCGTGATTCTCATTTACGCAACAACTGTTAATATTGGGCAATCCTACATAAACTGCAGTGAAAATAGAGACTATATTAAACGTATTCGACGAGAGTTTGCGCATTATACTATATTATAGGACAAAATACAGAACAAAATGTAATGTGGTCTCATTATTAGGGTGCTTTCCTCTACTTTTTATTTACGAGGATCTAGGTATATAAAATCAACACAGAATTTTAATAGTTAATTAAATGCTTATGTCACCACAAAACGCACTTGTCACTGACCGAAGTTTATATCCATAAAACATTAAAGTTAGGATTATAATGTTAATAGGCGATTAGGAAATCTTATTGCCTACAACCTTCGAGCTTCAAGTGCGTTATACCATGAGCCAGACCATAAACAAAATGAATGTCAGCGATATGTTCGAATGAATATGGTTCATTTTCCAAACTAAAAAGCAGTCAGCCTACTACGTGTTTTCTTTAGTTTGATATTTTGATAGTGCTCCCCTTTCGTTCACCGCTTTATCGGTCGTTTTCTCCCGTTGCGTCGCATTTGACCACACTAGCTGGTATAAATGTCGAGATAAACAAAAAAAAACAAGAAAATATTTCAAGCCGTAAATTATAGATACAATAAATAGAATAATTTTTTTTATTTGTTTCCCCCCTCTGGGGAGATATGCTCTTAATCAAATAAAGTTTAATTCTTATTATTAAAATTTAATTTTTGTTTCTAAAACCTTGTAATTTTACGAAAACACTGGTATAAAGATAAAACCTAAATGTACCAATAATGTTATGAAAAATAGAAAACTCTGATCTCCCCTACTTATTTACAATATACAATGATATAAAAATGTTATAAAAATGTGTGAAACAATTTCTGGAATTAAATTTTCTTCCATCGCATTTGCAGCTTCCAAAATATGCGATAGTGTCAATTCTATCATATTGCCGTTGGAACTATCAACTTTTGTTATAAGTAACTAACTTATTTAATTTTTACGGTTGAAAACAGTTTTGGAACTATACTTCTCTACATTCTGATTCGCTAGAACTGGTTCAGAACTACCTATTATTGGCACAATGTAGTACATTTTCGAACTAAAATCAACGAAACATACAATGAAGCCATTTCTTTACAGTCGTTGAAAAATACTATTTTCTTGCTCACAAAATATATGAGTCAAGGTTTGATTTGACACGTGAGGATAACACCAGCTTGCACACATATGTTAGAAAAAATGATATCAGGTTGGATAATAGTTTTTACAAGCTTCTATTTAATTTCACCTGTTAGTGTGGGTCGAATCTTGCAAGCTGAATTAGAACCACTTCCTGACATCCGATTGAGCTGAAATTTTGCATACACCTTTAGTTCCGGTGACAATACAATATGCAATATTCAATATTGTAATACTTTCAAAATGGCCGCCTCTCCAAGATGGCGGATGATGTATTTTTTGTTAACCCCCTTAATATGGATATCAAATGAAAGGGCTTGAAGACTAGAAAACGAAAAAGTTAGTGACATCACACTAAATTCAATATGGCCGCCGCTCCAAGATGGCAGGTTACATTTTCTTTTCAACTCCCTTAATATGGGTATCACATGAAAGGTCTTGAAGAATAGAAAACGATAGAGTTAGTGACATCATACTAAATTCAAAATGGCCGCCGCTCAAAGCAGATGGCGGATTACATTTTCTTTTCAATCCCCTTAATATGGGTATCAAATGAAAGGGCTTGAAGAGTAGAAAATGATAAAGTTAGTGACATCACACTAAATTCAATACGGCCGCCGCTCCAAGATGGCGGATTAGCAATTTGATACCCAACATGGATGTCAAACGAAAGGGCTCGACGGGTAGAAAACAATAAGGTGAATGACTTCATACGAAATCCAATATAGCGGCCGCCTCAAGATGGCGGACTAAATTTCTTTTCTACCCTCCTGACATGGGAATCAAATAGGTATTAGAAAGCACAAAATAAAATTGAAAATAAAAAAACTTTTTAAAAACAAGCTTTTATTTAAGCCATGTACTAAAACGAATAAAATAAGTTTAGGTTTTCGTTAAGATAATTTAATTCCAAATTGCGACAAGTTATTGCAAATTGAAAAGCTTGTAGCGCGAATTGTAAAGAAAAAATGCATCCTTTGGCAAATAGGTACTTGCTTATCAACTAATCACTGTCCAATAAAATTAATTGGTACCTACCTACTTTCATCAACATTTCGCGCGACAAGCTTTTCAATTTGCAAAAACTTGAATTATCTTAACGAAAACCTAAACTTATTTTATTCGTTTTAGTACATGGCTTAAATAAAAGCTTGTTTCTAAAAAGGTTTTTATTTATTTTCAATTTCATTTTTTCGAGAAAACACCAAGAAAGTGTCATTCCTGTTGGCACATACGGTGCACCTCGTCAGTGGCGGATCTAGGCTGGAGTCAAGGGAGGGGCTTCTATTTCCGAAATTATGTAATAAAATAGGAAACACATTTTTTATTCATTTTATTCATTAAAATACAATACTACTAATACATTAATATTCTTAGTTTCGTTCAGTACCGTTCCGCTGTTCCAGTTCCGCTCTACTCGTACTCGTAGTAATAGAATAGAACAACTGTGAACGTGAACTGTCGATCGGTGAAGGCGGTGACTGGACCCGTGTTCTGTGCCGGGCCCTGTCCCAATCCCATTGCGTTCACCAAATTTTTAAATTTGTACTATAAAAACTATTTAGCGTACCTACCCTCTTTATAAAGGGAAGCAATATTTATCAATGATTCAATATTCAATAATAATAGTTACTTTGCGACCTTCACGCCCACATAACCTCAAAATGGCATGTTCCTCTCAGCGCATTTACAACCGGTCCGAAACGAGTTGTCAGCGAGTGAATCAAATCGTACCTGTTGTAAACGATCTGAGCGCTGTAAGCACTGACAGCGCGATTCGGACCACGGCCTTAGAAGACTAGAAGTTAATAATATTGGAACTGGAACAGGTTTTTTAAGAACAGGTTTTGCCTGGAACTGGAACAGGTTGTACCTGTTCCAAGAAAACGCAGTTCCACACCATCTCTAATTGCCAGACATATTTTTTAAGTGCCTACCTTACGGTATTAGGCCAAGGGGGGGGGGCTATAGCCCCTGTAGCCCCCCCCCCCCGTAGATCCGCCACTGCACCTCGTCGATCTTGACCCACTTTCGTCCTGTAAAATTGACTTATCGTCGACAGGCTCACTTCGCCGGGTGCCCCGGTGGGTCTTATAAATAACCAATTAAATGGGGCCAGTGCTGCGGAATGCGTGCACTTGACCACAAACCGGCCCAGGCGCGCTAGACTTGACCCAAATGGTCCGGCCCGCTCCAGAAAATCACAAACAGGTTTAGCGGATAAAGCCGTTTGTAATCTTCTGGGAAAATTATAAACGGAAAATCGTCACACTTGTGAAATCTTCTGGAAAATCGTCAGTTGGTTCTGAAAGGCAAACTGACGAAACGGTGCCAAATAATTTTATTCGCAAAATAAAAACATTACTTTAACAAAACATATAGGATGATTTTTTTAGGTCTACCACCGCGATTTTCTCTCTCATTTTGCGGCCTACAAAAAAAACCTTAAGAAACAAAAATGTGGCAATTTTGGACAGCTAAGTGGTGTTGCAAAAGAAAGCGGCATCCATGGCCAACTTGTCGCGCATTATTAAAAAAACCTCAAATTGAGCAAAACTATGAATGGCCGTGGAATGTTTATTTTAAGAGACAGAGAAAAACTTTTATATTGAAAATTGATGGCACTGAGAAGCTTTATCCACCCAGGTGCTCAGATAGTTTCAGCAAATTACACAGGGTCTTCGGCTCTCTTGAGACCATGAAAATTTCTGTCGATTTTAGGTTTTTTTAGTACACCGCGAAAAGTTGTTTTTCTCTGCCTCTTAAAATAAACATTCCACATTCCACATTCCACGGCCATTAATAGTTTTGCTCAATTTGAGGTTTTTTTAATATTGCGCGACAAGTTGGCCATGGATGTCGATTTCTTTTGCAGCGCCACTTAGCTGTCCAAAATTGCCACATTTTTGTTTCTTACGTTTTTTTTGTAGGCCGCAAAATGAGCGAGAAAATCGCGGTGGTAGACCTAAAAAAATCATCCTGTATTTACAGAAAATCACAATTTCTTAATTAGATTAAAAAATTAAAATCAAAGAAATTAATTGACTTGACTCGCTCATGAAGTGGGCGACAAGGGACTGTCAATTGTTTCCTATATATTGACGACTAAACCATTTACTACAGAATATATCTACAGGGTGAGTTTTTTTTAATCGGTATGGGGATCTCAGAAACTAGCGGAGATAGAAGGAAGGTTAAATGGGGAGAGAATTGCAGTTTTGTGGGCCCAATTTAACGCGCCTTGTGGATTTTTGAAAAAATGCATGGCTTACTAGATATCTTGAAAAAACCAAATTTTGGCGATATATTCTAATCTAGCTTCGTTGTTTATGATTTTAGGTAAAAAGTGCAGATATCAAAGTTGGAGGGATTGGTGTCCCAAATGCGATTGCATTGCGGTTGAATGGTTGCAAGTTAAACAGCATACAGGGTAGGTAAAAAAATATAAAAATTGCACAAGAGTTAAGTACCCTTATTTCAAAAAATTCAGCAAAATGTTATTAAGAAAAGTTGTTTAGAATTAAAAGCTATGCCTAAATACCAAAACATAGCCTCCTAAGAAAAAATTTTTTTCGTCAATTAATTTCCACAATTTCTTAATAAACATTTAAAATAAAAATTTTGCACCTTAAATGAGAGTTTTTTAACATACACATTATCATTACTAATATTTTACCTTGTTCGGAAGAATTTTTGCGACATTTTAAAGTTTTGTTTAATATCGTTGCAACAAACATGAAATTTGTTAATTTTATAAATATGCTTGAATTTGAACAAAGTTATGCGAAATTGATATAATTTTGATTGATTTATGAAATTGTTTAGGGTGAATATTAAAACAAAATTTTTTTAGGAAATTATTAATGTTTTTCAAAAAAATATTTCTTTTTCTTAGGAGACCATGTTTTGGTATTTAGGCATAACTTTTAATTCTAAATAACATTTTGCTGAATTTTCTGATATAAGGGTACCTACTTTACTCTTGTACAATTATTATATTTTTTGACCTACCCTGTATGCTGTTTGACTTGCAACCATTCTAGCTGCGCCTAATATGATTATCGAACATGCACCAACTTTCGGGAATATTTGTATTTTCGTTGTGCAATTAAAAAATTAAAAAATTCCCATATGTTGCACACTTAAATGACCACACTCTATACAGGATGAATCAGTTTTTTGTATCAGGACTTTAACAGGTGATATATCTTTAAAAAATAACCGCACTTGTACGTATTAACTATATCTTTTTAAGGCTTCATAAAAAAGTTTCAGGGTGTTAAAGTTGGAAAAAATATGTGGACTTTATTGAATATTTACCAAACTAGTTGAGATATTTAAATCATATTTGGTATACGTTATAACGGCATGGGTTAGCATAAAACCTGTTAATATCGAACATCTTGCACAACCAGTGGCGGAGAAGTGGGTAATTGGTAAAATTATTTTTATAAAAAAAATGAATCACCTTGTATTGTAATAAAAGTAATTTAATTTTTTATGTAGATTTTAAGATTCTTGCCGTTAGAAAAAAATAAGGCCATTCTACGCTTTCGTACAAAATATTTCAGTTTTGAATCGTAGGTTTAGCTTTAATTTCCTCGAACTGACTGTTCAGAAGAATTAGGTATTTAAGTTTCAAGTGCACATGACTAACGGGATCCCGTGTATATTTCTGAATTTTTATTTGTATGTATTAGGAACAACTTCAAATAAACTTGATTTAATTGTTTATTATTCACATTATGTACAAAAATAAAGTCCGAAAACCTAGCAATGGCGTTTTTAGCTTTAATTTCACAGGATGACTATTAATGATAATTTCTTATAAGAATAAAACATTTGCCGACATTTTTTTAGCAACTTCTCCAATTGCGCGGGTAAAGTGATTCAAATGCCACCAATTCAATCATTGGCCGTTGCATTTTTCGCCGCCCTACAGTAATTAAAAATATCCCAAAAAATATATATAACTAGACCAATAACAATGAATAAAGAACTCCTTATTCATTGACCAATACTAAGAAAAATAATGGAATTGTAGTTATTAATAAATAGATATCTACTATTACATAGTTATTACTCAGCCATAAGAGCTTCAATCCATTTTATTATTAACTATGGCTGTTTGAGAAAACTAGGTACAGGTAATACTTGACGTTATATCTATCCTTCGTTATACGCGTTATATGCACGTTATAGTCAACATTCAAAAACTTTCGATTTATTTTAACTTGAAGTGAAATTGAGGACTGAGTATGTAAGTGCGAATATTTTTTATAAATTGGCCGCGCTTTTGCCAATGCGACGTAGGTGCGCAGAAGAGTTTAATTTTTGTTCGCCTAGCCGGCATGGCATACTCTTATGTGTACGTATCGTTTCATATAGGATGTGAGAACTTGTAGGAAATTTTGTTTTTCTTAGGTTGACAGTTATGATTTTTTCGTGTTTTTACCGCGTTTTTATTAATTCAATTTTTTGTCCTTAAAACTTTAAACATAGCTCAGAACTGGATATCGATTAACTCACTATACAGGGTGTCCCGAAATTAGCCTGCCATAATTTACCGGAGTGTTCTGCGACCCAAAAAAATGAATAAAGTTCCTATAAACATGGCCTCAAAAATGCCCCCTAAGGGGGCTATCTCCCCCTAAATGGACACTTTGGCAACCGGTTTTTTCTAAATATTTCCAGAACGAACAAAGATAAAATTCTGAAATTTGGTTTGTGATGTACCTGTGAGATTTGACATTTTCTTCGCTAGCTATATAGGTCTGTGGTATTAGAAATTAGCCTGCCATATTTTACCAGCGTGTTCTGCGACCAAAAAAAAAATTAAAAAGTTCCTACAAACAGGGCCTCAAAAATGGCCTCTAAGAGGGCTATAACTCCCGAAATGGACACTTTGGGAAACAGTTTTTTTTCTAAATATTTCTAGAATGAGCAAAGATAAAATTCTGAAATTTGGTATGTGACATACCTGGGCGAATAAATCATGGAAAAGCGCCCCAAAAAAAATTAGGATATTTTTAACCTCTTTAAAGTACTTATACAAAAAAAAATTTAACTCCTGAATCCCCCCTATTTGGGACGCCTATGATGAAGAATGTCAAACTCTCTGTACCTCGGTAAACCTCAAATCTCACAGGTACATCACATACCAAATTTCAGAATGTTATCTTTGTTCGTTCTGGAACAATTTGGAAAAAACCGTTTGTGAAACTGCCCCTTTTCGGGGCTATAGCCCCATTAGGGGGAATTTTTAAGGCCATGTTTATAGGAACTTTTTTCATTTTTTTAGGTTTTAGAACACGCTGGTAAATTATGGCAGGCTAATTTCGGGACACCCTGTATACCTGGAAGGATATGAAAATAATCTTTTCCTCAACTATAATAATATAAAATATAACGCGAAGGGATTTTGAGAATCTCCAGGGGGGGGCACGTGCCCCCCTTGCCCCCCCCCCTATGGGCGCCCATGGCATTGATTAAGGTACAAATTCATAGGTACCAATCTTCATAATTTTATATTTGTTCGTTCTGGAAATATTTAGAAAAAACCGTTTGCCAAAGTCTCCATTTCGGGGGCTATAGCCCCCTTAGGGGACTTTTTTGAGGCCATGTTTATAGGAACTTTATTATTTTTTTTTGTATAAAAAAACGTGGTGGTAAATTATGACAGGCTAATTTCTAATAGGCATATTCATGGCACTCTGCAAAAAATTTTCAAAACGAGTTTACTCGAAAACGATGTATGCTATCGAAGTTCAACAAGAGCACCTTTTCTTCGTAGAATACCTTCAAATTTCATATTTTCGCAAGAAATCTGGACAAAAGTATACAACAAAAATTTTAACTCCTGAATTCCCCCATTTGGGACGCCTATGATTAAGAATGTCTAACTCAAGGTTAGTAACTAACCTTGGTCTAACTATCGCTACCTCGGTAAATGTCAAATCTCACAGGTACATCACATACCAATTTTCAGAATTTTATCTTTGTTCGTTGTGGAAATATTTATAGAAACCCGTTTGTGAAATTGCCCCTTTCGGGGGCTATAGCCCCATTAGGGGGCATTTTTGAGGCCATGCTTATAGGAACTTTTTTCATTTTTTTAGGTCGTAGAACACGCTGGTAAATTATGGCAGGCTAATTTCGGGACACCCTGTATACATAGTAATATTATGTTATTTATTATCACACGAAGTGAAGTCCTGTAGAACCTTAATAGTATATTACATAGCGAGAGTTGTAAACAGCTTATTACGTACTCGTGGAAAAGTTGCGCACAAGCCGCGCAGCGGCGAGTGCTGTAATTCCACGAGTATGTAATAAGCTTACAACTCGAGTTTTGTATTATAATTTTTCTTCGACGAAAGAAAAACTATTATAATAGATAAACTATACTTCTGATTATCTGACAGGCAACAATTAGTATGTTGGTTAGTTGCTATGGTGACGCGGATACCGCGCTAACAAGCACATGTGATAATTGCGTTTTAATTAAGAACAGATACGTAATTTTTTTTATTACCTGTCAGTCATTACGTGTCAGTGTTCGTAACAGTAACTTACTTATAACCTAAACCGTCACTTAATAGGTACCTTACTAGCATAGGAGTAGAAAAATCAGTTTAAATTTAAAGTGAAAATCTTTGTTAGAACCCAAAAAACTAGAGATGATATTTCTTCTTTTATAAATGCAAAAACCTAAGCAAATATCTGTTTTAAAGTTATGTTATTATTTATATTGAGTTGTTTATTTGTACTTGTGTTCTTATTTACTTTTCTTTTTGTTTTCTATTTATAACTTAGGACTTATGTATTCATATAACATTATTTTTGTAGTTTGAGTTGTTTGGTAGTGGGTAGTGGGAACACTATGTGGAGGAGCTGTGGCTATCCGCGTACAAGTTTTTTACTTTTGCGGGTGTTTCTGTTTAGATATTTGCATGTGTGATTTATTATGAGAGCCGCTACCTTTTTTGTAAATAAACATATATTATTATTATTATTATTATTATTATAAAAAAAAATATGAATATTAAATAAAAATATTTCACTCGTGGAGTTTATAACAGATAAGCACATATGGCATATAAGGATGACAAACAAACAGAGAAGAAAGCGAGTTATTTAACAATTTGCAAGAATACGACAACTAGAAGCTCCAGCACCATAAGTTGGTAACTAAGAAGTATCTGGAATTAATTTGTTTTAATATTGAATAAGAGTTTTATGACATTAATTTTGATTCCTGCTTTATTTCATTCTTCAGGAAAATAACAATTAAACGGATTGATATATTGGTAGGTAGGTATATAGTTCAACGCAGGAAAGAAAACGTAATCTAAAGAATGCGGGCAGCGTTGCGAGATTTCCTATATGAGTAGTCGTTATTTATTGGCGAATACAAGTTTCAGCATATTGAGGCCGAATTTCTGAACTCTGTAATACCGAAAAAATAAAGCTGGCATCACGCGACCACTTACTCATTTTTATTTATCATTTATTTTTAACGCGATGTAATAAAACACCTGCACTTCTGCCAGCGAACAGGCCGACAAAACCAGTTAGCCAAAGCGTTTTGTGCCATTTGTCTATAGTACGTAAAGTTAACTGCGTATTTGGGCTACCACACAGCGCTCACTTTTTTTGCCGCCGGCAAGCTTGGCAGAGAGCTCAGTGGCCTTTCGTATGTTCGGGAGTTAATGTGCGCAAAATGAGTAAACAGGGAAAATAAAAATAAAACGAGAAATAATTGCCAATGTTATAAGGGTTTGCCTTCCTCCATAGACTAAGGCATCACCGTTAAGAATAATATTAAGTATAAATTAAATAACAATGGACTAATACACCACTTTTTTTTTATTTGCTCATCGGATAGTATTGGGTGAGATATACTTGCTGTATTTTTTTTAATTTTTTTTTCGCCCCCGTTTTGCCGCAATTAATTTTTAAAGTTCAATATACGTAACTACCTGTTGGATTTTATTTTTCCCTAAATTTACCGCCGTGGCACCAGGTTTGGCAACGCCGCACCTTAATGCCAAGCTGTCAGCCTGCGAGAACATAAACATAACCTATTTTGTGGCGTCACAAATCGGAACATCGGATCCCGCGGCCCGCGTGTTTTACAAGCTTTTATTTTTTATGATTTGAACTATTTTCACCATTCATTCTAATAATCCATGACGGAAATGAACTATTCTATTTTGCTGAGGAAAATGCTGGGAGCACTAGGTATTGGTATTGATGATTCGGACGTTATGCTGGTTGGTTTACAAAACTTTTTTTTATTGGAAACAAGTCGATTTTATCTATAAAACGACACAATTCGTAAGTACCTAACTGAACTTGCACAAATTAGATATCTAGACTTGCTGATATATTAAAGACAATAAAGAACCAACCAGGGGTAACATTTTAGCTGACGATTTTAGATTAGTGGCTCTGCCAAACGATTTTTTACTTGTTATCAAGTATATTCCAGCGACTGCTAGTTGTTTGAAGAAACTGATGATATTTTAGCCTCAATACCTAGTGTCACAGAATAAATAGCTTCACAACAGAAGCGTCCATAAGGACATGTGTCAAAAGGATGCTCGCTTTGACGCGAAATATCTTCTAAAGGGATAAACATTGTGCATTGATTTTACATTAATCCACATTGCAAAGAGATTGTATTAGGACCAAATTTATGTACAAGTTATTGGTTATTTTCCTGTAAATTGAAATGGAGCTGGCTTATTTTTGACACGTCTTTATGGACGCTTCTGTTGTGAAGCTATTTATTCTGTGCTAGTGTTAATCAACAGCATTGATTGGTAATAAACTAAACTGAGAAAAGTCAATCCTCTAGACGTCAAGCACATACCTGGTCCGAATATAAAAAATTTATTACTTTAATTTCATGAGCCCTTACTTACAGAATTAAGTTAGTAGTTAGACCCGCATCGGTTCAAAAATGTAACGCTAGAATATTGGAGAAGGTGCCAGTTCTTGGTGATGTTAGAAACATAACATGTAAAACGCAATAAAGCCAAGTTTTCAGTCGAAAAACTTTATTGTCATAGCTTGAACTATTTTAGACCCATTTAGGTAAATTATATTGTGATTGCCGAAGCATCCTCATAAAAAATGATATAATTCTTTAGGATTTTTTCACTATACATATTATATACCTATTTTTTCTGGAAAATAAATGTTCATAAGCATATTTTGTAATTGTGGTTAATGGAAGTTAAAAATAAAAAAATATAATGCAGCAGCCGGCCAAAAATTAAGATTTCTTTAATTTGCAAGAAAAAAAACATTATTTTGCATTCTATGGCAAAACCCCAAATAAGTTATCTATTAAATTTAGTGAAAATATTCCAAAATCAAATAATAGTTTTCATGTCGCATGCACAGAGTGCAACAAACTGGATGTTTTTTTTGGGGGGTTTCTTCTATTCTGCGAAGAGATAGACAAAGAGTAGGTAGGTGTACTGTGCTCAATTTTTGAGGGCAGTGGAAAGCAGTTGAATCTCAAAATCTTGATTCGTTTTGGAGATACAGGGCATTTTTCGTTTTTTAACATGTCAGACAGTCCCTCCTTGTAATATGTTTTGATTTTTGCCAAAAATCTTCTGTCATACTACTCCAATGTATAATAATTATTGAGGTATGTCGGTATGTCTTTGTCAACTAAATCCTGTAAGGTAGACCTTCATATTTTTTTATTGCACTTGTGTTGACTTTTTCCAATATAACAATCTACTGATGTTGTCCATGATTCTTCGCTATTTCCAGGAAGTCAGCTTACATTCATCTAAAATAAGTTTCCCATTAATATGTGCAAAAATTTTACAAGCGTGCTTAGTTCTATTAGTTGACAAAGTTAATGTCACTAGTGCAGAAAAGTACAACTTTCCGCATCAAAATGGATGCGACAAAGTGTACTACTACGGACTTAATTACTTAAATACTTCATTAGATCATACAAGAAAAAAATACCCGCAAAAAGTCATTGACGGTCAAGCACTTGATATCGAATGAAACTCTGCTGTCGAACTTGCACTAGATTATTTAAATTAGTTCTTAATCATGGTTCTCACATGTACGCATGATTTCTTGTTTTGATAATCGATTTCAACATTGGGGTGTGCGACACCCCCATGCCCCCTCCCCCATATCTTAACTATAGGTATATAGGTACACAATAAGTATTTCTTTACTGTACTAGCAACTAAACTAGAAGCACAAAAAGCTGTACCTACGTATGTGCCACGATGTATGATCCTCGTACATCGTGGTATGTGCATAATTTAGGACTAATCTGCTTATGTTGGGTAATTACAACATAATATACCTACTTCCACAACTATTCAGTTGAATTTCTTCATTTTTAACCACAGTGTCATTAACATTTTTCTTATTAATTTTGTGCTCGGGGGTAATTTTTGCCTTAACCGGGCATTATGCATTCATTGCTATGTTCTTTCCTCTGCGTGTCTCCAATAACATTGTTACCATAATATTTATTCTCTAGTCTACCTAAAACCAGAATTTAAGCTATATCATCATCATTAAGCAATATTAAAACAATATACAAATCAAATAACAAACATACCTCTTCATTTCTCCATGTTTTGCTCCCCGTTTTTATTGATAAAATTGACACACCATATCAAAATCTATGCAAGGCAAGTTATCAGGACAAGCTTTAACAAATCTTGTCTTCATTATAAACCGAAAAAATAAAGTATTCACAGCAAGATTCTTTTAAAACTGAGAATAGAATTTATTTAGTTTCACTAAGGTTATTAACCTTGGTTTCCGCGTTCCGCGGGCGAAAGTGAGGTTATATGCAAAGTGCGGCGTTGCCGACGATTTTCTTTAAAGCATTGAGTAATATGTCATCTGTCATATTTTATAGGGGGTATCTAATAAGTTCAGAATGGGATCAGTAAAATCCAAATATTTCATTGAAATGCTACGAAATTTGATTATTTCTCATCAGGAGTATACAAACTGAATCTAATAATTTGCCTGGGAATGCTTGGTTATATAAAAAAAGACGAAATAAGTACTAAGAAAATAGCAGGTACTTATTGAAATTAGGGATCGTGACGTCACATTCCCTACTTTTGCTACCGTTTTTTTTCAATTTTTGAGCAAACTAATGGGAAAAAAAATCTGTTGGTTGGGTTTCGTGATTATCTAGACATGTTTTACAAATTCCAAGGCAAAAAATTATTTTTCATTCCTAAGTATACTTGTCCATTATAAGAAACCTTAAGTCAGTGAGTTACACAAAATTGAGCTACGCCCTTAAACTGTGACTAATTCTATAATATTTGCGAGTTCTTCCCCTTTACGTCGCACGCATTCTGCCGTAAGGAGGACTTATAACAATTTTTGCAGGCAATAGATAATCGCAATAGAGAATTTTTGCAGGCAATAGATAATCGCAATAGAGAATTTTTGCAGGCAATAGATAATCGCAATAGAGAATTTTTGCAGGCAATAGATAATCGCAATAGAGAATTTTTGCAGGCAATAGATAATCGCAATAGAGAATTTTTGCAGGCAATAGATAATCGCAATAGAGAATTTTTGCAGGCAATAGATAATCGCAATAGAGAATTTTTGCAGGCAATAGATAATCGCAATAGAGAATTTTTGCAGGCAATAGATAATCGCAATAGAGAATTTTTGCAGGCAATAGATAATCGCAATAGAGAATTTTTGCAGGCAATAGATAATCGCAATAGAGAATTTTTGCAGGCAATAGATAATCGCAATAGAGAATTTTTGCATGCAATAGATACTAACTTTAATATTATAAAGGTAATGTACCATTGAAAAGATTAAAGTTTCCTTTTTCAAATATTTATTTACTTCTTTGTGAAGTTATGACAACTTTTTCGCCCCGCCAAAGTTGTTTTACACTACTTTATGTAGTGTCACACACACAACTCTTTTTCGGGACGTGTTTGACGGGCGGGGACGGAGCAGGCTTTGTTAAACGGCCGCCGCAACTACCTACCACCTTCCGAAGTTCGGGAGTTTGCACGCGAAAGAAAAAGGAGGAAAGCGGACCCGCAGATCGGCTTTGCGAGGAATTAATTAAGCCGTGCATGAGCACAAAAGGGAATTTTAGGTATTATGTTTCGCCGACGGCTGGGCAGAATAACCGGGAACATTTGATATTCCCCTCGCCACAGAAACAGAAGTTTGCATTTATGAGGGTAAGCTAAACCTTCCAACGTTTTAACCGAGGCTCAAGAGAATCGCAATGCATTTAAACACATACCTATACTTAATAATAAATAATGGGGCCATTCACTAAATTTGGAAAACCAGAAATCTGTATTCTAAACTCTTTTTACTATAACAATTTTGAATTTCAAATTTTCTGCACAAATACGTCGCACGGATTCCTGGAGTTCGTCATATTAAGAATTTGAGTTGGTAGTAATGTTCTACATATCATTTATATTTTGTGAAACTAAATTGCCCTAGGCCAGTTATTCTAATCTTTTATACACTGATATGTAAACATTACAGCAACAAATTTAAATTTGTCAAGTTGTTTTTATTTGTTTAATTTATTATCGCCGTAGGTATACATATTGTGGCATTTAAAAAAAACAATAAAACATATAAATAAACAAATAATGTAGAATAAACCTCGAAGACTCACGAGAAATGTTCGCTACCTCCCTGAGCAGATTTTACGAGCACAACATGGCCGCCAGCTTTTACAGTGGAGACGGGCTGGGTTAGCAGTATAACAAACCGCAAAAAAATACGGGCGCCACATGTTTTGTTTAACGTGTCGATACTCATACTAAGCCAAAAACAAGAAAAGCTAGGTCTTCCTAGATTTACATCGTTTATTCTACTAAGTGGTTTGCGACAACAGTTTATATTCACTTCACTTGCCTACTATATTTTTCTTGATAAACAAATTTAAGGTTACGCACCCTACACGCCTTATTAAAACATAAGTATATAGTTCTTACAAGCCGGTTTAAATCCCCAAACGTGTACACGTACGGTTCACACGACATTCGCTACAAGTCACAACGTACGCAAAATATAGTAACACAACGTCCGCAATAACAGTAGTACAACGTAATAATGTGTGACAACAGTGTACGCTCTCAAATGTACACGTACTGAATTCAGCTATACTAATTAGGGCATAATAAAAGTACAAGTAAAATATAGTAAGACTTAGCTATCGTTGGGTCTTCCAGACGACGATGTCCTCCATTAATTTCAGATGACAGTTCAGACTGGTCAGATGGCAGGATACGACGTCCCCGAGAAGATAAATACATGTGGGTCTCAGTTGTCAATGACCACACTCCAGATTCCAAAAGAAAATAACATGAGCTGGCTCTAGGTGTTGGCGTCCAAGCTCCCAAAAGATATCACAGGTCCTAAGCAAACGCATACGTCAAACACACAAAAAAGGCTGGTCCACAAAAAACTGGCCCATGAAAAAAAAAACTGAAACAAAAATGTCCTGTCAAACACCTCACAAGGTCGTCCAAGAAAAGTTACCTCTGGTTGAGGGTTTTCCTTCCAAAAAACAACCAATCAACCCCTTCGTGGTTGAATCCAATTAACCTTCGCGGTTACTACGCAACATCTCCAAGATGACCCAATAAAATGACCCTGAGGCTGTGGTGGACGCTCAGATGAGGTGATTCAGGTGGAAAAATAAAACGGCACAGTAACAAGTCGCGGGCGGCTATGTATATCCCAGAAACTGGCGGAACCCCGAAGAACCAAAACTGCAACAATTACCAGTAGGTATTCCCAATGTCTTCAATGTGGGTGTTCCTTTAGTGGATCTAGCTATTCAAATCCCTCCTTGTGAGGTTCACCAACAATTCCAAATGGCGAATTACTAAAAATCACTTCCCCTTACAAGCCACCAACAAACGACCTTTTCAATTCAACTGCCGACGACCGAATGAATTGGAATCCAACTCCCACGCGGTCACTCCCCTCTCACGTCGACGAAAACGGAAATAGTAGACACCACAAATCATCAAAAACTGCGTCAACAATATCAAATTTCAAAATAGTGTCAATTCTGCCAGAATGCCAAAACAACTGCAACAGCGTCAAACGGTTATCATAACCTCAATCTGTCAATCAGACCAAAACAATACGAGAAAAAATTCGAACAACATTCAGACCAGGACCTCCGGAAAACGAACAAAGAACGACCAGCTCACCTATGTGAGCGCTTTCTGGGCGAGTACCAAACAAAACAGGGGTGCAACAAAGCGAATGCCGAGCAAAGTGGCCAAACTATTCCCCGTCCTTCCAACAATTTAAAATCTCCCTTGTGACACCGTCACAATATTATGAATGAAATAATGCTTTATATTTTCTTAAATATTCTTTTTAGAAAAAAATGTTTGAAATAAAAGTGTCATCGTATATTATTCCGCACGACAATGTTTTGGATGTATTAAAATTTTTCTAGCTGTCAGTGCTGTCACAATGTGGTTGTTATGGCAACCACCTTTGTTTTTCAAATGGGACCATATCGTTTTTTATTGTTTTTTGAATTCAACTGAACATTCTGCATACAACCATATAAAATTTTGTAAAAAAACAAAAACCAAACCAAAAACAAAAAACATTTTTGTGAAAAACAAAAAACATTTTGTGAAAAAATTCTTCTAAAAATATTTTTTTGCAAAATTTTTCTTATGCGATCCATACACCTACACACTGTTGTATGCAGAATATTTAACGGAATTCAAAAAATAATATCGGAACAATCGGAGCTAAAAAAAACAGTACCTAGTCATTTTTCTCGAAATTTTTCTTAAGTAATCCAAACAAAATTTTATAAATATGGTTGTATGCAGAATGTTCAGTTGAATTAAAAAAACAATAAAAACGTTATGGTTCCATTTGAAAAACAAAGTTGGTTGCCATAGCAACCAGAATATTACAGCTAAAAAAATTTAATCCATCCAAAATATGCGGAAGAATATTCGATGTAACTTTTATTTGAAACATTTTTTTCTAAAAAGAATATTTAAGAATATATAAACATTATTCCATACATATGGGGCACCCTGTATAAAAGGTTATGTTAGAAGGAGGCAAGGTGGGCATATTTATAGGACACAAAAAAAAAGAAATCAAATAAATAAAAACAAATAACAATGAAAGCAAGAAAATATAAGTATACCTACAAGTTTTATAATGTAATGTAAGGTATATACAGAATGTCCACGGTTAGGGTGCCCAATAGGAAAAACGTCCTTATTTTTCATTTTATTGATAAAAGTTACTCTTTCGGCATTATGGACTATCTTCTAATTTCGACCTTTTCCTAATAACTTTTTTCCATATATATCCTCACAAATAAAGGCAGTTTAGTCTTATTATTGTTTTAGTCCCAAAGGTGTAAAGAATTTTAGTCCCTTTGTATTAAAACTTTTAATACAAAGGGACTAAAATTTTTTTAATTTAAAAGTAACAAAAACAATAGAAACTATGGCCAACTATGTACTTTATTCAATAATAACATTAATTAAATGAATACTAACGAAACGCAATAGATAAACATATTAGAATTCTACGGAAAATTCTAAACACATCTGAAGAATGAAATTTTTTAAAAATTAGTAGATTCTGAGCTACGAACAGTTATTTTGACTACTTTACACCGTTGTAACGACAAAACTGGTTGAGATAGAACAACATGAATTTCACATTCCTATCTTAAATTTTCCAGAGCTATCCTGTGGTGTAACTGATGATTGGTACCAAGGTACCAACTTTTGGTACTAATTTAGGCACCATGGTACCACTAAGTAGCCCTTGAAAAGCTAAGACAGAAATGTGAAATTCATTTTGATCTATCTCAAACACTTTCATCGCTACAACGGTGCAAAGTAGTAATAAATTGGTAATGTCGAATGTTTTTTCATGTCTTGTGATTTTTTAAATTTTAGTTCCTGCCGTGTAAAAAATAGCGTATGTACCACGGGACTAAAGTGACTATTAATCCCTCGAGTAATCTTCACTCTCGGGATTAAAACACGCACTTTAGTCCCTTGGTACATACATAATATACTATATTACTAGCACAGTTTGCCAGGAGAATCAATCTGCCGTGCCGGCTTCGCCGGAATAAAATCTTAACAGTTCTCTGTCGAAGTTTAGCCTAAAAGCATTTATATCAGAAATCCTTATTTATGTTGCCATTTGCCAAAACGGGATCTGGATCCAGGTCGTTAACATTATCTCTAAAAGTTGTATGCGCCATCGCCATGCACTGCGGAGAAAATAAATGAGGACAGTGTGGTGCTTGTTTGAATCGACAGGTATTATAATAATTGTTTAATATTATCATTGTTGATAAAATAAGATATTCCTTGAAAACGTGTTGCTAGGGATAAATATAAAAAAATAAAAAAAGAACCACAACAGATTAAAGAGTATTACTACTTATTATTTTTGGAGTCAGAAATCAAGAACAATAATTACTAAATTTTAAGTTAACATTCTTCAAATAAGTGGCACACACCATAATACGCCATAATTGGTGACCCCGACGTGATCTTGAAGCAAGAAACATCGAAGAAGAAATTATCGTCGATCCAAAGGAAACAACACAGCCCCAACGGTTCCAGAGGAAGAAACCAGGAAGCAACGCAGCCCCTACGTTTCCAGATAGGCCGAAACGAGAAAGCAACACAGCCCATACGTTTCCAGAGGTGCAGATACGAGGAAGCAACGCAGTCCGAGCCGCAGAAGACCAACAAGTTTGAGAAGAAAATTTCAAATCAAACCTTTTAAATCAGAAGAAAATTCTAATCCAGTACTTATTAATTGTAAGTCAAACTTCACCACAAAATATTTTCCCTTTTAAAAGAATCTAATTTTTCATTTTAAAAATGCCAAATCAAAATTTAATTGCAGGTGATTGTTCTGTTGAAAATGACAATGTCAAAAATATTGAAAATATTTCTTCCATCAGATTTCCACCGTTTTGGATTTCGAAACCAGAAATTTGGTTTACTCAAATTGAAGCTCAATTTATAATTTCTCGAATTACATCTGATAAAACTAAATACCATCTCGTTATAGCAAATTTACCTCTCGATATTGTGACAAATATTTATGATGTTGTTTCAAATCCTCCAGAAGATAATATGTATAAAACCATTAAAGAAATTTTAATTCGCAGATTAACTGCAAGTGAAGAAAAACGTTTAGATGACCTCCTTACTGGAACCGAAATTGGTGATCGAAAACCTTCAGATTTTTACCGAAGCATGCTCAACACTGTTGGTGGTTCACAAATGGTCAGTCAAGATTTGTTGGTCAAACTATGGAAAAGACGTTTACCAAAAACGATTCTTGTAGCTTTGACAGCATCAGGTAAGGAAAATGTCAACGATTTACTAGAACTTGCTGATAAAATTTGGGAAACTTATAAACCATTATCAAATTTTAATAATATTTCAGAAATTAATCAACAAAAGGTTCATCCTCAATCAAATTTTCAAAATAATAATAATAGTAGTTCATCTGATTCAACAAAAGAACTAATCAAAGCTTTTTCTGAATTTTCAGTTAGCTGTCAAAATATTCTTTTATCTATTTCTCAAAAACAAAATTCAATGGAATCTCAAATTAATTCTATTCAAACAAATTTGACCTCTCAAAATAATACAATTACTAGATCAAATAATCAATATCAATGTACTACATGCAGAGACCGCTCTAGAAGTAGATCACGTTCTTCTTCTTCTGTAAGAAATTCTATCTGCTATTATCATGAAAAATACAAAAAGAAAGCTGTTAAATGTGCAGGTCCTTGGTGTTTACTTTACGAAACTTTACAAACTAACAAAAATTCAAAAAACGAGTAAATGTTTCGACAACAAATAAAGGGTCTAGAGCAAATAAGAATACCAGTCGTCGTCTTTTTATAGTTGATGAATTTAATAAATTACAATTTTTAATAGATACTGGTGCAGATGTTTCTGTTATTTCACGTGATGTTTTCAACGATCACAAGAAAGATAAATATATTTTTCTTACAGCTGTAAATGGTTCCTCTATTACCACATATGGCAAGAAACTTCTAAAAGTAAATCTTAACCTGAGACGTGATTTTCCATTTGTTTTCTTTATTGCTGACATATCTCGTCCAATTATTGGTGCTGATTTTCTTGCTCATTATGGTTTATTAGTTGATCTTAAAAATAAACGATTAATTGATATAGAAACTACATTACACACTACTGGTTCTTTAATTCATTCTAATGCTCCAACACCCAAGTTATTTGCTGTCGAAACCAAATATCCTGAACTTTTTAAAAAATATCCTAATGTTATTTCTTCGCCAAATTTTATACTTCCTATTAAACACTCTATAAAGCATCAAATTATTACAGAAGGACATCTTCCTTTTTGTCGTCCCCGTAGACTAGACAATAAAAAATACAAAATAGCAAAAGTTGAATTTGAACAAATGGTACAACTATGTATTTGTAGACCATCTTCATCTTCAGTAGCATCTCCTTTGCATATGGTACCCAAAAAAGATTCTTCTGATTGGCGACCATGCGGTGATTTTCGTCAACTAAATTCTGTTACTATACCTGACAGGTATCCATTACCTCATATTCAAGATTTTAATTTGTTTACTTTTGACTGTAACATTTTTTCAAAAATAGATCTTGTTAGAGCATATCATCAAATACCGGTAGCAGAAGAAGATATTTTTAAAACAGCTACTACTACACCTTTCGGTCTTTTTGAATTCACAAGAATGCCATTTGGTTTACGCAATGCAGCTCAGACATTTCAAAGATTTATTAATGAAGTTACAAAAGGTTTAGATTTTATTTTTGTGTATTTAGATGCCATTTTGGTTGCAAGTAAAAAATGAAAAAAACATTTAATTCATTTGAATACTTTGTTTGAACGCTTAAACTCTTTTGGTATTAATATCAAATTACCAAAATGTGAATTTGGTGTGACTAAATTAAATTTTTTGGGATATACTATTTCCTCTAAAGGTATATTACCTTCAGAAGAACGAACTGAAGTCATTAAAAATTTTCCCGAACCAAAAACTCTTAAACAATTACAACGCTTTATAGGTATGGTCAATTACTATCACAGATTCATCCCAAACTTTGCTAAAGTTCTTAGCCCATTAAATAAACTTTCAAGTAAATTACAAAATTGTAAAAATAAACAAAATTTTGATTGGACAAAAGAATGTAAAAATAGTTTTGAAAACGCGTTGACAGTGAGATTTCTTCTTTTGATTTAATTAAAATAGACATCGAAACTATTAAAAAATCACAAGATTCTGATGAAGAACTACAATTTTTACTAAAAAATCAAAAACTCAACTCTAATTCTTTCTTACAACAAGAAGAAGTTACATTTGCAAAAATCAAACTTTGGTGCGAAGTCTCTTCTTCCAAACAACGTATCTACATTCCTAAAGATTTACGTTTTACTATATTTAATAATTTACATAATATTTCACACCCGGGAGTTAAAGCAACAAAACAAATGATTGGTAAATGTTATTTTTGGCCCAAAATGAATACAGACATAGACAAATGGACCAAATGTTGTTTAAATTGTCAAACTTCAAAAATTCACAGACATACAAAATCTCCTTTAAGTAAATTTGAAATTCCTAAAGGTCGTTTTGAACATATACATCTAGATTTAGTAGGCCCTCTTACTCCTTCAAGTGGTTGTACATACATACTTACTGTTATCGAAAGATTCACTCGTTGGACAGAAGCTTATCCGATATCCAATATTACAGCACAGACTGTAGCTAAAACTCTTTTAACTCACTATTTTTCACGTTTTGGTTTACCTCATACAATAACGCACGATCAAGGTTCACAATTTGAATCAGCTTTATTCTCAGAATTTAGTAAATTTCTCGGTATTCATAAAATACACACATCTCATCATAGAACATTAAAAGCCGCTCTTACTGCCAGAGGAAATATAAATCGTTGGAAAGATGAACTACCTTTAATATTATTAGGTCTCAGAACCTCAGTAAAGGAAGACCTTCAGTGTTCCTCTGCTGAATTGGTTTATGGACAACCTTTGAGACTACCTGGAGAATTTTTTATTAAATCACAAGAAAACGTTGACACTTTCCCTATTTTAGTTAATTTACAAGAAATGTTTTGTAATTTAAAACCAACAACAGTGAGTAGCCATAATCGAGAAAAACCCTTTGTTTCACCAGCTTTAAAATATACAAATTATGTTTTTGTTAAAGTTGAAGGTAAAAAAACATCTCTTTCACCAGCTTTCGAAGGTCCTTACAAGGTGATTAAAAAATTTTCAAAAACATTTGTTATTTTAAAAAGAAACGAAGAAATGGTAATTACTATTGACCGTGTTAAACCCGCATTTATTCTTTCAGAAAATTTTCATGATTTTAATGAAAATAAAATTAAAAAAAGAGTTACTTTTGTTTTAAATTAGATTGACATTTAATTCTTCTTAAAGAGGGGAGTATTTGTGGTGCTTGTTTGAATCGACAGGTATTATAATAATTGTTTAATATTATCATTGTTGATAAAATAAGATATTCCTTGAAAACGTGTTGCTAGAGATATATATATAAAAAAAATAAAAAGAAGAACCACAACAGATTAAAGAGTATTACTACTTATTATTTTTGGAGTCAGAAATCAAGAACAATAATTACTAAATTCTAAGTTAACATTCTTCAAATAAGTGGCACACACCATAATACGCCATAGACAGATACTAACTTAAGTGTGTTTATGCAATGCATATAGTAACTTTAATTCGATGAAAGTAAAGAGGGCTGACCGAAATGTACATTCACGGCCGAAACGCTCAGCGTGCTGCCTAGTCCGACTCTGTGCAATACAATTATTTGTCCCACCTCCCACCTTATACATATGTATATGTCTCACCGAAAGGTCGGGTGGTGGTTGGTCAAATGTCATTTTGTGTTAGCACCACAAATTTCGCTTCTCCCCTAGAATGCACACTAAATCCCCTAGAATAGGCCCAATATGGCGGCTATCCAGGTGACCAGGTGGACGCCAGCGCCCTCTGCCGGATTGCCAAAAATTGGTGGAGGGACTAGCAGGGCCCAATGGCGGTCCAGTTTATTTTACGAGGGCCGTGGCCTACACACTGGCTATAAAACAAATGAATATCTATAATTTAAAAACGCTCTTTAATTGTACACTAGATTGTGACAAGTAAATATTTCATGTCCCTAGAATTCTGTAAGCGGCGGCCATATTGATATTATTGATAGGCGACAGAGGACAGGGACAGCGCCGTAATCAACAGAATTTACGTTTTACGCACACAGATCCTAGATTCGAATAGACATTAAACTCGAATAGACATTAAACTCTGTTTGAAGCACTGAAAAAGGTACCTAATAGATATATAGACCGGGAGATAGTGACAGATTTTGGGACGTGATTTTACTCAGTATGCCTTGCAAAGGGCATTATGTGGCACATATTCTCACAATAATAAGGTATGAATTAGAGAGTCATCCTGGGTTCTTCATGTGAAAAACTGAGTTTTCAATTATTCGAAAAATATGCGTTTTGATATGATTTTATACAGGCTGCCATGTGCTTTATAATGAACTTCAAAATAAAAAATTCCTCGGAAAAAATAGGCATACCGTTAGGGTGGGTCCAAAGGGCTATTATTGCCACGTGATCTTGTATTTTAATAATTAATTTTTCCACGTTTCTGAACAGGCTGCCAATGAGAAGTATGCAAGTTCTTATTATGAAAATGCTGAAAAAAGGATGGCATACCTTTCGCGCATGTTCAAGTACACTTTACATCTAATAACTCGTTTAAATGATTAAATAACATTCAATTTAAACAGTACTTGGACCCACCCTAACGGTATGCCTATGGTTTTCCGAGGAATCTTCTATTTGAACTTCATTATAAAACACATGGCAGCCTGTATAAAATCATATCAAAAAGCATATTTTTCGAATAATTGAAAACTCAGTTTTTCACATGAAGAACCCAGGATGACTCTCTGATTTATACCTTATTATTGTGAGAATATGTGCCACATAATGCCCTTTGCAAGGCATACTGAGTAAAATCACGTCCAAAAATCTGTCACTATCTCCCGGTCCAATAGTTTCTGTGTTTGAAGTTAGGTTAAAGCCTTGTTTAAAGCCACATAATATCAAGGTTAAGGTTAGGCATCTGTTACAAGTTCTGACATTTCTGTCAGACATGCTAAATACGCCTCTAGACGTGCCTCAAAACAATGCTGCCAACTTTGGATTATCAAATTAAGAAATGTCATTTTTAGTGTACAATTATAAAGAGCTTTTTAGATTAGCATAGTTCTATCGGGAAATTACAAACATAATTTCCAAAATTAGGTCAGTTCGCCAAAATTTCATTTTATTTTCCCAAAACAATAAATATGCCATCAATAAGTATCTCCATCGACTTCCTAATTTATGTCATGTTATGAGAAAATAGTTTCGTTTGTAGTTTTTGATTTAGTTCAATCTGTGGGTGGTAAGCCAATAATTATAGAGTGCTACAAACGATCGCTTAAATTATAGGCCTACGCCTACGCTACTATACTCTGGAACTGAACAGTTTTGGATAGAGAGTGATATAAAGAATGTCAGAATAAGACAACTTTCTCGTTATGGAAATCTCGATTTTTATATCACCATTTTAACAATACCTAATAGCCGCTATACTGTTAAAATATACCTAGTGTCGTTCGTCGTTCGTTAGAATAAGATGCAATTTGTCACCTATTATTGGTCTAGTTATACAGGGTGTATATTTAGTATAGGTATACATTTTAACTGGTAAATTCCGACAGTTTAAGAGTCACTGCATCGCAGGATCCCTTCATTATTGAAGCGATGGCTTCATCCTACAGCGTTGCCATAACGTCAACGTCAGATAATTCCTTGAAAATTCGCAGCTACAACACACCCGACGGCAGTGGCGTAACTACGGGGTGTTCAGAGTGTTCGGTGAACACGGGCCCAGAGCTGCTAGGGGCCCACCGCCACCAAGATTTATGCAGGACGACTCAGAATCTCTAATCGGTTACACGACGCCCCAGGCCCAGGCCTACTGCGCAAATGACAACCAAGGCAAAATAATTTTTTTATACGATCGTTATAAAAACTTTACTTTTTTTAACCTTTTTAAATGCCTAAAGTATATCTTTTTTTAACAAGTTAAAAAACTTCATGTCACTTTACAAAACAATGAACTCACGCTTTGTTGTAAGTACCTTCTTTCTCTTTTTGGCTGTGTAACTTTTTAAAATGTTATTGTGTATACATTTTATCTGTTTTTTAAAAGCTTTTATTTAACTTGCAATGTATGTATGTATGTATGTATGTATGTATGTAATTTGTTCGGGTGGAATCTTGCAACTCAATTTTGAAGCAGATATCTTCAACCGATCGAGCTGAAATTTTGTACACACGTTTAATTTGGATGACAATGCATGATTATATGTGTGACGTCATTCTAAATCCAACATGGCGGATCACCCAAGATGGCGGACTAGTTAAATTTCAACCGATCGAGCTGAAATTTTGTACACACGTTTAATTTGGATGACAATGCATGATTATATGTGTGACGTCATTCTAAATCCAACATGGCGGATCACCCAAGATGGCGGACTAGTTAAATTTCAACCGATCGAGCTGAAATTTTGTACACACGTTTAATTTGGATGACAATGCATGATTATATGTGTGACGTCATTCTAAATCCAAAATGGCGGAACACTCAAGATGGCGGACTAGTTAAATTTCAACCGATCGAGCTGAAATTTTGTACACACGTTTAATTTGGATGACAATGCATGATTATATGTGTGACGTCATTCTAAATCCAACATGGCGGAACACTCAAGATGGCGGACTAGTTAAATTTCAACCGATCGAGCTGAAATTTTGTACACACGTTTAATTTGGATGACAATGCATGATTATATGTGTGACGTCATTCTAAATCCAACATGGCGGATCACCCAAGATGGCGGACTAGTTAAATTTCAACCGATCGAGCTGAAATTTTGTACACACGTTTAATTTGGATGACAATGCATGATTATATGCGTGACGTCATTCTAAATCCAACATGGCGGAACACTCAAGATGGCGGACTAGTTAAATTTCAACCGATCGAGCTGAAATTTTGTACACACGTTTAATTTGGATGACAATGCATGATTATATGTGTGATGTCATTCTAAATCCAACATGGCGGAACACTCAAGATGGCGGACTAGTTAAATTTCAACCGATCGAGCTGAAATTTTGTACACACGTTTAATTTGGATGACAATGCATGATTATATGTGTGACGTCATTCTAAATCCAACATGGCGGAACACCCAAGATGGTCATTAGAAGGTCTCCTCATTGAAGAGCTAGACTGTTCTAAACTAACCGGCAAACGACCTTGCAACAATGATGCGTTAACTGAGATGAATAGACTCAGACACCTGGCCAAACTAAAAATTACAAAATAAATTAAAAGTAAAAAAATATTTTTAAAAAAAGCTTTTATTTAAATGCGCTAAAAAGAATAAAATAATCTTTTCTTTTAAAACTTTTACTATCAACTTATAACGTCATTCCACAATTTATATGATATAAAAGCTTGTCGCGAGATTTAAGTTTTCAAACTAAGTAAATACCACTACTTAAATCTCGCGACAAGCTTTTATATCATATAAATTGTGGAATGACGTTATAAGTTGATAGTAAAAGTTTTAAAAGAAAAGATTATTTTATTCTTTTTAGCGCATTTAAATAAAAGCTTTTTTTAAAAATATTTTTTTACTTTTAATTTTTAACATATATTTTATTCTGATGATGGCTGATCATGCCACCTGGCGATGCGCGCGCCTCGGAACCTAGCCGGACCCCTCGCGAGGGCTCCAACCAGACAGCAATTGCCGCTGGAAGCTCTGCCCGAAAGTTAGTTGAATTTTTCATGCAGAAAAATCTGCCAAAATGTATAAAAAATAATTTCTAGACATCTAAACACCGCTAACTGAATTGGACTGACCACGTAAGAGATTTTGTGCCTTATTTTTGAGTTTCTGTGTTTGATTTGCCTTTTTAATTCGAAATTTGTAATTATTCCAAAAACTCTTGTGAAGATCTATTTCATAGTGCATTTTGTTATTGGGAAATAACTGTAGTAATTTTGTGAACTACGAATGAATTTTTAGAGATTATTTTAAACCATATTATTTCGCTGTGAATATCAAGCTTACTTTATTAAAATAAACTAATTTTGTAACTTATAATAAATTGATTAGGGTTTGGGAAAACTATTTAGAGTCAGTTAGGGTAAGATCACCCAAGAGTACGCACTTAATATTTAAAGTTAAATAAATCGACAACAATAAGTAATACAGATTTATTCGACACAGTATAAATTCCTTATTACATTTAAGAATATGTAATGCAAAGAAATATTTTTTTATAATAATTATCGACATGAGATATATTACATCTTTAATAAAAAAAAAACAGTTTACGTACTCTTAGGAACGAGAGCTCGAAAGAGTACGCAGTGCTGGATTTAAAAGTACTCGCCAAAAAAATCTCAAATAACATCAATATATTATTCTTGACATAAGTCACATATTATAAAGAGCCATGTCTGAGGTAGTTGGTACCACAAATATATAGGTTAGTTGGTACAGTCTTCGTGCCACCATGCACCTCATGAATCTATTAATCCATTCTGAAATGCTCTAGTGTTCCCTCCAGAGAGAAAAAGAATATCGTATTGAGATTTTCTAGTTTTTTCAACAAGTGGCAACCGCTTTTTTTAAATCCTTTTTTAATAGACCTGTTTGTGCGTACGTACTCTTTACATGCGTACTCTTGCGGACATGTCAGCGATGATTGAATAATCTATTTAACTACAACAGGCAACCATAATTACACATCGTATGCTGTGCGAAACATGCCTATCTAAAGCCTTTTTAAGATGCACAGTCGAACAATATAGTTAAGCATTCACAGGCTAAGATACTCCTTATAGCAAAGATGCCAAAAATTATAAAATTATGTATAAAATTGGTTAATTGCCTCTGCCCGTAATTCGTCGAATCTTTTACGGAGCAAAACGCGACTATAATCAAAACTTGTTGTCAATTGAAGGCGTCTACACTGAATAGCGACCTCTATCCGAATAGCATTAGAACTAATAAAAAATGCCAGTGCGTACTCTTAGGGGCTGCGTACTCTTATGTGATCTAACCCTAATTGTGGTTCTTTTATTCAACTATTATATATCAGAAAATCCTGGTAATTTTAAATAACTTTTATATCACTCTTGTGTTGGGGGAAGTTAGCACTGCTATACA
Source organism: Pseudeuparius sepicola (assembly GCA_963920635.1). Lineage (NCBI taxonomy): Eukaryota > Metazoa > Arthropoda > Insecta > Coleoptera > Anthribidae > Pseudeuparius > Pseudeuparius sepicola. Next base: position 10,473,948 of record OY987298.1, on the reverse strand, counting down.
AACCCATTGTTTAATTTCATGTTCCAATTTTATGATTAATGTAAATTCATCGCCCTAGAATTTTATCGTGTGCCATTTTGAAATTTAGTGTTGTGCCAGATATTAGTTCACTTATTCGACAGTGTGCCTTTTAAGCGTAATGAAAGATTCCTATACAAAAAGGGTCATAAGCCTATACTTGAGTGTAATTTATCAGAAATTCGAATAACTTTCAGTTAATTGTTTACTGCATATTGTGAAGTTTCCTTTTCATTTTACTTTCTCAGCATTTGTAACCCAATGTACTGTTTTGTGTTTAGTTTTAATATACATATCAAACTATCCCTGTGTTTCCGTCATACACCTTAGGCCCACACTGAAATAAATATCTGTGGCTCGACCTTATAAAAATCCGCTCACCAACTTTTACCATCAACAAAAGGTTGAGAACGCCACAGTGTTTTAAAATTTTTTTTTCATGTTTTCTAGGATATATTTTTTTTTTATCGTTTCATCACGTGCTTCGCTCTAATGAACCTATATAGAACCGTTTGAACTGATTATCTAATAAAAACTGATGCCCAAGGGTAGAAACTGCTCGGAAATATGGCGTGCTCGCCAACGTGACTATAATATTTCACCGCAGATAGAATCACCGGACGGAAAAATTCAAACATGAATTATTCATGCGACTTGGAGGAAATTCAAATTTGGTTTTTGCACGGAAATGACGAATTTGGGTCAGTGGCCGATAATAAGAGGGTAGAATTATTGCCCATCCATATCGCTTATATTTGTGCTATTTGTTTCAATTCCGGGCGATTTTTTTAGACTGGTTTAATATTTTGGTGTAGATTTAATGGTTTTGGAGTGGAATAGTTTTTCAATGGTTAAAATCAGTGTATATGGCTTTTGCAGGGCATTACCGCTCTTGATCCAACAAAAAAGGTTTTGTTTTTCCTCCAGGGTCTATACAGGGTGAGTTTTTTTCGATGCCCACTATGGGGATCTCGGAAACTAGCAGAGCTAGAACAAAGGTTAAATGGGGAAAGAATTGCAGTTTTGAATGCTTAATCTAATGCCCCTTTTGGATTTTTAAAAAAGTTCATGGCTCACTAGATATTTTGAAAAGAGTGATTTTTTGCTATTTCATCTGTAGCTCCGTTAGGTATTTCTGATTATACAGAAAAACTGTAAAGACAAAAATTGCAGATAATTTTGGGCTTGATATAAGAAAATGATTTTTGAGATCTGACAAACTTTTTTTTAATGTAAATCATAGTTGGGCTGTGGCCTATCAAATCGGCCATTTTTTGAGCTTTCCAAAGATATAATACTCGGCATAGCTATTATAAAAAATAAAAGAGCAATGGCTAATTTTCTGATTTTTTTAAATTTTCACATAGTCAGCCAGTGGCGTAGCCAGGGAGGGGGCACAGGGGCACGTGCCCCCCCCCCCCCCCCAAACGTTACGCCAAACGTGTCCGTGAAAATCGTATGCACAGACCATTATGTGAATTGCAGAAGAATAAACACCACTCTGGAATTATGGGATGATCTTTTCAACCAGTTGAAGAAGCTATAATTCTGGAAAGTATTTTGTCATGTATGCAGAATGAAAATAAAAAAATGTTTATAGCGTTGACTGACGTATTAATAAGACTTCTCACGGCTTTGGCTTCATGTCCTGGAAAACAGACGGCGCTGATACGTAACAATGTATTTTGTATTGTATTTTGTGTCCGGAAAGCGCATGGTGAGCCAAAAATGTTTCAGACTTGACAACCGTGAGCAGTCTTTATTAATACGTCAGTCAACGCTAATAGATAAGCCGTAAGTAATATTCACAGTGAAATTCCTGTATCGCCTGATGAGGTGCTAAACGAGTTGTCTAAAGTAAATATAAAACGTAAGCTTAATATTAAATTGTAAGTTTTAAATAAACATTAAATTTTTGTATTTTTATTTTGTATTTTTAGTCGGTGCCCTCCCCCCCAGACAAATTTTCTGGCTACGCCACTGTAGTCAGCCATGGAATATTTTCATAATTACGTTCAATTTTACATTTATAGGACAAAGAAAACAAAATGGCGAATTACAATGGCTGAAAAAGCATACCTACCATTTTTATTTAATATTTGGAAAAACTTCCGTTTTGTGAACAACTTTCGTTAAAACAATTTTTGTCTGCAGTGTGTTCTATGACAGGTGACGTGACTCTTGTAAAAGCCTTGTCCAATAAATCATTTATCTATGGCCTTGTCATACTAGACCCCAGACATTATTAATGATCACCCTGTACTTAGGCCTTACAACAATCTAATTTTTAATAAGAATTGTTTCCTACTTTGCAATCTACCACTAACTAAGGAATAGTGTACTTAGTTAAGTTAAATAAATTGAATGTTTGGCTTAGCTTTGGTTTAGCTTTATAGAAAGGTATTAAATAAGCTATACAAAAAATGTGCATGAAAATGTACATGAAACTTATTTATTTTCACATTTTAAAGACGCGATTAATAAAAAAAAACATCTTTTAAAATTTTAAACCAACCAATAAATAGTATATTTTTTGGGGATATTTTTGTTGGCAAAAATTTAATAATTACTCATTTTACCATTATTTTTAAGTTTCCTGCAAACTCAAATTTAAGGGAAAATGGGTCGGCATTTTGGGAAACTAACATAATTGATCCTACCAGCTACAAAGAAATAAAATTGAAGATAAAAAAACCTTTCTAAAAACAATCTTTTATTGAAGCCATGTACTAAAACGAATAAAATAAGTTTAGGTTTTCGTTATGGACCGGGAGATAGTGACAGATTTTTGGACGTGATTTTACTCAGTATGCCTTTCAAAGGGCATTATGTGGCACATATTCTCACAATAATAAGGTATGAATGAGAGAGTCATCCTGGGTTCTTCATGTGAAAAACTGAGTTTTCAATTATTCGAAAAATATGCGTTTTGATATGATTTTATACAGGCTGCCATGTGTTTTATAATGAACTTCAATATAAAAAATTCCTCGGTAAAAATAGGCATACCGTTAGGGTGGGTCCAAAGGGCTATTATTGCCACGTGATCTTGTATTTTAATAATTAATTTTTCCACGTTTCTGAACAGGCTGCCAATGCGCATGTCCAAGTGCACTTTACATCGAACAACTCGTTTAAATGATTAAATAACATTCAATTTAAACAGTACTTGGACATGCGCGAAAGGTATGCCATCTTTTTTTCTGCATTTTCGTAATAAGAACTTGCATACTTCTCGTTGGCAGCAATGGCAGCCTGTTCAGAAACGTGGAAAAATTAATTATTAAAATACAAGATCACGTGGCAATAATAGCCCTTTGGACCCATCCTAACGGTATGCCTATTTTTTCCGAGGAATTTTTTATTTTGAAGTTCATTATAAAACACATGGCAGCCTGTATAAAATCATATCAAAACGCATATTTTTCGAATAATTGAAAACTCAGTTTTTCACATGAAGAACCCAGGATGACTCTCTGATTCATGCCTTATTATTGTGAGAATATGTGCCACATAATGCCCTTTGAAAGGCATTCTGAGTAAAATCACGTCCAAAAATCTGTCACTATCTTCCGGTCTATTAAGATAATTCAATTCCAAATTGCGACAAGTTTTTGCAAATTGAAAAGTTTGTCGCGCGAAATGTTGATGAAAGTTCAATTTTAATGAACAGTGATTGCGGTTGATAAGCAAGTAGCTATTTGCCAAAGTATGCATTTTTTTCTTTACAATTCGCGCGGCAAGCTGTTCAATTTGCGAAAACTTGTCGCAATTTGGAATTGAATTATTTTAACGAAAACCTAAACTTATTTCATTCGTTTTAGTACATGGCTTAAATAAAAGCTTGTTTTTAAAAAGGTTTTTTTTATTATTTTCAATTTTATTTTGTGCTTTTTAGAACCTATTTGATTCCCATGTTAGGAGGGTGGTAAAGAAATTTAGTCCGCCATTTTGAAGCGGCTGCCATATTGGATTTCGTATGAAGTCATTCACCCGCCATCTTGGAGCGGCGGCCATATTGAATATAGTGTGATGTCACTAACTTTTTCGTTTTCTACTTTTCAAGCCCTCTCATTTGATATCCATATTAAGGGGGTTGACAAAAAATACATCATCCGCCATCTTGGAGCGGCGGCCATTTTGAAAGTATTACAATATTGAATATTGCATATTGTATTGTCACCGGAACTAAAGGTGTATGCAAAATTTCAGCTAAATCGGATGGCAGGAAGTGGTTCTAATTCAGCTTGCAAGATTCGACCCACACATACTAACACGTAAAGTTAAATAAAAGCGTTTAAAAAGAATATGTTCAGATCAGCTCACGCTCACAGTAAACGATGAGTGTATAAAATCAAAGATTCTTTGATAAAATCAAGTGGCATTATTTATGTGAAGGAACAAGCGGTGCCAATGATTTTTTTATTTGTAAATACATAATATGGTAAAGTATTATTTTGCATTATTGTAGTTTAAATTTTTAGGCTTTTAAAATGCACACCCCCTCATGTTCTTGGGGACTTAAACTGAAAATTGCTGTTTATCAATAAGAAATTGAGGTTGTTTTTTGTTATTCTTCATAACAAACAAAAACAATAATTCTATACTGTAGGGCGATGAACATTACCCACTTATCTAGGCCATTTTGGTCGGAGGTATAAGTAGAAGATGTGAGTGTTAGGTACAACGAATTCCGCAACATTGCCAAATAAGTGTACTTTCGATATTAATTTCAGTCAGTTGCCGCTGGTTCCGTCAGTGCAATATCCGTTTGCGAAAACAAACAAAATTAAACGGGTGACGGACGTCGCCGGACAAAAATAAACGTCCAGAATTAAAAAATTACGGCAAACTTTCCAGGATCTAGATAATATTTCATCCGGTTCAATGTTTGTGTTTACTTATTATCTGATCTCGCCAATTTCAACTTCATAATATATACAGATTGTCCATGTAATAGTGAAAACTTCTAGAATCCATAGAAAGTGTCAAAATATAGGCATGACTTTTTCATATAATTTTTCATATAATCGAGAATTTCACACCACCATTTTCTGACCAATCAGACGCTTATATTGATTTGATCGAATTCCTGTAAAATAGTTATTATCGTGGTTCAAATTGACCGAACTGCTAGCACTGAAATAGTATATTTCATTACGAGTCTGGAAATAAAGATTTTTCCGTGCGCGCGTGACAAATTCCCGTGTGAGGCGCAGCCGAACACGGGAAGTCATGCAAGAACGGAAAAATCTATTTCTGGACGTGTAATGAACGATATTTTTTTATT